>JAHZTW010000001.1:179798183-179855119 GCA_020283515.1 Alliaria petiolata
GTCGGCGGCGAGAGTTATTCTCCCGGACGGTGAAGTGCGTTATATTCACGCGCCGACGAAAGCCGCCGAGCTTATGATGGAGATTCCGAGCTTCTTCCTCGTCGACGCCAAGTCTTTAAAAATCGGCCGGAAATTTAACCCGTTAGCCGCCGATGATGATCTTCAAATCAGAGGCTGCCACGTTTACGTCGCTTTCCCCATGACGCGTGCCACCTCAGCAGCTAATGCTTCGGATATGGCTCGGTTATTCGTAGCCGCCAAGAAACAGCGCCGTCGGATCGGAAATATTTCTTCCGGCGCCGCAACCGCCGTGAAACACTGCCATAACGGGAGGGTTTCGCCGGACGGGGAAGAAGCTGACGTCAGGATGATATCGGCGGGATCGAAGCTGAATTTAGAAGACATTGAAGAGTTTTCGGCGGCGGAGTTTATGCATAGGATCTCGATTTCGAAATCTAAGAAGCCAAAGTTAGAAACCATAGCTGAAGAATCTTTGTCTTAACGAACACAAAATCAAACAAAAATGGAAATTTGATTTTTTTTTCAAACGTTGCTAATTTCTTTTATATATATTTTTGTTCTCTCTGCGCAAGTGGTTGATCTGGTTTCTCTTTTGTGGTATTAATGAACAGAAAGAGACATTAGTCGAATGAACATGCGATCTTCTTTTTTTTTGTCCATTTATATGAACTGTGATTTTTAGCTACTCCAATTGTTAAATCACGCAATAACTTATCGAGTTCTATGATCATATATATCTATTATAAAAACTCAAATTATACAAATGATGATTTATGGTTTATAACAGACAAATCTCACGATTATAACTAGACAAATTACTTGACAAATGATTTATTTTTGTACCATGTTTCAAATTTGTGAAAACTTACACTTACACCTAAGAATGTTTTTTTTTGCTAAATACACCTAAGAATGTTAATTCCCCACCTCCATCCTCTTATGATGTCGTTTACAAATAATTGTGATATCATAGTTAGATAAACGTTAATGGTATATGTGACCAAAAAAATTCGAGGAAGATGATGAATCATGTTTTCGAAAGTAAAAGGTATAGACTATTTCTATTGACAAACATACATAATATACGACGTGAGTTAATATAATTATAGTGTCACTAATAGTCGGGTTGGTCATGTCGGTTAATTTTTTTAGTTTGTTGCTTGCGTTATCTAATATAGAGTATTCATATTAAATTAAGTAAATAAAATATTTTGTTTTAATTTATATGCAAGTATTATTAAATCGAGTGTTTTTTTACCTAGTGAAATAACACCGTCTGTAGTTAAAAAAATAATTGCAAATAAAAATATCTATAGTCATTTAGCTAATTCACCTATTAATCTAATTCGTAATTTAATTGAATTATTTTATTTAACCTACAAAGTACAAACCCGGATATTACTAACGTGCGCACTGGTCTCCTCGACACGACGCCGTCGCCGATCGTCCCCGTTCGTCGTCTATGTATTCGGGAGTTTAACAATCGGCGGGTCAAGGCCATCTATCTTCTGATTGCCACCGAAAGAAAAGGAAGATTCTAGCCGAAGATTTCAAATTGTCATCACGATACAATTTTCCCACTGCAAGGTTCGATTTTTTTATTTTTTACATTATGACCCGATCGATGTTTTTTTTTTTTGGTAAAAGACCCGATCGATGTTGTACTGGAAGGACATCGGCGACGATATTAGGGTTTTAGGAAGAGCGTGTTGCTGATTAAAAATACATGTCGAAGAGAAAGATGGGTCATTTCTTCTCGCATCTTTGAGTCAGGACGATTGCTTTGCAACAGTAGTGATAGGAATCTGGACGAAATAAATTATTAGGAAAAGTCTTGGGTATCATGAGCCTGTTGAGTTTGTAAAGCGGACATATATTCAAGAGAAGTGAAAACATTGTCTTTGTTTTGAATGTTTCAGATCATGAAAAGGTAGGCAAAGTTTGAAAGGAAGCTGACATCTTGTATCTTGTCAAGGCAATGATGATGGGTGATGAGAATCTTGCTGACAAGCCTCTGGAGGGGAAAGTTTCATTGCAAGGGTCTGTTTCATTGAACCTGACCTGTGGTAAGGAGGAGATTGTGGAAGAGCTTAGGAATTGTTTGCCCAAATGGGTTACGCAAGAACAAGTGACAGATATGATTAGAGGGACATGGAGGAATATTGTCGAAATAGTTGATAATTTCTACGAACACGAGACCAAATTCTACGAGCAAGTCTCTGCTGTTATATCTTTCACGTCTAGAGATGGGTTTAGTTCGGTTAACCACGAAGCACTTGTTTCGAAACTGGAGTTTCTACGCTGCGAAACCGAGCAAAATGAAACTTTTCATTCGTCGCAGTTTCACAAGCTCAAGAGCACGAGTAGTAGTTCCCAGAAGAGCAGCATTTCTCCCGTGAAAAGGAACAGAAAGATCAAAGGTAAACCAAAGAAGAAAGGAAAAGCTTGTTCTAAGTTGGATTCTGCAGGCCCAAAGCAAGCTTCAATAACTAAATTCTTCAACAAAGTTCCTTCAGATGATACCAGGGCTTAAGAGGCTAAAGAAGCGGTTTGTCAGACTATTTGGAAGTCATATGGTGAGAGCTCTTTCTGTAAAATCTAATAGAGGGATGAACTGTTAATGTGATGTCAACGGATAATACCTCATTGATACTGCAGCAAGACTCTTGGAAGATTAGGATCCGCAGCGACCACTGAATCTTGGAGTACAATTGGTTGATCTTCACAGCAACTATGACCTAAAGATATCGCGCTGGCACATTTTTGCTATGTAAGAAGCTTAATCTTATGTATACATTGGCCTCATTGAGGAAGCTATAATCATATAAGGGGGAAAAGATTGCCATTCAGTTGCAGAGTTATCAGTTTTTGAGTCGCTGTAAGATTCCAAAGAGCATTACATTTATGTTTGAACGTTATCTGGTCCCTGCTTTCCAAAACTCATTAGCATTGACGATGGAAGAAAGAGCAAAAGAGAACCGAAGAAGCATTTTGTCTTCTTTACAATTTTAAAGCAACTATCACTGTTACAAGGCTAAAAAAAATGAACTTTCTATCCTCAACATCATGGTTTCTGCTGCAGTCTATCGAATATGAATCTCTAGCAACAGCTTCTATTGTCTTAAAACCTTCTTGTCAAATAGTGAACATCTTAAAACATGCTGAATATTGCTTCGCGTGATCCCAGCCATGCCCCGTGAACAATGCTATCATTCCAGTCTGCTTGCCCTGAAAATCCAACATCACAAGTTTTTGATTCCAGTACTAAAGATAAAAAGAAAACCACAAGTCAAGAAGCAGGAAAAGGATCAGTGTGTAAGTACTTTCAACATCAGACCAACACACAACTGAAGGGGCAGTGTTGGAGAATTTATTTTCAGACAGAAGTTGACCAGATTTGATACTCCAAATGCGAGTATAGCAGTCATCTCCTCCTGAATCAAACACCCAAAGACAAAAAAATCTCTCATCATCTCACTGAAAATCAAACTCTTGATGGTTTTCCAATATCCAACGCAGCGGATATGTTTTCAGAACGAAGGGTTCCTCTTTATTACCTGACATAAGAAATCTTTCTGACGGGTCTATGCCAAATTTGATGCGAGTATGAGAATTTACATGTCCTTCATATGTCTGTACATCGACCCCTCTCTTAACCATGCGTTGATCGTACAGCTTGATCTAAGAAATGAGAAAAGTTTGGCGCTTTAGATAACGATTGAAATGCTCTTGAAAATATCTTAGTAAGTATACGAGGAAGCTAGAGCTAGTCGCGGTACTCACCGTTCCATCCATGGAGCTTGCCATTAAGTACTGATCATAAGTTTTCAGTGTCTTCAGGCTAGAGAAGGAAGGAGCGAATTATAGAATCACAAAAACAAAGAAGTAACGAGAATTTTTCATATATGGTTTCAGTCGTTTACCAACCATGTAAGAGACGAAGGCATATAGATTACACGAGACGGATTTATGTTTCCTTTGAGCTGCAAAAATACCAATTAGAGAAAATTATCACTAGAATGTTGTGAGGAAAGCCCAAGAGAAAGAGATGAAAAGTCGTGACCACAAAAAGGACGTTATATGATCTTCGCAGTACCTCAAACCATTCCTTTTTCGAAGTATTTTGACCGGTTTTACTCGATGATGGATTTCGTAGATGGTGTCTAGTGAGTTTTGGAGGCGGTCTCCCTGGTCTCTCACGTAGATCGACGGACACAATGGCTCCATTTCTGAGCCCGCATTGAACAATGTTCCCCTGGGAAAAAGAAGTAGAAAGAACATAAACACATGTCTTTTTCAGTAAACACGAAGAGAGGTTCAGACGGAAACTTGGCCCGAGTAACACAGCCAACTAAGATAGAGCACCGAACGAACATGCAGCAACTAGGAGTTGAGGAACAGTATTGAGCCACTAGAAAACGATGCATCTTGGTGCTTGGAATTAAGAGAACTTTACCGATTGATGAAATTGTAGCGCAAACACATCGCTTTTGCTTTGGAGAAAGTACGAACCTGCTCCTGTTTCCAAATCAACCAAAGCGGCTCCACGGTCGGTCCCTATAATATCACAATTTTTTAATAATTTCCATACGATTCTTGAAATTACTGAACCAAGTACATTTACAGGAAAAAGGCCATGTGTTTACTCTCTAGTGTTACTGTAATGAAGCAAAATCCTGTGTGACAAAAATATAACACCAAAAGTAAGAAAGAGAAGGTACCAATAGCTGCATGACTCCCACTTGTGTTGCAATCAGCTGTCCAAATGGTACACTCAGAGGAAACACTCCCTTGGAGGCTTCGCGTAGTGACTATGTACGGTTCCTCAGCAAGATTTAAGAAAAAAATCGACCCACGGCCAGTTGATCCCAGTGTAGTTATCCTGTTTTCTAGCGTCAAGATTCTACAAATGGGAGATGGAGAGAGAAAGCAAAAGATAAGACAAATCCAAAGGATACAATGCCCGCTTTACGCAGTGGGAATTTTCAGATGCATCATATCTTCCAATCAACTGAATAGACGATATACTAGATAAGGCCTGCAAATGAGAGCGTGCAGGTCTCCATATAAGCCTCGGTGCTTCCCTTTCTTCAGCATCGTTTGCTTTGCGAGGAAGAAGAGAAACTGCATCGCACTCGATTCCACCATTTAAAGCTTGACTTTCAGACCCATCAACGAGTGCTTGTCCAGCTCTGGAAACTCTCAGAATGCTGCAAGAACAAACTTCCAAAGCATATAGGTTGGAATGAAAATAATTCAAAACAATTCTTCAATAAATCGGAAATACATAAACGTTCCATGACGATGGCAAAAGATAAAATCTTCATGGTACAGTCTTGAAACATCGATAAAACTGATAATTCTAAGAGAGAGACTGGCTCATACATACCTCAAGCAGCCTCCAGTACTGCCTGCTACTAGGATGTTTTTCCTGGTCAGGCCTTGTGATGTCTGTATATCAACCTGAAACTGTTTCAAAGCAGCATCGCCTATGTTTTCCGTGGATCCGTATCTCCATACCTAAGCATCATTATTCATTACCATTACACAAACAGAGAAAACAAAAAATGTTTCATATCGGTCTGATGTAATCTTAATTAGAAACAGAAAGGTAAGTTATATAAGTAGAAGTAATACCACAGGATTAGAGGCTTGTGTCTTTTCGATCTCCTCCTTGAAGTTAGATTTCCTCTTATTGACAGGAATAACACTGCCACTTAGCTCTCGGGAATAAAGTAGCTTCAATGCTTTTAGTTTGTTTCTCTTCTGATAATTAGGTTCCTGATGAAATGTCCATATAAACTAATTACACAAACAAACCCAAAACACTACCTAAAGCATTTGGGGGAACAACTTTCATTGATTCCGCAGACTCGAGCTCGGAAGAAGTCGAAATTTGAAGTTACCGACCTGGAAAGGCTTTGGGACGGGATTTTGTTTCGTTCTTGATGAAGAAGAAGAAGCTTTTGAACCAGGGATAGGACCTTTAATGGCGAAATATTTGTTCCTCTCCTCGTCGTAATAAAACCCAGGAAGTTCTGAAATCAATTAAACAAAAAAAAACGAAAAACTCATATTCCCACATCAGTCTCACGTACGCAATCGAAAATAGAAGAAATATCGAGCGAAGAAGATTCAAGACCTGGTCTCATGTTGTTTG
Organism: Alliaria petiolata; assembly: GCA_020283515.1. Classification (NCBI taxonomy): domain Eukaryota; kingdom Viridiplantae; phylum Streptophyta; class Magnoliopsida; order Brassicales; family Brassicaceae; genus Alliaria; species Alliaria petiolata. The sequence goes on from JAHZTW010000001.1 coordinate 179,804,365, forward strand.
TCTTCTAGGCAACTCTCTGTTCTCTGTGTTGTTCTTCACAGACTCTCCATTAAAGGCTAACATGCGCATTATAAATAGCTTTAGGTTTTTTTTGTTAAACGAAGGAAAGCAATAGAATTAAACCGGAAACGTATTTTTATTCAATTTTGGTTTAAATCGAACTGGACCGGTTGTGATCCGGTTTACAATAATTAAAACTTAAAAAACGCTTATCGTTTTGTTCACAAGTACAAAACTTCAACATTATTTATTAAACTCTCCACAACCTTTTAGTTCTTGTGTTGCAATCTCCCACTCTCAGCACCAGCAAAAGGATCGACGATAACGTTAACCACCGCGGGTTTCCTTGCAGCGAAAGATTCAGCGAGGGCGGATTTAAGCTCATCGGGTGTTTCCACAACATACCCTTTGCCTCCAAAGGCTTCAATAAGCTTGTGATAGCCTGCATTAGGAACAAAAGATGTTGGTGCTGGTTTTTCTTTATAAGGCCCAGAGATTTCTTCAGGGCTCCTTCGATCACCGCCATAGACACCACCATTGTTGAAGACTATAACCACCACAGGAAGATTGTATCGAACCAATGTCTGCATCATCAAAGACAAAAAGTTTATTGATGAGTAAGTATTTTCAAACAATGGCAAAAAGACACAATTCCACCACATTACGGGATTACGTAATGTGTTACTACCTCAACTTCCATGGCGCTGAATCCGAAACCAGAGTCTCCTTCAACCGCGACTACAAGCCGATCAGGAGAAGCAACAGCAGCAGCGATACAATAGCCTAAACCAACACCCATTGTTCCCCAAGTTCCTGCATCAAGCCTTGTCCTTGGCTCTTTCTGAACCAAAACCGATCTTCCTACATCCATTGTATTAGCTCCTTCTGATACCACAACAGGACTCGGTCCTTCTACCGCCAGAATCGCGTCTCTGATTATCCTCATAGGAGTCAAGAAATTGAAAGGAACCACGTCCTTGGCAAGCTGTGCCTCCATCTTCTCACCGTTTTCTTTTGCTTTCTTGGAAATCGATTCCACCCATGGATTAGTCTTCCCGAGACAAAAAGGATCGTCTTTGATCTCTCTGTTTAACAATCCAATCACTGTTTTGGCATCCCCAGCGATCCCCAAGTGAGGTTTCCTGAGCTCAATCTCTTCCTCAGAGATATCAACCAATACGAATTTCACTTCTTTAGACCATTTCGGCGACTCTCCGAAATGGAGAAGCCAGTTAAGCCTAGCTCCGACCACCAAAGCGACGTCGCATTTCCCGATGGCAAGCGACCTCGCCGCCGTCGCCGAGAGCTCGTGAGTGTCCGGTAACAAACCTTTACCCATCGGAGTTGGAAGGAAGGGTATTCCGGTAAGTTCCACCAGCTTCTTCAGCTCATCCTCTGCTCGCGAATACGCCGCTCCTTTTCCGAACACGATCAGTGGCCTCTCCGCTTTACTCAGCAGCGAAAACGCAGATTCGATCTCTGATCTCAGAGAAGCCTGGATCGGTTCGTGCTTGCGAGATTTTTCGACCTCAGCCACCAGATTATCCGCCTCGGATTCCGAAATCTTCTGCCGCAGTACATCAGACGGGACATCCAGATAACACCCGCCGGGCCGACCTGCGACGGCTCGATCCAGAACCCTAGCGACGCAATTGGGGATTTCACGAACATACTTGGCTTTCTCCGATAGTTTCGAGAAAGATTTCACCGCCTCGACCTGATCAAGCTCCTGGAAATCTCCACGGCCGGCGTCTCTCTGATCGCAGGAACCGGAGATCATCACCATCGGCCACGTGTTAGCCCAAGCGTTAGAGAGACCCGCGAGACCGTGAACGCAACCCGGACCAGAAACCGTGAGAAGGAAACCGGGTCGACCAGTAAGGTAACCGTAGGCGGAAGCGGCGTATCCGGCGGATTGCTCGTTGTGGAAGGCGACGAAGCGTATGCCAAGAGCCATGGCTCGGCTAGCCAGAGACGTGACGGGGATCCCCACGACGCCGAACATGTGGGTGACGCCGAGACGAGCTAGTGACTTCGCGACGAGAACGTTGCCGTCGATTGACGGTGGAGCGGCTGCTGCTGATTCATCCGCCATTTTCTACAGATCTTTCTTGGATTGCTCAACTTTCAGTTTTACTTCTTCTTATATATAGGCTTTTCATTTGTGTTTTACACACTTGTAGACATAATTATGTGATTAATGTGATTGCATAATTGCTGATTAAAATTTAACACGAGTTTAAATTAGTTCTCTGTTTTGCTGTAGTAATTTTAACAAAGCTGCTATCCATGTATTCTTAGCAACTTTTGCGTTGTATGAAACCAAAAAAAAACTTAAAAGAAGGTATATCTTTTTGGTCACTAGCGAGTCATCCTCACCTAATCCCTTTAATAATTAAATTTGAATGTGATCAAATGATAAAATTATAAGTTCAGTTTGGTACGGTACAAGTGACCTTATCTAGCCTAAGTTTGGTCCGGTTCAGATTTTAACTAAAACAGCGTTTTAATCACACTTTTGTTCCTTACTTACATTTGGACTTTTATTCTCTTGAGTTTTGCCACCAGAACTGTAGTTAGCAAAGAAAAACAATTCGAAATTGGATTTGTGCATCTACAAAAGGTGGATGATTTTGACCGCGACAAAACTAGAGCCACCCAAAGATTTCTCATAATCAGATTATACGCGACTCTAGTAAACAAAAACATTTTTTTTCTCCAACGATTGTGAATTCTATAATGTACAATCGATTGTGCTAACTTTTTTTTAATCTAAAATACATGGATCCACTTTCGGATATTCTGATATAGTTTCTCCATACGTCCCCACTTTCAAATACATTTTTAAAATATAAACATTAAGATAATGAAATCAAATAAAATTGGACTCGATTAATTTAACAAAGAAAACATATAACAGCTTTAAACAAAAACACAGCAACGTGTGGAACCATTAACAATCAGACATCTTTAATGGCACTCACGTCCTCTTTCAAATTTGTTCTCACGTATGCATATACGCTCAAACATTTATAGAGCCAACGTTAAGGTTCGATCTGAGTTGCAAAATCAATATTCGATTTGAGTTTTTTTTTTTGTTTTGTAACAAAACATGGCAAGATCGCTCAAGAAATCAGCTAAGTTGAGTCTAAGACGAGTCCGGATCAATTCACCTTCCATTAGGTACAAACCGGACTCAAGTTCCATAGAGAGAGACCAAAGAATCGAGTTTCTAGGCGAAAATGCGGATGATGCTGGATCCGGAGGAGAAGAAAACAAAGGAGCAAACAGCGAGAGGGAAGAGATCGAAGACAAAGAAGAAGAAACAGTCAAAGTAATAGTAGAAGAAGAAGAGGAAAAGCAACAACAAGAACAAGATGATGGCAAAAGCGTTAACAATGGAGGCGGAGAAGGGAGAAAAGAGGCGGCGGTAGCGGTTGAGGCGGTTAAGGAGGAGGAGGCGGAAGGCGGGAACAGAGTAATGGTGGTGGTGGATAAAGCGCTTGCTTCTACCGGAGCTTTAGAATGGGCTATAACGCATACTTTACAACCACGAGACACTCTTTTTCTGTTATACTTTGCACAACCGTTTAGAAAAGGTTCTTCTCTTTTTCTCTTCTTCTTCTTCTTCTATATTTTCTTGTTTTTGTTTTGGTTTCTAATGCTTTTGGGATTTGGTTTTAGGCAAAAGGAAGAACAGAAAACGCGAGGTGAAAACTGATGAATTAGTCCATACGTTGAAGAAACTGTGCCAAACAAAAAGACCCGGGGTGAGTTCACTCTCAAATTTGTTTTGTTATACATTTGTTATTTTTTACATTTTTCTCTTGCAGTGTTTGCGTTTCAAACGCAGACACTCTTAAGGAATGACATAATGTTGAGAAGTGGATTTGTCTTATATATTGGCAGATAGAAGTGGAGATAAGGAGGCTAGAAGGAAAAGACAAAGAGAAAGGAGCGAAGATAGTTGAAGAAGCAAAGAAACAACAAGTGAGTCTTTTAGTGGTTGGGCAAGAGAAGAAACCTCCGGTATGGAGGCTGTTGAAGAGATGGGCTTGGAAGAGACGCCGTGGACACAGCGGTGTTCTCAAATACTGTCTCGAAAACGCTTCTTGCATGACAATAGCGGTTAAGCCCAAGAACCGCAAGCTTGGCGGTTACTTAATCACCACCAAACGCCACAAAAACTTCTGGCTTCTCGCTTAAGAACACTGCAAGTTTTCTTCTTTTTTGTGTTTGTAATCATCAAAAGCTTTTTAAAAAATTTCTCCTTTTTCCATCTCTGATGATGAATGAAACAAACTTGCTCCAATATTAAAAGCAAAGAGGCTTTTTATTGGATTATTGAAATAACAATGTATCTGCACAAGAATTATCAACAATTTTCCCTATCTTCAGCTGCTTCAACCGGTTACTGATTCTGAGTCTCTGTTAATTAACACAACGCATTGGTATGTAAGTGAGGCTTCTTGGTGTTTACTGTCCTTTTCTTTCCTGAGCTGAGTCTCCATTGTGATTGCTTCGGATTTTGGTTCAAAACTACCGACCCCAATGCTTGTAAGCAATCCGGTGAAGCTGATCGTATCCAGCTAGCACTCCTGCTCCTGCTACTCCAAGAAGCATGTTCGCAGTAACTCCTCTATATAGCGCATAGAACCCTTCGGATTTCATTATCTCTCTTAAGGCGTGAATGGCGTTCCGGTATTTTACAGGCTGTCCTGATGTAAGCATCATTCTCCTCCTAAGAGTGTCAAAAGGGTAAGCAATGACGCCTGCAGAGGTAGTAATGCTCCAACCCAACAGAAAGCTAGCCAAGAAGTTTCCCTGTCAAAGAATCAAAGAACCATTTTTAGCTAATTGTTTGCTCTGAGAGTAAGCAATTACAACGGCATAGACAGATGATATTACCTCTAAGGAACCGACTAAAACAATGGGTTTGATGGTATCATACATCCCGAAATACATTCCTCGGTAAAGAGTGATTCCCAGTATTGACACGCCAAATCCACGGTAAAGGCCTTTAATGCCGTCGCTTGACAAAGTTTTACGGTACACATCGATCATCCCTGTAAACTGTCTCTTGCCATTGACTGAACATTCCTTCGCATCGGTGCCTAAACGAGTCCGTGCGTAATCAAGATGGTATAGAAACAATGAAGTGGTTGCTCCAGCAGCGCTTCCAGACGCTACATTTCCAGCAAACCACTTCAAGTAACCGTCCTTCTCTTTCGAACATCCGAGAAGGTTCTTGAAGTAACCTTTAAATGCAAAGTTGGAAGCCTAAGAGCAATTAAATTTAGTGACAATAAGAATCTAACACAAACCACTCTCAGTCAATAGATGAGCACTCTAATCAACCGGCAAAGAAAAAAAAAACAATTGCAGACAAATGGAAAATCCTGGAAAGTACCTGTGTAGGGAAATATCGGATGACATTGGCTTGATTTCCTCTCCAAAAGGACAGAACACCTTCTTCTCTGAAGATTCTGACGAAGCAATTACCCAAACCAGTGTAAGGTCTTGTGAGATGTCCTGTCTTTATCATCTCCCCTTGGTTCTGCAGTAAAAGCTTCACCCTTTCGATTGGAGCAGCTGCAGATTTCGCAACAATGGCTGCAGCACCTCCCATCACGAAATCCGCAGAGAATTTCTCGGATTTTCCGACCAAAGCCATCCTTTTTTCCACACCTAACCAATGCCAAAAACACTAGCGAATCCAGAAAATTCTCATTTTTTCTCCAGAAATTACAAAACCCGAAGCATCATCATTCAGATAAACCCCCCGAAAATGGGACAAAATTTCTAACGATAATACAAGGCGTTCAAGAATCAAACACCGGATCCAAAAGAACAATAATGGTAAAAAACAAAAAAAGGAAATAGAAATAGAAGACTTTGAAGTGAAAAACCTGGAGATTCCTTATTGATTTCGCCGCAGAGAGAAGAACTCGACGGCGAAAGATTGTTCCCAGGTCTAGGAGAAGAGAAGCGGGCGATTCCTTTTTCTTATTCGTTTTAGAACCCAATAAAATAGGAAAGAGATAATCATTTCTCTGTATTGAAAGCTGGAGCACAGAAGAAGAGAAGGAAAGATGGGGTTTTTTTTTCTTTAAAAAAAAGGTTTTGTCCTTTTCTATTTTTAATTTCTTCTTTTCTCATCTATAGAGAAATTCATATTGCAAAGAAAAAGAAAAAAAAAATACATTTGGCAAAACAAAGGAGATCATTTTTGCATCGAGAAAAAAACAAATACAAAGTGGAATTTGCCGCGGAGAGAGCAAAATCCCTCTCACTCGCGCAACGTTCGACGTCGCCACTGGCAGCGAAGCTCCTCCTTGAAGCTTGCAGCGCCGAGATCCATAAGGTTTGTTAACTCTCGATACTCTTCTTCAGATTATTTCGGTTTTATGCTAGGGTTTTCAAAATCACTTTCAGCTGACTTCTGGTTCCAATTTCATTTCTGGAAATCGATCATGAACTTGACAAAAATGCTCGATTCGATCATTTATATGTGAGGGAGGATTCACCTCTGTTCTGCATCCTCTGAGCTTAAAGCCCTTTCGTAATCCGCCGTGAATTTTTTGAATTGGGTCTCGAATTTGAAACCAGGATCCGAAAATTTGTGGTTCACTCAAACCGGAGCGATTCGGAATGTAGTGACTGATCTGTATCTCCTTTTTCTTTCCAGAAAGCTTGTAGTTGCAGACTTGCAGACAGTGAAGCGAAGCAATGGAATCGATGACGCCAATCTCTTGCCCTACGACTCCTCGTTGGAACCAAGACAGGCCGTTTCTCACTGGCCGCTTCCACCAGGTGCTCGATCTCTAGTTGTGGTTTTGATTTGTTCCCTAACTCTGTATAATCATATTAAAGTTTCGACATTTTAAAATTTTGTAAATTTTGAGAACGAATAATTTGACAATGGATTTATCATCTCAGGAAACAAGAGCAAGTTCCAAATTTGCTGATTCTAAGCGGTTTCCTTTAGACTCGGCTAGGTATTCTAAAATTCTATGCTAAAAATTACTTGTACATCTTGTTTCATCCAAAACAAAATCAGTGATCTTTTTTTTGGGTCAAAAATCAGTGATCTTTATGTTTGTGTTATTCTACTCTTCGTGTGGTTTCAGCAATTCTGGAGTAGAGCAGGCAATTGGCTGCTATGACACACCTGTTCAGGTTTGTGTTGAGGCTTGTATAGTTATGCTACAAATTTACAAAGGAACTTTGTCCTTTTTTTTATTGGATTCCACAATTGTAGATTAACATGACTTCCCCTTTTTCGTGACATAGACTAGGATATTTGATCTAAGGAAAGTAATTGTGGAACTTGCTAACTTAGGTTGAGACTTGGTGCATCCCTTCTTTTATGGCCATTTCAATAACCATTTCATCCCTTTTGGCATACAGGAACTTATTGTCATTGATGATCTCTTGTCTGCTTTGGTTGGAATTGAAGGGAGATATATATCAATTAAAAGATTCCATGGGAAGGAGGATAGTATAGCTTTCCAAGTTGATCCATCAATGGATTTGGCACTACAGGCAAGTATTACTCAACAGAATAAATCTTGGTTCTTATCTCGAACGTTTTAAATCAACATGGTCTACAGTAGTCAAATGCAGAAAACCTGTGATTTCTAACCATGTATGATCTGTTCTTTTTGGAGCTACGTTGCTCAAGTAAAGACAGGAATTAGCATGTTTACAAAGTCTTGTCACATTTTGAGACTGTTATATTGATGCTTGCAAGGCGTTTTCTCTCTTCGTGTATGTTAATGGAACTTGATGCTGTGTTATTTTAAAGTAAATGGAATTCACTGGTGTTCTGACTTCTTGAAAGTTTAATTATCTGCGAAATCCAACCAAATGGATACATGCATTATTATTTAATGTCGTAGAATGGTTTTCTCTCTTTTGTGCAAGGATTTAGAGATGCTATAAGATATTAACATTTTATGTCTTATTCTAATTGGCTCGTCTGTAATATATATTGACTGGTGCAAATAATTTTGCAGGAATTGGCAAAAAGAATATTCCCTTTATGTGAGTGTTTCCTGCTGATTGACCAATTTGTGGAGTCAAGCTCGCAGTTCAGGAACGGGCTAGTTAACCATGCATTCGCAGCTGCACTCAGGGCACTCCTCCTTGTATGTGAAATAGGTTGCTACTTTTGTGGTATTTGTGATGCATTATTTGTTGAGTTAGTTTCTTTCCCTTACTGTTTCATGTGGGGGCTTTGCAAACTGGATATGGAATAATGGATTCAATAAGCTAATAGTTAACTTAGGGAGATCTTGTCAGTTAACTAAAAGCATGAACTTGGAAAGCTCATTTTAGAATGCTTTTAGTTTATTTATTGGGTTTCTTTCTTGTCCCCTAAATTAGTGTCTTTATCACATTTCTGAGTGTGCATAAATGCATACATATTGATATATAAGATGGTGAATAGCTCTTGCTGCCTTCTTTGTTCCAAGTTTTTGCCGTCTCTGTAACTCTCGCAGTATTGCCCCATTGAATAAATTTATAGTCTTAATTTTTTTAATTACAATACAAAAAAAAAAATTCGTGTCTAACCAATGTCAATTGCCTTGTTTGGATTGAGAGATATCATTTCCTGTTATGGCTGAGATAATTTGTCAACATTAGTTGCTGATGCTGAAAGTAGTGACCATCCTTTCGTTTACCAGGACTATCAAGCCATGGTGGCACAATTGGAACATCAATTTCGACTTGGAAGACTTTCTATCCAAGGATTATGGTTTTACTGTCAGGTCTGTCTTTTCTTCAGATAATCCACGCTGCAAGTTCTGTAAAAAGTATGCTGATTGGTTTATTTTTTTGGGTATCTCTCAGCCCATGATGGGATCCATGCGCGCATTGGCTGCAGTAATTCAGCAGGCTTCGGCAAAGCATTTTGTGGGTTCTGGTGTACTTAATCTCTTGCAGAGTCAGGTAGATTCTTGCTTTGGTCATAAAAATACTTTTTGGATTTTTTTTGTGTGCTGGAACTAGCTTTCTTATTATATGTCCTAATCTTGAAGACTGTCATGCCTAGGCTAAAGCGATGGCTGGTGATAATTCAGTGAGGTCATTGTTAGAGAAAATGACCGAGTGTGCAAGCAATGCATACCTGAGCATATTGGAAAGGTTGATTTCCCATGCCTCTTTCTTTCTTGCTCGTAACTAGACTCATTGCAGAAAGAGTTGTATAATCTCTGCCTTTTCCCCTTTGTTTATTGTTTTTGGGAATGCTCAGCTAATCTAAGTCCAACCTGTGGCTATGTTTTTCTTTTGTTTGTAAGGACTAAGGAGTGATAAGCGAACATGTTTGTTATATTTTGTTTTGACAGATCTGTACATGGATTACCCTATTTTCTAGATAGCTAATAGTATTCTCAGATGTGTCAACTGACTTGAATTATTGTTTAATTAAGGTGGGTCTATGAAGGTATCATTGATGATCCGTATGGGGAATTTTTCATTGCTGAAAACAGGTCTCTTAAAAAGGTACATTGAATTTTGCTCAGCTCGCCTGCACAATTGTCAATTGCTTGATCTTACAATTTCAAGTTTTTCGTACAGGAGAGCCTCAGTCAGGACTCGACAGCTAAATATTGGAGCCAAAGATACAGCCTCAAGGAGACTATTCCTGGCTTCCTTGCAAACATAGCTGCAACGATATTAACCACAGGGAAATATCTAAACGTTATGAGAGAATGTGGGCACAATGTTCAGGTATGATTGTGGATGAATTTTTCTTGTAACTAATACAATTAACAGTGTTTGTGATATTGGACATGACATTGGCTGATATTTTTGACAGGTTCCCATCTCTGAGAGATCTAAGCTAACAATATTTGGTTCAAATCATCATTATCTTGAATGCATAAAGGCTGCTCACGAATTTGCCAGTAAAGAGCTTGTGAGTCTCATCAAGGATAAGGTAATAAATTGTGTTATGATGACTGCTTTTTTTATGTCATTCCTCGTAAATACACGTCTCTGACCATCATTATATGATTCAGTATGACCTCATTGGAAGGCTTCGATCTATAAAGCACTATCTTCTTCTCGACCAGGTATGCTGGTTCTATCATGGTTAACCAGTCATCTTCAGAGTTCATTATACTTTTCTAGGCACAAATTTATCAATGTGAAAAGTTTGAAGTTGAGTTGTTTTCTTCTGGAATTGATACTCTATCAGCTGTTTAGTTTCTAATTATCTTTGGCACAACAATGTAATGAACTACAGGGTGATTTCTTGGTTCATTTCATGGACATTGCTCGAGAGGAACTCAACAAAAAAGTGCATGAAATATCTGTTGAAAAGTTGCAGGTACTTTTGCCCCGCTAGAACACAATCAAAAGATTAGACAAAGCTTGCTGCGATTATTCAATAGTTAGGGCTCTCTATATGCTTGCTGGAATCTGAATGTATCTGTATTAATAGTCTTTGCTAGATCTTGCTCTACGTACCACAGCGGCTGCAGCGGATCCTCGCCATGAGGACTTGACTTGTTGTGTGGTGAGCTGTAAATTTGCCTTTTCCTAGATATGGTCAATTTACATAGTTCGTACATAATTTTTCTCACTTTGCGATAATATCTTAGGATCGAACTTCATTGCTAACGACTTTGGGAGTGCACAAGGACCCTGATAGCAATAATATAGATGACCCAGTGAGCATCACTGGTCTAGAAACATTTTCCCTGAGCTACAAGGTCTGCTCCTTTCTTGCCTTGTCTGCAACTACCTGTTTGTATCTGGATTCTAACTATTTTGTTCGTCATGATATATAATAGTAATTCCACAGCCTAAATACTATCAATGATGTTTATAGATAGCTACTAAGTCGCTTGTAGATTCATCATTCATACTTCTATAAGTAATTTACAAATGCATATTTGTGTTTCAGGTTCAGTGGCCACTATCTATTGTCATATCGAAGAAAGCCCTGTCAAAGTACCAGTTAATTTTCCGCTTTCTTTTTCATTGCAAACATGTGGAACGCCAGCTATGTGGTGCTTGGCAGATACATCAAGTATGGACTAATATTATATTGGTAGCTTGGGAATTTGTTTTTGTTTCTTACGAAACTTTTTTAATCTAATTGCTTTTCTAACAAATTACTGTGTAATTTTACAGGGGATTCGATCTATGAACTCTAATGGTACAGCAATTCGTAGATCGTCGCTTCTCTGCCGTAGCATGCTTAAATTCATCAGTAGCCTTCTACATTATCTTACATTCGAGGCAAGTCGTGAACTTTCTCTTTTTGTCTTGTTTTAAACTTTTATGTTTGCTAATATAATGGAATTTGGATTTATTTCTTTAAAGATTTTGATTGTCTAGCCGTAACCATTGTGATTTTGTAGTAGAATTGCTCACATACACTCTGTATATAGAATTCAAATATCTCTGAAGTCTGTAAGGATCATACTTATAAATGTAGGCACTTCTTGCAACTGTGAGTTTCGAGATATGCGTTCTTGAAATCGTAAGTTATAGATTCAGGAGAAATAAGTACACTATCAATGAACACTTGAAAGAAATCACACCAGGATTATATGAAGACAAAATTATTTATGAGATGATTTTGGTGTTTAATTTCGCGCATATTTTGGCTCTTTGAATTTCTCTCAATCGTGCATTTGCATTTGCTTTCTTCTATGTGGGATGTCTCTTCAGGTTCTCGAACCAAATTGGCATGTGATGCACGATAGACTGCAATCCACAAGGAGTGTAGATGAGGTAAGTGTAGAGATCTGCTTTATTAGTTGTGTGGAAAACGTGCTTCGTTGAATAACGTGCCATCATCTTACAGGTGATACAGCATCACGACTTCTTTCTTGATAAATGTTTGAGAGGATGCTTGCTTCTTTTACCTGATGTCCTTAAGGTTTGTCACTGTTCCATTTAATGTTATGTTTTCTTAGGATCACGTAATTATGTGATCTTGCAACTATAGCAGAAAATTCTGAATGCAGTAGCAATATTGTGATGTTTTTCGATATTTACACTCGACTTTACTGATGTTGCAGAAAATGGAGAAGTTGAAATCAGTGTGCCTGCAATATGCCGCAGCCACACAGTGGCTGATATCATCGTCTATCGACATCAATAGCGAGTCTCATCCGCAGAAGACAATGATAAGAGACGCAACCGTCACAGAGTCCATATTGTAAGTAATAACAAGCAACTGTATTTTAAGTCTTTGTCTCTGCTCTTTCATGGCGAATTATATAGATATTTAAGGACCCTTTTATCAACATCTCTCTACAAAAGCAGTTGGTGTTAGAGTTTCCGAACTTCATATTAAGGTATTGTTCTAATATGTGTGTTACGTCTTTTACCAGCAATTTTGAGAGGGAATTCAACTCAGAGTTGCAGAGCTTAGGACCAGTTTTGAGCAAAGGCTCACAGGCTGAGCCATACTTGACTCATCTCTCCCAGTGGATCCTTGGTGTTTCGAAAGAATGAGAGTGAGACTTTTACTAAACAAACTCGGGCAATTCAATTTTTTTTTTATGTTATCAAATGATATTCAGCTTGAAGTTCTTAGGAGAGATGTGTGAGTGTGTTTAGTCTTTTGTTATCGTTAACCCTTCTTTTTTTGTGAATTTCCACGTATAAAAAAAAGGTCTCAGGCTCTCTCTTTTAAAGCTTGCTGCATTCAATATTTGTGTGGTTTCACAGCAAGTAAAGAATATTCTCTGCAACTCAAAAAGTAATTTTGTTTGAGTTTCCTTTTACAATGCATTAATCTCTTCACCACAAAGCCAGATCCATCTGTTTGGTTAATATACTATAAACAAAACCCAATTATGCAATCCAAAAAGAGAAGTGTAAACACTCTGGGCAAAGTACAGAAAAGTTTCAGAAGAAAAGAAAAGAGATTATGCTTCAGCAGTTGATGCCACACATGGATGTATCAGGTCCTTTGGTCTTGAGCACGAAAGGATCAATTCTGACCCAAAGCAAAGAGAAGATAGATGCCAACAACACTGACCAGATCACCACAATGGTTGGTGTTCTGTTCTGTCTTCCCATCAGACCTTTGAGGAATGGGTAGAGATGAACAATGACCCAGAAGGAGAAAAAGAGTTTACCAAATAGAGGTCCCCAAGATTGATATCCATTGTTGATGGCATCTGAGATGCCTGCAACGACGCCGACAATGTTTATGATCAGGACAGTTGTTGGAGGGATAAGCAGTGTTGTCCATTTGATAGCGTAAAGTTCTCCAAAGTCATCGTCATCTGTTGCCTTTGATGTGACAGTGAAGTTTGTGTCAATGCCTGCTAATATTTTGAGAAGACCTTGGACAACCGCAAAGAGATGAGCTGAGATTCCTCCAATGACCCAGAATTGCTCGTTTCTCCACCATTCCTCAATGCTCACTCCGCTCCATCTCAATTCCAAGATTCCCGTTGCAATGATCGACATGAACAATGCGATGAAGAAGAGACTAGCAAATGTGCTTATCTGAAAGAGATTCGGGGAAACAGATAGTTAGAAAAGTTAACGCAGCTCTTTAAACGCTTTTTTATTTAATGATTTACTAACCGGTGGCATGATGAATTTATCGGTAAGGAGGCAGATGGCTGGAAGGATACAGTAGGCAAGAAGTGGTATAGATGTGAACGGGTAGATTGTGGTGTTGGCGTAAGCGAAACGCTCAAGCCACTTGAGTTTGCCTCCTTTGTAGCCGTACCAGAGAGGGCTGTGCCGGCTGAAAAAGATTTCAACAGACCCGAGTGCCCAACGCAAAACCTGGTTTAACCTGTCAGATAGGTTAATAGGAGCTGAACCTTTGAATGCAGCTAACTTAGGCATGCAGTAAATAGATCTCCAGCCACGGCAATGCATCTTGAAACCCGTCAAAATATCCTCAGTGATAGAGCCGTAGATCCAACCCAGCTGCATTTCAGAGATACGCAAAAGTTTTTGTAACAATGGCCAGCTTCTAAATCACAAATGAGAAGGTGCTACCTTACGGTTAAGTATTATTACCTCAGTTCCCCACTCAGTCTTGTCTTCATAGCCGCAGCTAATAACATGGATTGCCTCCTTAAGGAGCACTGCAGGACTTGATGACGGAGGAACACCACCATCTTCCATCAAAGTCGAGGTTACAAAAATGGATGATTGCCCAAACTTTTGCTCAAAGTTCATCTCAGACATCAAATGCTCCTTATCACCCTCTGCTCCTGCCAAACAAACAATATCAGATCTGAAACATTCCCACATAAACTAAATATACTTCAAGATATGGACATATATTATAAGTTCATTAAAATAATTTACCTCCAAGGGCTGCTATGTCGCCATTAGACTCATGCTTGGAAAATTTCTTATTCCTTCTCCGGCGCCCAAAACAAGGACAACAACCACAGCTAATCATCTTGGGACGTTTAGGACCCTTTGGCGGTTCATAACCATACAGAGCTTGTCGTTTGAAAACACAACCAGTACCAACGTAAACTGGACCTTGAATTCCATCTAGACCTTTCATATTGATCTGTAACAAATACAAGAGGGTAAGAAAGAAGGAAATATTTATTTATAGACCCGAAGTTAAAGAAATGTGGATTGCGTCTTACATCAAAGAAGACTGTGTTTCTGTTGGCGTAACGATCGTGCCTGTCAATACCATCGAACCTTTGAGGGAACTGAACATAGCAGACTTTCTTTCCAATCTGAGGATCCATCAAAAAGCACATTGCTTCCCTCACGGCCTTGCTGTTGTTCACATAGTGATCACAGTCCAAGTTCAGCATGAAAGGAGCATTTGTGAGAACACCTGCTACTCGAACCTGACAGAAGTATCGAAAAGAAAACGAAAGTTGTGTCATGCTAGGCCCAGGATTCAGATATAAATTTGTTGTTTGGTCCAAGAGAGAAAAAAAAAAAGTACCAGGGCATTCATGGCACCAGCCTTCTTGTGGTGCTGAAAACCAGGCCGTTTCTCACGGGACACGTACACAAGCCGAGGGAGCTCGTGGCCTTCGACATCAAATCCTCCGCTGTGGCCGAGGAAGACTTGGATCATACCGGGATGGTCCTTAGTGTTGTTCCCTGGCCATGGCGTTCCATCTGGCATGATCCAACCTTCTAGAGGAACCTTTGTGGCTTTCGCCACGAGAGCATTGATCCTGACCTTGAACTCCTCATACTCTCTCTGCCAGAAATCAATTTACCGTATGGAGTTAAGATTTTATAGTGAAAACCTGAGTGCTTATATAACTAGATCTCAAGTAGTATACACTGACCTTCATGGCTCGGCGTTCCTTAACGAACGTTGGCTGGACTTTATCCTTGAGATAATCAATTTTCAGGGTGAAGTACATCTCCGGTGCCCGTGGCTCTATGGAGAATTTCTTACAGAAGGGAACCCATTTTCTTGCAAACTCAGCAGTTTCTGCGAGAGAGTCGAATGTGAGCATTGAAGCACCATCGTCAGAGACGTAGCAGGAGATTTTCTCAACTGGGTAGTCCATGGCCAAGATTGACAGCACTGTGTTGGATGTGACGAGGGGAGGCTCCTTCATCGGGTCCACCGTACTGACAAAGACATCTACAGGGGCCAGCATATTTGGTTCACCTTCTCTCTCGTATCTGCATAAACAAAAAAGATTTATATCCAAAGTCCAAACTTCATAGATTTTAAGGCTCCTACTTGAGAATTTGTTGATTTTACCTGAGGGAGAGCCGATCTAGATAGGTCTCACGATCAATGGGGAACCACTTGGGAAACTGATCAAGAATCCAAGAGACGGCGAACCAGATTTCACAGATCACAGAGGTCAGCCAAAACCCCAGAGCATCGTGCACAGGGTTCAAGAGCCTATACCGTAGAAAAACTGCTAGAATCACAAGCCTAGCAACGATGACCATCCGATATGGATTGATCTTGCTTGATGCAATGGGCACTTTCCGCGAGAGTGGCTGCCGCGCCTCGTCGATCCTGCAGCCATTACCAAACAAAACCCAAAAGATTGTAAGAATGAATCCGAATCATATAAAACTGATGTATGAGACAAATGATTGTGGAGGCAATTACAGTCCCATCTCAGGATCATCATCTGGTTCTGGCCCAAGATTTCCTTGCTGGAGCTTCCAGTCATCCATTCTTTCCCGCCATCCTCCCTCCTTCTTGTCATCCCATCTCTCACTCCCTACCAAAAGAAAGATATTTTGGTGCTGTTAGAAACCTCTACTTCATTTGAGTTTCGCTTGTCTTGATTTCATTTTCTAATTCATGAATGTCTAAGTATATTCTTAACAAAAACATTTGTGTCTTGTGCTACTACATGTTAAAGCAAGTTACAGAGGAAGATGAGCAGAGAGACTCACCAGCTTCAGATGATGGATATGGGTGAACACGCTTATGAAGCGAAGAAGACACTCCATGTTCTCCATTACCATACCCTCCTCCAACTGGGAATTCTCCACTTACCTGCAGAAATCCAAAAGATTTTTTAAAAATGACACAAAGTTGATCGTATATCGTATACGAGAAAGAATCCTTACATCTCTACTATGGCCACCAGCTATAACAGGTGGGAATCTGCCGTTCTCATCATCCTCAGGGCCTCTTCCATAGCTCATTTTCCCATAAAGCATGGCCTCAGCAGAATGCTTCTGCTTGTCGTGTTCGTCTTCGATATTAAACTCGTACTCGATATC
The DNA here is from genome assembly GCA_020283515.1 of Alliaria petiolata. Lineage (NCBI taxonomy): Eukaryota > Viridiplantae > Streptophyta > Magnoliopsida > Brassicales > Brassicaceae > Alliaria > Alliaria petiolata. The sequence goes on from JAHZTW010000001.1 coordinate 179,821,057, forward strand.
ATCAATATCCTCTTCATCCTCATCTCCTTCCACTCTTGGGCTTCCTTGAGAAACCAAGAAAAAGAGATCATTTTTCCGAGTTTAAACTAAAAACCCAACACAAAAGTTAGCTTCTTTTTTTGTTTCATTCAGGCATTTCTTCGAACAACATGAGAGCGGAGATTAAAAAAACCTCTGAGACGCTTGTAACGAGTCTTGCACTGAGGACAGTTCTGCGTCCCTTCTCTTCTCTCGTACTCGTAGCAAGGCCTGCACGCCGGAAAACCACACTCGTTGCAGGCCACGAACAGGTCTCCTTCAACTGTTAAACCAATCTGATCTCCGCATATCTCACAGAATTGTCCATCCAGATTCTTCAGAGGCTTCGGCTGTAATAATAACCCACAAAATGTTCAGTTTCCATGAAGACTCTTTTGAGTTGTGTTCCATTGTTTCGAAGAATCGACCCAGAAATTCGATTTTTTTTTAAGTATATATATCGCAAAATATTACAGGATTTTAAAATGTCATTACCAAAAACCTTTTTTACTTCCAATTTTTAGAACGTCTCTGAACATGTTACATTATGGTTCTTTGTTTTTTAATACTTATTGTTTTAGCTTCAGCTATCATATAAACCTGATTTAAGTGGTTAAATCATCTGCTCAATTTAATTAATCGAACAAACATATAGTTTTAAAGAAAAGTTATTGCAACTAGCACAAATTATATACTCCAAATAGAAAACAATTGAATCCGACACTATTTTATATACTTTTTTTTTTTTTTTGAGCAAAACTATTTTATATACTTGTTTGATGATTCTTTAACTTTAGCTCTTCGTGAATCTCATGATGGCAATTTTTTTTTTACATTCTAGTTACTTAAAATGTGTGAATCATTGCATTAATTATCAGTTACCTCTTCGTGGTTGTGAATGACAACAAGCTCGTTACGGTTATGCGAACCGGCGACAAGACCGGCGCTGGCTTCCATAGCGGCGGCCGGAGATTAGCAGCGAGCGACGTCGACAGTGAGAGAACAAATCGGAGATTGGACAATCAATGTTGGGACGAAGCAATCGGTTTTTATCAATGAAGATGATGAAACCCTTTTTTCAGTTTCTCTCTCTGTATGGTACAAAGTTTGTTGCAGAGTCTCCATTGCCTTCAAGCTAAGCTTTCGTTTTATATTATTATTTAAAAACAAAATGATATTTTAATTTTAGTTTTCATGCAACAAACTCACTCACATCCATCAGCTAGCTGATATGTCTTCCTTTCATCGTCGCGGTTTCCTCAAGCTTCACTTCTCCTGTCTCCCTCATTTTACTGTCCTAATCTCTTTCCCACTCGATTAGCTTTCCTTGTGATGATTTTAGATTTTTATATATTCTAGAAACTTTCAATGATGCCAACAAAAAAAAATAAAAACTTTGGTATTAAATAAAAAGAGATCGGCTAAACATAATAATATTTTTTAGTAAAATCAAATTTAATTAGAGAGTTTGGTGAGTTGATTGCAAGGCAAGTTACGTTCCATATGTCCTTTAGGTGAGTTTTCTGCATATACATATGATAAACCAAAAGAGCTCCCAACAACAAACAAACAATCTTCATTAAGATGAGATATGCCTTTGACTCTTTCAGCCCAATCTATGGGTAACCTGACGGGCTTTTCCTTACCCATTCGGGCCTGACAAATTGAAACAGGTTGGGTAATCTGACGGGCTTTTCCTCAAAATTAGGGCATTGTTTATTTACCGACAATGAAACCAGAGTTTTTTATTTGAGTCTCTTGCTCAACCTATTTTCTTCCTATACCTACAAACTCTAATGCACAATACTAATATACAATGGTAGAGTTTTTCATCTATTTTACTAAATGAACGTACAATATATCATAAAGTTAATTGTGATTATTTATAAGAACAAAAAAAAACAAAAATAAGCAAAGCAACTATAACCAAAAAAAACAAAAATGATCCTTAATCTGAAAGTTTTATCCAAATAATCAAAACTACTAAAATAAGTCATAAACGAAAAACTTACTAAAAAAGAAAAAGAGAAAGAAAGAAAAAGAGAGAGAAAGAAAAACAGAATCAAACTGTTCACAACACACAAAGCCCCTTAATTAAAGCAAACAACTAAAGATCCTTAATTATTTTCCTAGGTGTCGTTCCAAACTGTAAACGTTGAAGCCCCTTCTCCACCACCTTCCCCATGAAAGTACATATTAGAGCCAGCATTATTGGAAATCACCACCGGAAAATCTCCTTCCGGCGACTGGTGCTGAATCTGCTGCTGTTGCTGGGCAGTATAATAATGGTTTCTTGCGTTGTAAGCAATCTCAGCAGCAACGAAGGCATCACAACTAACCGATGTTCCAACCGGGATTGCAAATCCGTGATAACCACCATAACCAAGGACATTTCCACAAACAGTAACCGAATCATCCGAAGCAGAACTATGATGATCGATACTAGTCATGAGGCTCGGCGAGTTGCTCAGGAAATGTTGTTGATCCTCCTCTTGTTTGAAACAAGCCCTAGCACTCTCCGAAGACAAGTTTCCTCCATTGTAGTAACCATTGTACCTCTCTTGATGTTGCTGCAATAAGCTCAAATCTAATCCCTGATGATGCTGAAGCGCAGCGGTTTGCCAACTGCTACAATTATTTTCACTCGCTAAAACGTTACTACTCGCCATCATACTTGGAACCGGATTGTTAACGTCCTTGAGACGTTTCGCGGCGCTACCAATAGGAAGATTCGGGCTATCGAGGATTGCTTTAACGTTGTATCTGCTCATGTCGAAGTTAGTCACTGCGCTTAATCCTCTGAATTTAATGGCTGCGATGTCGTATGCCTCTGCAGCCTCTTCTTGTGTGCCTTCATATATTAATATGTTACATTTTACTTAGATGAATGTGATTGATTAGTGTATAGTTAATATCTATGGTTATAGATTTGGTTGTGAAGTGTAGTAAGTGAAGATTAAATTTACCAAAAGTTCCCAAGTAGAGGTCTTTGTTACCAGCGACTCTTCCGATTCTAGCTTGCCATCTTCCATGTTGGTGATGCCTTTTGGACCCATTAGAAGAAATTTCCATTAGAAGAATTATACATACATCAAACAAAAAAGGACAGAAAACATTATATTTATTCTCACTATATATGGACTATACCTTGTTACTCCTCGATAAATTGAAGCACCACGAGAGAAACCACTGCTTTTCCTGCATATTTAAATATGTATTATATATATAGTGTAAAATGATAATTTATGTAAGTTACAAAACATTAAAAATATATGCGCGCGTGATATGGGTTCCTATAATGTATTAAGGGTTGTTGTATAATAGATGTCATATGCAATAAATTCAACAGTTCCATTATATATATACCTGCGCAGAGAGGCGACGTACTCTTGCCTCGTCATGTGCTTCATCTCTTCCACCTCTTTCTCATAATCACACATCTGCGTACATAATTATATAAAACCAACATTACTACTTTAATAAATGTAACGATATGAACATGACAATTAATAATATGATATGGTTTAATAAATAAATATTCATCAAACAAAAAGAAGGAAATTGGTTAGAAGTTATGAGTTTGTGTATTATTGATTAATCAACTTACAGGGAAATGTAACGATATAAACATGACAATTAATAATATGATATGGTTTAAATAATAAATAAATATTCATTCATTCAAAAAAATAAATAAATATTCATCAAACAAAAAGAAGGAAATTGGTTAGAAGTTATGAATTTGTGTATTATTTGATTAATCAACTTACAGGGAAGTTAGTTGTGGTGGTGGTTCCCCAATACTTAAGTGCGGCTAAATCGTAAGCCCTAGCTGCTTTTTCTTCTTTGTCATAACCTCCTGCGTTATCAGATAACAGATTAACTACATTTATTAGATTAGATTACTAATCACATAGTATTTCTTTATATAGTTATATATTCGATTTATAATCAAGTATACTTACCCAAATAAACTGAGAAGATAATCACCAGGTGCAAATTTTTGCAAACACATGAAGATAGAAAAACTATATTAGGTCGAAAATAAATAAAACGGAAAACGGGAAAAGTATCAAATTATCATACAAGTTTGATAATATACCTTGTCTCCCTTTGCGAGTTTGGCCTTCTCTTTTGCAACTATTATCCCATAAATGTGCCTCATATCTTCCTGTCCACCGATGCCTACACATTTAATACAAGCAAAGATGATCAAGGATATATATGTATTATTCTATAAAATACTTATAATTAGTAAGCCCATTCACACTAAAGTCTCTATATAACAGTATAACAAGGAACATTCCGTAGCATTCTCTAAAACGAACCATTAGAATGTCCCAAATTTTACCTAGAAAATCACGATTCAAGAGACATTTTAGACGAAAAAAACTATATATATATATATATGAAGGGAACCTTGTAACGCCGCGGTATATAGACGTCCTTTGTCCAAAACTCTCAATAGTTTTTTTCGGTGTGGCTTCTACAACATCAACAACGGTCTTCTCTTGGACAGCGACATTATTATTGTGGTTGATGTTGTTGCTCTCACAAGTAGTAGATGAGTTCATAGAGAGTGACAAGCCTCTTGCACCATTACCATTGTCTTGATGCTCAGTACTATCCACCGGATGATTACTCAGCCATGTCTTTATCATCGAAATGCCTAGTGAGCCGCCACCACCACTACCACCACCGTCTCCTCCTCCACAACCACCACTTCCATCACCACCGTTGTCGTTGGTATTGTAAATCGTGGTGGTGCGGCCGAGGAAATTCTCTAGCTTAGGTCCATTTTGGTCATTATTGTAGATGGTATTGCATGCGCCACCATTGATATCCCAATCTATATAGAGAAAAAAGCCGTAATTAATCATGGTTTATCGAATTTGATTTCATCACCGATGTATGGTTATCTTTTGATATTAGATATGGAATATTGGAGAAAATATAGATTTCATATATATACACAAATTTTTTAATTCATGTGATGTGAACAAAACATTAAACCCACTCGTAGAATATCTCAAAAGAGATGGAATCGATAAATAAGCGAAACAAATAACAAAATAGGGCTTCGTGCGTGCGTGAGTCTTGGTCTTTGTTCTATGCATTGGAAGAAGAGGAAGGGGAAAATTAACCAAAAAAAAATAAAAATAATAAATTAATAATTCTAAAACAATAACCTCGGGAGTGACTATTGTTGTCTCTGGTGAAGGCATCGAGGACGACACCAAAGGGAGAAGGAAACGATGTTTGAACGGCAGAAGACTCATCAGAGGCAACGGTCAGATCGAAACAGTACTCAGCGGCGACATCCACGGCGGTTGTGGCGGTGGAGGAGTCGACGTCCGTACGGTGGTGATTTTGATCATAAGGAGAGAGAGAGAAACCTAGCCAGTTATTATTCATCGAGTTCGTATAATGATCTAATAAGTCCTTGTGGGAGATGAGAGGAGAAGAATAAGAAGAACTTGATTAGTTAGGGTTCATGCATGAAGAGGAGCAAAAAAGGTTTTGGTCTTAATGAAGAGAGAAGAGAGAAGAAGAAGAAGAAAAGTCAAAAATATAATGTTTCATTTCTTCCGAGGCGACATATTATACGCATTTATATAAAAGAATTTTGTAGTAATTAAATTCAGAGAAAGAAAAAAAAAGTTATTTACTTGAAAAATGTGGAGATGTATTGGTCGGTTTGAAGGGTAGGGGTAGTAATGTAAACCAGTGGATAAACTCAGTCAAAAACCCTTTCAAATCTCCATTTCTCTCAGTCTCTCTCCTCATACCAATAGTAAAATCCAAAAACTCACTCGCTGGCGATTTGAGACCTATGACACGAGCGAGAGCCTTTGCGTTTAGCGTTTTCTTTCAAACGCGAAGTCGCGAACTCTTGTCATTTTTAGTATTTTTTTATAAATTATATTAAGCTATTAAAATTAAAATGCAGGGCTGTATTTTATTTGGGACATACAGTTTGAACAAGAGTTATTATTATTATTAAAAGATATAAAGGAATAAGCATACATTTAGTAGGAGGTTTGAACTAATTCAAAGATTCAAAGATTCATGGTTTAGTATGCGACTAAGAGAATAATTCTCTGCTTCCGCAAAATATATGTTTTTAGAGATAGATATTGTAATTTACACCAAAAGTGATCTTGGATATGTATACGATGACATTTTATTGTTGTTATTTTGTACTACTAGCTATTTGAAATTGGCAAGAGACTAAGAGTAAACTTAATTATTTAACAAAAGCAAATAATTAAATGTCCAGTGGGTATGGTTCAACCAATTAAAACGTCCCAAAATGTTTCAAAACAAATCTGGTTCGACTATATAACATTGTAAACGCAAAAAAAAAGAGAGTAAATAAGTAATACTTAAAACAAGCGTATTTACATAAGATGTGGATGCTAGAGATCAGAGATGTACATGCTAAGCAATAGTAGTAAAGTAGTTGAGCTTATCCGATTAATATCGAATTAAGAAATGATCTAGGGGATAAGTAGAGTAATTAGGGAGGAAAAGATAGGCTATACACATGGATCAATGAGACGATAGTGAGCATGTGCATGGGTTTATAATCTTTCAAATATTTGTACAATTTTAATTTCATTTCCTCCATTATTATGCCTGCAATATCTAACACACCACCAACACACGTTCTAGAATTGCCTCGTACCTACAAAATCACATTATTTTTTCCTAACAATTTGTTCACGTCTGTTAATTTATATATAACCCCGAAACCTTGGTACCCAATTATTTTGATATCCCAAACCAATTAGTATAGATCTAATTATTAAAAAAAGTCTTTTACACTTTCGATGTAGCTCGAATTTTCTGATATCTACCAAAGAAACTTTATTCACTTACATTACGTTTTAAATTTTTAATCCACGCGATATTAAAATGGAACCACTTTGACATAGAAAAAGGTTTTTTTGCTAAACATATGTAGATAAAACTTCGTTGCATGTGTTTAATATTTTAGTACTATCTTGATCAAAAACAAAAAGACTAATGTTCAAAAAAAAAAAAAAAAAAAAACGCTAAAAGACTTTGTCTAAATACTTGTCAAAACCAAACGAAGGTATCAATTATCATGTTCTGTTTCTTGAAAATTCCAAAATTAGGTTTTTAATTTCTGGGTGATTTATTGAAGTGAGAAACACCTGTAGATTCCACCTGGAAATAAAATGAAACACCTGTAGATGAAGATATCTACGACTACAACTGACAAGAGCGTGTGACCAAAAGTAAGAAACTACAAAATCTGGAAGTAAGTAGAAAATGAGAAGAAAAAAAATATATTAAGAGTTAGAAAAGTGGTAGAAAAAAGCCTTTTAGGAAAAAAAAAAGAAAAAAAAGTAGTGGTAGAAAAAGAAAAGAAAAAGAAGAGGAAAAAATTATAATTAAAATCAGATGGATGAGTTTGAGATATTTGTCAGTATAAATGCAACTGCTGCTGCTCTACCATTCCCCCACCCAATACCTTTTACTTTGCCCATTCATTGTTCATTTGCATGCACATTTTTACTCATATATATATATATATATACATACACATTAGTGATTAGTATATGACATCGATGCAGGAAATCACTTCTTTGAAGTTGTTGATCTGGACACTTGATTGCAGGACGATCATGTGTGTACAAACAATATGGAACGGAGGGAGTATTTAACAAGGACGAATCCCTACATCAATCCACACATACACCTATATAGTAGATTAGTTAATCAAAAGAGTAGTAATCGTTGTGCGTAAAATCGTAGCAATAGTTATACAATATATATATATATATATATATATATTGTTTGTTATGTAAAGACGAATGTGGAAATGATGAGGGTCTGCAAGACTCTGCCTCGCGTACGAAAACCCATAACATTGTCACATTGCAATTGCCTGAGCCAGTGTCATATTGTCATTATTTTTCAGAAGACAAATAAATCATCAATTAATATCACTTTTTTCATTTTATTATGTATATATACTATATATTATATGAACGAAAAGCTTTTGGTTCCCCCGGTTAAAGCGGGCGAGTCGTTCTTCCACATCACAAACCATTCTTTGCATGACTGACATCTCATTTTCTTTTCTCATATAAACTATCTAATTTATTGTTTCTTGGAAAAGAAACATCTTTTATTCGTTCAGATTTTTTATAATCGACCGAATGGTAAAATTGGCGTGCGCATCCACACGGTCCCATGATTGAATTACAACAAATTCATGACTAGGAGCGGAGGAAAAAACTATAACCGAGAAAATCAAATTCATCTCTTTATGGTGGAAAATAACAATAAAGATTCCCTTCTTACACAAATTCTTTTGATGATCTAACATAATTCGATTTTCAGAGCTTCTTATATAGCTCACAATATTTACAAATGGATTCAAGCAAAAAAAAATATCAGATTTAATATCTTTCTTCTTAGTCTAATTCCAGGCCTCTTCTTAGCTATGTTTTTTTTAATAAATAATTAATATTTGATTCAATAACGAGAAAAGACCCAATTCAGGGGATCTATACTACTGATAAGACACCAAGACAAGAAATTTGGAATGTTTTTAAAATTTGTGACGATGTTAGGACCGGTTTAATATTTTTGAATCTCTTACACTAACTATAAAAATGTGCCTTTTTCTTATGTTATTGTATTAATGTAGAAAAAAATTGTCTTTTCTCGTTAACTTGATTTTGGCTATCGACTATAATAATACTTGCAAGTCCGAAACGATGGTTTTCTTTGTCTAGGTTTCGGACCGGGCTTTGGGCAAAGAACGTTGGGCTTTATCAGAATTTAGTGTAAAACATCGTTTGTAAATTTCTTTTATCAGATACTTTTTAAATGTGACAATAAGCCCCTAATGATATAGTTGGGGGCAAAAACATGAATTATTTAATTTTAGGGGCCTATAATTGAGACTGAACCCTAATTACCAAAAATCAAAACCCAATCTCTCTGTCCACAGGGAGGATCGACTCGCGATTCAGAGAATCAAAGTGGGAGAGAGAGAGAGAGAGAGAGATAACGAAGATGGACGCCATGAGGAAGCAACTCGATGTGCTCATGGGAGCGAACCGAAACGGCGACGTGACGGAGGTGAATCGCAAATACTACGACCGAGATGTTTGTCGTCTCTACCTGTCTGGTCTCTGCCCTCACGAGCTCTTCCAATTGACGGTGAGTATATATATATATCTCCGATGCTCATTCTTTCTTCTTCAGCTATTGGCTTATCAATTAGTATCTCGAAAAGCCCTATTTTTGCTCATCCCCGGTGAGGATGGGTCGACTAGATATGACTATAATAGAGAGCTTTGATACATGAACTTGTGTGGAAGTTAATATTTCCTTTCCTGCCTAAGCTCTTGATGTTTATTATTGGTATCTGTTAGTTGATACAGTTATTTCGATGTATGCTACCTGAAATTTGCTACTGCATAAGTCTTCATTTTGCTCTCATATCCATATTGAATACTTCAGAATGCATTTCGGATTCAAGATTTGTAAGTTGTTGTGCATCTAAACCTGTGTGTTGGCTCACTGATATACTTTACTTTTCTTTTCTTTTCTGTGAGTCTGCTAATTTTGTTTTATTGTTATTATCAGAAAATGGATATGGGTCCTTGCCCAAAGGTGCACTCTTTGCAGCTGAGGAAAGAGTATCCTTTTTGAAAGAATTTAGAATCTTCTTCTTCTTCTTCTTATGCCAAAGTCTGGAGCCTTCAATGGAACGTTATTTCTTTCCTACTACTGTTTTGCTTTAACTCCTCCTTAGATATAAAGAAGCAAAGGCAAAAGGTGTTGACAACTACGATAGGGAATTGGAAGACGCTATAGACAGGCTTATTGTTGAGTGTGATAGGAAGATTGGCAGGGCCCTTAAGCGTCTTCAGGAAGAGGATGCCAAAGCTGCCATTGCAATTTCGGTCACCGAAGTTACCCAGGTGATGATTTAAGTTTTTATGCGTTTAGGCCTTTTTGGATTTTTTTTCTTTCAAATCAGGTTTTTCCTTATCATTCCATTTTTTTTTTTATTGCAGTCACCTGAAATTCTCGAGCTATCAAAGCAAATCAAAGAGAAGATGAAGGAAGCAGACCTGCATGGTAATTTATAATAATTATATCTTTGTAAGCTGCTTAATTGACCACTAAATGCTCCTTTCTGCTTCCGGTTTCTGAAAGGCTATTGCTTATTTTTTTAGCATACTTTTGGCTTCTTTTCTGCAAATCGATGTTTTATGGTATGATGCTCTTGCAAATCCCACATAGATAGTTATAAGTGTTTGTTCATGTGATGACGAGGTTTTTTATGACTAGAAGTTCATTGCAGCTCATATGAATCTGGAACCTTTTGTGCTTGCCCTTTGTAGGCAGTATATTTGCGTTGGTGGTACTGTAGACTTCTCTATAATAAATAGAGTAGGCTATCAACTTAGAAACGTCTCTGATATATGCTTGCTTCCACGACCAAAAGAGTTAATTTGTTTTAATCAGGCTGCAAGATGCATATTTACTCAATTTAAGAACTAAATCTGCTCTACTTCCTGTTTAAAAATTTTAGCTACTCAAGTGGTATGATATGTTTAGATTTTTAATCTTCTGGAAAATAAAGCTTCCCTGTGTTTCTGACTAAAGCTGAATCTGTGGTGTTGCTTGAGATGGGTTTCACCTTTTTAAAATTGTTCTAAATTTGAAACAAAGCATCATTCTTTTATAATTTCCACTAAATGGCTTGTATTTCTAGCTTCTGCTAATGGTTGTTGTGGTGGTATAAAAATTGGTTGCTGCTATAATCTTTAGAAATGATGATGTCATATCGCAGATCTTGAAGGAAAAACGGATCTGAAGATTAGAGCTCTTGAGTTAGTTGAAGAGATGAGGACTAAGAGAGCAGACTTACAGGTCTGTGACTACGTGCTTTGCTATTTGTTGCGCCTGGTAATCTATTAACAGTCAAGTCCTTTGATTTGTTTCCCTACAGGCTGTGCTGCTGTTGGAGGCCTTCAACAAAGATAGGGCGTCCTTGCCACAGCCCATCCCAGCTCAGCCGCCAGCTGCAGCATTACCTCCGCCGGATCCTCGTACTCAAGAGATGATCAATGAGAAATTAAAGAAAGCGGAAGAGTTTGGTAAGGGGCTGACCTTTAATTTGTATCTCTTTCGTTCTATATGGTGATTTTGAATCTATAGTTCTTCAAGTGACCATTGCAGTCTCTGTACTTTTTTTGTCTTCTTATTATCATTTTTACATTCTAACTTTCTTCGCCAACATGGTAGTTTCTGGTGGCTGATCAAAAAATTTACTTGGCCTATTAATTGATCATTATGAATGTACAAAACTGAGCTGAGGAAATATTTGTGATTTGCAATGTTGGAAGAGGCCAGTATGTGGTTATACACCTACATAAAGAACGTTTGAACTTTTTCAATGTTTGAAACAGCCACTGTACTGTTACGATATCTCATATCTCTATCTTATTTCAGGCGAACAAGGAATGGTTGATGAGGCGCAGAAAGCACTAGAAGAGGCTGAAGCTCTTAAAAAGGTTTGTTTTTGTTCGTAAACTTGTTTCTGTTTGGCACTTATCTCCGAGTTACTTCATAGTTCATAGGATGTGGAGATCTTTATGAAGTCTGTTGAAAATTGAAATAGGGATCTCTGATCTCTCTTTTGTCTTGTTTTGGGTAAATTGCTTGAATAGTTTGGCATGGTTTTTGTCTCTCCCTACTTCACTTATCCTATAATATTTTTTCCCTATTATTATTAGTTCCTAAGAGTGTTGTGCCGTTACATGTTTCAGCTCACTGCTAGGCAAGAACCCGTAGTGGATTCAACCAAGTACACTGCTGCTGATGTGCGCATTGTAAGTCAAGATCACCATTTTTATCACGTTACTGAAATTTATTTCTCATAAAGGCCCTCAAGATTCTTGATTCTTAGGTATTCAGTTCAAATAGTTTGTTTAGTCTGATGATTGTTAGAATGTTTAAGGGAAATAGTCCTGCTTGTATCCAAAAAGAGATAGTGGTGGATTTGAAGTTTGAATGGAGAATTCATTTTTTTGTGTGAAGCATGCATGCAATGTTCTCAATTGTCAAACAGCTTAGTAAAAATTGTTTTTGTACAGAAGTATACCATGTTCTCATCCCTACTCGATGTACCGTCTCTGTTTCTATTGTCAGTTTGCTAGTTGGTAGCCCTCACTCTCTGTTCCTTTGTTGTCTCAGACAGACCAGAAGCTGCGTCTATGTGACATATGCGGAGCATTTTTGAGCGTCTATGACAGGTTAAGTTTGTTTACTTAAAAACAAATCTGAGTTATAGCTCCTTGGTGTTTCAAAAGAAAGTTAGTAATAGATTCTTGGGTTGAAGTGGTTCATTATTTGACGCCGGATTGTACCTCCTTTTCACCAGCAGGCTATTTGGGCCCAGTTTTACGAGGATTACTTTTGCAGCTAATAAATGTGCGTTCTTTCTTGATTTATTGTGCCTGTTAGAGATAAATAATGGAGCTTTAAACTATATCTATGTCACCAATCTGTGATTTGCATTTGGCAATGTCAAAAATCTTTTGTACTGCCTTTAGTGATCGTCGGTTAGCTGATCATTTTGGAGGGAAGCTTCATTTGGGTTACATGCTGATCCGCGACAAATTAGCAGAGCTTCAGGTAATGAACAATAGAATTTCTCTACTGTGATTTTCGTGTTCTTTCTCAATGTAGACTGTATAGTTATATTCTCTCTGACTTCCTCAGGAGGACAAGAACAAAGTTCACAAGGAACGGGTCGAAGAAAGGAGGTTTACTTTCTTAAACTTTTCAACACATTCTTGGTTACATCCCTAAATACTCAACATTTTAAGCTGAAAAACTACCAATCTCAGATCAAAGGAGAGGAGCAGAGAGCGAGAATCAAGTAAAGACAGAGACGGAGGAGATAGCCGTGACCGTGGAAGAGATCTTGACCGTAGGAGTAGAGATCGTGACAGGCATCATGACCACCGTGAACATGACAGAAACTACAATCAGTCACGTGGGTATGACTCAAGAAGCCGGCGCAGTTCGCGGTCCCGGTCTAGGGAAAGACCGAGGGATTATGATCGCCGCAGGTAACTTTGATCAAGGAAACAGACATGTTATCATTTGCTGCAAATCTTTTGGTTGCATTAGCTAATATGTTTTAACTACGTTACAGACGCCATGACCGCTACTAAGACGCGCTCTGCCCAGAGACGGTTGCAGCGAGTTTAAGAAGATTCTACAGCTGCGTTTAGGATCAATCTGGAGTTACAACACTCATTTGTTTTTCTCATGTGTTTTAAGATTTTTGAGATAGTAAGTTGCTATGTTTGTAAGAGGAGCTTCGGATGTTTTTGAAATTTATCTTTTTATATGTTGTTGACATCAAAGACTAGTGTGAGTGGAAGATTGTGGTGAGTGGCTCTCCCACTTGTGAGATGTGTATGACTTTCATCAAATTGGTCATCTAAAATTAAATAAAAAATACACTGATAGAGAAGTACACTTGGGCAAGTGGTTTAGTCCACTTAAGAATGGTGCAATAGAATGAAATTCTAATATCTGTCCAAATAAGGCAACAAAAATGTTCATTCTGAATAGAAAACATGTTTTTATAATTTTATTTGTCAACTCCGAATTTTACTCGGATTAAGTTATATCAATTTTTTTTTTATAATAGCCGAACCAAAAAAACAAACAGTTCGAATACAGTATAGTCAAAATCCAAAATATAACTTCATTAGCTTGTGGCAGCTATTCTAAAAACAAAACAAAAAGCTTATGGCAATTCTTTTGGATACTACATAGTACTATACTAGTAATAGCTAATGACAAAATTAACGGTTGATTTGAAAGCTGTAAAGACCACAAAGTCAAATCATGAACAGGTCCGAGATTTAATTCTCAAATGATGCAATTTTTGCAAATTAATTGAAGCAAACTATAAAAAAAAAATTAGTATGCTGTAAGTGTATTTCTCTACGAGTGATTTAAAAAAATTTAAACACAAGTCGCTTAGAATCTACGAGCTATTTAAAAATTCTGAACTGTGTACTTCTCATAATTCTAAACACAAGTCGCTTAGAATCTACGAGCTATTTAAAAATTCTTTGATATGTTTTAGTATAAAGTTAGAATATAAAACTCTAATAAATTATACCAAAAAACAGCATGGATTCAACGTCAACTCAGCGTATTCTCTCCAATGTACTTCTCTCGGTTTTCTGCGTAGAACTTACTAACATATTTAAATTCCATTGAAAAAGATAGAACCTATTTTTGTAAGTTGAAGAAGTATTGACATATTTAAATAATTCAACTTAAAATATTAGAAAAGAGATATATATATACTGCCAATAATTTTAACCGGGAAAAACTTTTGGTGTTTAACAAATTAATTATAGGATTTATCTCATATTTTCCCATCTTCTTTTTTTTTTTTTGCTAAAACTTTCCCATCTCTTGTGTCTCAGATTGGTATATTAATATAAAAAAATAATGTCGATTTGATAATCAATATAGCGTTTGTACATTTATATATGCTGTAAATAAGTACATATTTATCATGTCTATATATTTTTAACTAGGGTTGGTCCGCGCTTCGCGCGGAAGTTTTTTTGTCACTAATCTTTAGTTGTATTTTTTCCATAGTATAGTTATTCAATTATTGTGTTGGTTCATTATACTTTCTCTAATCTTTGAATATATCTTTTAGTTCTTATAATATTCGCTCACGTCAAATCTTGGTCTGTGCTTTCTTACTTTCAATTTGCAACAGGATTTTTTACATATATATTAATTACTTATGTTTTGTTTTTAATGTTATTTAATACTTGATAATTCTCAAATATTTGTATGTGTTTGATGTTATGGCCATGTTTTGATTTATTTTGTTACTCATTGTGTTGTGTTTACTTAAATTATATGGAAATGAATTTGCATATTTCTTCAGGTAGAGTTCGTGTTAATTTTTAAGCGAACATTGAGGAGTGTTTGTATTAATTTTGTTTTACCTTTCTGCTAAGGGGCAATCATTGTAATGCATGAGTTATTTTTAAAATTAATAACCGGTCACAATTCTTATTTTATGCTCATAGCCCCTTGTGTAGCCCAATAGCGAAAGAAACCCAACAATTGATCATTAATTGAACCCAGTTTTGTTTGGGCTCGTAATTGCCTAAAAAGAACATGAATTTCGACCCAATGAGTTGAATTCAATTCCCAGAGACCGAGCGAGAAGCAAATGAAGACCCAGAAGGTCCTCCGCTTCACGCCGGATGATAATCAATGGATACAACTTCTCAACCGTCAACAATCCAGACGATACTCCGGACCCAAATCAAATTTTTTATCCCCAACCAACTCTCAATTGCCCTATCCTTATATAACTATACTTGAACCGTATTTAATCACTTGAAGAAGGGAGCCAGATCAGGTTGTGCTATCTTCTGCAGTTAATTTTGTGTTCAACTACAATTGTAGTCAAATTTTTCTTTTCTCCTGCGTATTTGCAAGGTATAAAAATTAAAAGTAATTAATAGTCTATGAATTTGAGAAAAAAGATTTTAGATGACAACTTCTATAAATATTACATGGCGGAACCGTGATGCTATCGAGAAGGGCCTAAATGGCTGTAGAAGGAAGCGGAGATTACGACGGAAGAAGAAGTCAGAGTGATTTTAAATTGGGCTGAGTGAGGTTGATATTGAAATTTGTCCCAATTATGTGTTGTCAAATGTAAGAGGATGAGGTGCAAGAAGAAGTGAGGAATAATAAGCATGATTACTCCATTTTAATTTTTTTTAATTAGTTTTTAAAAATTAACTAATCATACATAAATTTTACTAATTTGACGTTTCATTCTATACATGTTTTTGTTAAAGTATGGTATTTTTAACAACTTATTTTTACTTATTTATACATTAATTTTACTTATTTATCTTTTTATTAGATGTTAAGATTTAGAAACTTATATTTTTCTTTATAAATTTAGTTCTAGGATAGCTTATATTTTTAATTGTTACAATTTTTTTGATATCATAGTGTTTTTTTATAATATTAGCGATACTACTTAACCTAATTAAATATTTATAAAAGTTGAAATATATTAGGATACCATTTTAAAAAACTTTTTTATCATTTATTTGAATTATATTCATATAAATGTTTGGTTTAATTTAAAATATGAATGGTGTCTTTTGAAATTCTTTTTATAATGTTAAAATAAAATATATAATTAGTATATGTATTAAATATTCATTAAAAATGTGTATTAAATTTTCAATTGTTGGTTCAAGTATACCTTAATTTTACTTATTTATCTTTTTATTAGCTGTTAAAATTTAGAAATTTATATTTTTCTTTATAAATTTAGCTCTACGATAACTTTTATTTTTAATTGTTGAGAATTTTTTGATATCGTAGTTTTTTTATAATATTAACGATACAACTTAACCTAATTAAATATTTATAAAAGTTTAATTATATTAGGATAACCATTTAAAAAAAATCTTTTTATTATTTATTTTAATTATAGACATATGTTTTATAAATATATGTCTTTTCAAAATTCTAATGTTAATGCATGTTAATTATTATAAGAATTAAATTGAATAACAGAAAACATAATAAATAAAATAAACAATTTTAAATTAATAAATTAATTAATAAAATGATTGTTGAGGTGGCAGAGAGAAAAGTTAACTTTATATATATAGAAAATATGGTATTTTTAACAACTTATTTTTACTTATTTATGCATTAATTTTACTTATTTATCTTTTTATTAGATGTTAAGATTTAGAAACTTATATTTTTTTTTTAAATTTAGTTCTAGGATAGCTTATATTTTTAATTGTTACGATTTTTTTTGATATCATAGATTTTTTTTATAATATTAGCGATACTACTTAATCTAATTAAATATTTATAAAAGTTGAAATATATTTGGATACCATTTTAAAAAACTTTTTTATTATTTATTTGAATTATATTCATATAAATGTTTGGTTTAATTTAAAATGTGAATGGTGTCTTTTGAAATTCTTTTTAAAAATATATAGATTAGTATGTGTATTAAATATTCATTCAAAATGTGTATTAAATTTTCAATTGTTGGTTTAAGTATACCTTAATTTTACTTATTTATCTTTTTATTAGATGTTAAGATTTAGAAATTTATATTTTTCTTTATAAATTTAGCTCTACGATAACTTATATTTTTAATTGTTGAGAATTTTTTTGATATCGTAGTTTTTTTATAATATTAACGATACAACTTAACCTAATTAAATATTTATAAAAATTGAAATATATTAGGATAACCATTTAAAAAAAAACTTTTTATTATTTATTTTAATTATAGACATATGTTTTATAAATATATGTCTTTTTTTTATATCGTAGTTTTTTATAATATTAACGATACAACTTAACCTAATTAAATATTTATAAAAGTTGAAATATATTAGGATAACCATTTAAAAAAAAACTTTATATTATTTATTTTAATTATAGACATATGTTTTATAAATATATGTTTTTTCAAATTCTAATGTTAATGCATGTTAATTATTATAAGAATTAAATTGAATAACAGAAAATATAATAAATAAAATAAACAATTTTAAGTTAATAAATTAATTAATAAAATGATTGCTGAGGTGGCAGCATGAGAAGAGAGAAAAGTTAACTTTATATAGATAATAATAATTGAATAATAGAAAACATAATAAATAAAATAAATAATTTTAAGTTAATAAATTAATTAATAAAATGATTGCTGAGGTGGCAGCATGAGAAGAGAGAAAAGTTAACTTTATATATATAGATTATTCGCTTATCAATTTGTGTAAAACTATGGCCTGAAATTCTGTATTTTATTCATTTATAGAAAAAGGGAAGGTCAAAGATCATTGGTAACTCAACATCACACTGTATCACAAAGCATCTAACGTTTTAGTATTCTGCAATGGTATTATTCAAACAATAAATAACGATCATCATTCATTTTAGTTTTGTTAAAAGCATCTTTTAATAGTATTTATATATAGTTTAATGATTTTTGAGTTGAGGGAATCATATTAGGCAATTATTGGGACTTTATTTTTAATAGATAATAAACGGGTGACAAAGCCATAATCTTTGAATCGAAACCAAAGCAAAGGCCAATAAAAAAAAGGAACTTTGTTTAACAAGGCCAATAAAATGATTTCTGTAAGACATCATTTCCCAACACTAGTATGAAAAATAGAAGAAAAACAAAAATTAGATCAAACATAGCTATTTTAGTCTAATTAGATTATTGCTGTTTCAGTTTTGTTAAATTCAAGTTCGTGTTCATCAATCCAGAAAAATACACGGACAACAAAATTAATGGATTAAAAAATGGGTTTTTTTTTGTCATTGATTTAATATCACTTTTTCTTCTCACTTTATGTTCCTAATACACTTTTATTCTACAACATTCTCGTGGAAAATAGTTACATTTATTTTTTTAAATAGACCACTAAAAATGCCTATATATATACATGGAATCTTGAATGCATGTCACGTAACTCTCTTCTCCTTCTCTATTAAGAAAGCCTCTTTCTTCTTCTCTCCCTATATATACACACACACTCATTCATATATATACATATACATGCACATAAAAAAACATATTTATACACATTTGATCGTATATTAATACATAGTTTTTTGGGGGTGAGGAGAAGAGAATGGGTGCATTTGATTATATCTCTAGCTTTTGTTCATATACATACTCCAATGCCAAAACCAAGCGTAAGCCGTTGCAGGTTTGTTCTTCTCTCGATATCTTTACAACTCTGCTTTTTCATCCTTCATATCAAATGATACTCTTTTATCTATATACATATACATATTCGAATTGATTTGGCTAACTTCAAAACTATATGCTAATACGTTATACGTGTATGCATGAATTCAAATTTTAGGTTTTAGAACGTGAACATGCTTTTGTTATCCGTTTCGTATTTCTTAAACATGTTTCTTCAAAATTTATTGAAAAAAAACTTCATCAATGTGTGTAGACAGTGGATATCAAGGTGAAAATGGACTGTGATGGTTGCGAAAGAAGAGTTAAAAACGTGGTTCGTCGCATGAAAGGTTCTCTTTCTCATCTCTCTCTCGGACGACTTTGAATAAAAACTTTCGCCAATCTCTCCTTTTTCACTTTTTGTTTCCATTTTCTTTATTCTCTCTGCTTTAATTTCTCTTTTATAGATTCTTATTCCTCTCTTAAAATTACAATTTCATAGGTGGCCCAAATATATAACTATGGGGCCGATTGGTAAGGACTGTGGCTGTAGACTGTGACTGTAGACTGTGACTGTAGGCTTTTGGCTGTAGAGAATTCGGCTGTAAAAACTGTGACTTTTACTTTATATATTTTTAAAAGTCTGATTGGTAGAAAAAACTATAGAAACTGTGATTGTTATTTTTAAATATTTTAATTTTTTAGAATCAAAATTTGTTTTTATGAAAAAATATAAATTTTAAACAAACCATTTATGTTTTTTCTATTAAACTTCTTCTTTGGCTAAGTTTTCAAATTATTTTAGTTTAACAATTTTTTATGATATAAAATATTATAAAAATGGATTTCAAAAGAAAGAAAAAAATAAGTTAATTGTTAGTAAGTCAAAAGTTGATTATGATAAAATTAATATAGTGTCAAATATATAGATTTGATTTATTTGGGGAAAAAGAAAAATAGTAATTTAAAAAAGAACAAAAAGAAAAAAAAATATGTGAAGAGAGAGAATGAAAGTCTTTAAAACGAGGCTTTGAGAAAAAATGAAAACAAAGAAGAAAAAATAAAAATAACTGAAAAGATGACTTTTAAGACTGTACAAATAAATAAAATCATAAAAGTATGATTGGTGAAATATAAACTGTGAAAACTGTGAAATGTGTTTAAAGTCTTCACAGTCTTAAAAGTGCAAATGCCAATCGCCCCCTATAATTACTAATCATTTGCTCAACTTCTTGCTTGGAAAAGACTACATAGACTTTTGGTCTGAAAAGATTATGGTTCAAAAAGTTCGGAATAAATTTTCATTTGTATGAAAGAGTTGCACATAATTTTTTTTTTTGTTCCAATTACACTTTTCATATCATTTTGCTAAAAAGTTTTTACTAGTTTTTGTAAGTTATCTATAAATATACCAATTCTGATAACTTAAAAAATCTTTAAAGTAATACTCATCAATCTCTAGAATGAAAATGCCATTTTTGTGATGTGTGTTATATATAGAGCGTAGATATTTTCATATCACAAAATCCATTCTTGAAAAGTTTGGTTCTCTTTGAAAGCAAAATTTCTTTAAAAAGGTTATTCATCTTTGCTTTTGTTAAAAATACGGATCATTTAGATAATTGTTAACTTATTTTTATGTTTGGAACCAACCGGTACAGGCGTGAAATCAGTGGAGGTGAACCGGAAACAGAGCCGGATAACGGTGAACGGACACGTGGATCCAAACAAGGTGTTGAAGAGAGTGAAGAGCACAGGGAAAAAGGCAGAGTTTTGGCCTTACATACCACAGCATATGGTCTATTACCCTTTTGCCCCTGGCATGTACGACAAACGCGCCCCCGCAGGCCACATCCGCAATCCCACACAAGCGTTTCCAGCCGCAAACGCACCTGGAGAAAACTACGTTTCCCTCTTCAGCGACGACAACGTCCACGCCGCTTGTTCAATCATGTGAATCGTGTGAGAATAAGATAATGTCTTTGTGTGTTTGTATACTTTCGCTACTTTTATTCTCATACGAAATCAAAAGGTAATGTATGTAATAAATTATAGAGACCATTTTTAAACGGAATCAAATAGCTATTAATATTATTATACTGTATGAACTTTTGTAAGCTCGTAGATGATTATATTTGGAATACGATTTGCGTTTTACATTTTTGTTTTCATGTTATAATGATTAGAACGTTATAACATGGAAACGCAAACGTAAAGAAATAGTAATGGACTAATGGTCTTGGTATTATGATCTCTAAATCTACAGTTTCATACTTTTGATCACTTCTGCAAAAGTCTTTTAAAATACTTCAATCGATTAGCACTTCACAATATTTTTTTTTGATGAGTTATATCGAACAATATATATTTTTTCCAGTCACTTATATTTGAACGATACTTTTTTCTAATTTAGTTGAATGATGTTCCAAGAAATCAAATCAATAACCATAAGCTAAGTGGAATCTCAAGAGTGAAAATAGGTAGTATAATGGACCAATTAAGCAGCCAATNTTTGTTTTTCCAGTCACTTCTATTTAAGGAATTATATTCGAACGATACTTTTAATTTTTCAAATTTAGTTGAATGATGTTCCAAGAAATCAAATCAATAACCATAAGCTAAGTGGAATCTCAAGAGTGAAAATAGGTAGTATAATGTACCAATTAAGCAGCCAATGTTGGTGAATTTGTCTAATTTGATAATTTCTATTGGGCATGACAATAATGTAAATTAATAAATAAACAAAGAAGAATATTAGGAAGAGAGACCCAAAAATCAGCATCTTGTGATTTGTTAAGCAAATTGCTTCCTTTTTGATATTTTTTTTTTAGAATAAGCTTCAAAGGGCAAGAGAGTGTCACATTACAACTTCCAACTTTAAAAATAAATAAATAAAACTTTTGAAGATCAAAGTGCAAAAAGCTGTATTCTTCTCCCCCAAAAAATGTCCAAGAGGGACCAAAGCATCTCTAGCTTTTCGTTCAAAGCTTCTTTCTTTAGAAGAAGGAATATAAAGTCCTCCAGAATCACTCCAAAGGAAAGCTGTTTCATCACGGTACCGATTATTTACAAAGGATTGACTGAGGATGAAACAGTCATAATAAGACTTCATTATTGTGGAAGCTGTTTGGTGTTCTCTAAGCATGTTTTAAACCTACAAAAACCCATTTTGAATCAACACAGCAGCAAGAAACTACAAGAAATGGATTTGGTACTTGAATCACATTATTTGAAAGAATGAGTGGATTTACCTATTAATGTATCAAAATCCTAGAACAAGCAAGGAGCTTTTACCGCTTCTGCGCTTTCCTTCTTCTGGACTGTGCCTTCTGCCATTTCTTCCTAGGCACAAGTTTGCTCTTGGGCTTCAGCTTTATTTCAGGTGTGAATTTGAAGTTTGGATCCCTCATCCGAGTTTGTATATCCTTGAAGAACTGCATGTTCAATCTTTTGGGTCCACCTTTTCTTAGCTCTTCGTATTCAGGCCCTGAGATAATGTTTTCGAACGCTCCAATCAGAATGTCGACATCACTCATTACTTCCCAGACGTTTGTGTAACGCCCGTCAGGACCTTTGTTCAGTTTCTTCAGCGCGTTCTCAACAGCAAGCTTCCTCGCCTCTTTACCTGGCGAAAGCTCCTCAGGTTCATTTTCAGATTTCAACAGCTCCGAGATTGTCCTGTACTTTGGTTTCTCTTCAAACTCAAACAACTTATCCAAGTATTTATCAGATGCTTCGTTCGGGCGCGGATCTGTTGGAATGTCGTCGTCATCATCGCCTTCATCGCCGGTCCACAATGTTTTTTCCTCGTCGCTTCCAGACCAAACACTGTATAACTCGTCACTATCATCTGCATCAATTAGATCGGAGCTGTCTTTAGCTTGTTGTCTAGCTCTTTTAACCTCTTTCTCAAGCCGGTTTCTTCCACTTTCTTCTTTCGTATTGTCGTCGCTTTCGTCTTCACTTGCTGACCATAGAGTATTATCATCCTCCATTTCTTTCTCCCAGGCTTTTCTAAAGTCATCGTCACCTGGTTTCACATTACCAAATAGATTGTAGTCTTTACGACTTCCACTTGCATACGATCGAGTTGCTGCAAGAGCAATGAAACAACTAAAGTGTGACTAAAGCCAGATATACTGATAAGCCATGAACATCACTACCTAATTCTCATGAGTAAAAAAATATATGCTGCAACCGTTGTTCATGGAGCTCACATAAACCAAAAAAATCAAACAGATTTCCCAATTCTCATGTCTGGTCCTATCTAGGACTAATAATTCTGCAGCTTCCTACCACTGTGTAGCCCAGTTTTGTCATTTTAAGAAAAAGATTTAAACTTCAAAAAAGTCGTGAACAAATAATTTCTTTGCGGCATTTCCACAAACACCTCGTCTGCTACTAAATCCGAAGACCCGAGATACGAACAGAGCATGGAAACTAAAGGCCAAATCATGTTTGGGGAAGATGAAACCTTGCAAGTTCCGGCGAAACCCAGCAAATACCCGGTTTTGAGCAGAAGTTGCCGGACTCGAAATCAAGCGACTTTGTGATCTACATACAAGTAAACAGCCGAAAAATACGAATTTTATTTTGGGTTTAAATTGAACGAAATTGTTGTTGCCCAGTGGAATTGCAGATAAAATGATCCATTCGCGAAACCAACCTTCTGGCTACGAAAGAGAACAACAGACAAGAGAGTCTTCGCTGGAACATCCTCTTCCTTCGTTAACAGCTTTTAATCGGCGGTTACGATGCGACACTACTCTTCTTACTACTACTTACTAGTCACCAGTATTTATTTATTTTTGTAAAATAAAAAAAGGATTCATATATCGAATTTCAATGAAACTATATGAATTAGTTACATTTAAATTTTACCAGGAACTAAAATGGAAGAAAACTGATTCTTCCGCGCTACTCAGTTCCAGCCGTTTTCGTTTATATCATGATCTGGATTTGAAATTACTCTTTTTTAAAAAAAAAATATAAAAGTAAATCTTCAATTTAAAGATTTGAGAATTACTAGTGATGTAGCCACCACACTTATCTCCCAATCATAAATTCATAACAGTATCTTTTTTTTTGGTGCCAATATAATAACATTTATTAGCTTTCACGAGTAAATAAACATCAAGTACATCAAACGAGTCTTTTTCAACTATCCTATAGGTTTTCACATAAACGTAATTTTTATTTGGTCATCGTTACATATTAGAGAACTCTTGGAAGAAACTAATCCGGACTTTTAGATTCGGCATTTATATATTGACAACGAAAAAAAAAAAAAAAAGGAAGTAAAAAGACATACTTGTCAACCAAACACACAGTTGCATAATAAGGACACGACACGACAAAGTCAAATGGGAATAGATCTAGAGACTTTGGGATAAACGACGGAGGCCGGATGACCCATTATACGGCGACCCTTTGTGTGTTTAAAGATATAAACCACCGCACCAACTGGCCACTCGATGATTCCGGTCACCAGAAAAGCCACGAACCCTAACGTCGGTCCCACCACTTTGCACCGACACGGGTTTTGTCTCGTCCCGCACTGAACACACGACGGAAACGCCATCCTTTTGGACTATATATGCACGTACGATCGACCGGTTATTGGCACAGAGCGATAAGACCAACGACAGTTTTATGTTTATTGTGTTTGGAGATATCAGATTCAAAGAGAGAGAGTTGTGGAGATTGTGATCTGTTGAAAGAGTAAACGAGAGGCGGATCTTTATAGAGTCGAATACTTTGCGTTTTCTTATAGTCTTTCTCTTTCTTTCTTCTTTCCACGTAGGGTCGGTTTGTTACTTATTTTGAATATAATAGATATTTTTGAGTTCTTAGGTCGGCTGGCTTTTTATTTTAGTATATATTTTCTTTTTGAGTTTTTTTGAGTTTTAAAGAGGTGTCGACAAGATAGAACACTGCCAGCACAAAGGTGACTAAACATGTGGCTTAGATTCATTGGCAGTTGTGAAATTAAAATAACTCTCGTTTAGGCTTCTTTTGTTTTGCACCCCGAGTTATGTATGACTATGTCGACTATCGACGTGACACGACTATGATCAATCGATTGATTGTATATAATAATCATTTTGATAATTATAACATTTGTTTATATATAATAATTATTTTGATAATTATTAAATATCTTAATAGTATTATTAGAATCTGATATGATAATATTGTTGGCAGAGCAGAAAAATATTTTGTTTATTTTTCTTTTTGTAAGTCTTTATCAGTATTTAAGATAAAAATTTTCTTGAAACAATATTATTTTTATGGGAATTCGAAGTTTTTGATTTGGAGTGTTCTAAACGGTACAAAACCATCGAGCGGCCAGTTGGTGACCGGAATCATCGAGCAGTTGGTGCGGTGGTTTATATATTTATTGCGTTTGGAGATATCAGATTCAAAGAGAGAGTGGAGGAGATTGTGAATCTGTGATCTGTTGAAAGAGTAAAAGAGGTGTGAAGATAGACACTACCAGCACAAAGGTGGACTAACTAAACATGTGGCTTAAAGTCATTGGTACAAAACAATATAAAACGAATTGCATAATAGCAACATAGCCTCCTTTATGGGGATTATAGTGAAAGAACACATAACATCAATTTCTATCGGTAAGCTACCCAGAAAATAGATCTAATCTTAATGTGGTATGAATGCAGTCGCAACTCTTTTGAGCTGAAATGGTGGTGTTGGGCCTGTTGGCAGATCATCACGACATCTGAAAAGTGGATTACATCCTCGAGTATATGGATTAGCCGCGACCTTTGGCTTGCAAGTCGAGGGATATTTAAGGTTACAACCACTTGCATCATCACGATGAATTGCTGGATAGCCGATACTTTCACAGTTGCTGCTGCTAACAAACATGCAAACAATGAGCATTGCCATTACCAACGTAGCTTGTAAATTAGCCATGATAACATGCACGTTCTTATTTGTTTGATGTGTTTATATGTTTTGTTGTGCAACTTTGATGTGTATATATATATATATATATCTTTTATTTATTTTATATGGTCTTGGTCCATTACTCCATTGTTTATAAAAAGGTAAGATGATGTTTTTAGTATTATACAGTAAGAATCTAACTGTGGAATCTACGCATTGCGGATATTCTATATGTTGGACTGGCATGAACTTGAATTTCACTGTCTTCGTGTTATACATATTTAGAAACAGACTGAATTTGAGATTTCTATGAACTATATTGTGTTCTGGATCGGGCCATATACCCTACCTGGATTCGGACTTTCAAAATTAGGAATTAACAGTTTAGCTTTGGGCTTTAAGTTTAGTGTTTTTCAAAATATAGAAACGTACTTTCTTCTTTCCACGTAGGGTCGGTTTGTTATATATATATATATATATATATTTTTTTTAATATGGTCTTGGTCCATTACTCCATTGTATTGACAGTGGTGGTTATAAAAAAAGGTAAGATGATGTTTTTTAGTATTTATACAGTAAGAATCTAACTGTGGAATCTACACTAGATGCGGATATTCTATATGATTGATTGGCATGAACTTGAATTTTACGGTCTTCGTGTTATAGATATTTAGAAACAAATTGATTTTGAGATTGCTAGCTACATTTTTTTTACATTTTACATTTTTCTAATTATTCTACATTTGTTTACATTTTTCTACATTTTTTTTATGAATATGAAAATCATTGACACAAAAGTGTAGGAACTGCAAAAGCGGAAAAAGATTTTAACGTTAATAAAATCGATAAACGAACAGGTAAGGAAAAAGGAGAAGATAAGAAAACGAAAATCGGATCTTTGAGAAGAAATCCGAATATTGGAGGCGAGTAAAAACTCTTTCCGTAACTCAATAAATCGCCCATAGTGAGACGGATATACACGATTTTTGAATCCCAAGATACAACCGATACGAGATCGTTTTGCAGCACTCAAAACGAAATCCGCGAACTATGAGTTCTACGTAAAAACTCGAGACTTACGATTTGAAGAAGAGGAATTGAAGAATGATTTTGAGAGCGTTTTTTCAGAGTAAAAAGTGTGTCAAATGTAAGGGTCGAGCCCTCTATTTAAGGTCGGAAAAGTGGGAAAATGAATTCCGCAAAATCCGGAATTGAGGGCTGCCGACAGTTTATGGTTGCGGTTTGTTTATTTCGGAAAGTTTGCATGATGGAAAAATATGTGGAAATCACAAAATTATTCTTGATCTTTTGATGGGTTTTGAAACTCAAAGATCGGAACTTGGCACAAAAAGATTACTGCCTTAGGCCCCGAAGGCCCATTCCGCAAAACCGCGAACCGCGAACCGCAAAACCGCGAACGCGCCCAGCCTGGCTAGGCGGCGGCGGTGCGCGAGGCCTGTCCGGTCTCTCCTATACACACCATTTTGAACATGACTCACTTTCAACTCTATATATAGAAGATGAATTTTTCTTACATTTCCAATGTGGGACAAAACCAAGTTTTGCCTCTTCAAATTCCATCCCATTTCTCTTCACAAATTTTGCCCAAATTTTTCGAGTCCCACTAGCCAAAAAAATTGGATCCAACAAAAAGTCCCAAACCTGTAAACCAAAACATTGAGCAAGTTTTCTCACTTCTTGTAACTTAAAAAGTCTACATTTTTTTTTGTTTGCTGAGATTTCACTAATCTTTTCACGAGGTGACGATCGGTAGTTCTGGGGAGAAGACTGGGATGAGATTGCCTTGTGTGGATCTAGTGGTTTCCCTCGAAAGTGTCGACCTCCCAGCAGAGTTAAGCCAAAAAATTCACAAGCCTGTTATCCAAATTTGAGTAGAATGGTTTTTACAAGAATCATAATTATAAGCGTGTTGCAAATATAAAACAAACGTCCACTTAAACTGATTGTTGTGCGTTGTTTGAACAAGAAACTAATTTTGGTTACCTACGGATCAAAACAAAGCATCTTCCTAGGATTTTTTTTTTTTTTTAATAAAACTTGCAGCACGAGATTTGAAGTCTGCCCTATTTATTGATGCTTTATTCTGTGGGTTCAGATAAAAATTTTCTTGTGATCTCCTCTTTCTATGATTTCTGTTTTCATATCGGTTTTCACATAAGTAACTTTTATTTGGTCATTGCATATCAGAAGAAACTAATCGGGACTTATAGCATTCTCGTCAATGAGAATCTTATTGGGGTTCTCAAACAAAAAAAAATTGTTATTTTAATACATTTATATTTTCAAATTAAATTTTAATTTAAATAAAAAATTTGAGCCAATAAATAAGAGACAAATATTAGGAGAGATTTTCGCTTCTCTCTTATGGGTATCTCAGATGAGAACCCAATCTCACTTCTCTCTTTATTATTTTTTTTTTTTAATATTCTAAACCTTTATGAAAACCTTTGATGGGTTGTTCTTAGATTCGGGATATATATATATCGACAAAAAAAAAAGAAAAAGGAAGTACAAACATCATAATTGTCAACCAAACACAGAGTTGCATAATAAGGACGCGAGACGACAAAAGTCAAATGGGAATAGATCTAGAGACTTTGGGATAAACGAGTAAACGACGGTGGCCGGATGACCCATTATACGGCGACCCTTTGTGTGTTTAAAGATATAAACCACCGTACCAACTGGCCACTCGATCGATGATTCCGGTCACCAGAAAAGCCACGAACCCTAACGTCGGTCCCACCACTTTGCACCGACACGGGTTTTGTCTCGTCCCACACTGAACACACGACGGAAACGCCATCCTTTTGGACTATGCACGTACGATCGACCGGTTATTAGCACAGAGCGATAAGACCAACAGTTTTATATTTATTGCGTTTGGAGATATCAGATTCAAAAGAGAGAGTGGAGGAGATTGTGATCTGTTGAAAGAGTAAACGAGGTGTGGAGAAGATAGACACTACCAGCACAAAGGTGGACTAAACATGTGGCTTAAATTCATTGGTACAAAACAATATAAAACGAATTGCATAATAGCAACCATCCGCACCCATAGCCTCCTTTATGGGGATTATAGTGAAAGAATCACATAACATAAATTTATATCAGTAAGCTACCCAGAAAATAGATTTAATCTTAATGTTTTAACTATTACATTGGTACGAATGCAGTCGCAACTCTTTTGAGCTGAAATGGTGGTGTTGGATGACGACGACATCTAGTTTGTGTAGAACATCCTCGAGTATATGGACTAGCCGCGACCTTAGGCTTGCAAGTCGAGGGATATTTAGGGTTACAACCACTTGCAGCACCACGATGAATTGCTCCATAGCTGATATATTTACAGTTGCTGCTGCTAACAAACATGCAAACAATGAGCATTGCCATTACCAACGTAGCTCTCATGTTTCTTTGTAAATTAGCCATGATAACATGCACGTTTTTATTTGTTTGATGTGTTTATTGTTGTGCAACTTTGATGTGTTATTATATATATTTTTTTTTATTTATTTTATATGGTCTTGGTCCATTACTCCATTGTATTGACAGTGGTGTTTATAAAAAAGTAAGATGATGTTTTTAGTATTATACAGTAAAAATCTAACTGTGGAATCTACACTAGATGCGGATATTCTATATGTTGGATTGGCACGAACTTGAATTTTACTGTCTTCGTGTTATACATGTTTAGAAACAAACTGAATTTGAGATTTCTATGAACTATATTGTGTTCTGGATCGGGGCATATACCCTACCTACCTGGATTCGGACATTCAAAATTGGGAATTGACCATTTAGCATTGGGCTTTAAGTTTCATGTTTTTCAAAATATAGAAACGTAATTTCTTCTTTTCCACGTAGGGTCGGTTTGTTACTATTTTGAATAATATAAGAGCATCACATTAGTTAGAGGTTCTCAACAATTAAAATAATAGTATTTTAATATAATTTAGTTATATAGTTAAATTTTAATTGAAAAAAAAATTGAACCAATAAAAATAAAACAAATTTCTTCATTTTTATCTTCAAAATGAAAAAAAATTTATGAAATTTAAAAATCATCGGAGATGGTCTAAACATGTGGCTTAAAATCATTAAATCATTGGCATTGAGTTCAGAAACTCTCTAGCCTTAAAAGGTAAGATTAATGGTTTATAAAAGGTAAGATTAATGAATTTTTGTATTATAGTAAGAATCTAACTGTAAATTCTACATGAGATGCGGATAAACTATTTTTTTTGGCTTGGCATGAACTTGAATTTTACTGTCTTCGTGTTATATACCTTGTTACATATTTATTTGTATTTTAATGGATTTGCAAAAAAAAATTGCATTTAGAATTTTTTTGATAAATCTATTGATTTTAAAATCAGGCAAATAGATTTCAAAATCAAACAAATGGATTTCAAAATCAAATATATAGATCATTTTAAATCAATTAAATAGATTTACAATATGTTATGGTACATTTATGTGTTTGATTGAGAGTAGATAGTATTCGTCTCTCCACCGTAAACTTGCTGAATGTACCATTAATATCACGCAAAGCTGCAGCAATACCATCTAGGAGTAATTTTATCAAAGTTTTTGTTTCCTGGGAACTTCATTGAGTATATGAACTATTTACTCGTTTTTGATGTTTTTTTTGCTGTGATTTTCTATTGATACTTTATTAGATTTTAGGATTTTGTATTATAATTAAGAGATTATATATACTTTAAGGTTTTAGGGTTTATAACAAACACATAATATAGAAAAAATAAAAAATAGAAGATAGAATATTTTTAATTTGTGTGAAAAGTAGAAACAAAGAAAGTATCAATCTCTCTTTATAAGAGCCAAACCAAAAAAAAAAACAATTCGAATATAGTCAAAATCGTGGACTTTACTTTAAAAATCCAAAATACAACTTCATTGACTTGTGGCAGTTATTCTAAAAACAAAACTAAAAGCTTATGGCAATTCTTTTGGATACTACATACTATACTATACTAGTAATATAAATAATGACAAAATTAACGGTTGATTTAAAAGCTGTAAAGACCACAAAGTCAAATCATGAACAGGTCCGAGGTTTAATTCTTAAATGATGCGATTTTTGCAAATTAATTGAAGCAAATTATAAGAAAATCTCTAATATAATGCAAGTGTAGCCGTTTATCGGTTGTATTTTTATTTTATTATATATTTTCTTTGAGTTTTTTTAGTTTTAGAACATCTCCATCAAGGTCTATAGATGAGTTTCTCATGTTAAAGAAATAATAAAAGTAGAGAAAAGGAGGAGAGAGAAGGAAAAGAGTCTCTTAATTGCGGTAATATTAACGTAAATTTATACACGTTAATATCTGATTACTACATTTGATATCTTATCATGATAATACAAATATTATGTTGATATTTACTATATTACCATATTACCATGATAATATAAATATTATATCGATATTTAATTTGCTACAAGTATAAATAACTCGTTATTAAATATTGTTATCTTTATTATTGTCATGTTATCATATTTGTTATAGGTAAACTTATCGCGCTATATAGATAAATTTATCCCGATA
The DNA here is from genome assembly GCA_020283515.1 of Alliaria petiolata. Classification (NCBI taxonomy): domain Eukaryota; kingdom Viridiplantae; phylum Streptophyta; class Magnoliopsida; order Brassicales; family Brassicaceae; genus Alliaria; species Alliaria petiolata. The sequence goes on from JAHZTW010000001.1 coordinate 179,852,398, forward strand.
TAATATTAGTTATCGTAATAATCACAAGATCGGGTGATAAACAGTGTCATCTGCTGAATATAGTATTAGCGGTGATTTTCAGCTGAATGACATTTTGTGTAATTACTTTAAATAAAAAAGATATTTCTGGTTTTTAAAAGTATTCTCTTTGTTTCTTAGTTTTTAAAACATCATTCATCTTTACTTAAATTTTTGGTCATTCACCCAGCTCATTCAATTTTTAAAACAAACCGTCGTATGAACATGTTTTTGTTATGGTGACCGGAATCATCGAGTGGCCAGTTGGTACGGTGGTTTATATCTTTATTGCGTTTGGAGATATCAGATTCAAAGAGAGAGTGGAGGAGATTGTGATCTGTTGAAAGAGTAAACGAGAGTGCAGGAGATTGTGATGTGTTGAAAGAGTAAAAGAGGTGTGGAGAAGATAGACACTACCAGCACAAAGGTGGACTAACTAAACATGTGGCTTAAATTCATTGGTACAAAACAATATAAAACGAATTGCATAATAGCAACCATTCGCAAACATAGCCTCCTTTATGGGGATTATAGTGAAAGAACACATAACATAAATTTCTATCAGCAAGCTACTTAGAATAAAGATTTAATCTTAATGTTTTAACTATTACATTGGTATGAATGCAGTCGCAACTCTTTTGGGCTGCAATGGTAGTATTCGAGCCTTTTGCGGAGGTTTAGAACCATTACGACGACATCTAGTATGTGCATAACATCCTCGAGTATATGGATTAGCCGCGACCTTTGGCTTGCAACTCGAGGGATATAAGGGGTTACAACCTCTTGCACCGCCACGATGAATTGCTGGGTAGCTGATATATTTTATACAGTTGCTGCTGCTAACAAACATGCAAACAATGAGCATTGCCATTACCAACGTAGCTCTCATATTTCTTTGTAAATTAGCCATGATAACATGCACGTTCTTATTTGTTTGATGTGTTTATTGTTGTGCAACTTTGATGTGTTTATTATATATACACATATATATATATATATATATATATTTTTTAATATGCATGGTCTTGGTCCATTACTTCATTGTATTGACAGCGGTGTTTATAAAAAGGTAAGACATGATGTTTTTTAGTATTATACAGTAAGAATCTAACTGTGGAATCTAACTGTGGAATCTACACTAGATGCGGATATTCTATATGTTGGATTGGCACGAACTTGAATTTTACTGTCTTCGTGTTATACATATTTAGAAACAAACTGATTTTGAGACTTCTATGAACTATATTGTGTTTAGAGGGTTCTCAACAATTAAAATAATACTAGTATTTTAATATAATTTAGTTATATAGTTAAATTTTAATTTAAAAAAATTAAACCAATAAAAATAAAACAAGTTTCTTCATTTTTATCTTCAAAATGAAAAATATATAAAATTTAAGTGATGGTATAAACATGTGGCTTAAAATCATTGGCATTTAGTTGTGAAACTCTCTTGCTTAAAAGGTAAGATTAATGGTTTATAAAAGGTACAATTAATGAATTTTTGTATTATAGTAAGACTCTAACTGTAATTCTACATGAGATGCGGATATACTATTTTGTTGGCTTGGCATGAACTTGAATCTTACTGTCTTCGTGTTACATATTTAAAAAACAAATTGAATTTGAGATGGAGAGTTGAACTTGGATTTGGAAGGTCATTAGAGCTGCTAACGTTTACATAATTTAGTCTACATATATAATTTATATTTGTTAAGGGGTGTCAGTTGACCCCTTTTTCTACCATGTAGGTCCGCCTCTGCTAAGAGGGCTTATACAAATCTTGTGTGGTTAGGTTTCTATTTTTTTTAACTAAATTTAATCGAAAAATGCGTATCAAACAAAATCAAATATCCAGAAAGGGATTGACTCAAATCCTTACAAAATCATTCATACACACGATGATTGTGTTCATCCTAAAATTTGCTTTCATGTAGGTTTATAAAGTCATCTATTGGTAAAGTTTGATCATCGAACTAAATTCATAAACAAGAAAAACGAAACAATACCAAAACAAAAATAAACTACTAAAAAAGATTGGGTAAGATTATAGTACTTTTCTGTTGTTAGAAAACTTAAAAATTTTAAACTCTTCAAAGCTCAAAAGTCAATCGCCGTCGACATCTATTGAGAGAATATTATCTTAATAACATCAAAGGTTCGAATCATCGCAACACCTTCCTCCATTGTACGCTTTTCACCAAGACGATTCAATAGCACGTGAATGTCAGTCGCCGATATCTTCCCGTCACCATCAGTATCATACAACTCAAAAGACTTTTCCATGATAACTTCATCGACGTTTTTTTCTCCATCAGCTTCGACCACCAAGCATGAAGCGAACTCCATTGTTGGGTTTTTCAAGCACATGTCCAACTCCCCCATTAGTATGATATTGTCCGCTTTGTGCTCAGTGGCAAAGCCCGCACGGATTTGTCTTTGGGCTCCTCCCAAAAGGCCTCATACTAATCAGAGTTGCACATTACTTATATATTAGACCATTACTGTCTAATCTTCCGATGTGTGACTTGGATTGATATCCCAACAATCCTCCCCTCAAGCCAAGTACCACACAAACCCTTGACCTCCAACCTTCCGCGAAACCTGGCACCCATCTTGTACCGCCGTACGCACCAACGGAACTCTTCACCTAACCCTTGCAACCCTTGCTGCACCGCTAGGAAGACTTTCGACACAAGGCACC
>JAHZTW010000001.1:179858667-179897683 GCA_020283515.1 Alliaria petiolata
TCTGGGATTGGTGTCAGGCTGCAAACCCGGGCCGGGTCAAGATCCGGAGAAGGCGGGTAGTAGTTAAGCTCGGAGAGCATGGTCTCGGCCCAGCCGGAGAGATCAGAGGGATTGTAATGAACGGTGTCGTTTAAGGCATTAGAGCCAAGAACATCATCGTTAGACAAGACCATTTCAAGCTGTTCAAGCTTCTGTGCAACATCCGCCATGTCGGAAGATCGAACCTTGTACCCTAAAACAGCGAGAAGCTCGTCCATGTGATCGTCTTCTAGCTTCTTGCCCATTTCCGCCATCAAAGGAGGAGCTTCTACAGACGTATCTCGATGGCTTCTCTTCGTCATCAAGAAAATATCTTTTTTTTTGTTTGGTTGGTTGGTGTGTGGGTATGGTATGATTGGTGTTAGAATTGGTAAGAGAAAATTGTGGAAACAAAGAAGAATCAGAGTGAGAAGAATTTAAACACGAGAGAGAGAGAGAGAGAGAGGTCCAATGAGGGAAAGTGAGGGACCTCGAGAGTGTGTAAGTAAAGAGATAAGGAACAGAGGCATGCCATTATACTTAGCCATGTGTTTTCTCTTCTTCTTCTTTCTTTCATAATTCCCAAGATTTTCTTTTCTATCATTTTTTTATATCTCCAAAATACTAGTTTTTAATAGTACTAGAACTCTTCGATAATATTATCTCTTTTTACTTTTTTGAATTTCTGATCCAAGTTACAAAAAATTCGTTGCTCGATGCTATCATCTCATGATATCTTTTTGTTTAATGGTCCATTGGTCTGTCACAGTCTATTAAACTATTTTTTAATTCCCACTAAATGTTGAATTTAAAGTTTCCAAATTTGTTAAAACTAGTGCTCAACTAGATATCCTTATTTATATACTCAACCTGTTCTTGAAATTTAAATACTGAGTTTGAGCAAATTTCTAGCTCTAAAATTAATTGGCCTATTTCCCTATATGTTTTGTTTAAATAGTACTAAGAGTTATATTATTATTTTAAAAGACTATTTATAATATTTTCCATAGATATAAATTACAGCTCCCAAAAGGAAGTACAGCTCAGAGTATCTGAGTTTGTGAGACAACGTGACCAACCTCACGGTCGACATGTGGCGGTAGACATAGCCTACGAGACGTCCACAACATTACGTTACTTTCTTAATTTTATTTATTCAGAATTGTTTTTTTTACCAATATATTATACATACATCAACTACAATATACAAAATCACAAGTTTCAAAAAAAAAAAAAAAAAAAAGCTAATCACAACTAAAACACACAAGTTCTTGGAAAAAAAAAAAAAGACTGCTCAATTAATTGTTTTTTTTTTTTGATAAAAGGTTTGCTCAAATAATTGTTGAAAAAATTATTGATCGCGTATGAAAGAGATGCATAACATGTTAATCTATAAGTTCGATTAAAATATTTAGATTCCTCAAATTTGAATACTTTGAATCAATTCCATAAGACAGTGAAAATGATTTTAGCTATTACATTTGATAGATTTAAACAAAATGATATGAAAAGAAAAACATAGCATGCATGCAATCAATTTGAGATGAACTTTAAAACATATTTTCTCCTAACATATTTCATCTACATAAAATAAAATTCGAAAAATATATAGAACTTAGAAGAATGCGTACAAGCTAAACCTATAGTGAAGAAAACAAATAACTTTTTACTTTTATTTGTGTTCTTGTTTTCATTGTTTCATAAACAAATACACAACTAGATTATCTAACGACCGGAAACATTTTGAAGTTTCACCCCCAAGTTACTTTCTCGACAATTCAGGCATATGATCCACTGATTTATCCTCTTAACTATAATCCGCATGTTTTAACATACGTAAATCGTGATCCAAAATGTGTGGCAAGAAGATAATTATCCACAATGTTCCGTAAAATACTCCAAAAAGAAAAAGAAAAAAAACAATATATAACTTGAAACCTCTCATCAAACCAAAACCCTGAAATATTTAGTCAATTATCTTTAAATAACTCAACAAACCCCCTGATATTATGACAAAAACCTTTGATTTCACTATATATATATAAACTCAATGGTCTTCCTTAAACATAATCACTAAGAAATTAACATGGCAAATGCAATCTCTCCTCTAATTATCTTTTTGTTCTTACTCTTGTCATCAATATCTCTAACGTTAGCAACAGATTATCCACTCTCCACGAAGTCACGATGGATAGTCAACGAGAGTGGCCACCGCGTGAAGCTAGCGTGCGCGAACTGGCCTTCACACCTTCAGCCAGTGGTGGCCGAGGGGCTAAGCAGCCAGCCAATGGATTCGATATCGAAGAAGATAAGAGAAATGGGCTTCAATTGTGTTAGGCTCACTTGGCCACTTGAGCTAATGATAAACGACACTTTAGCCTTTAATGTTACGGTTAAACAATCGTTTGAAAGATATGGATTGGATCATGAGCTTCAAGGGATTTACACTCACAATCCATCCATTGTCAATATTCCTCTTATCAATGCCTTTCAGGCAAGTATTGATCATGACCACAATTTGTTTTTTCTTTTCTTTTCTTTCATTTATTTTCAGAAAGGTTATTGTTGTGATATTCACATCTTTCGCTAAATGCAAATTTTTAGTGACTCCTGATTCTTCTTTTTATTTTTACTAAATTTTTTTATTTTTTATTTTATTTTTTTGTTTGTGACTCCTGATTCTTGTTTTAATTATATACGAACTTCTAACGCAAGCAACACTGTTCTTAGGCCGTGGTGCATAGTCTTGGGAGAAACGATGTAATGGTCGTACTTGACAACCACAAGACCGTACCGGGCTGGTGTTGCAGCAACGATGACCCGGACGCTTTCTTCGGCGACCCAAAATTCGACCCGAATCTATGGATGTTGGGTCTTAAGAAGATGGCCACAATCTTTATGAACGTGAATAACGTTGTTGGTATGAGCCTGAGGAATGAACTTCGAGGCCACAATCATACATCAAAAGATTGGTACACGTACGTACGTATATTTAATTCCCATTTTTTTTTTATCATAATGCCCATGTGAAGCTTGAAGGCCAAGGAAATTAATGCACGTTAATTATCTGTCTATTCTAGATCGTAACTGATTATATTCCCTTGTCCTATAGATAATTAAATCCACAATAATAATTTAGTACAATTACATCTTAAAATATGATCATATACTGTATGTATATATATTAAACTTATCGGTTGATATAGGAATCCAAGGTTCATAATTTTAACAACAAGAATCAATGCACAGAAATAATTTATTATTTTTACATGATTTTGTTGATTCTAACATTTTCTAATACGAATGTATAAATTATTAATATTGGAATTGGAAATGATACATTTTCACATGTAGGTACATGCAAAAAGGAGCAGAAGCAGTGCATGCATCAAACCCTAACGTTCTGGTCATACTCTCCGGGCTTGACTTCGACGCTAACCTAACTTTCTTAAAAGATCGTCCAGTGAATCTTAGCTTCAAGAAAAAACTTGTCTTGGAGCTACATTGGTATGCTTTCACCGATGGTACCAGTCAGTGGAAATCACACAATGTCAACGATTTTTGCAGCCAAATCTTCGCTAAGGAGCGTCGTACAGGAGGTTTCCTTCTTGAACAAGGCCTTCCTTTGTTCTTGAGCGAGTTCGGGACCGATCAAAGAGGCGGCGATTTTGAAGGAAACAGGTATATATATAATATTTCATTTACATCTTTGGTTGAATACACATTTGCGTGAATTTATGATAGTTTAATATTAATTTCAAATAATGAAGCTCTGGTTATAAGAAACTGAAATGTTAAAACATTTTAATTTTTTTTTCTTGTTAACTGTAAACATAAGTGCATGCAAAACACAAACGAAAAGTAAATAACTTTTTGTGTCCATTTAGTGTTTGCAATTTACAGAATATATTATATAATTGCTTAGATTACATTTCAAAAGTATGAGTTTTCTTATAATAATATATAGGTACATGAGTTGTATGCTGGCATGGGCAGCCGAGAAAGATATCGATTGGGCGGTTTGGGCACTTCCGGGAGTATACTATTTCCGTGAAGGCAAACGTGGTGTTGTTGAAGCTTACGGTATGTTGGATGCGAATTGGCACCATGTTCATAACCATACTTATCTCCAGAGGCTCTCCGTCATTCAACCACCGCACAAAGGTTAATAAATCTTGCTTTGCTTGTAGTTTAATTAACTTGGATTTATTATTATCATGTATAAATGTATAATGATACACAAGTTTGATAGTGGATATTATTGATGGATACTAATTAAATTGTAACAGGACCCGGTATAAAGCACAATCATCACAAGAAAATATTCCATCCGTTAACCGGACTCTGCATAGTGAGAAAATCAACGAGACATGAGTCAGAGCTCACGTTAGGTCCATGCACAAAGGACGAACCATGGAGCTATTCTCACGGAGGCACACTTGAGATCAAAGAAGCTGGTCACAGATCTTGTATAGAAGGCGAATTAGGGGTCGGAAAAAGCGTGAAACTTGGAAAGAAATGCACAAAGATTAAGCGAGTATCGGCCACAAAGATGCATTTGTCGTTCAAGAGTAATGATGGTTCGTTGGTATGCTTAGACGTGGATTCGGAAAACAATGTTGTTGCTAATCGCTGCAAGTGTTTGACGGGAGATATTGGTTGTGAACCTGCAAGCCAATGGTTCAAAATCTTCTGATATATATATTAATCTAGTTATGAAAATAAAATGCTTAGAATAAATGCCTAATTAGGCTTTTGTATTTTTGAAGTTTGGAAATCTGTTAATTATTTATATATATTTGAGATTAATATATAATTTCCTCGAAAGATAATAATGACTTTAACCAAATGTTATATTGTCGTTTAATCAGTAAGTTTTAGGAGTGTTTTAGATTATGAGGTTTTAAATATTTGGATGGATTTCACAATAGGTCGTCTGTCCTTAATGTTTTTGTTCATAGACAGGAATCCCAAAAATGAAACTCAAATTAATATTCGAAAGTTGTAGAAGTAACTTGAAATTTTAGTAAGAAGGATTCGAACTTAACTTAAGAGGATTAAACGACAGAAAGAGTGTGTGTAACTCTCGGACTTATTTTCTACACATTACGTGCGTGCCGTTTCATTTTTCTTGCAGAAACTGAAAAGGAAGAAAGTCCACCACACGCGTACGTGGGCCTTCCGAAATTTACGGCAGTGAAGGGGCCCACTCCGTACTAATATATTCCCACGTGCAGATTTCTCGTGACGAACGTAATCCACAGAATCAAACGTAGACTCCTAGGGACTAAAAATGCGTTGTGCGTTGTGCGTTGTGCTGACACAATCCGATAACAAAAGATACAAATCATACCGTTTTTGGCAAAAAAAAAAAGGACATAATATTTTAGGTGCAAAGGAAATCATAGCTTTAGTTTGATTCCATGAATGATTGCAAAGGAAAAACACTCTCACTTTCGTTTTTCTTTATGTTTTATGAATTTACAAATTACTATGTAGTGGCTTACTGGTCGATCATCTAGTGCAAGGGTTATATCACAAGTCTAGAAGCTGGTCCATAGCAAATCTAAACCGTGGTATTCATCTCCAGGGACGTCTCAAACTTTAGGAAGACCTTGTTCAAAAATAAAAATAGGCCCTTAATTTAAGTAATTTTATAGATTAATTCTAAATTTTAAAAATATTTTATAAAATTTAAAATAAATACAGAGATATAATAGAAAATTTTCTATTTAACCAAGGACATTCTTCTAGCTTTTTAAAAAATTTAGAGCGATAAAACCTGGATAATAATCAAATGAGAAGCAATAGAGTAGACTGAGTAGTCTTCGACTAATAATTTATCCTAAAAATAAATTCAAAATTAGAAAAGAATTGAAAAAAAAATCACTACATATATAATAAAGAAATAAAAGAACTTGAGATTATGTTTCAATTGGCTCAGAATATTGAGAATTTTTTTTTTCTTTTTGCTTTGTTCTAAGAAAATGTGTTTGTTTGCAGTGATTTTCTAGCTTATGAAGAAAATGTTTGTTTCTCTAAATATTTATAACAAATCCCAAGTTCATAATAGATATTAAAGGCCCCAACATCCACTTTCCAAACTTATAACTAATATCAAAGCTAATTACTCCTTAGTTTTATTTTGTCTTGTTAGGTTATGTAAACTAAATCAGAAAATATTTTGTATATCATCTTGATATTTATTTGTTGTTTTGTTAATATTTAATAGATACAATTTTTTTTTACGTCCTCTTGATATCTCATACCTATAATTAATTTTTTTTTTAATGGACCCTTCAAAAAAATTTTGGAAGCTGTTCGACCGCTCCATTTGCACGTGCAAAAAGACAGCCCTGTTCATCTCCTCTCGGTCTAGTCAAGGGGCACATTCGTATCTCCATCATACGATCCTACTCCATTTAATAATTTTATAGATAGTTTAATAATTTATGACTTTCAGAATACTTAAGTTTGAAAACTATTAATCCTCCAGCTGAACCCTAAATCTCAAGTCCAACCATTACAATCTTTTCATAATAAAAACAAACAANGATAGTTTAATAATTTATGACTTTCAGAATACTTAAGTTTGAAAACTATTAATCCTCCAGCTGAACCCTAAATCTCAAGTCCAACCATTACAATCTTTTCAGATAATAAAAACAAACAATCCATACATGGCCCTTAGTCCTTGCGAAGCCAGTGCATAACACAACCAAAAAAAATCTACATACAACATCTTAGCTACTAAGCTTTATAATCTTACACCTTTTACAAATACTAAGCTTTATAATCTTACACCTTTTACAAGATTTGCTTATTAGATAACAAACCACAACATCTCCATGTATAATGAAGAACTCTATTCCTCTCACTAATCAATATATCTAACTCAAGCTATTAAAACCGATAGGTGTCAGAGCCATGCTTACTTGGTTTAACATCTGGTGGTTCAGCTAGCGGCAGAGCCAGCATCGGCTTTGAGCTTGACCATCTGATCAATAACCATATACTTGACCAGAATTAAGAACCCGGCATGTATAGCAGCTTGAACCTAGTTATTTCACTAATATCAAGAGCAAATATAACTTCCTTTCAAATTTCAAACTCACGAGACTCTAGATAGTCTCCGCATTGGTCATTTACCGGCTATTCAAATCGAACTCTCCTGCTTCACGCCAGTTTTCTTGTTCACCCGTCTCTCCATTCTCATTCTCCTCATCATTCAAGAAATCTTCTGAGGGTTCCTTCTCATCTCTCTGACTGTTGTTTCCCCATCCATTCATCATCTCGTCAGGGTTCATGTTACGTCCCTGTTCTCCCATCTCGTGGCTTAGCTGAATATTGCTGCCCTGATTCCCAACCGCATTAGCCCTCAATGGGTTACGAGCCATTATCTCGGCATGGGATTGAGACTGTCCAGCCTGAGCCAATGCCGCCATCCGCAGCTTAGCCTCCTGAGCCTCTCGGCCAGCCTTCTCCCTGTCCATTTCCGCTTTCAGTTCAAACAAGGCCTTCCTTTCTTCTTGTAGCAAAGCTTGTTCTACCATCAACCGTTCCTCGGACCTGAATTCTCCCATTGCTCGCTTTCGAGTTATTATGTTGAAAGCTAGGGCTTGTTTCTCAAAGGTTGCCGTGAATTCAGCAACTTTAGCGGCAATGTTATTATCCCATTGCTGAGAGCGGGAAAGGGCCTGGCCTGTTGGGTCTGAATCAAGGATTCTATCATCCTCTTCTGCTTCGTAATCTGCTACTACATGATAAGGCAATAACCTGCACAGGTTGTTGGATACGAGTAAATGACCAGAACAAACCATATAAAGAATGGTCAATCAAGGCAAATAATCTATCTAACAAATAATTATTAGTATCTAGGGACTCAGTGGTTATACTAAAAAGGAAATTTTCATAAAGTTTGGCGAGAAAAGACGGGACGAATATCCAAATTAACCTCAAAACAATGACGACCGTGCAGAGAAACCACATTAAACTCAGAAAGAGATTGAAGTTTCGCATGAGCACCAAAAGAAACAGGATCTATGATGGACAGGGAAAATCTTTCGAGGCTAATGGATCTAACATAAACAAGAATAACAATCAGAACAAGTATAGAAAATAACGAAAAGGCTAAACATATAACCAAATAGGAGAGCACAAAGTCTTAGACTTGTCCTCCAGAGATAAGGATCCAAATCCTGAAGAACACACAAGCTGCATATTTGTCTACAGGTCAGTAAGAAAGAGATCAATCAGACCAATGTTTCATTCAAAGAGCACAGACCCATAAGCGTATCAAGAAGTAACTGTAACTACATCAGAGATTGCAAGAACCGAAATAGAATAAACGGGTGCGATTTCTCTTTTACGATAAATTATTGAAGTCGATACAACTAACCTTTCGCAAGCGTCTTCGAGAGAAGAGAAAGGTCGCTTGAAATCCGGGTGGCAGACACGCCAAGCGTCCTGATAAGCGAATTGTAGCTCGATGTGATTCAACGGACGCATCAATTTCTGCTGCTGCTGCTGTTGCTGCAGCATCTGCTGGCTCGATGCAACCTGCTGCTGCGGCTGAAAATTAGATGTATGCTGTCCCAGATTAGGGCCAGAGCTAGGATTGGGATTAGGGCTCTGCTGAGGCGGAACAACGGGTCGGTTATGGATCAACCCCGGCGGGCGGAGATGAACGTCGATGTTCGACGGGAACCTAGACATCGCCGCTTGTTGCTGCTGTTGTTGCTGCTGTTTCTGCAGCTGCTGCAATAGAAGCATCTGCTGTTGACGCTGCTGCTGCTGTAATTGGTGTTGATAGAGGAGTTGTTGTTGTTGTTGTTGCTGCTGCTGGGGATGATTTCCTCCCAATGGCTTCGTCTCCTCCATTTCAGTGCTTCTCGGAGTCTAGGTTATTTTGGGAAATGTTCTTCGTGGTGAATTTTTTGTTTTTTGTTTTGGGTCAACGTTCTTCGTCGTGAATATCGGTGGATGATGATGTTCAGGCAAGCGCAGAAACAGACATGTGCCAAATCTGGGGCCCAAGATAATTGGGCGTTTTTTGTAACTAAAAAGGCCCAAGATCTTTTAGCACAACTACGCAGACTGAACCGGGAAGTCTAACCAAACGATAACCAAGCTGAACCGAGAATGTTTTAAGTTTGATTTGACCATACACATAATTCAAAGTTTTTCTTTTAAAGAAAAGAAAACAAAGATTAGCGTCACACAGTGTCGTTCATCTTCATCGTCATTTGAGATATTATTGCCTTTAACATATTGTAGAATTCAACTAATTGATAAATACATGAAGTAGCACTAAATAGGCATATTATAAACATAATAAATTACATGAACTAAGGACTTGGTCCTTGACTTGTGCTACTATGAAGTACGAACTTGCTTGAAGCAAACGGCGTTTATCCCGTTTCCACACTCTATTGAGTTATGGTCCAAAAACCAGTTCCTTCAAAGATCTAAACGGCGAGTTGTGACGATAAGCCGATGCATCTCTCCACAAAGCCAGTCCTGTTTCACGCACAATTAGAACAAATAAGTGTATTTTTCAGAAATTGTTTTATGAACATTTCGCATTTGGAAATATGGCGAAAACAAAGGATGATTCTGTAAGAGATTATCTTAAGAAGTTATGAACCTATCCATGAGATCAAACCAATTGTGGCCGCTGCGAAGAATGACTTGCTGGTGCAGTTAAACCTGCATTTGGAGATTCCCGGTTTATTGACACCAACTCTTGAACTAGCGACAAAAACCATTCAAGCCTCAAGAGAGGTGTGAAAAGATTCTTACATGTATAAGCAGAGAATGTTTCCGTATCCATAAAAAAGAGTTGCCCATATCGAACCAGTGAACCTACATCACAGTTTGATGAATATCAAGTAGTTTGTTACTATGGGTGAATATTGTTTAAGCTGAAAGGCTTCGAATTTGAGAAAGATTAGCTTTACCACATCAAATCGCGGATAAATAGTGCTCGTGGGATCATAAGCCCGTTTCCCATCATCGCAAGAACCATGGTGATTGGTGATAAGCCTTTTATATTGTCTGGGTTTAGGAAGTTTGTCCACTGCAATGTCGAAGAAGAACATCAGATATATCCAAAAGGCAAAAAGCATTTAGGAGAACACTCAAAGAAAGAGAGAAGCCGTTTTACCATTTGGGAAACTGGCATCCACATGAACAGAAGTGTCGCTGTCCATCCAGATAAAGACCCGACAAACCTAACACCTCCCTCTGGGAGTTTCCCGGTTCGAGCCTGCATTCTTACCAGATGAAAGTTAAGAGAAAGGAAGAATACTCCTATGTACTGACATCATGTTTTTTTTGTTTTTCTCATAAATCCAAAGATAAAACAACAGGACTGAAAATGAAGTTGCAACGGAAAAGGTTTGGCGTTCTGCAGTTAGCTCAATGTTACATCAAGGTCTACAAAGTTTAAAATGCAGTCAGGGTCTGTAAAACAATTGAGTTCCTGCAACCATGATTCTGGCAATGGCTTAGTTTCTAGTCAAGTATTGGTTGCATTTCTTCAACTCTTGTGGATATTATCCTAGAGGCTAAAGCGACCGATATGACTGAAGAATGTGGATACGTTGCTTACAGAGAGAATTTTAGGGAGAAACTAAGGCACAAGTACTTGAAAGCTTACCATAATTACAGCCGCTACAGCAATAACGAAAGCAGTTGTCCCAGGCAAGATACTGTTTGGTACAAGAGGGACAAAAGTTGACCACATGATCTGCAATTTCAAATTCAGAATGTCAGTGTAAAAGTAACTATATGTATATGTGTCTGCTCTAATGCCTACGGACTAAATATCCATGGAATCTATTGTACAAAGCCAAAACTTGAGGTGAATGGTAAAGTGAGATTACTTGAGGAAGAACGGAGAGTCCACCAACAGTGATAAAGTCTTCCCACAGTCGCCACAGCGTTGTGCTAAGCTTACCGAAATAGTACAAGCAGTTCAAAATCAGACCAATCGTGACAACAGCTGAAGTAGCAACAAAATACTGCAGAGGCATTGCTTCAGCCATTGTGAGCTGCGCGAGCACGACGTAGGTGGAGATCACTCCCAGCGTCTGCACCACGGCTGCTTCTTTCTCTCTCTTCTTCGCGAAATATGAAAGCAGCGAAAGGTTTCCCAACAAACCAGTCAACATCCCCTGCATTCCAAAATAAGCACTTTCAGATTCTACAAAATTTCCAAAAACTAGAGAAGACGAAATCAAATCTGTATAGAAACAATTAGAGTGAGATTTAAGATTATACCAGCCATGGGACAGCCGAAAGGGCGGTGTTGTTTCCCGCCAAAAGATTCTGGGCATTGAGGATAATCTGTGGCAATTGCAGCATCAGAAATGGGATGTTTGCTGCGCCGGAGAACTTCGCCGTCCATGAATCCCATTCTTCGTATTCCTTAATTTTCCCCAAACCTGAAGATGCCTTTGAGAAAAAACCCCCAATATCAAATCAACAGAAAAATTAGCGGTTGATTTGAGGAGACAGAGCCCATTAAGTAAAATTGCGAGAACGATTTCGGCACCTGCTGAATCGGACGAGGGAGGTCCGAGTCAATTGCACGAACAGGAACGAGTCGGCGAGTCGAAACAATCGGATTCCACCGATTCAAAGGCAAGCCACGGCAGCCATCGACGCCGTTAGGAAAGGCAGCAACGCCGATACGCGCACGATTCAGCGGCAGGCGGGAGAACCGGGATGTAGAAACGAAGGAAGAGCGAGGACGACTCGGGAATATCAATAAGCGGTCACCACTGAGAGACATTGCGATGGTTTTAGCTTCCATGGGAGTAGGAGAATTATTATTCTACTTGCCTCTTGCAACAGAGACGACGAAGAAAGGGCCCTTGTAGTGAAAATCATGGAGTGTTCTTGGGAAAGGAAAAGATGCCACGTGGATGGTATTATCGTAAATTGTAGCTACGATGATCATGTGCTACAAAGTACAAACTTTGTAGTGATCCTAGATTTTTTTTGACATCAAACTTCGATTTCCCCTTTAAATATTGAAGCTTTTTTCTGGTATTAAATCGAAGAAAGAAAATCGAATATCTTTGACAGACTTGAAAAACCCATAACTTTTCGCGGAAAAAGCCCATAACGTAGCCCAATTTTGTCAACAATGTAATATTTCTCGAAAGCCTCGAGCTCCTTTTCCAATCTCCCCGAAAGAGACAGATTGGCTTCATTTTGAGAATAGACTCATATCGCTCCTGTCGCCTGAGTTGGTGAGCTCTTTGGTGTCTGTCTCCAATGGAAGGTAGAATTTCTTTAATTATTTTAATTTTATAATTTTCAAACTTTGATTGTGTGTAGTTTGTGTTACCTCCTAAAGTTGGATCCTGTAAATTTCCGATGTATATAGTATCGTTTTGAAGTTTTCTGATGAATACAGTTTTTCTTTTGCATCGCAACGAATCCCTGATGATCAAAACCTGGTAGCTTCTTACTGAATTTCACCTTTTTTTATCCATCAGCTGTTGCATCTGTTGACTTGAAAAAATTCCGGCAAGTTTTTTTGTTTAAAAGTGAGAAACAGTAAAAGAAAGAAAGAAGAAGAAAAGGCTAATAGAAGTATGAAATTCTTATGCTGCGGTTTTTTTCAGGCAAGGTTTTCCAAAAGTTAAATGTAGCACAGTGCTGCTACCTACAAAATAAGCAGTTTAAGACACGATACCAAAGAGAACCGAACCCATACATGTCTGCTTTACTTCCCTGTCCAAGAGGGAAGCTGGCATGGAACCTCAACTCTTCCATGCGTGCCCACACTTTGTCCAATTACCAGACTACTCCTATTCCCAAGCAAACAACTTTTTACTGCAAGGGTCCGTTCTTAGACTCTTGATATTTAAGGTTTTAGATGAAGAAACAACGCTTTTCAGCTTTGCCACTGATCCCCTTTTGCGTTGCTTCTCTTTCGTTTTCTTCTTTTTCGGCATCAACACTTTTATAGTCCTTGCATTTGTGTATTGTCTTTCCCTATGTTTCTCAAATTGTTGAATATGGGTGCTTTATTTTGGAATCTCCATTTGCAGCTGCTTTGTCAAGTGCTACTGTGCCATCTCTTGACAAAACTGATTTTCTGAAGCTTCAGAACGGCAGGTGAACTTTACATCACTTCCTAGCTAATCATCGCTACTAATGTTTCTCTGTTCAAGGACATTTTGAAAGTACTGTAGCAACACTCACATTTTGCAATGGTTCCATGTCGTCTTCTTTCCTTCAACAAATCAAATCATGTAATTCTTCTTCTTAATACTAGTTGACTCACGCAATGTTTCATTGTTCTCTCTCCAGTGATATTCGGGGTGTAGCTGTCTCCGGGGTTGAAGGGGAACCTATAAGCCTTCCTGAACCAGTGACTGAAGCCAAAGCTGCTGCTTTTGGGCAATGGCTGTTACACAAGAAGAAGGCTGAATCCCGGAAGTTGAGAGTATCTGTTGGCCATGACTCTCGCATATCAGCACAAACCTTGCTGGTATCTATCTAATTCCTTGATTTATTGGACGTTTTCCATGTGGCAATAGTCGATACTTTAATTTTTTTTACCTCTAAGTGATTGGTCTACATTTCTCTTTACTCGCAATTTTAGCCCAAGACGTTGTTTCACTTTTGGAAACACTCTCTTTATGCAATGCGATAAGTAATTTGTCCACTGGCATTCAATGTTTTATTTTGTAGGAGGCGGTTTCTCGAGGTCTTGGTGTTTCTGGATTAGACGTTGTTCAGTTCGGGTGAGTGATGACTAGCCTTTTGATGTCCTGGAATATTCGATTTATGCTCATTCCTCAGTAGACGTAAAGGAGAAATTCATTGTATTATAACAGCCACATGTTACAAAATTATATTCGCACTTGTACACAATCAATAATATTGATAACTTTCTTAAGTGTAGTGCTGCTGGGTCATGTGGTTATTTGAATCACATTTCCCATATAACTTATTGAAGCACATCTCTTGAATATTGGTTCATGTCTTTTTTTTTTTTTTTTTTTCTTGAATATTGGTTCATGTCTTTTTTTTTTTTTTTTTTTGTAGATTAGCGTCAACACCAGCAATGTTTAATAGCACATTGACTGAAGATGAATCATTCTTGTGCCCAGCTGATGGGGCTATCATGATAACAGGTGTTTTACTGATCTCGATTTTCATAACAAGTAGTTTTTTCTCTTAATAGTAGTCATCATCACTTGGTGATTCTTTTCCATTTTGTGCTTCATATGGTACTGTGCTTTTATTTTGAGCAGCCAGCCATCTTCCTTACAACAGGAACGGTTTCAAGTTCTTTACCAGTGATGGAGGGCTTGGGAAGGTTGATATCAAAGACATTTTGGAGCGAGCTGCAGATATTTACAAGAACTTTTCTGATGAAAACCTGAGGAAATCACAAAGAGAACACTCTTCTACTAAAAAGGTTGACTACATGGCAGTATACACCTCTGGTCTTGTAAAGGCAGTTCGGAGAGCAGCAGGAGATTTAGGTATCACTCCTTTTGAGATATTTGTTTTTTCCAGGAATGCTTGTAGCATAATCAATAAAGTTCTGAACTTCCATTTATCGGCTGCTAACATATCGGCTGAACTTCCGTTTCTGACTCTTAGAGAAGCCTCTAGAGGGATTCCATATAGTCGTCGATGCTGGAAATGGAGCTGGAGGATTTTTTGCTGTAAGTTCAGTGCTCGCGTTTTGTACTTTCAGTTCTAGGTGATAGGATTCAAAACTGAACTATCCGTTCAGGCAGTTTGTTGTTTTATCCCAACAACGTTATAGACTTGTCCGCAGTTGACTTTTTTCCTTCATATGAAACCTGACAGGCAAAGGTGCTTGAGCCTTTAGGAGCAATTACTTCTGGCAGTCAATTTCTGGAACCAGATGGTAATATCTATGCGTATGAGTATATTTTGGCCTATTTTAATTAATAGCTGATCAAACCTTCTGGATATCAGGTATGTTTCCAAATCATATCCCTAATCCGGAAGATAAGACGGCAATGGAAGCTATAACCAAGGCTGTTCTTGATAATAAGGCTGATTTGGGTATCATCTTTGATACTGATGTTGATAGGTAGTAACTGCAGCTATCTCTGTGACTTGTGGATAAATTGTTAGATTGCCTCTTACAGACAATTTTATGAAGGTCTGCTGCTGTGGATTCAACTGGCCGTGAGTTCAACCGTAATCGTCTTATTGCCTTGCTTTCAGCCATTGTTCTAGAAGAAGTGAGATATGCTCTAACCATTTCACTACTACCGTGATTGTATATCACATATATTGTATACTAACAGATTTTTGTGTCCTGATGCTCTTCTTTCCTTGTCCATCCAGCACCCTGGCACAACTATTGTTACAGACAGCGTCACTTCGGACGGTTTGACCTCATTCATCGAGAAGAAGCTCGGTACGCCAACAATTTACCACCATGGTGTTTTATTTTTCTGTGAACTTTCCACTGACCCAAACTTTTTTTTAGGGGGAAAGCATCACAGGTTCAAAAGAGGCTACAAGAATGTCATCGATGAAGCTATTCGCTTGGTAATAAATCTGAACGATCATATCTTTCTAGATCTCATGCTTTGGTGCCAATTGTTGTTAGAGATTTATGCGGTGCACTTGAGTTAGATAGAGAAACTATACATTCTGGCAGAAAAAAAAGTATACTCCTCCTTATGGACAGTTGATAATTCTTATCTGAAAATATAAGTTGTGATGTGATGGCAGAACTCAACTGGAGAAGAAACACATCTGGCTATAGAAACCAGTGGTCATGGAGCTCTAAAAGAAAACCATTGGCTCGATGATGGGGCCTATCTCATGGTTAGCCTTAATTTCTCAGTTACATATGATTGCCGTGGTTTGAAGAAAAGAAGAAAGAAACTGAAGTTTGCCATTTTTGCAGGTAAAAATCTTGAATAAACTAGCTTCGGCCCGAGCTGCTGGTAAAGGAAGTGGCAGCAAAGTTTTAACAGATCTTGTTGAAGGTCTGGAGGAGCCCAAAGTTGCTTTAGAACTGAGGCTTAAAATCGACAAGAATCACCCCGACCTTGAAGGAAAGTATGATTGATGACTTACTTCAGTTCTTGACTAGTTTCTCTTTTCTGTTTGCATTTCACTAACCCACTAGAAAACTGTAGAGATTTCCGTGAGTATGGGGAGACGGTCCTGCAACACGTGTCGAACTCAATAGAAACAAATCCAAGTCTCAAAAGAGCTCCAGTTAACTTCGAAGGGGTGAGTGTTATTAGATTGCTCTCTCCCTTAAATCTGCCTCCACTGTGCATAGGTATAATAAAAAAATTCCATCTCTTTGTTGACAATCAAAAACAGATCCGAGTGTCGGGCTTCGGTGGATGGTTTCTTCTCAGACTTTCTCTCCACGATCCTGTTCTTCCCCTTAACATTGAGGTAAACATTTAAATATATGTATAAAAGCTTGACTTATAGTTTCGGTTAGACAAACTCTGACTCGAAATCTCCAATTGGAACGCAGGCGCAGAGTGAGGATGATGCTGTGAAGTTAGGCCTTGTGGTTGCTACGGCAGTGAAGCAGTTCAATGCTTTGGACACCTCTGCCTTGTCCAGACTCACTCACTCCTCTTAAGATCAGTGTGTGGCTTTTAATCTCTCTTGTGAAACTACAAATGTTTCAAACTGATTTTTATATTACAAGGAGGGCTAATACAAAGTTCAACATTGAGCAATACACACTGTAAGACAGAGATTCTGTTCCACTGTAGTTTTTTTTTTCTATAGAGAAGACATGATCAATTTGTTAGCGGTTTTGCTTCTTCCATCGGATACAAATTGACCGTTGAACACGCCGTCGAGCTCTTCCACGAACCTCTGCATCGCCTTCTCCGGCAAACAAACCGGTACTACGATCCCTCTCTCGCCTTTTCTCTTCTCAAACGAAACGTAGAAGCTAGACCCCGGAAAATCCGCAACACCGGCCGTACCGATTCCTCCGTAAACCGGTTTCCCCCAAACTCCGAGGCCGATGTCTGCGAAAATCCTCACGTCCGATATCAAGTAGGCTCCGTCCGTCGAGAACCTCGGTCTTCCCTTTGTCACCATCAGATCCGCAAGCGACCGCATGTATTCCTCCGTCACGCTCGATTTCGCCTCTTTCACTAGTCTCAGAGCGAACTCTAACGGCTTCTCCGTTAGTTCTCTACCCGTTGCGATTGCGACAGGGAACGCAAACGCGTTCCCGTAGTATCCCGGAGGTAGCGGTGGGTTTCTGAGCTTGGGACGCGCGTTGACGATGAAGATGAGACGCATCTCCTTGTTCGGGTCGGGTCGCAGAGCGGTGGTGCGATAACGCCACATGAACGACGTCAGCGTTTCCAAATCTGTGCTGCGGTTGGCGAGATTCGGTGGGAGGAGCCTCCGTATGGCGGACATCTCGGCGGCGCCGAAGAAGAAGGAGCGGCTGACCAAGATGTCTCCGTCTCCGGTGGAGGATTCCGCATCGACTGCCGCATGTTCGTCGTACTCGCGGTGAGCGTGCGTCACACGCGCCGGGACCCTGGCGCTCAGAAGGTGACGTTCCCACACCGGAGCAACCGTTGGCGCGTGGGATCCACTTGCAAACTCGCAAATCGTTTTCAGGAAGAGGGAGAGACCGGCGGCGTCGGAAATTACGTGGTTGATACGTACGGCGAATATAAAACCGCCGCATTTCAAGCGCGTGACCTACACGAAATTTAACAACATCAAACTATTTGCTCTGATATTTCTCACGTGAAAAAAATGTTATTATCATTTTCTTTTTCTTACAGAGCCAAATTATTCTCATTTTTTATTTGAAAAACAGAAATTGGAATGCATCATTAATGAGATTCGACGAACCATGATAGAAAATTTAATTTCGATTTGAGTATTTTTGAATCTTGTATTTATAAATGGATGTATTATATGAAACTGACCTGGATGAGAATCATAGGTGCGTGGAGCACCTCACTTGAACCGTCTACGTCAAAGAGAAGCTCTTCAAAGCAAGGGAATGGAGGGCGAAGAGCATCCTTATCTTCAAACTCAACAAGTGTAACGTCAGCATCTGCCTCAATGAACAAGACGCCTTCGCCGGTACAGTCCACGGCGAGTTTCCGGTTCGGTCCTTCCCGGAGCCTACCAGCCAATGGGTAGTAGTAAACCAGCGTCTCGGCGAGGGATCTCCGAATCACTGAGACCGGATCGGAGTAAGCAGTAGGGTTGTGTCTGTAGAAAAAGATAGTGGGGATGTGGAATCTTAGTCCTTCTTGGTCGTCGATGTCGGAGAGGAGTTTGAGCCCTCTCGGTGTTGGCTCCGCTGGAGAAACTAGCTCCGGCTCCCGTCGGTGCACCTTGAATGTGAGTGAGTCGGAGGTTACCGGTGGAGGGATTTTCAGCTCCATGTTTTGAGACTTTTGGTGATATAACATCTCCTATTTAATAGGGGAGGACGACGGAGAATTTTAACTACATTATTTAATTATTCCTTATAAAAAAAACTGATTTATGTTCGAATATTAATCGATGTGTCCATTAATGTTTAGCATTTTTCGGATCGACCAAGAATTAGTTCATTCACATTTAATTGCACGGTTTGTTATCAACAATTAGCATTTTTCGGATCGACCAAGAATTAGTTCATTCACATTCGTTGAATCATTGAATCAAACCTAAATAGGGATTTATCTTGAGTTCTTCATCTATTGTTGTTCGAAACTTGATTAGCTACCTAGTTTCTAATCTTCAGTTATTTAATGTAACAAAAATATTTGTTTAAAAGTCTAAAAGAACATAAATGAGCGAAATATGTTTAACTAACAAAAGATAGATTGATGTCAAGACGTTTTGTCAACATATCGAACCTTCCCATAATGCTTGTTTAGAATTTTAAGTTCAAACGAAAGTTTAGAATTTTAGATTGCTAGACACAATAGTTGATTTTATAACAGTATATGTTTTGAGTTATAGAACAGTTCTTAATTTGTGGATGTATAGAGTGATTATGGACTTCACATATATAAACGTACACGGAATGTTTCTGCAATAATGTTATAATAATCTGCGGCCACTTTCCAAAAGAATTGGTAGTTCAGCAACGCATATATTTTAAGCTCGATAAAACTAAAAGCAACCATTATGAACCAATATATATAGAAATGGAGACTATGGAGTGAGGACTGGTTCAAATATGGAGTATATGTAACGTGGACCTGGTCTTGATTGGAGTGACCGAGTGAGGAGCGGCTAAAGTGACTCACCTTTTCCATTCAACATTTTTAAAATACTGCACCGCAGGTGCGTAATTCAACTACTATGTGGGCCATCTGGTTGAAATGCGTAATTCACTTAATTAAATTTTAATTGAAATTTTTCTTTTTAATAAATTTCATCGACTAATACAATTTTATTCGAAATCTTCCTGGAATTAGATACTTAAATGAATTTCATCAACTTTGTTAACACTGTTCGATTTTATGTAAGCTTTGCAACAACATTTGCTTCCGGTTCAGTTAAACAATTTCTACACATCTATTTCACAATGAACATTTCATGTGTATTTCTTTATGATTAGTTAGTAAGAAGTTCACATGTGCCCATTAAAACAAATGTGAATGTGGTACACACGATTCTTTTTGGACCACCATGTCTAGTCGTACTATGATGATAATAACAAGTAAGAAGCAAAAAAAAAAAACATACAAGATATATTTGTTTTTATATATGATGCTTTCTATCATTTATGTGATTAGACATTTGCAAACCCCACATGGTAGTTATCAAGTATCACCAAAATTTTCGTATTGTATCTGCATATTGCGATTTCACGTTGACCATTATAGCTGTCTCTTATACACATCTAGATGTGTATAAGAGACAGGTTCACATGTGCCCATTAAAACAAATGTGAATGTGGTACACACGATTCTTTTTGGACCACCATGTCTAGTCAGTGCTATGATGATAATAACAAGTAAGAAGCAAAAAAAATATACAAGATATATTTTGTTTTATATATGATGCTTTCTATCATTTATGTGATTAAGACATTTGCAAACCCCACATTGTAATTATAACTTATATCATAGCTTTCTTATATGACCTGGATATAATTCAAATATCACCAAAATTTTCGTATTTTATCTACATATTGCGAGTTCACGTTGACCATTATAGATGTTTCAACCGGCAAGAGAGTTCAACTTCCTATCAATATTATGTTTAGTCTTTTATATTAAGATGCACATATGCTTTTCTAAAATATGGTGTATAAATAACATGTATTTATGAATTTGTGTTTTACAGAGAAATAACAAATCCACGAATACCAATTTTTAGACCCTTTTTTCCAACATTAATTAAAAAAATAAATTTACCTGTAAGTTGTATGTGTAACTAGTGTCATAGCTTGATTTCACGAGTTAAAACCAAACCAAACCAAACCAACCGAACTAATTTCGGTTTCAATAGTAACATTATTCCCAAACTGAACAAACCAAAAGAACCTAAACCGAACCCAATAGAGAATTGCTTTAGTATTAAAGTATATATAAAAAAAAGACTAAATCAAGCTTTGCATTGTACAATGCACAAGAGAGAAGAAAAACATGGTCTCCAATGGCTGGACCAGGCCAAACAGTTCTAAAAAGCTGTTTCTTCCCTCACATCACACAACAATTTGGTGAAGACTCAAGCATATCCGGAGACCTGTGAACATATATATACAAAACTCAATTCCATTGGTCACTAAAGATTACAGAGATTCCAATGAGGAAGAAGACTTACATTTGTCCTAGACTTGCGAAATCAAAGCCAGGATCCATCTCTTGCACAATATCACTCGGTGGTTGTCCACACTCTTGCATCGTCTGCATAATCTCCATTATCTTGGTCGAGTTGTTTGGTTCATTCTCGTACACCAAGTTGAGTTCTTTGATTAGTTCATACTGGCGAGAATAACGTTCGTATTCTTCTTTGTTTAGACTGGTTTCATGCTCTTCTAGCCATTTCGGGTATCTTGCGCCGATCTCTTTCATGGGTTCGTGAAGAATGTCCTTCGATAATAGCTGTTGCATCATCGTGTCCACTATCGACTCCAAGTCCTAAAACATGGAAAATATGAGATTCAAAATCGTGAACAAAAACTTTTGTTGATCAATACTTCTCTTTTAAGTGGTTCTGCAAATTAATTCTTATCTTCATGTGTGGTTTCTTCGATACTATTATCACAATCTGTCCTATGAAAACAGCATTCAACACTACTCTGCCAAATGTGTTACTACTCTGTCATAACCTTAACTGGATGAAACCCTAGCAGTAAAAAACAAACTTAACATCTCAGCTCAGCTCAATGGTGTGTGGGATGATAATTAGAAGCATCGAAAACGATCAAAACACATATCAGCTCACATAATGCATTATCAAGTTTCAACAATAAAATGGATAATACCATACTTCAAATAGGATGAAGAACCAAATTATGTACCAATCAATAACGACTTGATGATGAATAATAATTCTCATATCAAACTACCAATGGGTAAAGCTGACACGGAGACTAAAAGAACAGAAGCAGGAACCTAATAAACCTTGAAACACACAAGAAAAAAATAACCAGAAATCGGATTTACAATGAGAAAACCACATCCACCACAGACTGCATAGTAGAGATCAAACTAATCTTTATTTCAAGGGAGAATATCAACCAAAATCTAATTTAATCAGAGCACTAGAAGTTAGAGAGAACATTAAACCAGATAAGCATAGCAAGATAGAAAGAACAAGAAGCAACAACTCAGTTTGTGTATATATTACCTGAGATCCAGCAAGATCCTCGAATTGCTTGATCCAATCTTCGACCATAGCATCATCAGAACCCGGCGGCTGCTGCTGCTGCTTCGATGACAAGGACTCAAGCCCCTTGACAGTTTCTCTGGTTTGTTCTTTGAGTTTACTAAGGGCCTCTGCAACATGGTCCTGTTTAGCAACCTTCTCCTTCCCTTTCTTCTTGCTCCTCATATCTGGTAAACCCATCCCAAGACCTTGAACCCCACTCGGCAATGGCTCCTTTTCTTTTCTATCTTTTTCTTCTTTTTTCTCCCCTCCATTTCTACAAAACTCAAAAGCTAATCAACACCCCAATTCTCACCAAAAAAATAATTAAAAAAACCCAGAATCTTAGGTGCAGAGCTCTAAACTCAAACTCACAATAGCTAACTAACCACAATCTTAAACAAAGTTAGAGAGCTAACGACATGGCATAAATAGAATTAGAGATACAATTAGAGAGAGAGAGAGAGAGAGAGTAAGAAAAGGAGTAACCTTTGAGCTAGATTAAGATCCTTGAAATCATCCAAGGCGCCTGAGAAAGCCACACAGAAAACCCAGAATTCTCAATTCTATAAACGAACCGACAAAAAGAAATCAGAAGACAAAACGTTTAACCAATCACCATAGACACACATAGAATTGGTGAACACGCGAGGGTAGAATTACGAAATCAATTAAAAATCGTTGGGAAATTACTATCGAGAAGCTCGTCCAAGTCATCGGTGTGAGTGTTGCTGGCCATTTTCTGGAGCCTCTCTCTCTCTCTCTTCCTCTCAACTGTTGAAGAAACAACGCAGATGTGGAAGAGGAATAGAGAAATATCGCAGGAGGGGAGAGAGAGGAAATTTCAAGGGCGGTGTGTTCAATTTGATAATTTTCTTTCTATACGCGAAAATGATTCGATCCAACGGCTGACATTGTTTCTCCATTTTTATTACCTTTGTACACGTATTTTATAAAAAAGACTGTTTTTAGTCTATATTTATATAAATTTTTCTTTCACTTGCATATAAAAAAAAAAGAGTATTTGCATTTGGTGGTATGTAATAATACCAATATTAGTTCTCTTACATCAAGTATTATTCATTATGGTAAGTTATATATCAAAATCCTATCTTAACCTTACTTTTTAGTTTAATTACATTTTCTAACATGATAACTTTGCTTGGACAACCACACAGATAACGATCGTATTTTAAATGATAACAAAGTTACGTACTTGATTATTGGTATATTTTTGTTAAGTTAACCAAATTAGTTTATAAATAATTTACATTTCTTATAATATAATAATTAGTTAGCATGATAATTTTTATATTATCGTATTTTCTATATTTATGATATGATAATTAGATTAACATAATAATTTTATGATATAATAACTTAGTTAACATGACAATTTTTGTCTTTTAAACTATTATAACTGATTTAACATGTTATTTTTACACGATATGCTAAATGGTTAACACGTTAATTGTATAATAATAATGTTAGCTTGCGATTTAACGCTAAATAAACAATTTTTTTGATAATGACATTTTTGTAATTAAAACAAACCAATAAGGATATTTTTGAGTCAAAATTTATTTCTCTATGTTAATTACTTAATTTTCAGTTATCCATTACTCTTTACTTAATTAATTGGTCAACCATGTATATATATTAAAATCACCCAAAAAAAATAAATGAGTCCATTTGTGAAAACAACAACATTACGAAAATTTTAAATGATTAGAACCTCCACACTTGAAAAGCCCAACATCATTATGTGGTAGCCCAATTACTGAACATCGTATTTCCCAAAACATTTTTGCTCTCTCGACGAGTCTCAGCAGCAATGGCGAAGACCTTAATGGCGACAACTCGTCCCTACGTTCTTCTCTCCTCCACAAGAGCGAGCCTCAGTCTCCTCTTTCAATCTCCAAAAAGACCATTCGCTTCATTTTTATCAACTCTCTCATCTTCCGCCGTGAGAAGCTCCAATCCGAGATGCGTAACCGCCGTTTTGTCTCGTGGAGAGACTGCTGCGCCGTCGTCGATTTACAGCAAAGGAGTTTCTAGGGTTTCTGGGTTTAGTGTTGCTGACATTCGCAGCCGTAATTTCAGTACTAGATCCTCTCAAGTCAACGATGCTGGGTCTATTGATCAAACCCTTATGCAATCCATGGAGCAAAAGGTTAGATTTTTTTTTGCTTCTCATGGACTAGTTTCAAAATTTCAGTGGAATTTAATCATTGTGTTTGATGATGTTTCAATTCGTCGTGATTATGATGAGTGTATAGGTTAATTAGAAATTATGAAGGAATTGATTGGATACATGGCAGAAGTTTCTTTCTTCATTGGCAACATATGTCATATCTCGTTCATGATCACTCTCACTCGCACTCTCTCATTAGCTCAGATGATCAAGACTAGGTTATATCACTAAGTTAAGATCATTAAAGTGGAGTCATGTCTCAGAAGGCATCTGTTCTTTTGTAAATGTGATTAGAAGCTCGATTCTTTTTCGGTTTATTAACACATATGGGGTTTTTGCTGTGGCAGATCAAAGAACAATTGAATGCAGAGTCAGTTTCTGTCAAGGATATGTCTGGAGACGGACGCCATGTTTGGTAAATACTCTGCATAACTGAAGTTTTAGATGATATATAGAGTTTTTTGAAGTTTGTGAAATATAAGATGAGTTCACGTTTTTGAGATCCATTTTCCTTCATTTTTTTGTCTCGTTTCTTCGAGCAAAATGCAGAAACCGAGTTATAGTAAAAACATCGATGGTCAAGTTGCTGTGTGATTGTGCGGAAAACAGAATCACAAAAACTTTCAAATTCAACCAGTATCATTCATCTTTACTTTGTGTAGAATCATCAAAGTTGGGGTTTAAGTTAGAATTTAATCCATTTTCTGCTCCTGATGTAAGCTTGGATTCTTGTATTA
The DNA here is from genome assembly GCA_020283515.1 of Alliaria petiolata. NCBI lineage: Eukaryota > Viridiplantae > Streptophyta > Magnoliopsida > Brassicales > Brassicaceae > Alliaria > Alliaria petiolata. Next base: position 179,883,469 of record JAHZTW010000001.1, read on the forward strand.
GCAAAAACAGAATCTTACTTTTACTTGTCATATTACTTAACACCAGAATTGCTTAATGGTGTCTGTCTGTTTTTGTAGCATCAATGTGGTATCAACAGCTTTTGAGGGACAGTCTGCGGTGAACAGACAAAGGATGGTCTACAAAGCCATTTGGGAGGAGCTTCAGAACGTAGTTCATGCCGTTGATCAAATGACAACAAAGACTCCTTCAGAAGTTTGAAGCTTCAAGTTTTTCTAAACACTAAAAGCATCAATATATCTTTTATTTGATTAGCGGACAAAGCTATTTTGTTTTATCAAAAAAACAAATTTGAAATAAAGTTTTTTGGATCTTTATTGTTGTTGATGTTCTAAGCATTTGGTTTGTGCTCTCGCAACCGTTCCTAAACATTACTTTGTGAGGGTGGTTTGCGGTAACATGCGCTTGACGAGCCAAGTCGCTCGAAAGATAAACAACAAGTTCCTTCTTTCGAGCGTTTGTTGTTGGACCTTGTGGTTGACGGTAGCGGGCGGTTATCTTTCTCCTTAACATAACTTTTTCATTTTTAATCAAATATTTATATACTCACATATATTAATTAAACTAATATATAGTTATTACTTAAAAAGACAGTATTTATCTTCAACAAATTATTTGAAATTTTTGTAATCATGCATGTAATCATTTGTTTTCTCGTTTACAACTCGCATATAATTTAATTAACTATCGCACTCACAATCATACACAATCAAGAAATATTCCGCAAATTAAAACACATGTCTACTATGGTCGTTATACCAGTTTTTAGAAACCGTTTTTTAACACTTAAGTGCAACTGTTTAGTTCTTCAAATTCGCTCACCCGAAACGTACATCCATAAATCCACAACATTTTAACCAATCATGTCATAAATAATGTTTTTCTTAACAATTTGGGACATAAGCTCATACCTCCTATAACAAGGAGACTACTTTGGGAATTCATCAAAAAATGTTACAGAATTCATAAGAAACAAAATGCTGTTAAAGATTCCACAAACGCATTACACATTTATAATTCATAAGGTCTTCTTGAAGTGAGAAAATGAAAGGATGAACAGTAGGTGAACACAAACTATGTTCATGCCTTCATTTTCCTCCAAATTGAACATATATATATATATATATATATATATATATATTCGTGTAGAAAATCACTACAGGAATATTCTATAAAGACAAAGCGGCACACTGTTTCATCTCGGAATTAATTTAACTCCCGCGGCAACGGGCGGTGTTAATGCCTCGGGGAGTTTTGATAGGAAAGTTGAGCTCTCTTTGGCAAGTTATGTCTTCTTGATGGACCTGAAGGTGGAACCGGAAATACTCGATGATGACCCTTGTGATGATGATGATGAGATTTCTTGCCGTGTTTCTTGCCGGCAGCTTTTGTATTACTCTGAAAATAGTCCAGCAACGGGAATGTTGCTCCGGCGGTTTTTGACGGCAGAAGGAGAAGGAGAAGAAGTAATAGCTGTGGAAGAGACATTAGAGGAGACTTTGTGAAGAATCTTTGTCTCTCGTTGCATCGGAACAGTTTATGTATATATTATTATATGATTACGACGATATCTTTATGAATTTTTTATTTTTAAAATTTTATTTTTGCTGTAACGCTTATTACTTTGGGCAGGGTTTTGGTGTTTTTCTGGGGTTACAAGTGTTCGTGTAACAAGAAAAGCAAGCCTCTAATAAATGAGCGACTTAATTTGATTCACTTTTTCATTCTCGAATCAGAACCTTTTTTGACTTCTTGTTCATCAATTATATATTATGTAATCAAGTTTTTTACAATCATTACTATTTTTTTTTTTCCCCTGTGAACATTTTGTAGTAACATTCCCCCCAGAATACTATTTTACATTTTCTGTTATCAAAACCGTATTCGGGTATATTGTAAACCAACTTGTATTATAAATAAAATGTCGAAATTATTTGTATATCTTCTTCTCTTCACGGATCAATTCTTCTCCTCATCATCTTCTTCCTTTCTCCTCTTCCTATCATCTCCTCGACCTGATGCCTGATAAGAATAGTTTGGATCAGCATTTCAAGATTAATTCTATTCATGTCCAAAACATGACTCTGCATTTTTAGGTTCTGCCTATCCATGTCCAAGTGCCCAACGTTCAGCACACTGCTGCATCAAGTGGATTGAACAGCTTCAAATCGCCATCTCTCTATAGAGAAACTGAGAAAACAGTCTCCTTCAACTTGTTTTCTCATTCGAGGAAGAAGATACATGCAAGCAAAGAGCTAGATTCTTTTTTTTCTTTTTTTTTTTTTTTAATTAGACCAAGTTATTAGTTATTATTATTATTATTTTCTGGTTTTTTTAAAAAATAGTTACCTAAATAGATTTTTGGGAATTTTTTTTGTCAAGTAAGCAGCAGCACACCGCACTACGTTTATTACATGAAGCTATCTATTGCACGTACAGTGTGGATCAACATGTGTACTATATAACAAGTGAAATACGGTTTTAATCTCGATTTGAATTCGGGTTTGAGTTAAATATATTTTTATTTTTGAAAGAAAAAAGTTTCGGTTTTGGATTGATTCGAACCAGACTGGCTCGTTTACTTTATTCAGATATATCATCACCCCCATTTCAACATTTTACCATTTTAAGCACAGTTTCAATTTTCTTATTGGAAAATAAAAGTTTTCTGGGTATTTTTTGTTAAATATACAGTATCGGGGTCAATCTAGAATTTATACCAAATTATCGAGCAGAAAAAGAAAAAGAAAATACATGGAAGAAGAAGTCGGAAGATTCTGAAGAAACACATTTCGAAGCGGTTGGAGGAAGATGAAACTGTTCGACGCGCACTGTCACCTTCAAGACCCCAGGATTATCAGCAAAGCTCCCCAGCTCATCTCCTCAGCCGTAGCTTCCGGAGTCTCTGCCTTCGCCGTCAATGGAGTCTCCGAGGTTTGATTTTGTCAGAGAGTTGCAAAATTGATAGCTTTTACAATTTCTTACGAGCTCGGCTAGGTTCTAATTGAACCTTGGTTTCGTTTGATTTGGACTAGAAAGATTGGAATTTGGTCAAAGAGATGGGAGCAAAATACCCTTCTGTTGTTCCCTGCTTTGGGATCCATCCATGGTACGAATTGTGTATATCAAATAATAAAATAACTTACAGAATCACTGGTAAAATAACAAAAGTCAGTGTCTTTTTGGGTGTTTGTGGTTGAGTTCAGGTATGTAGAAGAGAGGAGTCCTCAATGGTTTGAGACATTGAAGAGTTTGTTTGAGACCACTCCTTCTGCTGCTGTTGGAGAAGTCTGTCTCTCGTCTCTTTTAATTGTATTTATGTAACTTCTGTTAAGTTTTTGTTGAATTTCATCACATTGATTTGGTAGAAAGCCTATTCATAGAATCCATGGTTCTTGTTGGTTGAAACTGCTTTTGATTGTACAGATTGGTTTGGACAAAGGGTCTAAGGGAAGGGAGATTGATTTCTCAGACCAGGTTTCAGGATCTCAAAACAAAAAACCTTGTGCTTAAATGGTTCGTCTTCCTTTTCCAAGGTGCTTACTTAAGACTGCATTTTTTCGAATCCAGGTTGGAGTGTTTCGTCAACAGCTCGAACTTGCAAAGGAATTGAATAAACCTGCGTCAGTTCACTGTGTCCGTGCGTTCGGGGATCTACTAGAGATAACAAAGTATGATCTTTTGCTTCATGTCGTGTACGAAAGCAAAAGTGAATATTTTTAGCTTTATAATCTTATATGTAAGTNATTGGATCCTACGAGATATAGAAGCTGACCCTTATGCTTTCGAGCTCGTTCTAAAGTTCTGTTATGGCTTCGAAGTCAAGTTTTCGTCTGATAACATCGTCTCTGTTCTCTGCATCGCGTATTACTTGGAGATGAACGAAGAACACAGCCCTGAAAACTTGTTGGGCAAGGCATCTGAGTTCTTAGAGAGGCGAGTTTTGCCTTGCTGGAACGAGACAGTAACTGCTCTTCGTTCGGGGGACAAGAGTCTCGACAAGCTAGCCGATGTAGGACTCGTGGATCTCTTCTTCGATTCTCTCATCGAAAAAGCTTCCTACTATCCAAGAGTCCTCGGTGAACCGATCAAGAACAGAGAGGAAACCAATGAGTATAGACCTAACCCTAGGAGACGATTGTTCTCTATCGATTGGAAATCGGAAGACTTGATCACAGTCCCGCTTCGGCTATACGAGCCTTTGATGATCCGCGCACTGAAATCGCGCAGCATTCCCGTGGAGTACATGGTTTCATCGGTCTGCAATTACGCGAAGAAATGGGTTTTCGACGCAGAAGAAAGCATTTCAGGGCAAAAGAGAGAAGCAATCGAAGCGGTTGAGAGGCTTTTGCCTCATCAGAGAGGGCTAATCACTTGCGAATTCTTATTGGAATCGCTAAAACCTGTCTCTTATACACATCTAGATGTGTATAAGAGACAGGAGCTAAGCTATAGGAATGCTGTTCGGTTATTCTCGTACCCTGGTTCAAAAGTTGCTTCTTGAGACAGGTAACTACTTATTGTCTTTCGTCGTTGTTTTTGGTTTCGGAACAACCTTTTGATGATATTATAGAATGGATTTGTGTGTTTAGGTGCTGGTGATGTCTCTAGTCACACCCAACAACACATGTATCATGAGTTCCTAAGACATTATTGTTGTTTTTGTCATCACTCTGTTACGACTTGGAGTCTTTGAAGTTTACTTTAGTTTGTATCAGTGTTATTATCGACTTCTACTTTTCTATATATGTTAAAAGGTTGTTAAATTTTCTAATTTGGAAGAAGGCAAAGCCTGTTATAAAGTATGTAAAATATAAATGGATGAATATGAATACATTTCCATCCAATTCCTTATTTATTTCGAAGAGAAAAATGAATAAATTTTAATTGGTAACCATAAAATTGTTCTTTGCTTAATTACCGTGTGATTTCGATTTGTGAACTAATTAATCCTGATTATTTACATTTTCTCGGAGAATCCCACTATATCCTAACGTTTTCCTATATCTCGGGAAGAGCCATACTTTTCTTGATAAGATTTTTCGTGTTTCTTTTACTTTTGAAATTAGGTGCCGACTTCATTTTCAAAGGTAGATTTTTGTTTCTGAAAAAAAAAGTTATTTTTTTGGACTTTGGTGCTCTGTTTTCTTCCATTGTTGTGCAGAACACATGAACTGAGTACTCTGTTTAGCCTAAGATACAGACCGGCTCTTAAATCTACAATCCTTCGCCGAAAATCCAAAAACTGCCAGAAAACGAAATGTCAGATTCAGATAGGAAGAACAACAACGAGAACGGGTAAGATTTCTTTATTCTCTTCTATTCAAATTATTGTTATCACCGGTCCCATTTAATCCATGATCTCCCTAATTATTAAATTCATCACTTGAAGAAATTCGAAGGCAGCATCGGACCTGTCTCTTATACACATCTAGATGTGTATAAGAGACAGCATATATATATATATATATACATTCGTGTAGAAAATCACTACAGGAATATTCTATAAAAACAAAGCCTGTCTCTTATACACATCTAGATGTGTATAAGAGACAGGAAAACACATATATATATATATATATACATTCGTGTAGAAAATCACTACAGGAATATTCTATAAAAACAAAGCAGCACTGTTTCATCTCGGAATTTAACTCCCGCGCGGGGCAACGGCGGTGTTAATGCCTCGGGGAGTATTCATAGGAAAGTTGAGCTCTCTTTGGCAAGTTATGTCTTCTTGATGGACCTGAAGGTGGAACCGGAATTACTCGATGACCCTTGTGATGATGATGATGGTGAGATTTCTTGCCGTGTTTCTTGCCGGCAGCTTTTGCATTACTCTGAAAATAGTCCAGCAACGGGAACGTTGCCCCGACGGTTTTTGACGGCAGAAGGAGAAGGAGAAGAAGTAATAGCTGTGAAAGAGACATTAGAGGAGACTTTGTGAAGAATCTTTGTCTCTTGCTGCATCGGAACAGTCGTATATGTATATATTATTATATGATTACGATATCTCTATGAATTTTTTTATTTTTATTTTTATTTTTTGCTGTAACGCTTATTACTTTGGGCAGGGTTTTGGTGTTTTTCTGGGGTCACAAGTGTTCATGTAACAATAAAAGCAAGCCTCTAATAAATGACTGACTTAATTTGCTTCACTTTTTCATTCTCGAATCGGAACCTTTTTTGACTTCTTGTTCATCAATTATATATATTATGTAATCAAGATTTTTAACAATCATTACTATATTTTTTTTTCCCTGTGAACATTTTGTAGTAACATTCCCCCCAGAACACTATTTTATATTGTAAACCAACTTGTATTATAAATAAAATGTCGAAATTACTTGTATATTCTTCTTCTCTTCACGGATCAGTTCTTCTCCTCGTCATCTTCTTCCTTTCTCATTTTCAAAGATTAATTCTATTCATGTCCAAAACATGACTCTGCATTTATCCAGGTTCTGCCTATCCATGTCCAAGTGTCCAACGTTTAGCACACTGCTGCAATCAGTGGATTGAACAGCTTCAAATCTGAGAAAACAGACTTCTTCAACTTGTTTTCTCTCTCGAGGAAGAAGATACATGATGCAAGCAAAGAGCTAGATTCTATTTTGTTCTATATTTTAATTAGACCAAGTTATTAGTTATTATTATTATTATTTTCTGGTTTAAAAAAATTAGTTACCTAAATAGATTTTTGGGAATTTTTTTTTGTCAAGTAAGCACACTCTTTGGTTGCTCAAAGGACNCTCTCTCAAGAAGGATGCGAGCAAGCCGCGAAAAACCAGAGGCTTCCTCTTAGAATCGTTGTTCAGGTTTTGTTTGTTTCTCAGCTTCAGATACGAGATACAGTGGCTAAAGAGATTACGGGTGTAGAAGAGAAAGTAGATGAAGAAGAAGGAGAGGAGATTGGGGTTTCGAGCGATGAAGATGAGATGGAGAAGATGAATAATAAGCTGTTAGGGCTTGAGATTGAGAATCATGAATGTGTTGTTCATCGTTGGAAGAAGACGAATAAGAAGAAGAAGAAGATAAGTGTGTGGACAGAAGTGAAGAGGAAATTTGGTTGCCTGACTTCTTCTTCGTCTCCTTCAGTTGATGCTTGCACCTGTGAGGTCAAGAAGAATAAGAGGAAGAAGATCCATCATCACTACAAATAAAATATTCTAATAAACTTAAACCACCCTGTTTTCTTATTACAGTCGGCCAAGGCTCTGTTCTTGTTCTGTTTCTCCATCCTCTGTATCTGACATTGGATAAAAACTTTGCAGGTCCTGTTTTTGTCTTTTCCATTTTCGGTTACTGATTTTTTTTTTTTTTTAAATTCATCAAAAACCGTAAGAACAAACAAAAATTAAAGCTACAACAAGAACAAATTCTTCAATTGGTCTTACACATGGTTTTTAGTTCTTACTTAAAAGAACAACATTCCTCGTCTCACGCGTCAACGAGAACTAGCTCTCTCTCTGTTCAATCTTTGGTTTACAACCCGAAAAAACGATCAGTTCCTGATGAGCGAGCTATAAAACCGATCATCATTGAGTATCGAAATCATTTGTTGCCGACGGATAATCTCAACGGAGTTCTATCGCATTCCTCATCAGCGCTACTCTCGTCATCATCGCCTCTTGAATTCAATCTAACATTTTCTTGATCGTCTTTCTCGTCCATTCGCGTATGGTTTTGCATCAGGTTATTAGAACTTCCCTCTTCTTCTTTTGCTCCTTCTCCATCCCCAAGGACCACCACATTCCCGAATTGCACGTGCTTCTCGCCTTCACTCGGCGAATTCCTCGGCGAGACCGCCGCAGCAGCAACGGGATCTGAAGCTGACGTGGCGTCTTCAGGGGTCTTGGTTTTCTCTTCGCCTTTCTCCGGATCGAAATTGGCAACGCTCTTGCTCACGGAGACCGTGCAAGGCTTGAGGACGCAAGAGTAAACGTAAGCGAAGAACCAGAAGAGCCAAGGGATACCAACGAAGGCCATACCCGCTTGTAGAAACAGAGGATTCGGATCAGGGAGGAGGAGGTAAAGTCCGAGAAGGACTCCTCCTGAGACGATACATGAAAGAAACAGAAGAGTGACGATGTATATTCTTGGATCACCTGTTCTCTGATCCATTCGATTTCGAACCACACTGAATCTGAAAACACGATGCAAAAGACCAGAGAAATCGTGTTTTTTTTTCTTCTTCTTTTGTTTTTGTGTGTCTTCTTTGAATCAGACTTTGATTTTTTTTTCTTTTTCTTTTCTTTCTCTGTTTGTTTTTTGTTCTGTTTTTCCTTTCTCGGGACAATTGTGAGAACGAAAAAGTGGGTGTAACAGAAAACTGAAAAGACCGCTAAATGCGGGCTTGGTTTTATTTATTTTATATTTGCCTTTTTCGCTAAATTACTGTGAAGAATTTTATTAGTAGTGTCGTTGTGAAGTTGTTCGAGACTTTTACGCTCTAAGAGTGAGAATAGGAATTAGGAAATGTAAAACTTATTTTAATTGTTAGATACTAACAAATTTATTCGGGAAATATAGTCAAAATGATTTTTTCTTAAAAAATTAGTATGGTAGTTTTTGTTGTTGTTGTTGTTAATTATATACATGGTAGTTGCGGTTTGATTAGTTACATCCACAGTCATTTTGTTTTTTTTAGTTAATGTAGAACAACTTTAGTGCTGGTAATATAAGACCACGTAATAGCATATGTATATGGTTATCGTGCTATCAACCAAGATGCGACGAACGTTCACGATCTATAATACATGAGCTCCACTTTTTATTATCTAATAAAGATCTTTTTGTGTGTATAACCCTGATATTTTCCACATTTTCCACATGATCACATCTATAGACTATTATAGCCTATATATAGCCAGTTAGCCACGCAACGTTCTTTTCCTTTTTCACATGGAAATGAATCCAAAAACATCTGTTCTTTAAAATGCTCAGGCATATCAACCACCATGTGGACATACAAAATTCTCAGAATGTAAAATTAACGTAAAGTTGTGAAAAATAATAGTAACAACGTAATATTATTAGTAGAACCGAAATGCTACAACGCCACTTATAAAGGCTAGATCAATCGTTTCTTGAGGATGATATGATTCTCCCACCACGTTGAGTTATGATCAGGTTAAGGTATATGCCAAATAGATTTTCCATTTTAAGATTGTAGTTTATATTGCTTGTTTGCAATCGATTTTCATTTGCAAATAGATTTTTCCATTTTAAGATTGTAGTTTATATATATTGATGAAACAATTGTGTCCTACTACGGAAACATGTCCCTTTTCAAAAGCATATATATGTATCTCTGTCTCCTAGCTTGAGGCAAATTTCTGCGTGAAATCTAGTTTGGAGCACATAGTTTTTGTTTTGTTTTTTCTCTCTTTGCTAGAGACATTTTGTGTTGGTATATGTTTTTTCATGTCACGTTGTGTGGTTTCGGATGTTTGATGTAGACATTGCATTAAGCATTGCATCAATCAGCTCTTTGGTTCAAGATCGTATACAATATACAATACACATGCAAGCTCACAAAAAGAGAACATGATTCATAAAAAAATATTTCTTTATTTGTGTGGTTATCATTTCTTAAGTCATGTGTGATTGATTAGTTTGCTTGTTTTAAAGCTTGTGTGATTAATTTGCTTGTTTAAAGTTTGTGTGATACATTATCCCGTGTCTTGTTTTTTATACTTTTATATGATGATTCATAATCCAAGAAGACCTTTGGGCTTTTCTTTTCTTTTGAACTCGTGTAATATACATGTATACGTATATTTGAACTAATGCTCATCATTTGCTTATCCACTCCAAACTCGATGATCCGTATTCAGAAGGACGTTAAAATCTCTACTTTTTTAGATTGTAATAAAGATTTTGTCTCTGATGACTCCAACTGTTCTTCTGTCAGCATGTTCTTTTCGGAGTATATGTGAAGGTCAACATGTTCACATTTTACTTTCCCCTTGGTTTAGGTATTCTATATGAAAATGAATGGTGTATGTTTTCGAACCGTGTGTTTTAAACGCTTTTTATTTGAATTCCAACTGCAAACAAAAACTGAAAGAGAATGCAACGCTTATACTTTCCTTATTTAATTTGTAAACATGAATTGCAACTGCAAACAAAAACTGAAAAAAGAATGGTAAATGTTGTGTAAGGATCCGGATCCGGCCCATTTGAATAAGTTTAAATGGATTAATTTGGCTACCTATGTCATCAAAGTGCACTTACTTTTTCCGGTCACTTACCCTAAGAGAACTCCAGAGTTAAGCGTGCTTATGCTGCAGTAGGACTAGGATGAGTGACCTTCCGGGAAGTCCTCTGCGCATCCGTGTGAGTGAGGACAAAACTCGGGAAAAGGTCATGTGGTGATTGCAGGGACAAGTAAATCAGTCGGTTAGGGTTCACACTGGCGGGATGAGAATTCGGAGACGAATTCCCGTTAAGTGGGAGAGAATTGTAACGATCCGGGTCCGGCCCATTTGAATAAGTTTAAATGGATTGATTTGGCTACCTATGTCATCAAAGTGCACTTACCTTTTCCGGTCACTTATCCTAAGAGAACTCCAGAGTTAAGCGTGCTTATGCTGGAGTAGCACTAGGATAGGTGACCTTTCGGGAAGTACTCTGCGAACCGTGTGAGTGAGGTCAAAACACGGGATAAGGTCATGTGGTGATTGCATGGACAAGTAAATCAGTCGGTCGAGTCTCCGAGAAAAATAACGCACCGACCGTCGGACAGGGGCGGGGCCCACGAGCCTGACGGAGGGATGAGTGACTCGCCGGTAGAGGCGGTCGGGGTGTTACATGTTGTCTGATTAAAAAATGTATTGTGTGATAAGATTAAAACCGAATTATACAAAATCATTGATATACTTTGGCCGCTGATGGAGTTGGAGCAAAAGGAAGAATTAATCTTTTTTTTTTTTTTTTTTTGGTAAAGGGTTTACCAGAGAATTTAATCTCTTTTACTTTCTTTTTAGGTTTGTATTGCTTTTTTAAGAACCCTATTTAGGTTTGTTTTGTAATCATTAACTCGAATATAAATAATACTTTTATCATTTAAAGTCTCACCGACTCTCTCTGCTCCAAGGTTTTTCTTTCTTAAGAAAGAAAAAAATAATTAATAAATCACATTTGCTTTTATGTTCCATAAATTCAGGAGGGAACAATATACTTAAAATAATGATAACTTTTTTCTTCATCCTTCTAAAAGTGATCACTATAAATAGTGAACTGTATGATTTTTTTTATCAGTACAAACCAAAATAGTAAGTACAGTAAAAAACTAAAAAGTCGATGAGAAATTCTGTTTCATAGTAATATACTAGGTTATTAATCCGCGCTACGCGCGGATCTGTATTAATAATTTGGTTTAACTTTTTTTGCTAATATTTTCTAAATTATCAAAACTGTAATAGATTTGTAGAATTTTTTTTTTATAAAATAATTTTAAATATAATGTGTAGTTTTTCCTATTTTTGTTTATAAAATTAAAAATCTTATTAAGTAAAATAATAGTAATAATCACCTATCGAATTATCCAACTTCGACATGCACACACATTTGATTTAGAGAAGAGTTTCCTTGATAAGATCTCGGTGTTTTGTTTTGTTTTTCTTGGAAATTTTATAGTTCTTTCTCTCAGTTTTATGTTTTCAAATATTTGGTGTTTTAATTGAATGTCTTATTGATGTTGTGTACCTATGCATATATAATTTGTGATTCCTCTTGATAACAATTTTTGTATTTTTAAAAAAAATTAGATATGTTGTTTTATCAATTTTTTAATTTGAATGCAAAGTGTAATGCGAATTTGTTGGAATATATAGAGGAACTGGTCGCTTAGTTGCTAATATGCATACTGAGTTTTGCATAAGTGTGTTTGAAGAAATTAAGAAAAAAGATCGAGTTGTCACGAACAGCGAAAGGTTGCATGTAGTTTTGTTGGAAAGCTGCAATGATCATGCAAAACCGTTTCTTGTTTCTCCACCACGCCTTCCATGAGTTTTAACTTATACCTCTATTCAATTTATCATTGAGATATGTTTTATTGCAGTCTATTATTTGATAATTTTGGTTTAAAACTTGTAGGATGATGTGGAGTCTTCACATAATTTTTTACTGTTTTTATCTTTGTTTGTTTTTTCGTGTTTTGATTTGAATAGTATATCTAGATATACCAATCTGAGTTTGATTCATAAATTCGTCATACTTTATTATTTGAATGGAATTTTAGAAGGTGTTACTCATGTGTTGTTAATGTTGGCTCATATATAAGTAGTGGTTATGTATAAAAAAATACTTTACTACTTGTTATATTTCGAGTATAAAAATTACTTGTGTAGTGTTTTTCTTTGATAGTTTTTAAATCAGAAGCAGCTAGTGTATTAGTCTTTGTATATTTAAAGAGTATGTTTGATTTATGTCTGTTTGTTTTTATTTAATTAAATTCAACTTCTTATGTTTAATAGAAATGCTTATTTGGACCAATTTAGTTGATTTTTTTAATCTTATATATAGCTTAATGCATTACCTTTAACTTTTTATTTGTTAAAAGCTCTCAAGTTTTTTTAGTTAAATATTTTTATATTGATTTTTTAAAGAGTTAGCATATAATAAATTAATTTTTTAAGATAATTTTGTGTGTGTTAATTTAACTTTTTGATTATTGATTTCTAATATTTGGTGTTTTAATTGAATTTCCTTTGTTAATTTAACTCTTTTTATTTTGACATAAAATTGTTTTGAAAGTATAGACATTTTTGAAGACATAAATTTCTTTTTATTTTTGTATTTTTTAAATTTTCTTATATTGATTACTTAAATAGTTAGCCTAGATATCATGTTAATTTAATTTTTGATGTTTCCTTTTGTGCATGATGATTTTTTTCTTTGTTAATTTAACTCTTTTTATTTTGACATAATTTTTTTTTGGAAGTATTAACATTTTTTAAGACATAATTTTATTTTTCTCTTACTTTTTGGTTAAACTTTCTTAAATTTATTACTTAAATAGTTAGTCAAGATATCAAGTTAATTTCCTTTTAGATGATTTTTTAAGTGTTAATTTATTATTATTTTTTTATTTTTATTTTAATTGTATTGACCTGTTGTAAAACATAATTTCCATTTTTTATTTTAAATAATTAGTTTAAATATCAAGTTAATTTACCTTTAGATGATTTTATATTTTGTTAATTTTACTTTTTTGGTATTAATATCTATTTTAATTAAAATGTTGATTTAGGTTACCCTTTTGTTCCTTTTTATTTAATTAAATTTAATTTTTTATACTTAATCAAAATATTAATTTAGACCAATGAAATTAATATTTTTAAACATATGTACGGCTTAATACATCAATTTTAACTTTTTATTAGTTAAAAGCTCTCAATTCTTTTATTAGTTAAACATTATTATATTGATTTTTTTAAAGAGTTAACATATAATAAATTTTTTTTTTTTAAGATTAATTTTTTTTTGTTAACTTAACTTTTTGGTTATTGATTTCCAATTTTTTTTTTTGTTAGTGTAGCTTTTGTGACATTGAATTTCTATTTTATTTTGGCAAACGCTAAAGATTTGAATTTTTGACATAACTTTCTTTTATCTTTTTTGTCTTACTTTTCCATTATGATAATTTTTTTTTTAATTTAATTAAAATGTTAATCATATTTAATATTTTTGTGTTTAAATAAAACGCTGATTTGGACCAATAATATCAAGTTTCTTCATCCTATGTGGACGTCCTCAATGGCATAATGCATCAACTTTTTTTATTAGTTAAACATTCTAATATTGATTTTTTAAAGAGTTAACATATAATAAATTAGTTTTTTTAAGATTTTTTTTTTGTTAACTTAACTTTTTGGTTATTGATTTCCAATTTTTTTTTTTTGTTAGTTTAGCTTTTGTGACATTGAATTTCTATTTTATTTTGGCAAACGCTATAGATTTGGATTTTTGACATAACTTTCTTTTATCTTTTTTTGTTAATTAAATTTTTTGATCTTACTTTTCCATTATGATAATTTTCGTTTTTTTTTAATTTAATTAAAATGTTAAATCATATTTAACATTTTTGTGTTTAATGAAAACGCTGATTTGGACCAATCAAATCGAGTTTCTTCGTCCTATGTGGACGCCCTCAATGGCATAATGCATCAACTTTTATATAGTATAGAT
>JAHZTW010000001.1:179901986-179967631 GCA_020283515.1 Alliaria petiolata
TCCGTGGCGATAGGATGAACGGAACTCGATTGGTTAGCGACGGTGGTTGGATTAATTCCGGTGACGAAGGCGCGGCAGAGAGGGCAATTAGAGTGAGATTTCAACCAAGTATCGATACAAGGTAGATGAAACGCGTGGTTGCATTTCGGAAGCAATCGCAAGCTCTCGTTCTCTTCGAATTCACTCAAACAAACGGAGCAATCGGAACAATCGACGAATCCGTCGCCCTTTCTGTATTTGTAAACCGTAATCGATTTGATCAGAGAGTCGTTGAGGCCATCACCGGCCGCCGCAGCATTCGAGTTTCCTTGCCTGGATTCGGTGGCGGAGGAGAATTCACCGCCGCCGGGAGTTTCGGAGGAGTTTTCGCGGCGGCGGTGGCAGTACTTCGAGATGAGAGTGTAGTAGCTGACGAGGACGAAGGCGCTGGCGAGGATTCCGATGAGGGCGATGAGGAGAGGGGAGAAATTGGAGGAGGAGGAAGAGTCGTCTTCGTCGTCGAGGAAGAAAGAAGGAGGAGGAGGAGGGAAGATGAGGTAACACCATTGGGGACAGTAGATGTTGCAGACTCCCTGAGAACAGTCGTTGTACGAATTATATGGAGACCATGGATTACTGTTTGACATAGAACCCATATTGATGGTTGCAGAAGACACAGAGAGAGAGAGAGGAGGAAGAAGAAGAAGAAGAAAGAAGCAGAGAGAGGAGATGGTGTGGTGAAGTGTCCTTCTCTCTCCTTTATCTTGGGGCTCTCTGTGACAAAGAGTGTATTTTTCCTGTGTTGATTAATTAATATCTTTGGACAAATCGTAATTATTATTTGCAAGAAAAAAAAGAGATGTGTGTTTTTTAATTAGTATTAATGTAAATGTTTAACATCATTTTGCAACTAACTTTCTTTAAATAAAAATAAAATATTGATTATGTTTTTATAACTTTTTTGACCGAATGTATCTTTCAAGTTCTATGTTGGACCATAGATTGTATGTTTTATCATAAGGTTGACATGTTAATCTTGGCTGCTGAAGCTCCGGATATTTTCAATGCTATTTTGAGGCCGAAAGCTTGCCCCTCTTTTAGATGGATGTTGTCTTCATTGGATTTTTTGTTGCGGAGATGCAAAGGTTGGTGCTTGAAAACTGAAGTTAGAGCCTCCAATAGAGGAGCCTTTATCATCGCGGAAAGTATTCACAAGTTTGGTCTTTTCCATTCTTATGTGGCGGCTGGTCACCCTTCGTGGTTATCGGGCCTCTTTCACAGTGAGAAACCTTTGTCCTCTTCTGGTTAGTGCTGCTTTGGTTCACAGACTACGTTCAATTTTTTGTTGCTAGTCTGATCCAACAAGTGTGGGTGGTATATGTTTAGGCCTTTGTTTGCCTTAGTCGATAGCGTTTCCTCTGTATGTATTAGAAACGTTCCATGGTTGAAGCAATATATATCTTTCGGATGAAAAAAAAAAAGTATGTTTCTTTTTTCTCAAAGAGGTAAGTTAGATGGTCTCGCTTTTCGTGAAGCGAATGATTTGGCGGTAACCTGTTTGGTCTCTAATGTGGACAATAGCATTATTTTTAAGAGTGTTTGGTTCATAGATGACAGAGAGAAAACGGATAAAATACAAACATTAGGATATAAATAATTTCAAAAGTATATAGTATAGAATTAAAAGGTCCAGTGATTGATCTTTGATGCTTTAGCTTTATTATATTCGTTTCTTTTTCTTTTCAAGTATTCTATAGTTAAGTAAATAAACGAAATTACTTGCAAAGTATTTAGATGTAAAAAACAGGAGTAGATAATACATTTTCCGTGTGAATATCTTTAAGCATTGTTGGGAGGTGTTTGAGAACGATATACTCATATATACAGATAAGAAGATAGGTTTGATACTTATCAGTTTAATTGTTTGGTAATGAGAAAGTTACATGTAGAGGTTAAGTACCTTTCATTGAAAGCATAAAATTAGTTGGTAAATTGTTGGTGAAGAGGACTGTAGGAGGAGTCTTGACTCTTGAACATGGGCCAGACACGTGGAACTGCAAACAATTCGTGTATATGTATAATGATATATTACATATAAATGATATAAATGATTGATAATATATGGTTGCACATGGCTAAACGTATGTCTTATTTCGTATTGAGAGAAAAGAAAAAAAACCATTTAGTTAAACAAACTTATTTAATTTGATTTCTAACCAAATCTGAGTATTCTTTGGGAAGGAATATAAACCAACATTTTATATTAGAAGAAAATCCATGGAAAATAACGAATTAGAATACAAGGAAGAGAGACTAATCCTTTGAATGCCCATTTTGAAACGCAATGTTGTGAAAATAAATAAAGTGATGTAAGTAACTTAGCAGGGAATCTTGTAAGTGCGTAAATAAAATCATATCATTCAATCTTTAGTTACTTCCTACTCACGTGGTGTCCAATTCCAAGGAGCTCAATCTATTACTATTATTATAAAGAAGGTGAGGAGAAAAAGATTCGGATGCTTCAGCTTGAGTCCAAAGTTTATTACTGTCTGTCACCATTCTATTACAAACACTGTGTACTTACTTAAAAGGAAAAAAGTCCCAATAAACACTGCAAATTATTATCTTCTCTTTATAAAATTCGTTCGTTTATTCTTTAATATAGGAAGACTTCTTTTTTACTACAATTTCATTTAAGAAAAAAAATGAGGATTTGAAGAATCAGATATATATGTTGTTACTCACATCGAGGAGGTGGTTGAGTTAAGACTTAATACGACATTAAACTTGTCCTTTTTATAATGCTGTGTTTGTCGACATTCCATCATCCATTAAGATTCGTCCACAACGCGTAACAAAGAGTGAACATTTTTCTCACCGCTTGGTTTAATAGTGACACCTTCATTTGCCGTCGGCATGGATTGGCTATATTACAGTATTCCAAAATTCGTACTCGATTTATAGTATTCCCGGATAATCTTAATTTTTTTTACCCCAGAAACATGTGTTTTTTTTTTTTTTCTGTAGTCACGAAACGTGGTTGTTTCATGTTCCATTTCTATACAAAACACGAAAGAATAAAGTCGATCTCAAATGAAAAGATAAAAATTATACCAATTTATTTAAATTTAAAAAACCATAATACATAATTTTTTTTTACTTTGGATTTAATATTAGATACTTGGACTTAAAATGTATAGTATAAATATTAGTGCATGAACTGCTTTCACTATATGTATCTGAACAATAATGGTTTACTAGGTGATAACCTGCGCCATGCGCATGATGAAAAATCTATAAATAATTTTATTAAAAATGATTTTGAAATTGTTTAAACTAAAAATAATTTAATCAGTTTTATATATATATATAAATAATATAATTTAATATTTTAACTTTTTGACATAATATTTTTAACTTGTTTTCAAGTTTAAATATTTATATTATTTGGTTAATTTATATGGTTCTATTAACAAATCATATAAACAAAAAAAATATTTATAAATATGGATATATAGTATTTTTTATTGTAACCTAAATTATAGTTTTAATTTGTTATAATTTTTTTTATATTAAAATCACACATATCGGGGTCTTTTTTATTGTAAACATATTTTCTGCCTAATCAAAAAAAAGTATTGTGTATATCTATAAATTATATTTCATTAAATAATAAATTTTTAAACTATTTGTTATTCATTTTTAAGAAATGTATTGTGTAATATGATGTATATCATAAATCATCACATAACCTAAAATTCGATTTTAAATAATCTAAAAATTAAAACATAATTTTCTGGTTATATTAAAAGTAATAAATGGATAAAGACATATAATGTAACTAATCTAATCAAAAAAGGAAATTTGTATTAAAATAACAGGAGAATAAATGTGGTGGTGATACATCAGCAAAATGGCATCACTGTAAATGTTTTAAAAAATAAACCTACTCTCTAAAAATGTTTCTCATTTAATATATAGAGGATTAAAAGTTCAAAAAAAAACAATAATGGTTGATTCATATTATACATATATTTTTTTGGGCCATAATCTTTTTCTAAAATCAATATCCTGTATCTTGTACATCGTCGAGCCGAAAAATGAATGTAGGCCCATATAAGCCCATTAGAAAGAACGGAATAGATCGATTCAGTTTTCTCGAGAATCTCACGGTCGGTACAAGTCAAAACCGTTCTCCTTAACCGAAGCTGGGACTAACGAGCGCGAATTAGCGACTGAGATCGGAGAAGAAGAAGAGCTCGAGAGAGAGGCCATGGAAGAAATCTCCCGAGCTCGTTCAACCATCGTTTGTATTCTTCTGTTACTCTCACTGTGTCTTGTGCCCCGTGTTCTGTCCAAATCTCCTCGTCCCATCTCCGTAAGTCTCGCGTATATCTCTCTGTGTTGGACTCAGCTTGATATATGATTGCTGAATTTATGATTTTGTGGGAGAAATCAATTTTGTTAGGATGTGGAGATCAGGCAGAAGAAAAGTGAATGCTATGATGATATAGAGAGGTGAGTCTACGGGGAATTTGTAGACATCATCTGCAATTTTTTCTATTACGGTAATTGCGGTTTTGTTCGAGTCTCTCTCTCTTGGTGAGTGGTTTCGCTCATTAGGTTAAAAAAAGATGTCAGATACGATCATGGAATTGCTTTCTCTTGGTGAGAGATTTTCTTGATTCTTAACAAAATTTGATTGTTCACTATACTATCCTGAGATTTGGGCAAGATTTTAGCTCGATTCTTGGTTTGCATCCTTACAGACCACAAAATTGATTCTTTGTGAATCACTACATTAGTTTGCAAATTCATGGCTCTTGTTTTCTTTCTCTTCTTGGCTCACTTTTGTGTTATGTGTTGTGGAAAGCAAACAGTGGGTTATGGGGTTGGAAATGCAAATCTTCTCCAATAGCAAAGGAGAACTGTGCGCTGCGATGCCTTTCTCCGGTTTGCTATGAACTCGTTTATGAGAGTGATCCGGTAAGGATTGTAAAACGACGACGATGATGATGAGTTTTCTGTAAAAGATGTCTTTTCTTTCCTTTTTAAATGCTTTGTGTTCTTTTGTTGAGCAGCTTGAAGAAGGCGAAAAGGATTTGATTAGGAGCCAAGAATACAAATACTGTATGTACAAGTAAGTTTAATACGACAGTTCTATCTTTTGCTGCTTCCATTTTTCGGAACTTGAAAATCATTTTAGTCTCTCAATTAGTAGAAGACAATACGAATGGATTCGCGATATGTAAGGTTCCCTTGTTGCACATGAATCATCTCCACACCTTGATATGTTTTGCAGGTCATCGCTCGGGGAAAGCCTAGACAGTGTTCGTGGCAGCTTTTGATAGAATCAAACAAGAGTTTCTTCAACTGCTCTCCTTCTCAACCGAAACTTTGTTATTTGACCTTTACCAAAAGCTAAGCTCTTGAGTTTGTCACGTTTGTTGGAGCTGTATAAGCTCTGTCACGTTTAGAGCTGTATAAGACTTCTCGTTTGTTTCAAACGCCACTTGTGTTTACGTTTACATGTGAAATAAAATCGCAATTCTGCATAAATTTCTTGGTTTTTTGTAGTCTAAACATACGTAGAAACGATGAGAAAAATTTACTATTGGATTGGAATTGATTAAACAAACTTGGCAACACACAAGAAGAAGAGTTTAAAATTATGGACATCAAAACACGACCCTAAAATGATTTCTCTATCAATAAAAACTCATCACATTCATTGAGTAGGATTTTGACTAATGTAACAACAGATCCTATTTTCAAGTAATCATCGTACGTGACAGTCATAGACGCTCCCCTTGCTCACGAGCAATAGAAGCAGAGAGGATTCCAAGGTCTCGATTGAGAACAGTTAATGCAGCTTCACACTCGGATACAATTCTGCTTACAGAAGACGGCTCTCCGGCGACTGTTCCCGATGATCCAATCGAAAGTGCTGCGTGTGAGTCTCTTAGGTTCTTCAAGTTCCCTAGGAACTGTCACCAAACAACAACAAAAACTCATTTCTTTTCATTGTGTTACCACAAGCAAAGAATAACCGGAGAGAGCTTCAGTTACATCCAGAGAGAGCCACTCAATTTGATAAAATATTAAGATAGAAGGAGACATTTGGAGTACCTTCAGAAGCATATTATATGCCTCCAGTAAACGGTTTGCAGCAGGGCCAAACCCATGAAGCTGAGGCACTTCCATCATATGAGTCCATGGACGGATTTCCTGCAAGATCAATGCATACCGATAAGGATACAACGGTTCATTTGCCAATTGCAGGAAAAGCAAGTCAAATCATAAGAAGTATTCAGATAGACTGATAGAGGAAAGTAGTTGTGTTGATTGAAGATCTTCGCAGATTTTCTTATCTCCAAGAAAATCCTGAACTTAAACCTTTCACTGTCAGCTGGTCTAGGCTGATAGGGAGAGAGAACGAAAACACAATACCTTTGTGTAGATTATGTTGAACGCCCTAGCTGTTTCAAGAAACGATTCTAAACGAGCCCTTAGTTGAGTTTCCACTTCTGCATATTCTTCGTCAGGGTTGTAGGCATGCTAAAAACAAGAAACCAAGGAGAAAAAGATAAGTTTAACTAAAACAATTTGGAAGACAGTTAAATAGAGCGCAGGAACTGTAAAAAAAAAAAGAAAGAGAAAGACTGTTGCCTCCTATTAACAAGTCAGTAGTTGATGAAGTTGTAATGAGTATTCATATTAAGTATTAGGTGGATTCTGAAGTTGAAGTCTTGGTTACATCAGAACAAAAAGCTAACTTATAACATTTTCAGGTAGAGAAATAGGAGCTATATCTTCAGCAAACGGTATCTGGTTTACAGGTAAATGTATGTTGAGCAATAAGTTGAGTGAAAAGGAAAAAAAGATGTAACATCATCACACATGAATAATTCGACTTTGATGAAACAGCATATTGGTCCCGTGAGTCATGTAGTTCACAGTCAAAACATAACTTTTCAATAACCAAAACACACCTTTGCTGCCAAGTCATCGACTTTTTGCTGAAGATTAGAGAGAATCTTGGCCTGTTCTGAAAGCTTTGTCTCCAGTTCTGAAACATCTGGTCTGCAAATAAGCTTTGATTAAGCTACATAATGTCACCACATTTGCTTAAATATGAAGCGAGAATCTAAGGAATAAGGTTTGAAGGTACAATAATAGTATAACTTAAAGCTAGTATTCAGATTGACACCTCTGAGACCAGCTAGATCTGGAAGCAAAAGTCAAGGATGGTTTTGAAAACATAAACCGAGAAAAGTGATATAACTAACTGGCTCCAAACGAATAAAACACATTGTCAGCCATCTATCACAGGACTCATAGTAGCAAATTTCATATGTTGGTTTGGAAAAGTAAGTTTATATCTTCAATTACTCTGATGCAATCCATAACACACAATCACTAAATAAATACAAAAGGTGCTATAACTTGGAGATAAGAGGAGAAAATAATTCTTACAATGGATATATTGACTGGATCTGCACATCAGCAGGGAAAAGTTTGCATTCCTCAGAAAATATCAGAGACTGTCTCTCTGCAATAGCATCTATGAGCTGGATATCTTTGGCGACCTGCTCATCAATACTGAAGGAAAAGAAAAATCATTGTAATGCTCGAACAAAGGAGAACCTAAAAGAAGAAAGACTACAAAATGCTACACTAATGTTACAAACTGCGGAAGATATCAAATATATAAGTGTCATATCAAACCTCCACTCTGGATTATCTGAGAAGAGGCTTGCCTCCACTAAATCAACAATATTACGAAGCATTTCCATCCGATCTTCATAGGTTCCATGCCCCTAAAAACAATGATAGCATTATTGCATCTTGATAGTTGAAATTTACAAAACAAAAGAAAATTCAGTCACGAATAGCTTAAACTAAGCTTGCACTTTGACAAATCATGGTACTTGGACAAATATCAGTAAATGCAAAAAAACCCCAACAAGATTAGATATACAAAGATGGTATAACAATTTAAACTAGCTCACTTGAATGGCTTCTATATCTACGGTTGGTGTAATCCCCAGAAACTTTGCGATCTCTGCCAAATCTGAAAACGAGAAGTTCACTTACACGTCAAAACTAATATACATGCCTTTAAAATAACCACTTAAAGAAACTCTTCCCAGGAGTACCAAAATATCAATGGAAGCAAGCACCCATAGTCTCTCTCTATCGAAGCTCAAGCGATAGATAAACCGTTTGTATAACATAATAACAAGGCATTCATCACATTGTCCAAAGGCCAACACGATCAAAGAAACGCTTACATTGAATACGAACAGTTTCTTCATCACGAACTCCAGCATCTCCTTGGAGATTTTGCTGTGAGAAAGGAGATTTATCACCTAATAACCTTCAAGATACCAAAGAAGAACAATACGTCAACCACGTATAAATCTCCATCCACACTTCCACTGTGTTTGCAAAAGGAAAGAAAAAAAACCTAAATTTCGACTAACCAAGCTATTTAAAACAGACCCAATTCTACATTGAACACTGAGATCGAACACTGTGTCAACTTCCCCACTGTGAAAACCAAACGAACAAAACAATTTCGAAGTTCCGATCAGACTCGAAACTCAAAATGTCTGAGTTCAATTGATCTTAAAAAATCGAGAGAAACCCAGCATTTATGTGGGATAAGCAGACGAATAAAGTGGGAGAGGAAGAGAATTACTTGAAAAAGAGCCATTCGAGAAGAGCATAACGTTCCATCCCAGCGAAGAGGAGAGACTGAGCAGGAGCATTTGCCCTAGGGTAACTAAGCAGCGCCAGCTTCTTCTGTATCTCTTCCATCTGCTTCGCCGCCATTTTACTCCCCACCGATTCCGGCGACGGCTTCAACACCGATCGAATCTCGAGATCTGACACTTAGCCTCGTGTCGTCTGGTTTCTCCCAAAACTCAAAAAAGCCCTAATTTTTACCAAACTGCCCTCTTTCATCTCCGGTAAAAGCAAAACCAAGAAGAGCAAGAAAAAACGGATTTTGTAATTTCACTTAAAAAGATGAGCCATGTTACCAAATATTATAAACAAAATAATTGGAATAATAAAAGGTA
Source organism: Alliaria petiolata (assembly GCA_020283515.1). Taxonomy (NCBI): domain Eukaryota; kingdom Viridiplantae; phylum Streptophyta; class Magnoliopsida; order Brassicales; family Brassicaceae; genus Alliaria; species Alliaria petiolata. The sequence goes on from JAHZTW010000001.1 coordinate 179,911,052, forward strand.
CTACAACACTACTATATTCGAAGGAGACGAAAAGTCCAAGAACAGAGCTTTCAAAAAATTTGTATTTCCCAACGGATCTCTGACGTTTGGTCCAGAGCCGACGACGACCTCCAGCCAAAACTAGTTTTATCTCTTTTCTCTCTCTCTCTCTCTCTCTCTCTCTCTATCTCTCTTTCTGTGTTTGTGCTTAAGCAAAATGATCTCCCTGAATCTATCTGCTTCCCTAAACCCGGGTCTTCTCCACAAGACCCGGACCCCGCAAAACCCTACCCGTCTGTCTGCTCTTCTCGTCGCCGGCGATAAGCCCTTCAGTTGCAGATACCCGCTAGGGATTTCGCCGATCCCCAATCTCCGGATTCGCGATTCCGCCGCTGAAAAACCCTTGCTTTCATCTGGGCTGTTCTCGAGAAGACCCAGATCCATCGCTGCAGCTGGGTCATCCGACCCGAATCCAGACGGCGATCTCGAGAAACCCTTTTCCGATGAAGCGGCGGAGAAGAAGGAGAAGAAAGCGAAGAGTCTCCAGCTAGGGATCGTGTTCGGTCTCTGGTATTTCCAGAACATCGTCTTCAACATCTTCAACAAAAAGGCACTCAATGTCTTCCCTTATCCATGGCTTCTCGCTTCGTTCCAGCTCTTCGCAGGTTCTATCTGGATGCTCATCTTATGGTCCTTTAAGCTCTACCCTTGCCCCAAAATCTCAAAACCTTTCATCATCGCTCTCCTCGGCCCTGCATTGTTCCACACAATCGGGCACATCTCAGCTTGTGTCTCCTTCTCCAAAGTCGCTGTTTCTTTCACTCATGTAATCAAATCAGCGGAGCCTGTCTTCTCCGTCATCTTCTCGTCTTTCCTCGGAGATTCGTACCCATTAGCTGTCTGGTTATCGATTCTCCCAATCGTTATGGGTTGTTCGTTGGCTGCAGTCACTGAAGTCTCGTTCAATTTAGGCGGATTATCAGGAGCTATGATCAGTAACGTTGGTTTCGTATTGCGAAACATTTACTCCAAAAGAAGTCTACAGAGCTTCAAAGAGATTGATGGATTGAATCTATACGGTTGTATCAGTATACTCTCTCTGGTTTATCTGTTCCCCGTGGCGATTTTCGTTGAAGGATCACATTGGGTTCAAGGTTACCACAAGGCCATTGCATCTGTTGGGAAACCGTCGACGTTTTACATTTGGGTTCTGCTCTCTGGTGTCTTCTACCATTTGTACAACCAATCCTCTTACCAGGCGCTCGACGAGATCAGTCCGTTGACTTTCTCCGTAGGGAACACGATGAAGAGGGTCGTGGTGATTGTCTCCACGGTTTTGGTGTTTAGGAATCCTGTTAGGCCTCTGAATGCTCTTGGATCAGCCATTGCTATTTTCGGTACCTTCTTATATTCTCAGGCCACGGCGAAGAAGAAGAAGATTGAGGTTGGAGGTGATAAGAAGAACTAAAGGGGTTTTAAGGGCAACTCTCCAAGCTTTTAGTTAAGCCTTTTGATTATTCCTCAGTTTTGTTGTTTTTTTTTGGTTGTTGTTTTTCATCTTTTTATGAGACTAGAATCTTCATTTCTGTTGACTCTTTTAGTTGCTATACTTTAATCTACTTAGCTCTGGTCTGATTCCATTGATATGATGAAGTTGGTTTGTGGTTTAATGTTAAACTTCTTAATCTTAATCTTAAAGCCAGTTTCTTCCTAATACAATATATGACTTTGGGTCCAATTCAAAAACTGTACACAGAAACAACCACACAAAAAAAGAAAGAGAAATCCGTTTTGTCACCATGAGTAATGCCGGAACCTTCTCCGGCTCATCCTCCTGAAAGGTTTACAAGCCAGAATGCTAAGATCAACAGCAGCAGCAAGCGCCATGAAAATGGCTGCATCTTCCACACAAGTTACATGCCGCATAGCCAACTGCACCACGGGCTTGCTGCTTTTCCCTTCCCCTTGCACTCTCGAGCTCATTACAAACCCTCCTCCAGAGACGCACTGTCCCAGACCCGAGAAGTCTCCGCTGCTCTGCGGGCTTGGGATCGGGGTAGCTGCAACCGTTAGCATCTGCTTATCCGTGTCGATTAAAAACTCCCCGCCTTTCTCAGCGCTGATGAGGATCTCGGACATCAAAACATCTCCAACCTCTTGCCCGTTTGACAGGAGATGGAACCTGCAACACACCGAGTCTCTGATCCCGCGTTCCCGCCAAGCTTCGAGCTTTCCCCATGGCTGCCAGCTGTTTGGCCGGCATGGGTCAGGCCGAACCACAAGCCAAGCACCAGGGTTGGACTTGGCCACCCAGTCACAGCCAGTGGATGGCACAAAAGGAGTTGTTATGAAAGCAGCAGCAACCGCAGAGCCAGAGAGATCATGTATCTTCACCTTCCAGCCTTTTCTCTCACGCCTCTCACTCTCAAGCTCGGTTCCATCCCCTGAACTTGACCAGTATCCGTTCAACGGATCCACCTGTGACACCCTGAAGAACCAAAAGCCCATCAGTAACTAAGTAGAGAGGAGGAGATGGGTTTGAGCAAAACTATGGAGAAACCAAATGCCATCACCTGTCTCGGCTAAATTTGCAACTGAAGATAGGTTGCTTGACCGAGCCACGAAGCTGAACTATCTGAGGGCTCAAAGTAGTAACATCCTCGAACTGGAAAACATATCGAGGATCAGGATCAAGCTTCACTCTCAAATGAAGCTCTGCGCCACCATCCCGCTTGTTTTTTCCAATACCGATCCATCCATTGAACAGAGTCACTGGTTTCCCTTCTCCCCATTCCGGACTTACCTCCAACTTGAACGTCCCAATCTGCTGTCTTTTAGCACCAACCCCGCAATGCGAGCCCTTTTTACCCGTGAAAACCAGAATTTCCAAGTGAGCACTTGGATTGTAGAAGCAACCAGGGGTCAGGAGAGCTCTTAAATCAGATTCTTCGAGATAAAAGCTTGTGGAAATGCTGTGATGGTCAGGAGCTGCGTCTAGGGAAGGCATCAAAGGGATAGACGTTGTCTGAACAGGAAAGCCCCGGAGCTTTATCTCGCAAGAGCATTGGGAAGCAAAGCTCTTCTTCTCGTCAGATCCTGAAGAAGAGTTTAAGAGGAACTTGGGGATTCTTAAGGCGAGAGAGCCTACTGAAAGGCGGATAAAAGCTTGGGGATCCATTGAAATGTCAGAGATGTTTCCCCATTGGATCAGAGAGGACGCGTATCCATGGTGGTATGATCAATCAACCTGACAAGCCAACACCAGAGGCAAAAGAGACTCAGGCAGAGTTAGTTTCATCCTAAACCAATACTAACCAGAAACTGAAAACACAATGAAAATATGAAATTCCTTAGCAAGCGGAAGCAGATAAGAGACGGGATTAAAAGAGCTATTACTTGCACCAAAATTAAGACCTTTAGTAACAATGAAGAAGACCAGATTTGAATTGGTCCTCACTGGATAATTGTTAATGTTATTCTTTTACCAGTCTTTGAGCTAATCTGCAACAACAACAAAAACCACACGACTTCTATACCATTTGTAAACTCAAAGCTACGGCAGCTCTATGAGATCAAATTACTTAAGATTAAACAGCAACACACGAAGAACTTCGTTAAATTAACAAAAATAAAAGCTGAACATAAGCTGCTGTCATCAAAGAACAAGCCAAAACAAATTGAAGTCAAGGTAAGAACAAAGAAGAAGCGAGAGAGAGAACGAAATCAAGTGAAAAGAGCTAAATTTTAATATGACAATGAATCAATCAATCCTACCAGAAAAAAAAGCTACAAACTTTATGGAGTTAGGATTTACCAAAAATGAGCAAAAGAGAAAGAAACAAAAGAGAATTTTGATACAAACCTGTTTAAACCCGTAAGCATTATTTTCAAGACAATCTGATAGATCCCAAGAAAGCTAGACCCTTCAAAATCCTTTTTCTTCTAGTAAACCAAAAACTTTTAAAAGGAAAGTAATTTATCAATCTGGGGAGAAAAAAAATGCGAATAGTGAAATGGTAGAATCAAGCGAGAGGAAACATAAAAATTATAAAACTGAGATTTATGATTACGAAGGGATTTTCAATATTGGTTTCACAGAGCACAAAGAGAGAAACTTTTCTTCTCTTCTTTCTCTCTCGTTGGCTGTGTAAGTAAATATTATTCTACCTCGGAAGAAAACTGTGATATTCGCTACGAAATTGACGGGGAGAATATAAACGCAAAAAAGAGTTTCTATTTTTGTTCCTAAATGCAATTAATATTTCTCTTTTATCCTTTTAACGTCAACGTACAACATTAATTTTGGCTTTTCATTGGTCCTAACTCCAAAAATATAATGTGTGTGTTTATATATTAGTTATACAAGATGCAGACAAAAAATATAGTTAGAAAAGATTTTAATAATGTAATCAATTATAAAAAAAATCAGCTGTAATTTTTGTTTTATGTATTTAAAATAAAATGTTTACATGTATTATGTATATATACAACAGGCATGTTATAGGAAATAAATGTTTCAAAGAATGTCCACTCAAATTCAATCACATCATATTTTTTTAAATATTCTGTCAAAAATATTTATGTTTTAGATTTTAAACAAAATGATTCTAAAATATTTGTGTAACATTTCACAAAGATATAATTTATGTTTTAAACTAAAATCTATATATTTAAAATAATCAAATACTGTATGTCAAACTCTTATCTGTTTTACATGTTCGACATGATCCAATACTTACACCTACTTTTTAGCAGAATAATATCCCCATCCTCTAAGCATATTTGAGTAATGAGTAAGAAGAATAGTAATCTCTTGAACAAACGGTTGTCCATTATTTTAATCAGCAATAACTTGACGCAGTCGAATTATTGAACTAGATCTAGAGGTAGGTTAATAGTGTTTGGTGGAAAACAAATTACTACTAATAATGCAATGGAAGTCAATTTACAGTATAATAACAAACAAAATACAATGTTTATTTATTATTTTTTAATAATAAGGAATTAACAAAAATATAAGAATATAAACGAGAGAGGGATGGGTACGTGAATACAGCTGGAGCCAATGTTTCTGCTGCTCTTCTTTTCCATTCAATATATTTACATATATCAAATAAAATAAAGAAAATAACGAAAAGCAAATAAAAATCTAATCACTTTCAGACACATAAGCCTGACTTCATATCCCAACTGTCCACTTTATTTTAATTGTTAGTTTTTTTTTTTTTGGTCAAGACAACTACGATTGTTTTTAAATTACAAGTATTTGATGAAATATCCCGTATCCATTTTAGATTTATATATTTGGATGAATATCAAGTTTTATAACGTGATGAAAAAAAAACCAATAAAATTAGAATCAAAGTAATTTGATTAAAAAAACGAAAGAGCCGCAAAGGAGGAAAGGGATAGATATGGGTTTTCGAGGAGCTGACATCTTCGACATGTGCCTCTCTTCCTGTCATCTACTACTTCATCAATCTCACACTTCTTTTGCCCTCTCCTCTCTTTAAAATTATAAATAACCATGTCTAGATTATTAATGATGTTATAACATTTCTAGATGACATTTGAAATGCATGGATATCGCAAATGAAAGTGTTTCAGATCGAAATCTACAATTTCTGCGTGAATTTTATAGTGGTGAAAAAGGAAATCAAACTTATATCTGCGAGATTGTCAATTATCTTTGTTACTTCTCTTTAGCTATAACCCCCTAAATAGCATTTTATGTCTTAATTCTTCCTTCTTTTTTTTGGCCTTGAAGAGTTTGTTTGCATCCATCTTCTGGCCATTCTAGAATTGTATGACACTTGATTATGAAAAGACAATCGTAATTAATAATACCCTTTGTTCGTCTTGATTCTCTTTTGAGTCACCATTCTTGAGCGACTTTGGAGTTGACAAATATAGTTTATTGTCTTTCCATTGATCTGAATTCGAAAGACTTCCAAATCTTCCTCTTAAACGTCTTTGTTGGTAGTTTTTTTTGTTTTTTTTAATCTCAAAACTGTCTTTTACTATCTAGACAAATGCATTTACAAGTTTACAAGAGATGGTGGTGTCTTTTAAGATTTCCTATATAAATTTTTAGTAAGCATCATCCATGGAAGCTTAGATAAATGAACAAGGTCAAATTTTGGTGCAACTAATCTTTTGTCATGTTCAACTTTTGTATTGTACAACACATATATCATTTAAATAGGGACCATACGCTAAGACATGTTATCATCATATTAAAAATTCATTTAAATTCAAACTGTAGTGACCATATGAGTGAAAATTAATAAGTACATCGACACCTCAGTCAACTAAACAATAATATCACTAGACTAACTTAATTCAATTCAAAGTTTGTGTACCCGCCTTATCTTTTTTGTTTTATTTTCAATAGTCCTATATCTGCATCTGATTATCATGACAAATTATATATTGAAACTCCAAATATCACATTGCATGAAAATAAATTATTGAGTCGTTTTATATAAAATTAGTAGATAAAAGTAAAATTAAATCTAGTGGCAGGTTAGACAGATAATGTTCTCTTTTGCCAACTTTTTATACTCTTTTGGAATTTTTAATCTTTCCACTTTGTTATTTCCTAGGTTGGCATCAAACTCAAAAGTATCTAATACTCCCCAAATTACTTTTCATTTATCGTTCATATATTCCTTAAACCAAAACCAAGAAACAATTTACCCAATAGACAAAAGTTAATTAAGTATTAACGAAACCAATCTTAATCATTTTTTTTATTTTTTATTTTTGGGCTAAAGGGTTTGAATCTTAATCATGCTTAACTCCAAAAGAAAAGGAAAGAAGAAGAAAAAGAGGTTTATTGTAGATTCTGATTCTCCATCAAATATTTAAGAGTGGATCGTTTTCAAACAAGTGGATCTCAGTTTCAGAACTACCAAAATGAGCAAACTTTATATACATGCCAATGTCAAACAAAACAAAAGCTTCACAAAACCAAACCAAGAAACAAAGATCATGACTTTCTAACCTCCAAGGCTCACAAAGCACCATGAAATTTTTTCAGAGACTTAATATTTTATTGTTACGTAATGATAATTGTTATAGTCTCTGAATTGGATCAATCTTTTTTGGAAGAGAATCACTTCCATTTCTTGAAGAATTTCCCCTTGTGCTTCCCAAACATGCCATGTTTCCAGCGTTTTCCGAATTTTCCGTGCTTGAACTTGCCGTGTTTAAACTTACCGTGACCATGATAGCCATAGCCATAGCCGTGACCGTGGTGGTGACCATAGTGTCCATGGTGAGACATATGGTGAGCACCAGCTGCTGCTGCCGCCATAGCCGCTCCACCTGCTATTACCGCTCCTAGACCTCCATGGTGCTGTCCTGTAAACATTAAATTTGGTTTTTCTCATCAGCAATCAAGTCTAAAAAGGTCTCGGCTGTTTTTCAAACGCTATTTTATGCGTTTTGCGTTTTAAAAAAAGGAATTTTGTTTGAAGATGCTGAAGGTCGTGTGATCATTTGGATAAAAAACAGAATACACACAAAACGTAGAAGCAAACGTGAACAAAACAATCGAAGGACTAAATGTGGTGACATGTAAAGACATTTGTAGGAGGAAGAATGTAAATGTTGAGATTGAAATTACCAGAGTGATGAGATGGACCGGGATAACCGTGAGATGGATAACCGTGTGGAGGATAACCGGCTGGAGGATAACCACCGTGTGGAGGGTAAGCAACTGGTGGATAGCCATGAGGAGGAGGAGGAGGAGGAGGAGGAGGCGGGTATGGATAAGGAGCTCCATAACCGTGATGACCGTGATGACCGTGATGACCGTAACCATGACCGTGAGGTGGGTAGTGTCCGCCTGCAAATCCTGCCAAGTGGTGGAAGAATCCTCTGTCACTGTGATTGTGCTGATCCTTTCCCATTTTTTCACACTTGGATTTTAGAGTAAACGGTTGCTACACAGTTTAAAGAAGAAAACACTTGGCATTAGATTATGAAGCTTAAGACAGGTCATGGTTAAAAGATATTGGTGAAAGAATACTTATCCTGAAGAGCGAAAGAATCAAGAGACAAATCGAATACAATGTGATTTTCACAAGGAGAACTCGATAGAGCATGTTCACAAGTTATAAAGAAATGTATAAGAGAAGATCAAAATAAAAAAAACACTTGTTTGTATGTATCAACAGATCCAAAGACATTTTGTTCACAGAAAGATATGCCTCTGAGTGACTATAGTTAAGAAACTTCACCAACATTCAAATCCAGTTTCTCATTTCCACACATACAAACACTTCTTTAACCAACAAGAAGAATCACAAATTTTGGAAACGGTCGAGGTTCAAGATCACACTGGTTTCTAGGGTTTCAGAAAACCCATAAGCAAACTTTCAATATCTGTTTCGCGGTGCCTAGTTTCAGACTCGAAGCAACATACATGGACATGATAAAAAGTGTATTTCAAATGTAAAACAACACAAAAGCTCCCATATCACAAGATTGAGATGATACTTAACACACAAAAAGAAACCCAGGAAAAAAAAGAAGAAGATTAAAGATGTGCGTACCAAAACGAAGCAGAGGAAACGAAGGAGGAGATTTTGATTTGATTTCGGGAATTCTCAAGAGTGCGAAAGCGCTACGGAAGATGACGACGTCGTCTGCATAAATACTTCCGCCTTTCTCGAAGCAGAGGAAACGCCTGACGCGCTGCTGATCGAGATCGAGCCGTAGTTTCTACGCTACGCGCTTCCTTTTATTTTATTTTATTTATTCTCTCTATTTTCCACAGAATTCTTCAAGATAATATATTATTGATTACAATTTTATTGCTTTTTCAACCAATTAGAAATATATAAAAGCTTGCATGAAGGAAAAAGAAAACCGAATAAGCTTCTAGATATCGGAAAATAATAATATTACACGATAAAATCTGATTCTAGTCAAAAACACGCACCTAATCCATTACAGATTGATCATATAAAAGTCACGTGACTTTTTTAGTTAACGAAAAGAAACGCAAAAAAAAAAAAAAAAAAAAAACGAAAAGTCCGGTATGGTTTTGGTGTGGTTTACTCGATTTGCATTAGCATGACTCTCTCAATCAGCTATTGGACACTAAGACCGAATTAAACCAAACCAAACTGATTTGGATAATTTTATAAACGATCAAACCGTTTAAATCATGGAAGCTGAATCTCTTGTTTCTGGTATAGTCTTCTGTAGATTCTTGCACCTTCGAATTCAGCGTGGATCTCTCGTTCGGTTCGTATACCCATCGGGTTTTCCATTAACCAACCTTCCTCCGTGTCGACTGTGTCCACGTGTCGAAGAACCTTTGCTTCCTCGTCAAACTGATCTCTCATGTCTTGAGCTACTTCGAGCACATCTGATTGCACAAAGATCTGTTGCAGAGCCCAAAAGAAAAAAACCCAGCAAATATTGGTAACCATTGGAAGGCAAGTAAAGCTTTGAAACTGTGAAAACTTCTTGCAGAAAACCAAACACTTTTACCTTTCCGCCGGGTTTTAGGTTTTGCAGAATGGAATTTACCAAAGGCTTTTGGACAACACGTCGCTTCTGATGCCGTTTCTTGAAATGCGGATCCGGACACTGCATTTAAATCCCCAAAAACATGAAGTTGGATCAGCACAGGAGGATGTATAGGCTTTTAGGTGCTTACAACTTTTTCACACTTTACCAAGATTGAGACAAGCTCCAACGGTCCAGGATAGCTTGAGATAAGTTGTTCAAAGGAAACCATGGCATTTGCAAATATGAAGTGTCTGAAACCCATCCACAAGAGATATATATCAAACAAGTTATCAACAGAGTATAGCGGAGGCCTATTCTAAAGCTGTGGAATGCAGAGATTACACGTTTGAAAGCCCGAGCTCATTCACCCAAAAGTTGGCACGCTTGACCAGCTGCAAAAGAAATGTGTGAAATTGAACTTCTTACGGCCAAAAATGCATTAGCTAAAGCAGATGAATGGTCGAGTGAATTAGAAACTCTGAAACGGAGCTCAAACCATACTTTCTGGCGTATCTCCAACCCCAAGTAATTTCCTGACGCAGCATTCTTTTTGGCTAGCCATAAGAGAAATCTGCCACTACCTGAAACCCAAATCCAAAACCATTTAAAAAAAACGGAAATCGAATACGAAAGTTTTGGTTTTTTAATAAGTTGAAACAAACTCCAAGCATGAAAGAGGCGCAAGACCAGGAACAAATATAAAGGAGAGATATTTGAATCTCAAATCAATTTCAAGATTCCATGGAAAGATGCCAACTTTGCCACCTAAAGTCTCCAAGAGAACTAGTGTGCAATGTCAATCTAGAAATCTTTCAAGAGTTTTGTACTCAAATGTGATAAAAGTTGAAATTAACGGGGTGTTTCTATAAATACATAAAAATGACCAAGAACATGTGGATTTTAAAGCTCCCAGCTTTCTCCGCTTGAGCTCTCACGTCCACTGAACAAAAGGATGGCCTCGGCGATTGTTCCATCGCTCAGGCTGAGACCCAGCTTCTCCTCCGCCACGTCACCATCCTCCTCCTCTTCCGCCGGCGACGTCAAACCCCGGCCCGCCGTCATTCTCCCGGTAATTAACATCCTTCCTCTGCTCTGGTTGAGAAAATGATGGCGGACAAAAATGTGAGTATATGCTTTCCTCTGTGGAATCTGTGTGTTTAGGGTCTAGGGAACAATTCAGGAGACTACAAGAAGCTGGAGGTAACATTGGGTGAGTACGGTGTACCTGCAGTGGTTGCAGCTGTATCAAGGCTCGATTGGTTTAGAAATGCTGCCGGTTTGGTTGATCCTTCCTACTGGCGCGGCACTCTCCGCCCTCGTCCTGTTCTTGATTGGTATGGTTTTGCTGCATGAATGTATTACTTGTTTGTGTTTGGGGATTTTTTTTACTGATAAGAGTCTGATTTTATGGATGATGGATCAGGTACTTGAAGAGAATCGATGATGCAGTCCGTGAAGCCAATGAGTTAGCTCAAGGTAAAAACTGCTGGATTTGTGTTCTTGGATCAGACTTAGCTGCTAGTTTTAGTTGTGAGTCGCGGTAACCATAAAACGCATTAGCTCTTTACATGACTTACAGGTCAAGGATTGTCTTTGATTGGACACTCAGCTGGAGGATGGCTTGCTCGAGTTTACATGGAAGAATACGGAAACTCTGATATCTCCTTGTTGTTGACACTTGGTACGCCTCACTTGTAGGTAACAAACATGTCAATTACTTTTTTTTCCAAGAGCTGTTGCTTCCTTCTTCTTTTTTAATATAACCGCATGCCTCATGGTCTTGTATCTCGTTTAGGCCACCGCCGAGAGGTATATCAGGGGTGATAGATCAAACAAGAGGTCTTCTCTATTACGTCGAAGAGCATTGTGCAAAAGCAGTTTACACTCCTGAGCTGAGATATGTCTGCATCGCTGGGAGGTAATGTTTCTTCCAAACCCATTTAAATGTTCGTAAGCTGTGCCTAAAACTTAGGATTCTGAAACGGGATTTCATATGTAGATACATTCGTGGAGCTCCTTTGGTGAGCAATGCAGATGTGGATATTGTTGATTCTGAGGCGACTGTTGGAACGGACAGTGGTGAAGCGATTTCAGAGCTTGCTATAGCAAGCAACAAGACAGGGCCTAGTTTGCGTGCTCGTTTTGTAGGGCAGGGATACAAGCAAGTATGTGGAAGAGCTGATGTGTGGGGTGATGGAGTGGTCCCTGAGGTTTCAGCTCATCTTGATGGTGCACTTAATGTTAGCTTCGACGGCGTTTACCACTCGCCTGTTGGTTCAGACGATAAAACCAGACCTTGGTATGGTTCGCCGGTTATTGTAAAGGACTGGATTCACCACCTTCTTGAGTGATTTTTTACTACATTGATTACAACTTCCCGCAACAACTTAATGTCCCTTTGTTTCTATCTCTCTTCACCCAAAAATTCAGACTCTAAATCGCATTATGTATTTTATATTTTCCACTTTTGAACGATCCAATTCTGTCAAATCACAAATGCCATAAATGCGTCTATATCTTTTAACAATTTTGGAGATTTTAGGAATGTTGTTGGGGGAAAAGCTATGATTTTAAAGTTGGAAACGTTTTGAGTAAAAATATCTCTTTCTAGGTTCCAGAATCACTGGATGATGATGATATTTTTTACCGTTTCGGCGTTTAGGCTGCCATAGCAACGAGGACAGAAAGCTTTGATTTTGACTCTCGACTCTGAGTCTGCCACGCGTCGTTTGAAGTCGGAACCTTTGACTTCTGAGCTCTGAATATCATTTTCATGGTTTCCAAAGTTTGGGAGAATCACTGGGAGATAATAGAAACCAGTTTACGCTAATATGGCAAGGAGGACAAAAAAAAAATGTCGGCTTTATGTGAAATTTACATGATGGAATCTCTGTGGTAGAGAGCTCAGAGAGAGTCCATGGCTTCTCTTCCTTCTCAATCATCTCCAGCCGTCTGGAAAACGGACGTTTTCGTGAGTTTCAGAGGAGAGGATGTGCGTAAAACATTCGTGAGCCATCTATTCTGCGAGCTTGATCGGATGGGGATCAACGCGTTCAGGGACGATTTGGATCTAGAGAGTGGAAAATCGATTTCCCCAGAGCTTGTAGATGCGATTAAAGGCTCCAGATTCGCGATCGTCGTGGTCTCTAGGAACTACGCTGCTTCGAGCTGGTGCTTAGACGAGCTCTTGAAGGTCATGGAAGAATGTACGGATACGATTATTCAGACAATCGTACCCATTTTCTACGAGGTTGATCCTTCGGATGTGAGAAGACAGACTGGGAGTTTCGGTAAGGATGTTGAGAGCCACAGTGACAAGGAGAAAGTGAGGGAATGGAAAGAAGCTTTGACGAAATTAGCTGCAATTTCTGGCGAAGATTCTCGGAATTGGTAAGTTTCTAAGAATTTTGTTTAGCAGCGTAATTGGTGTGCTCAAAAGTTATAAAGTGATGAATTTTGTATGGTACAGGAGGGATGAGTCAAAGCTGATTAAGAAGATTGTTAAAGACATTTCTGATAAATTGGTTTCAACTTCATGGGATGATTCAAAAGGGTTGATTGGAATGGGTCCCCATATGGACTTTCTGCAGTCTATGATGTCTGTAGAGGACGAAGATGTTCGAATGGTAGGGATTTGGGGAATGGGTGGAGTTGGGAAAACCACGATTGCTAAATACTTATACAATCAACTCTCATGTCGTTTTCAAGCTCATTGCTTCATGGAGAATGTGAAGGAAGTCTGTAACAGATATGGAGTTAGGCGTTTACAAGGGGAGTTTTTATGCAGAATGTTTCGAGAGAAAGATAAAGACGCGTGGAGCTCGGTTTCATGTTCGAGCATAATAAAGGAAAGGTTCAGGCACAAAAGGGTATTGATTGTTCTAGATGATGTGGATAAATCTGAGCAACTGAATGAATTGGCGAAGGAGACTGATTGGTTTGGTCCGGGAAGCAGAATTATCGTGACAACACGGGATAAACATTTGCTAGTTTCTCATGGCATAGATTTGGTATATAAAGAGAAGTGTTTACCCAGAAAAGAAGCTCTTCAGCTATTTTCTCAGTATGCTTTCAGAAATGAGATTACACCACATGGGTTTGAGGGGTTATCAGTTCAAGCTATTAACTATGCTTCTGGTCTTCCACTGGCTTTAAGAGTGTTAGGCTCTTTCCTTTATCGAAGAAGCCAAAGAGAATGGGAAAGCACACTTGCTAGGCTTGAGACTTCTCCTCATAGTGATATCATGGAAGTTCTGAGAGTTAGCTATGACGGATTGGATGAGCAAGAGAAGGCTATTTTTCTCTACACATCATGTTTCTATAACATGAAGCATGTTGATTAAGTCACAAGACTTCTGAGTATTTGTGGCTATGCCGCTGAAATCGGAATCACAGTTCTCACCGAGAAGTCTTTGATAGTCATATCAAATGGATGCATAAAGATGCATGAATTGCTTGAACAGATGGGTAGAGAACTTGTTCGTCAACAAGCAGTTAACAACCCGGCTGAACGGTTACTTTTATGGGATCCTGAAGACATCTGTAATTTGCTGTCAGAAAATTCTGTAAGTTATCTGCATATGCTTCTCTTCTCTTCATATTTTTTTTTTTAAGAATCTTCATGTAAGTGGTTTTAAATAGCTTCGTCTTCTCCATTTCATAGGGAACACAACTTGTTGAAGGAGTGTCTCTGAACCTGTCTGAAATGTCTGGAGTATTTGCTAGTGATCGAGCTTTTGAGGGATTGTCTAATCTCAAGCTTCTCAACTTCTATGACCTTTCATATGATGGAGAGACCAGAGTGCATCTACCTAATGGCCTGAGTTATCTCCCACGCAAGCTTCGTTATCTACGCTGGGATGGATACCCTTTAAAGACTATGCCTTCAAGATTTCATCCCGAGTTTCTTGTTGAACTTTGTATGAGTAATAGCCATCTCGAAAAACTTTGGAATGGAATACAGGTAGATTCTCCACAGAAACTGCAGATCATTTTATTTTTTGGCTGCTTGCCCCATTGGACTAAACCAATTGATGTAATATTTTTCAGCCTCTTAGGAAATTGAAGAAGATGGATCTTTCTCGTTGCAAATACCTAATCGAAATTCCAGATCTCTCAAAAGCCACAAATCTTGAGGAACTAAACCTTTCCTATTGCCAAAGCTTGGCTGAGGTTACTCCATCTATCAAAAATCTTCAGAAACTTTATTGTTTGTACTTGACTAATTGCATCCAACTGAAGAACATTCCAAGTGGAATCGCTTTGAAGTCGCTTGAAACAGTTGGAATGAGTGGATGCTCAAGCCTAATGCATTTTCCAGAAATTTCTTGGAATACTAGAAGACTCTACCTGAGTAGAACAAAGATAGAGGAACTGCCATCATCGATCAGCCATCTCTCTTATCTGGTTGAACTGGATATGTCAGATTGCCAGAGTATCAGGGCTCTTCCAAGCTCTGTAAGGCACTTGATCTCACTTAAATCCATGAATTTGGACGGTTGCAAACATCTTGAGAACCTCCCAGACACGTTACAGAACCTCACATCTCTTGAAACTCTTGAAGTGTCAGGTTGCCTTAATATCAACGAGTTCCCTCGTGTTGCCACGAATGTAGAAGTGCTGCGTGTATCTGAGACATCAATTGAAGAAATTCCTGCAAGTATCTGTAATCTCTCTCATCTCAGGTCCTTGGACATTTCAGGAAATAAAAGACTGAAATCTCTTCCGGTAAGCATTTCTGAGCTAAGATCACTTGAAAGGCTCAAGCTTTCTGGCTGTTCTGTACTTGAGAGCTTTCCACCAGAAATTTGTCAGACAATGTGCTGCTTGAGGTGGCTTGATTTAGATAGGACCAGCATCAAAGAACTGCCTGAAAACATTGGTAATTTAATAGCTCTCGAGGTGCTTCAAGCTAGAAGAACAGCTATAAGACAAGCACCGTGGTCTATTGCACGACTTACACGTCTTCAAGTTCTAGCAATTGGGAATAGCATCTATACCCCAGAGGGTTTTTATTCTCTATGTCCTCACTTATCAAGGTTTGATGACTTGAGAGCTCTGTGCCTAAGCAACATGAACATGATGGAGATCCCTAACAGTATTGGTAACTTATGGAGTCTATCAGAACTAGATTTGAGTGGTAACAAATTAGAATTCATCCCCACAAGCATCAAACGGCTCACCAGGTTGAACAGACTGAATTTAAACAATTGCCAGCGACTTCAAGCATTGCCCGAAGAGCTTCCACGGGGCCTCTTGTACATCTACACCCATGGCTGCACATCCCTAGTGAGCATCTCAGGCTGCTTCAACCAATATTGTCTGCGCAAGCTTGTAGCTAGCAACTGTTACAAATTGGATCAAGCAGCGCAGATTCTCATTCACCGTAACATGAAGCTAGACTCAGCAAAACCAGAACACTCTTATTTTCCTGGAAGAGATGTGCCGTCTTGCTTCAACTACCAAGCCATGGGGTCTTCGTTGAGAATACACTTGCCTCAGAGTGAATCATCATCTGACATTCTGGGATTTTCAGCATGCATCATGATTGGAGTCCAAAGACAGTACCCCATGAAAGATCTGAAGATACGCTGCTCTTGTATTTTAAAAGGGGTTGATGCTTGTGAGCTAATTGTTATGGATGAGGTATGGTATCCTGATCCACAAGCTTTTACAAACATGAGTTTTGGATCAGATCACCTTCTCTTGTTCAGCAGAACCTGCATGTCCATGGGAGCTTCCAACGAAGTCTTCTTTGAATTTTCAATCGAAAACACGAAAGGAGATTCTTCTAACCCGCCTGGAGAGGTTAAGAAATGTGCGGTGCACCTCATAACGTTTAAAGACATGTTACAAGAGCATGATAGCTCAGCCTCACCACGGTTCTCTAATGACTATGAGAACGTTCACAATCATGATTTGGAGTTAGATGAAGCATCAGATGAAGCAGGGGTTCTGAAAAGAAGACTAAATGAAACTGAGTTCTTGCACAGGGAGCAACCAAATACCAAGAGGATCAAGTTTCTTCCTGTTCCTTCAGCTCGAAAGCGACATTCCAAATTACATCAACCGAATGTTACACCAAAGTGACAATTGTTGGTTTGTTACTTTGTATGCATTAGGTATATATATCGATTGATCCGTATGTATTTTGATAGCATCAACGCATCATGATTGGATCTTTGAACAAGCAAGTTCAACAAAGTGAACATAACGAACCCGAGGAGATAAAATACAATCTGAAACCTCCCAGAATACGAAAAACAACTCGCCACTACCTCGACTCTACACGTTGCTTTGCTAGATAAAAAAATAAAAACATCTAATCTTTTTCTACCTACAAGTGCTGTGTACAAACATATTCTTCTTTCGGCGATGAATCAAGGCGTGCGGTTGTACTTGAGATGTTGCTCGTAGAATTCAATCAGCTGGCGTCAGAAACACGAAACAGAAAAGCTTTTAGGATCTTCCAAATGAGTAAATGCAGAAGAAAAGCTCTGGAAAAGAAAAAGAAAAAAAAAACAATCTTACCAGAAGAGGATTGTGAGCTTTGAGAAATCTGTTGTCTACCATCACTTCCTTACCATCAGACCTATGAGGAGTAGTAACCAAGTAAGTAAAACAAAAAATTGAACTCAAATGTGAAAATTGACCATAGAGCAAGGAGACAAACCTCAGCGCTGAAAAGGTCACCAACACGTCTTGGACATTGTCTGTTACAGATACAGAAAACTTCACTGGTTTGAGGATCTTTGTGATGTCCAAATCCTCCATCTTGGTTTTCTGAGATGAATTGTTATTTTCCAGCACACCAGGATACTCATTCCCTATCCTCGCAATTCTACCAAAAGAGTCTAATGTAACAAATTCTGGTGTCACATCCTGATCTGTAGTTGCTGTGTGGTTGTTACTTGTGGACGCGTCTTGTTTGAATCTTTTCACAGAACCAGACTTCCTCCGCTTAGCACCTATGAAACGACTGTTCTTATCAAGCTCCTTAGGATAAACCTTGAGAAGGCCATTTGGTCTTACATTATCACCTTCAGAACCAAGGCCCCCTCCTTGGGAACACCCCGCACCGTTACTGTTAACGACTGGTCCCCTTAGCTCGTTGAGTGTCGGATCGTATTCTTTCTCCTCTTCAACCAAACTAACTTGCCGGACCATCCCAACACTCCCGCTGTTAGCTTCGACTTGGTTGGATACAAAGGCGTTCTTGGCTTCCCCGTCTCCTTTTAGTAGACTCGAACCACTGAGGTCGACTGGACCAGCGGTATCAGGAAGGCTAGAGTTGTTAAGAGATGTAGAAGATTCGGATTTCTCAGCAGCATCGTGTGACGTAGATGTTCCACGTTGCTGCTTCTTCTTCATCTGAGAATTAGGACCTCCATATTTGCGCTTCCGCTTCCTACCAGGCTTTCCTGGCCTCAAACTTTGAAACAAGAACGCAAATCCATACATTAACAAACAGGATGTCCATGAAACAAACTAAGCCGAAAAGTATCACAGAAACCGCTAGAGTGAGTTAGATGCATTTACCTTGCTTCAAATGCATCTATAACATCAGCAATAGACTGAAGATTCTCTAGAGGCTCCCATGTGTTGGCATGTTCGGGCCACCCGCGCCTTTCACAACCGAGTTTACAACTTATGTCAATGGAAAAAGTATATGTTTGATCAAGAACGCTGACTTAAAATGAAACTGAGCAGAATTTGAAGAACTCACCATTTAATTAGATACTGGACCTTGCCCTGCGATCAATCAATAGCACCATCCGATTTCGACAGAGCGGTAGTAACCAAAAGGCAGAGTCAATCAATCAATCCGAGAAACAGAAGTTATCAAACATTAAAGCCAGCAAAATTACCAATTTCTTCCTACAACATAACAACTCGAGGGATCAAACTTTGCTTCCTCATAAACTACTTTGCGGTTTCTTTCTCTCCTCGAATTCAAAGACGCCAATTTTCTGCTCTGTTAGGATTATTACTATTCACTAGAGCAGCCAATTTCTCACACCAATGTGTAAGAAAGGAACAATGTAAAGAATGAGAAGAAGATACCTACGTGAAGACACTAATCTTAAAACCTATAAAAACACATTTGCTGAAAGAAACCAAAAAAAAAGAGCTTACTTTTCTAACTCTCTTGCGACGAATAGCTTCGATTTCGAAATATCCTTCATCCAGCTTAGGCCTCTCCTCTTTCCCTTCTTCTCCTTCTTCTTCTTCTTCCTCTTCTCCTCCATCGTCTTCATCATCTTCGTCCTCTTCTTCTTCTTCTTCTTCCCCATCCTCCGTACGCCTATCATCACCCATCTCGCGAAGAATCGACTCTCCACTTCCACCTCCTCCGCCGTCTTCACTGCCAAACCCACCATCGCCGCTTATTTTCCGGCTTTCTCCGACAATTTCCACCGCCGTCTCCGCCTCACCGGCGTCGTTCACTACCTGGGTTTTCTTCTTAACACCTGCCCCTTTCATTTTCTGAGTATTCGAGCCCAGACCTGAACGAGGCTAACCTGTTAATCGCGTTCTCCTCTTCTTCTCCTTCTGTAAATCAACGAATTTTGGAGGAAAAAGGAGAAGAAAATAAGGGGAAAGATTGAAACTTTCCCTATTTCTGAGGTTTAATTTGGACAAGTTTGCAGGAAGAAGACCCTGACCTGTACTAAAGACCAGTTTTTTTCACCTTTTTGGATTGTCCTTTAAAAAAAAATGAGAAAATTGAAAAAAAGGACACTAAAACTAAAAGTCTAAAACTATGGGTTTATGAAATTATAATAAGATATTTTTTTTTGTCTATATTTTAATTGAATTAACCTTATCTAATTAAAAGTAAATATCATCTATATTATAAAAATATTTTAAGAACAAAAAAAATTAGAAAAATCAAAAAAAATTAATACATGTTCAACGAATTTTATAATACGTCTTCTAAACTTCATATATATTTTACGAAATTTAAAATACGTATTTTACATTTTGTACATGTTCTACAAAATTTTGAATATATATTCTTTATTTCCTACATGTTCAACGAAGTTTAGAATACGTATTCTAAACTTTTACGAAGTTTATAACATGTATTTTGTATTTTGTTTAAATAAAGACTATCACATAAACAAAAAAAATTCAAAATGGAGATCATAAAAAACACACATAAAATTATTTTTGTTGGAAGATCTACCGAAATTGCAGAAATCGATCGAATATATGTTCTAATGAGACTTTGAGATCATATTAGCCTGAGAGGCTGTGAGTTGTGAGCCACCACATTAATCATTGTAATCTTGAGATTTTCGAAGCTTAGAAACTAACATAGACACGTCGCCTTATTAATAGTGATACAACATATAATTGTGAAACTTTTGTTTCAATATACGGGAATAAATTTATACGGGAAAAGACAAAAAAATTGTAGCAACTGTGGAAATTTTTCTTTTACAACCTTTGTGGCACGTTGGTTAAGAGCATCAATTAGTTATAGTCCTAAGGTCCGATTTTATTGTCCTCCGTCGCGTGAGTCATATAATTTGGTCACTGGTTTCTGGCACAGTATTTTTATTCGTCGTGGGCATGCGAACAAATATTTCCCAAGACATATATGCTCAACATCCAATTTAATAAGACGCTTGAGCTTAATTAAGACATCGAATGCTACTGGGTTAAAAAAAAAAAAAAAAGAGAAGACAATGTATATACCATACCAATTCAAACACAATAGACAGCATCCGTCTCTGGTCTTCGCAGGCCGACCCTAAGCTCAAGCAGAGCAAACATGAGCTTGCGGCCCTTTTTTAATATAAAGAAAATTCGATCCCAAAAGAATTTAAAGATATGTTTAGTCTAGTGGTACATTTAGATAGTTTATACTACAATGTCACGAGTTCAAGGCTCCATTATAACTCAGGACGGGCTCTGGATCTTCGTGCTCACAAGAGTTTTTATTGCGTTTTCACCTCATGCATACGTCTAGGTTATTAGTTATCATTAAATTATTATAAGATTATTTCAAAACAAACACGTTTACATTTTCTTAAGTAAATCAAAACCTCAAGCCTCTCATGATATTAGACAACAAAAAAAAAGATAACTTAAAAAAAAGAAGAATAAATCCGAATAAAAACGGAATATCAACCTTATTAACCTTTTTCAAAGTTATGAGAGTTGCATTAACCTAATAATGCAATCTCAACACAGATACATTTTCTTAAGTGGATGCAAAAAAAAAAAAAAAAAAAAACACAGAATACCATAAATATTCTTTTTTTTCAAAAGACAAAAAGAATATTTTTAAAAATTTCTTTAAATGATTTAAATATTATATGTAAATTGTCACTTCCTCTCTTCATTTCTCGTCGAGATTGTACTCGATTATCCAGAAGGTGACTTTAGAGTCCAGGTTTTCATACGCTCGTTCGTCTTCTTTACCTGTAATAAGATAAGATTTAACTTTTAATATATTGAGCATTTTTTCTTACAGCATATATTGAGCTTTTGTTCAAAATTCGAATTAGTTAAAGAGTAATGGTTAAAGTAAATTACCTCCATTTCCCAGTCAGTTTTGTAAATAACATAAGACAATATCAACGTTTGGATACCAACTCCAGCCAACATTCCAGACCAGAGTCCCTGTAATTAAACGCATACAATACCAAATAATTAGATTATCATTAGTTTTTTTTTTTTTTTTTTGTCAACGATTATCATTAGTTCTATGATGATAAACTAATGGATATATTATAATTAAGTAGCGAACATGCATGTGTAATAGTTACGTACCTTAACACCAAAATTGAGAATGTTGCTAAGGATGAAACCGAAAGGAACACCAATTGCATAGTAAGATGCTAAGTTGATAATTGCTACAACACTCTGCAACCCTGCTCCAATAGCTACCCCTGTTGATATCAAAGATCAAGCATTTTGCGGTTAAAAAATTAGTGAAAATATTTAAAACTTTATGTTATATAACTTATATATGCCTTAAAAAAAAGGGATAATTTTTTGTTTGTTTTTCTAACCAGAGAGAATGGGCTGGACGATGTTTAAGAGCATGGATATGCCAAGAACGATGGAGAGATCAGCGACTACGTCGGAAACTTGGTGGCTATCGGAGAACAAATACGAAACCTGACCGCCAAACGCTAGGCAAAGAGCACAACATATCACACCAATCACCGCTGATATCACAAGCGCCACTTTTATAGAGAATCTCACAGCGTCCGCGTCGCCTCTTCCCAATTCGTTAGCTACTCGTACGCTGCATTTTTCGATTTGTAGATTATAGATAGAGCAATAGACACTATATAGTACTAAACCCATAACACAAAATATTGTAAATGAATTGTACATATATAGAGTTACATACCATGCTGCACCCAACAAGCCCAAGCATATGTTCATCTCCCAGGAGTAGATATATTGGCTGCAAAATTAATTGAGGATGTTAGTTTTAAAACGGTACAAAAAAACATTACATATTTTCTTGCATGATGGATTTTATTAGGTTATAGTACCATATGGAAAATGCAGAAATTGCAATATTTGCATCCTCTGTATATCCAGACATTAATACGATGATGCTCAGATACCAGTACTCTAAGCTGTTCAAAGAAAACACCAGACATTAAGAACAGGGCGGTCTGAGATTAGTCAACATGTTTTATATATCCTGCCCAAAAAAAAAAAAAAAAAAAATGTAGAAAATTACCAAAGCATGAAGCCAGAGGAAATGGATAACTTGAGCATGGGAATAAGATCGACAAAAGCAGCAGTGCTAAAGCCGGTCCAAGTGTGCGGGCACCACCCTCCAAACACATACACAAACTCGGCTATTGCCAAAGACCACGAGCTTATGTTAAGTCCAAGAAGCGCACCATGGATTCCCATCCCCATCACACTCACGCACCACCACGTGGCCACAATGTCCAAGACCAAGGCTAGTGTCGAGAGAACGCCTATGATGGCGTTCCTCATCTGCGCATGGAGGTACATTTGCATTGTCATGGTGAATACGTTGCTGTACAGATAAGGAATGACCCAAGGGTAGATCTCGTCTACCGTCTTGGTGATCTCAACGTTTTGGCCTAGTAACCTAAGAATGGGACCCGCAAAGACAATGAAAGGGACAAAGAGGGTGGCTATAAAGATGTCTACTATCCAAGAACGTTGCAGATATATACCCATCATGTGATATTGCTGTGCTCCGTAAGCTTGTCCACAAAGCGTCTCCGTCGCACTTGACATACCTGTCTATAACACAATACTATTTATATAACCATGAGTTTCAATTATTCAATCTTGGCTTCACCATAACATTCACTCATTTTCTTTCGTTTGGGTTTTATGCTTAAGTGTTTAAAAGATGTGAAACCACAGCATTTTAATGTTTGTAATTAAAAAAGTCCTTTGCAATTTGTAAACGCAAACGCTAATTCTAGATCTCCATGCGATTCGATTTTTTATTTTTTTTGACAGCTCGATTCGATTATATAAATCTTATTGAATAAAATATAAGATCAAACTACGTACTTTTTGTTTTAATTTAGAAGATTAAACTAATTAATCACTTGATTGCTCTCCTTTCTATTTATAACTTGCGCTTTTACTATAACTAGGAGTCTAGGACACTGTTCTTACCGTCAAATCAAACCACAACATTTTAATGTTTTTCCGTTTGTTGTTCTTACCTTCAAATCAAAACCAAAGCTGTTTTTTTATATATAATTGTGTTTGTGTTTTGCATGTTTCCGTTTACAGTAACTTTTATAATAAGAAAAATGTTTGTAAATATAATATTCTAACATATAAACACTAACATATCATGATGTACTATAGTGATATTGTCGATAGGTCATCACCTAGATCCAACCCAATTTAATTTATATGGTAGGCAAAAAAAAAAACTTACCATAATACCATAGATGAAACGAATAAAAGTGCTTTGAAGGAGAGCATAAGCAGCGAGACCCGTTTCGCTGGAGTGGCCAATGAAGGCTTGAGCCACCACTATGCATCCAAACGACATCACTCTGAACAAAGTCGATGGTAAAGCTATTCTCCACATCTTCCTTACTTCACTCCAAACCTTTTTTCTCAAGTAGAGACTCTCTCTCCTCTGTTCTGTCTCAGGCCCATTTAGCAGCAATCTCTCTTCCAATTCTCCACCACCTCTACTCATTTTTCCTCCTCTTTAGTTTCTCTGAACAAAAAAAGAAAACAAATTATAATTTTAACTAATCACTTACGTAGAGATGCCACAAAGAGAAATCAAGCTTCAATCAAATTTTTATCATGGTTTAAAATTGAAGTATCAAAACTAGTATGCAAACGCGACTGCGATTAGAGAGCTAAGAATATTCTACTTCCAGAAACTTTTATTTTTTGTATAATGGGTTTTCTTCAAAAGATAATTCATCATTAAACATCTACATATATGCATGTACATATACATATTTGTAGTATATTATAAATGGATTTTATTAAAGTAAGGAGTGATCTACTTACCTGTCGAACTTAGTTCTAGTGGAAAGAGTCGGAGAAACCAAGAACCAAAAAATATACCAAGAAAATTAATTCAAAAGAAAACAAAAAATGAAGAAGAGAGGCAGGCTTGGAAAATAAGTGTGATTTTTATCTCTCTCTCTCTCTCTCACACTCTGGGAAATGTTGGAAAATGTGGCAAGGCTAATACTAAATCGCTTGGTTATATATAGTGAGAGACAGATGGAAAGAGAGCAGGGCGGTTGAGTAGAGATATATATATATACATGTATATACAGACACCGTAATACAAAAATGCTATATTATATACTCTGATGTGGATTGTGGAAACGTTTTAAAAAGGAAATGCTGTCGCTCTTTTTTGTGCAAGGAAAACCATAATGTGCAATTTTTTAAACCAAAAGTGTTGATTCTATAATTCTTGTTGAATCCAAGTTTAAATGACGTTTGACGTAAAGATAATAATGATTTACGTATTTGTTAGTGTTATTGATTAATCATATCTTATACTATTATGAAAAAATACAAATTGAAAATTCTAAATTTTTGTAGTCTAAAAAATTATAATATAAACTTATGCCAAGGAAAATATTTGTTAGGAATTATCATTTTTGGATGAAATTATGTTTTGTAACATGCTTTTATTGCATTATTGCATATGAATATTAATCATGCAAAAATGATGTATATTTGTTCCAAAAAAAAATGATATGTATTTACAAAAGAGAGACGATATCCTGTAAAAAAAAAACATTACTAGTTTCAGAAAAGAAAAAGAGTTTCAATTACTGAAAAAAACAGTTATGAGAATGAATTTTGTAATGCTGTTAAGTAGTGTTTATTACCAAAATAAAACCGTCGTAAAAAAGGATTATTATAAAAAGGGTGGGAGGTATGACATAGACTTCGAGAGAGAGCCAATTGAGTGTGGAGGTGTTGTCCACGTGCCAAAAAGAAACATATAATCCATGCATCCTTAAATACATCAAAGTTATGGACTTTGGAGTAAATGAGTATCAAAGAGATGGGATTCTCTCTTTCTATCTTTCTCTTTCTCTCTTCATAGACATAGGCCAGTAGTGAAACAAAGAGATGCATTTGCTTTAGGTTAGGTTAATCATGCATAGAGAAATCAGAATTGAAAATAGCTACTGGGTTCTTGGCTTTTTGTAAAAGTGCGTTTACTTATTATTATCACTTTTGTAAGTCTTTAATTTATTAGTTCGGGAGGGAGGGGGGGGGGGCGTGAAAGAGACACAAAATAATACATTTATATTTTTTTATAGTAAATAGAATGATATTACATGGTAAATAGTATAGTATATGCTGATATTATATTTTATAATTGTTTCATATCTATCATTCATAAGGGTAATTTGACAATATTACATATTATTCATCCTATACTCTAATCAAAATTTTAGTATGGTTAATTTTAAGTTTTTTTATAGTCATTTAGACTAATTTCCTTTTTTTTTTTAAGAAAAAAAAACAATCCAAAAAGTTTCTTAAATATTCTATTTTGGTAATTACTACCTTTTTATAACCCGACTTTTCTTTTAAATAAAAACTACGTCAATAAAGAAAAATGAAAAAGAGGCTAAAACTTAGAAAAACATAATTTCACATTACGATGATTTGGACATTCGGTGCTAACAGAAAAATGAAGAAGAGGCTAAAACTTAGAAAAACTAAAGAAATGTTCAAAATAAAATAAAAAAACTTAGAAAAACTACGTCCCGTCTCCTAAGAAAGACATAGTACATATAATATTCAGAAATACCACCCTTCGTTTCGTATCTGCTATTTCAATTTCAGAGAAACAAAGTACGTCCCGTTTCTTCAGGAAATACACAAACTACGTCCCGTTTCCTTCGACGACTCGATAGGAAAGGGAGGACGCGAGGGGACCCATATTAGCTACAATTGTGACAATTCATTTCCTACCAATGTGTCCACGTTTCAGTTGGATACTTCCATCTGTTTTGTTTTTTAATTTACTAGTATTTTATATTACTACAAATCCTTGCATTAACTTTTAAGAACAAAAAAAGACGACTTTTAATTTATTTATTTTTGTCGTTAAACGACTTTTAATTTAGCATATGCATTTTCAGCTCTTTATTTTAATTATATTTATTTTTATTTATTTATTTTTCAAACAGAATTTCTCTATATTTTACCATGGCACCTTTGACTCATCCATCCAACTTTTTTTGTTTTGAACATTTCCTTAACATCCATCCAACTTTTGGCCAGAGTTATAATTTATATTTCTTGTCAAGTAGTATTAAATTGTAGCATGCAGCGACATGTGGGTAGTTTTTGGTTTAATTTTTACTACTTTTAGCTAACTTTAGAACTTTCTATGCAAATGGTATTAATTGTCTTTCATATTTCATATCCACCAAACGTCTACAATACAATCTATCTAGAAAGTATCATTTTATCATGGTCACATGTGAAGGGTATTTATTTGTTAAATATAATCTATCTAGAAAGTGAAGGTTATAAAGTATCCACCACACTTATTAATCTCCAAGCTTCATATCATTCATTAGCCATTACTGTATTTAACATCACATATTACTATCTTGAATATAAAAAAGGTAAATGGTCAAACGTGTGATCAGTTATTGATTTCATTTTGGCAATTCCAAATTCAGTGAAATTCTATGTGTTTTCTATATTTTTTGTAAGTGGATAAACTACTATGAATTTCAAGTTATATTTACAATTTTTTAAAAAAATCATGGAAAACATCTACAAATAACTAACAGAGAGACAATGCAAATGAAATTTGATTAACAAGAGAGTTTTCAATTAATCAGTTAACAAAAAGAAAAGAGTATATAACTGAATGGTCTCTATTTTTGGTTTATTATTATTGATTGGTTATGCCTAGGGCTACGGAGTATTAACCCATGCCGGGCCCTCGTGAGCTACTCAGACTTAGTAATTAATCATTGGTGTAATCTAATCGATCGATCACACTCACCATATTAAATACTTCGTTTTGTTTTTTTTTTTTATTGTAGTAGACATGACATGAGTGTGTGTGTTTTAGTCAAAACTAGATAAATATATCGTCGATAAACAGAGACGACGTGTTTTTTGTTCTCACTCAATAGAGAACCTCGGTTAAAGTCGATATGAAAAGTATCGAACAAATGAAGGAAAAGAAAATATCCGATATTATAAAAATTTATATATCTCTCTGACGATAAAAATGG
The DNA here is from genome assembly GCA_020283515.1 of Alliaria petiolata. NCBI lineage: Eukaryota > Viridiplantae > Streptophyta > Magnoliopsida > Brassicales > Brassicaceae > Alliaria > Alliaria petiolata. The sequence continues at coordinate 179,938,300 of JAHZTW010000001.1, forward strand.
CGCAGGCCTGAGTGAATGTTATATAAGAACCACCGTCATTTGCTTTGTATTTCTCGATCACCGTTGCAATTTTCCTATCCTCTTCGTTTAAAGTTTTTGTTTTCTTTTAGTAAACCAAATAATTGTCCTGTCCCAAAATAACTTTCTTTCTATAACTTTCATGAAAATAAATGCCTTACCTAACGACTGACAAAGTGACGACGCCCTTTTAAGCTAAGAGCAGAAAGAGTGGTAGCTTAATATAGTTTCTCTCCGTTTTTTATTATATGATATTTTAGAGATTTGCACACAAATTAAGAAATCAATTAATTCTCTATTATTTCAAAATAAAACATGTTTTTTTGTCAATTCCAAAACAGTTCAACCAATACAAAAATAGGATTCAGAATTCAAACAGTCAAAACAACAAAAATACAATTAATTTTTACATAAAAATTTGAGAACATCAACTATTTTGAAACAAAAAATACTCTCTAAAACATCTTTTAATAAAAAAACGGAGGGAGTATCTATTTAAGTTACTTATTCCTTTTTCGGAACACACTCAAATAAATATCGAGATTTCCAGTTGTAATTGTAGTAGACTTGTAAATTTGTAATTGAGCACTTCTCCACTCGCCAGGCAAGAGTATAGCCGGAGCCGGTAAACGTCTAGAAAACTTTTCATTTTATGTTTGTTTGGACATTAATTATCAAGATGATAATAAGATAAGATTTTCCAGTTTCTCTACATATAATTGGTGTTGTGTAAAACATCGGTCCGTCAGTATTTGGGGTAAAATTATTAAATACTCCATCTGTTTAGTAAAAACTAAAAAGTGTTGTTTTAAAGTTTTTTTGTTCTAAATTTTTAATGTAACTTTTTTATATGCAATTAAAATTTTATCTTTTATTCAAACCTAATAAGTTATACGTGTAATGTGATCACAAACCTAATCATTAATCCACGTGAAATGTGACAAAACAATAGTACTTTTTGTAAAAAGGATGAAATATTATCGTAGAAAAATATGATTTATTCAAAAAAAATATATATGGGAAAATTGAGCTGAAGAAATTAGAGACAACACTTCGATAAATGATGAGTATCGAAAGATCAATCTAACATTAACTGGTCAAATGGTTGAAGATGGAGATTGGAGAGCGTCGGGGATTGGTGTGGATATGGTGTCCACTGTCGATATTATTAGTATTTATTTTATTTTATTTTACCAAATATTATTAGTATTTATTAGTTTCATTGATTCTTATTTATTATGAAAATGGTATATTTCTGCTCGTGTCAATAAAAATGGTTGGACCGAGTAGGTGGTTTCATTGAAGAAATGGGCGACCATAGCTACGTAGACAACTTCTTAAGCACAGCTTCAATATATCCATGTCACCTAGTTTTTATTTGTTGGTATATTTATTTGCACCTTTAAATGTGATTGTGATCAAAATCTTATTTTTGTCTTTATATAATTGAAATTAAGTTAACAGTTTGATTATCTTATTGGTTTCTCAGCATTAAATAATAAAAAGCTCCCCTATAATTGGTTAGTTAACACCTAAATATAATCCCATGTCAATTTTCAAAAGTTTTGAATTTGATAGCGAATTTAACAAACTAATTATGTCGCTTATAAAACCGTTTAGTTTGCAACAGTGCAGAGAAAACAAAAAAAAAAATATATATATATATATATATATTTATTTTTTTTGACATCATATATATATATATAAGTGAATACAGTATAATTTACAAAAAATGATTGGCAGTCTGAGAAAGATCTGGATGTCAATAAAATAAAGTAATAGAAAGATCTACTAGCCCGTAAGCGAATTAATCAGGATGATCTTTGTATTATCTTTGAAACCGAAATAAAAATGATTTGATTGATGGTATTCTAAGTGTAAGGAAAAAGTGCATTATTGAAAGTTTCATTTTCTTATATACTGGAAAGTATATTAGCCAGAAGCAATTTGTAGGTCATGGACATTATGGCAGAGTTTTTTTTCTTCTTTTTTTTCTGAAATTTTTATTTATGTTTCTTTTTCTCCTTAAATGTTGTGGTGCAATTGGGTATTTAAGAATGAATATGAAACGTAGGTTCAGGACCATTTTGCGTAGCCACTGGCGATATTCGTACATATAAATGTTAAGTTGGGTGTATATTAGTATATAAACATATATAACAAGTTTTTGATAAAAACATATATAATTAATTATATATAGAGAGTATAGGTAATATAAGTGGGAGTAGGACCAATAAGTTTGCGATGTTTTTTGCATGAATCACATGATTAAACAATAATGTCAATACACATATTTAGCATAATCAGCACTATTAACTAGTATTAAGTATCATATAATGATATTAAAAATCAAAAGCTGTTTAGCTCTACCTCATAATTATTTTTTTGATAAAATAATATACAGAAATATTAGTAAATAGATTTTTTTTTGTTTGGTTAAAGGCTTGGTTTAAAAGTATTACTATTATCTTTCAAGCATATAAGACGAAAGAGTATATTACACAATTTCTGATCAAAACCAACACCTTTATTGAAAGTCGAATTTACGAGTCTTTTTTCTTTAAAAAATGAAGTCGTCGAACTTACAGTGGAGAAGCTAAGCCATTCCCGATTTGAGTTTATTAATAAAAGGAAGTTTTATTTAATTACGAAATGTTAACACTAAATCAAGAGCTATTTATTTATTTCTTTTGTCGGCAAATCAAGAGCTATTTATGCTGAGAAGATCAATAATTGTTTAACGAAAGTAAAAAGCAGTGCAGTGTTGCACAGGTGTGAACTAATAATTTATCTGACTTAACATTATGTGCAGCCATGCAGGACAAGACAGGTTGGTAAATTTCCGGTAAAAACTAAAGGTACGGAAAAAGATTAATGTTTTTGAACAAGAATTCAAGAAATCATTTGATTATTTGAATGATCAATAGTGAAGTTTGGCACCGAACTAACGTTTTTGCGAACTATGTGAGTTGCCAGTTGCCACTCCAAATATGAAAAACCATTAAAATCAATTTTTGTAGCTATTTTTTTAAATTGAAAACTGTAATATAATTTGATGTCAATTACTGTCTCTCTCCATTTTTGTAAAATAACCAGTCACTATATTTCTTTCTAACATTACAAAGTACAAACCCTTTTTGCAATTTGTGTGTTTTTTAACTCGTCATTCCCATTGCATATGCAAAGATATATGATTTGATGGTTTTTCATATTTTTTATATGTCGTTTAATGGTTTCAATATAATTTTTTTGCTATAGATTTATCTCTTTTATTTAAAATTAAATTGAGAAAAATAATAAATATTGGTATTGAATTTCAATAGTCAAATAAGGATAGAACTGAATATATATATATATATATATATATTTCTTTCTTTTTATTGGCTGTAAGTAGCGTTTTTTTCCTCCACGTGTTTCATGTGTGCCCGCGTGGCATATGGGTTTGCTCATTTGCTGCAGCATTCAGGGTCTTTGGTTCAACAAAAATGAGTCTCCTCGCAAACTGTGAAAGTCACAACAAAAATGATTCTCCTCTACTTCTTCACAAACCAATTCCTCCGTAACAACACTTTTCAACCAATAACCGCATACCAATATTTTTCCGGTTCGTTTCCGGTTAACACGTTTCTCTAAAACAGAAATAGAAATCCCAACCGGGACAGAACAGAAAACCACTTTGACTGATTTGGTGAACATTGCAATTGTACGTATACATACATCCACGTAACACACATTGAAAGCCCTCTTTATATAAAAGTAAAAATAAAAATAAAAATACATCCACGTAACACACATCCAACACATGGCATTGTTGTCACCAAAAACTAGGGATGGACCGGCATATTACACACGCGACACACCACCATTGTATCCCATCCAATAAATTGAACTCCCAAAATAAAATAATAAATGAAACTTATTACGCAACCAATAACCGAACCGAACCAATCCGAACCAACCGAACTCAAACCGACCCAAACCAAATCAAAGTAACTAAAACATTTCAATTAGGTTTTTTGTCAACCCGAACCGAACCGAAGAACCAATGTATTTATTTAATTAATAATATTATGATATTAATTATTTTTAATCCTATTATTTAAGAATTCATCGATACTAAAAAGAAAAATCTAAAATCTCATAATTGCACCTAAACGGCTAAGTTTCATAAAAACCTAATAATTATTCATCCTATTTTTTCATCTGATTCTCTTGCTCGTGATATAAAACTTTATCAAACAGTTATAATAAATTAGTATGAGTGGAAACTCGAAATTGAAAGTTTTCTCAATTTTTTTTCTGTTAAGTGTCATAAATTAAGTGTTCTTAGACTCTTAATGGAAAAAAGTATAGCAACATTGTTCAATAATATTAAAAAAATATTATTAAGTGAAATTTTTTAAACTAAATCGAATTAATTAACCCAAACTGAACTACATTCAAACCGAACCGAATTCAAACCGAACCGAACTCAAACCAAACCGAATTAACTTTGGTTGAGTTCGGTTAGAGTTTTAGAAGACTCAAATGAACCGAACCGAACCCGAAATTAAACCGAAATGCCCACCCCTACAACAAGCGTTAGAGCAACCCCAATGGAGAACTTTTGTTGAGGATCTTAAACATATTTTAATATTAAATATATTATTAATTTAAGTTAAGAACTTTATTAGCTTAAACCATCCCAATGGAGACACTTAACATGAGTGTCTTAAAATTTTATAATAAAAAAAGAATTTTTGAAAAAAAAAAGTAGGCCTGGAAAAAAACCCGAACCGGAACCGATCCGAAATAACCAGGTTCGGATCGAGTTCGGTTATTAACCTTTTTACCCGACGGGTCCTGAATTTCAGAACCGTGGGTTTCGGTTAGGTTCCGGTTCTTACCCGGAACCGATCGGTTATCCGGAATTTTTTTTTTCCTAGTTATCTTGTGATCGAGTTAAGATTTTTTAGAGAGATTTTTCGACGACCCAGAATGATCCATAAGTCGATCTACATAGAAGATCTCGCAGTCAACTATTCAGATCTTCTTTCCGTTACCGATTCTGAGTTATATTCGATCCGGAAATCAGTTCGCAAGTTGACGAAAATTCACTTTTATGAAAATTTCAGTTTTTAAACATGATTTTTGTTCGGGTATTTGATTACATTTCGGGTATACGGATATCCAGGCATACAAAAAAGAAAGAAAATACGATTTAAAAAAAAAACAAAAAAAAAACAAAATATGTGATGAATCCTAAAAAAAATCTTAAATAAGACTTTTTTCCCATTTCATTATTCTTTTTTTTTTCTTTCTTTTTTTTTAACTTAAGACACCAAGTGTCTCCATCGGGGATGGTCTTAGATACACAATAAGTTCACCCACAGTACCTCAAAATACCATAACTACACTTTTTTGTTGTTGTTTCGAACCTGATCAATATACCCACATATATCAACATTTTCTCTGCCTACTCCTAATTTTCAACCTGAACACAGACAATAAAATCCATTATCTTCCGGTATCAAATACTCAAAATTTAAGTGTTAATTTGAAAATTCTCGTTCTATTTTCTCTAAACTCTGTAGAAATGATTTAATGTGACAATAACAATAACAATAATTAATCGTAACCGGACCCCTCTCTCTCTCTGTAACACACACACACAAAACAAAACTGCCGAGTCTTGATTGTCTTTCATTCAAGATGAAGACACTTCTGCTTCTTCTCCTTCTTCTGCGCTTCCTTGTGTAGCAGCTTCTTCTCCTTCAGCTTCACGGGGCTTTTCTGGTCCGGGTCCAGCTGATACTTTCACCATCGAAGGACGTAAGAGCCTTTCACCTAGCAAGAAACCTTTCCTGTATTCTTCAAGTACTATACCCTCTTCGTATTCCGCAGAATCTTCTCTCATTATTGCCTCATGAAGCTTTAATTTACACATCAAAGGGAAAAGCAAAAGGATAAAAAAGAGATGTCAGCTGTTAGAAATTTGGAAAGGCCAACAAACAAAGGCAAGATATAAAGTTAACTACCAACTCATTGAAACATGAGCGCTTATGTTCATCAAACTTTGTAATAACCAAAAGGCATCTCGCCAGGACAAAGTCATTGCAAGCCTCATAGATTCATTGACCATTTTTGCATCACAAGGTATCATTCAGGCATAATTTGTTCCATCCATCTAGCCATCATAGTTTGTTCTGATCAAGATTATTCCGGCAGCACTATACCAAGGAGTTAATCCTAATCCCAAACAATTTTGATCTTAAAAATGACCTCCCTACTAAGCAGAGCAATACATATATATATATATATACATTTCTCGATCTCCAGAAATAAGAAAGATATATTAGTAACTTACCATCGGATCAAACAGCTTGCCGACTGTCTCCACAGTGACAACACCAAGCGAGCCTAGAATTTCTACAAACTGTTTGTATATGCTCTGGTAGCTGTTAGTGACTCTCTCTTCTCCCTCAGTCTCCACCTTAATTTGGGATTTAGCTCTCTCGAAATTATCCAAAACAGCCAAAAGATTCTCTACAACCTCTCCTTGAGCATTTGAAACAAGGTTTAGCCTTTCCCTCTCCGTCCTCTTCCTGAAGTTGTCGAAATCTGCACTGATTCTTATCAGCCGATCCCTCTCCACCGATAATTCATTAGATAAAGAGGCCACTTTATCCTCAAGCTGAAATTTTTCATCTTCGATGGCCTTTAGAGATTCTTCTATCTCGGCAATCTTCCCCTCGTTGTTCTCTGCTAGAGCTTCTTTATATGAATTCAGCAATGCTATGGTAACCGGAGCTTCTTCTTCCTCAGCGCCAGCATTTTCACCCTCAGCACCATCCGTCGCCTGCTCCATGGTTTCAGGACAAAATTAGAAGAAAGCAAACCAGTTTACACAGACATTTCACATCAGTTCCTGATAAGCTGAGACAAGACAGAATCACAACACACACACACAATATTACAATACGAACACAATCTATTGACCTAAACAATCACAATAACACCAACAGCTTTTGGAACATTATCTTTGACCTCAATACAAGAATCACGGAATCAATTTGATTTCGACACTACACCATGGTGCCAAAATACAAGCGAAACTCATCCATTTTTTGGGAATACATCATGCCACAGGAATCTGGAACCTGCCATTCATGACTTGGTGTGTGACATTCACCATTTGACGCCTTAATAGACTGAATATGAATCCTATTCATTGCTCTTATTCACGTGAACAGTTCCTTCAAAGCGTAATATAATCAACAAAGCTTAAACCTTTAAGCAAAGAAGCAAGTCCTAAATTAGTAAATTACCGTATCCCATGTTCTAAAATTCAACACAGGATTCAATCTGAGTACATACGTATCCTAATTTCGAAACCCTAAAACCTAATCACCCAATTTACATTTGAATAAATAAAAAAACCACTCAAAAAACGTAAACAGAAGTGAGCCGAAATCGAAAAACCTGGACTTCGGGTTCGCTTGATTCCACCTCCGTCTCCGTCGTCTCGGGTTCCCCAGAAGCAAACGGTACGAAGTTTAGTAACCGGAGAGGATGGCCACCAGAGACAGAACGGAGAGAAGCTCGGCGAGAGAGTGAGATGCTGGTGTTCCTCCCTCCGGCGAAGGAGACGCAAAAGGGCTTAAAGGGTACAGAGGGTGCATAGAGAAGAGCCGGCGTGAGATGTAACGACGGCGTTTTGAGTAGACCGGCCATTGGAGAGTTCGTAGAGAGAGAGAGAGTGGCGGAGAGGGATAAGGAAGAGAGAGAGAGGGCAACAGTTCAGTTCCTCTCTCCGTCGGATGTAATTTTATTATCTCTTTCTTTTGTTTGGTTACTCTAACCGTTGGATGTAGTTTGGCTATGTTGATCGGACGGTCCTTGTTTAACAGAAGTATGTAGAGAGTTTCTAGATTTTCTTAAACTTCGAGAAGTTTGTAAAGTGGTTTTATGCAGAATAACCACCATTTGAATAATATAACAATGGTTGCGTTGGTCCCAAAGTGTATATAGTTCGAGTGATAGGGAGAACTTGTTCTATTGTCAAGAATCAAGGTTTCGAAAATTAATCTACCAAAAAACATTGTCACAATATGTAGTCATATAAACAACTCTCTCGTCTCTGACTCTATATACCCTCTAGTTTCTAAGGCTTTGGATATTTTTGCAACAAAAAGGCCTCCACGTAGCAAGCCCAAAGAGATGTACTAAGATTATTTTGTTATAAATGAAATTTATCGGAGAATATTGTTCGGGTTGACAAAAACAAAGAGATGAGATTATGTTTTACCGTTTCTCCTTGACTCTTTGTGCAAATGTGTATTACCTTTCTTAAATGTCTAGAGTTTTTAGATAAACTAGTAGAAGTTTTTTTTGGGAGATTCGAGAAATCAGCCCAAATATCGACATAAATTATAATCTTATACACGTTGATTTGATATTATTGTTACATCACAATTTTATAACTAAAATTATCTTTAGAACTTATAAAAAAAAACCAACAATCCGGTAAACTGAACATAGTTACAATTACAAATAATAATATTTCATTCACAAAACAACACTTATTTCTCTATAAATATCCAAATTATATTGGGATACCAATACCATCTATTTCTAAATTTGCAGAGTCTAATTTTATCAGAAGTAGTGGTTATGCACAGTCTTATTTTTTAAGTCATTGAACTTAAAAGTACTTGACTTCCCCAATTGACCCGTTGTTCTAAGTCATTACACTAACCTTTCATAAACGAGATTCTTCTTCTAATCACACTAGCTAGAGACTTAGTTTCATATATTTTATTTACGTGTACGCAAGTCTTCGTTCAGACGGCATTATACATTCTTGTTGAAAGATTTACGTTTTACAAAATCGTATATTAAACGTTTTTTTTCCGTTAAAATGATCAGTCAAGATTTATCATTCATAAGCTGTAAAACTTTGTATAACATTAATTACATGTATAGTAAAATTTTATCCTCTATTGGAATCTAATGGTGTGATCTCTTTCCATATATTAAAAAAACATATGGCCAAGCTTATGTTTTAAACTCTTAACCATAAAACCCAGAGCTAATTGTACGTCCAAGTCTTTTATCAACCAAACTCTTTGGCCCCTTGCATGCTTATTTTTCATCCATAATGGCAAATAGGCGATACGCTTCAGGGGTCTTGGAAGGTGAGAATTCAGAAATAGCATAGCTAGCTAGTATAAAACACACAAAAAAAAAAACACTTTAGCAAGTAAGATGTTTGATCTTTGGACCTGAGGTCTCAATTTTCTATATATATATCGTCAATAGATTATTACAATCATATGCTAAAAGATTATATAAAGTAAAGATGTTTTTAATGCGAAAACAGAAATCTGTTAAAATAAATAGATAAACAAACAATAACTCCTATTACGTATATATATAGCAGTTTTCGTGCACGTTGACATTCATGATTCATGTCATTATCCAATTAGATTAGAAAACCGTTTATGGTCTTAACGTTTTATTATTTAAACCGTTTACACGTTTTACGTACTTTTTATTTATTAATCATAACACTAATTTTTTAGTAAACAGTCAACTACTTAAACAAAAAGACACAACTACTTTCTGATTACGATATAGGAAAAATTTAAAGCAGAATACATAACGCGCTAATTCAGACATTTAACAATGTTAACGAGTTTTTCGTTTTCTTTTTAAACACTATTTATTTATACAATAGTTTCAACTTTCCATTGTATAGTCGAAATTAACCAAAAAACAAGAAACATTATTAAAAAAAAGTCAATACTTCACGTAGAAAAATAGTCAACATTTTCGGATGAATTTCATTTAAAAATCCTATAACCGGCAACTAGACTTTATTGAAATGACTTAGATTGAAGCCGACAAAAAAAAAAGAGATGACTTATATGATGGGTTTTTGTGGTAAGGTCTCCGTGTTCGCGCATCTGATTTCTACTGTTGTTTGATGCCTGTAGCATCTTTGATGCTTGTAATCCATCCCAGTTCTAATATTAATCGTGATGACAAAAAAAGAAGAAGATTGAAATTGTATAAAATACAATTCTAGTTATTTCTAACATTACCAATAATGGATCTATTGAAATGACTTAAATTGAAAATGGATAGTTGACCATTTTTCTTTGAAATTTGATATAAACCGCATTATTTTTCTTAGGACCATGAAATTCAAAAGATATTTTAAAAGGATTTCGATTAATTAAATAATCCAGTCTTCATGTGACCCGGCCCACTCATACACTAATTTTGTTGTCATCTGAGTAGACTTATTGAAAACAAAGTATAATGCATGAAACGTTTTTAATATAAAAACCTGTCTTAAGAGATGTTTCTTCTTCACCAGAGTCTCTGTTTCTCTCTCTCTAAAGCCTAAATGTCGCTACTCGCTATGATGATTGCTTCGAGTTTTCCAGAAAAATGTATTTCAGTAATCAACGGAGCTCCGAGTTGGGCCGTTTTCTTCCTTTTTGACCTTCTCGACGATTTTCTCTGCATCGTTTTCAGATTTCTCGACCAGGTTATGGAAGAAAAAACAGAGTCCTGCCATTGTAAAAACCCTCGAGAGATACCATATTTCGCCGGGTACGAGTTTCTTTCGGACCAATTCAGAGCCGTGCATCAACCTACACATTTGAAACATTTGAATGGGGCTATGATTTTTTTACACTATTTTGTTAAAGAAAAAATTTCAAATTTTTTTTTTATGTATTATATAGGGCCTCAATTTTGAGTTTTGTATTAGGGCCCCGGACATCTCAGGCACGGGCTCTGCGGACCATCAACACTTGTCGGAGACTCTTTACCGGAGGAGAAACATTTTCCGACAAGCCGGTTTTCTCCGGTTTGCGAGAAAACTCCCTGAGATCACCAAGAAAATCGGCATCGTTACTTTCCTGAGAAAATTCCTTTTTCCCCAGAAAATGAAGAAAGTCCCTCGTGAGGTTGCAAACCGGTGGTCTGATTGTGGTTGCAAGAAATGTGTTTCTTGGACCAACACCGATAAACTTAACGTGATCGTTAAGCAACCTTCAGTATCTCAAGGTAATTAGTAAACTAAACTTTAACATTTGGGTTAAGCTTTATAGTTTTAACATTTTTTTTTTCTTTTCCATTTGATCAGATTTATTAATGAGCAACAAACCGGTAGATAATGTTATTTTCATACACGGATTCTTAGCATCATCGTCGTATTGGACCAACACAGTGTTCAAATATCTACCCGAGGCCACCGAGAAAACTAACTACAGATTCTTTGCGGTCGATCTTCTAGGGTTTGGAGACAGCCCAAAACCTAGAGACTGTCGATATTCGTTGAAAGAACATGTCGATATGATCGAGAAATCGGTTATTTACCCAAACAATTTGACTTCATTCCATGTTGTAGCACACTCCATGGGATGCATCATTGCAGTAGCCTTAGCTGCCAAAATTCTCCGACAGAGTCAAGTCCGTTGCTTTAGTAGCTCCGGCAAGTTTTCCGATCATAAAAATTAGATTTATCTTAATAACACGTTTTCAAACAACGTTTGTTCTGATATGTCTTTTTGTTGTTGTTTGTTGTTGGGATTTAGCCGTATTTTACCGATTCAGAAGGAGGAGCAAGTTGTGATGCTCTTGATGTGATCGCGGAGAAGAAACTTTGGCCGCCGACTTCGTTTTTCTCGGCGATGATGGCTTGGTACGAGCACATTGGCCGTGGTGTTTGCTTGGTTTTTTGTAGGCACCACCGTACATGGGAGAGGATCATTAAAATTGTAACTTGGAGAAGGTATTATATATATATATATATAAAGACAAAAACTATGTGTTTGTTTCATACGGGATACCGGTTTTGAACATTCTGTTTTTTTTCGATGTTCAGGAAACTATCGACGGGGATAACAGAATTGACGAAGCACACTCATCGGTCGGCGTGGCACAGCATGCACAATGTGATATGCGGAGGAGCGAAATTCACGGATAAACACCTCGAAACGTTGATAAGTTCCGGTGTTAAAATCAATGTGGTGCAAGGGGTCAAAGATGCTATTGTTCCTATTCATTGTCTATGGAACATGAAAGCCAAGTTTCCGGCGGTTGAAGTCGAAGTTATCGCCGGAACCGATCATAGTACGGTCATAATGAGTAGGAGAGAGGTCTTTGTTGCAAACCTTGTAAGTTTGTGGTCTTCTTCCGGAATGAATCAAAACTAGTGGGAAGTGCCAAACCATGAAAACTTAATCAGTAAATTTCTCTTTTTTTTTAAAAAAGGATTTGATGTAGAAAATTGTCACATGTTATATTGTATACTATGAAAACCACTTCTTTGAATTAGCTATTTCCTGGCCACATCTTTGACCATCATTCATCATTGCTTTTGGAGAGTTACATCTGTCATTTTAATCTCAATTATTGCATACTAAACATAAGATAACGTGGTTATGAAATTGAAATCTGGCTCATGGCATTTTATTAGTTCCAATTTCCAGCAACAAATATAATCAAGCATTAGTACATTACATATTGTATCTTCACGAGATCTCTGATCCTGAAGTGTCTTACTCATTAGTGAATCTGAAAATTACCAAAAGAGATCATCGGAAAATGTAGAAATATTTATCAGGCCCAAAGAAAATGATGGTCAATAAAAAGAGTAAATCCTTATGTGGAGGCCCTAAGATTCATGGATTCAAACTTTACAGGCCCAAAAGATGCAATGTAGTTTTGTGGTTTATGACTTTATGTCAGCGGAAATCGGAGAAAAGGGTCTTTTTCCACCTGAACAAACTGCGCGGTGCTTTTTCCAATTCAAACAAAGACTCAGTGTCTTTTCCTACCTAAACGCTTTAAAAATTCAAAAATCCAACCTATACTTCGACTTTTGTGCATAAAACAAAGTTGACCGTCAAAGAGGTTAGTCAGCTCGCACACCTTTGTGACGGTCAACTTTGTTTTACGCCCAAAAGTCGGAGTATGGGTTGGATTTTTGAATTTTTAAGGCGTTTAGGTAGGAAAAGGCATCGAGTCTTTGTTTGGGTAGAAAAATGCACTGCGCAGTTTGTTGAGGTGGAAAAAGACCCTTTTCCCGCGGAAATTGAAACTTCAAATAAAACAAAAATTATTGACAAAGTTTTTCTTATGGGTCAAATTTGTTGGGACTTGGGGTCAAACACTAACTATTTCTTGGAAAATACAATTTAAACAAAAAAAAAAAGTTACAAACCATGAAATTTTAGATTTCTGAATGAGATGAAACTTTTTCGTATAGACTTCTATTTAGGTCAACGCGTGTAAGCCGTCTTGAACATCTATTGTATAACTATGATATGTATTCTTCACATCGACTATGTATATATACATTTTATCACGAGGTGTAATCATTTATAGTATGTAACTTATGTGTGTAGATGTAAAAAATGTTACCAGTTACTCTCTTTCTTGTTACTTGGTAATATGGAGTTTCCTATTGAATACAATCAAGTAACCAATCAATCAATTAAGGATAAAAATCAGCAAAACAATTTGAGGGGATTAATTTCAAATACAAGATTGGCAAATATGAGAACAGTGATCCTCTGCAGACCAATGGTAAAGAAAGTATATTGAAATCATCTTTGATGAAACACACAAAGACTTTGTTCTCGACACTTATTTGCCTCATATTGAGAACACAGCTGCTCAGCTGAGAAGTATGAATAGAGTGTTATATAGCAAAGAGGACGTGCAAGATTTTTGTTATTTATCTTACATTGAAAACACATCTGCTGAGATAAAAAGTAGGTGTTGATTATAATCTAAGGACATGTGATTATTTTCTTAGGTGTGTGCAAAACTTGTTCATAAAAAACATCTCATTAAAAAGATCTACACCTAATCATGATTGTTCTTGCATCATTAATCATTTTGCAATCCATCTTAATCAATTTTTTAAAGACGAGGTAATCGATGATCTCTATTTCTTCTATATCACAAAAGACGATGTTGTTTATGGTCCAACGAAGATTAAAAAGTCAAAAGTGTTCGACGAAATGTTGAAATGAATACCGGTATTTTATTGTAATTCCTTCATAGAGACCATTGAATACTTTATCGTCGCCCAAAGAGAATCTGAGGTGTTTAGCGCCTTTGGATTCTCGTGCGGCTTTCAGGTTTTTTCCATTACAACAGACATTTGTCCCAATATATTCTGTAGCATCACCATAAAACGAGTTCCTTGTTCCACTTATATTTTTGTCCTCGATGGTGACAGTCAAAGTCGTTGATTGAGATCGGCGGAAGCGAGAACGCATAATAGAGAGGATTAAGTGTTGAACCGGAGGCGAAACTGCAACATTGAATATCGTATGCGAGGTCACGATGTAAGCTACAACCGAAGCGCACGTCGAGAAGATTTTAGCCAGTGGAAGCATGGTGTTCGATTTCTGGAGAAGATGAGAGAAGGAATCGGAGAAAATTTGGTTTCGTAATTTGGGGAAAATAGTTGGATTTCAAAAAAAAAATAGGGATAAATAAGCGCTATATCGACGAAAATTTTGAATTTACATCTTTGTCCCTAATGAACAAGCCAAAGAAAAGAAAATCCGAGAACTTTATTTTTTTTGGTCAACACAGACTTCCTTTATGTGATGGAAGTCGCGATTCATCAGATAAAGACTTATCTTCTCTAAAACATTCACCAAACCCTCAAGCGTCACATCAGTACAAATACTTCGGGCAACACAACATATTAGGTTTGGGTAGTTGAAGATTTATGGATGATAACAGAAATACAACAAAAATAAATAAATAAAACAAAGAATACAGTACAAATACTTCTAAAATCGTAGAAAATAGCTACAAAGATGAGCTGTTAAAGAGAAAAAAAAGTTTGAAAGAATCAGTTTATAAATCGCAGTTACAAAGCAATATGTATATCCCGCAGTATTTGACTATTTGTATTGTGTTCTTTGTTTTATTTATTTATTTTTGTTGTATTTGTATTTTGTTGTCATCCATAAAATTATGATGCGATCGAATGAGTTATATATAGTTGAGTTTCTTTTTTGTTAAAGAGTTTTCTTTAATAAATATATTATACAAGGAAACAAAAAGGAACGATGATTTTGTCAAAAAAAAAAAAAAGGAACGATGAGCCGAGTTGCTGCATAGCCAGAGCTTTGTTCATGACCACAGTTGGAGATTAGGCCGAAACGAAGATGGAAAATATAGTTTCAGTTTGATTCCTTGCAAAACATCAGCAAGAGAACCTTCTGTGCTAGCTATAAAACCAACGAACAAAAAGATGCATGAACACAAAAATATTATTTACCAAACAAAAAAAGTCAAAGTTTCCTAGTAAAATATTTTTATTAGATTATTTCCTTTACATAAATCCAAGCTCACAGTCCTCTACAATTAAAATTCATATTTTTTTTTAGTTTTAATTTTCGTATAAACAAACAAAGAGGGCCTATATTGTTTTGTCTAGTATTGTTAAATCAAAGACTGTGTAACTCATAGAAATGAATTACACAATCCCGGGTTCCTCAGTCTCTCTCTCAATCTTCAAGTTTTCTCCATCTTTTTCTTAAATTCAGCATCACACTTCTCTGACCCTGACCTCTTCCTCTCGAGAACTCTCACCAAACCCTCGAGCGCCTCATCAGCATCCTCGTGTTTCAAGAGCTCCTCTGCAACTTGGGCTGGAGTCAACACTTGTCCATTAATCAAACGCTTGATTTCCGGGTAGAGATGGTGTTTATCATCTTCAGACAAGCCCAAGTAATTTGACGCCAAAGTCTTGAATCCATCAAAACAACAATGTCCCATGTAAATATGCATATCCATACGACCTGGCCTAAGCAGTGCGGGATCGAGCCTCTCCTTGTGGTTTGTCGTGAAGATTACTATGCGTTCGTCCCCACAGCTCGACCATAACCCATCTATGCAATTTAAGAGTCCTGACAACGTCAACGTTTCTGATCCCTATTCACATATCGAGGATCCACATATATTGTTTGCAAGCATATCATACAAGAATCTATAGATGGTATAGTGTTTCACGGAAAGAAAACAAATGTGAAGACCAAATAAACCTTAAAATCATCATGAGAGTGAGATTTAGGTTGCAGCCTTGTAGGCAAATCCACGGAGCAGTCTATATCTTCTATTACAAGAATGGAGCTGTTCCTAGTACCGAGAAGTAATCTCCTTAGATCTGCGTCCCCCCTCAGGCTTGCAAGCTGGAGATCATAGATGTCAAACTTGAGATAGTTAGCCATAGCCGCCACCAGGCTAGTCTTCCCGGTCCCAGGTGGACCATACCATCAAGTAACCTCTCTTCCAAGCTTTCCCAACTCTTTTGTACAAATCTTTCCTTTTGATGAACCTATCAAGATCTCCCATCACCGAACGTTTGAGCCCCTTATAAGAAATGAGATTGTGGAACACGAGATGCAACACTTTGTGGAAGTGAACATGGAGACTAATGTGGCGTCAAGTAATAGGGCATGGACACAAAGGAGGAGTCCTACTTTTATAAAAGTTAATAAACTTGGTTTTGGGAGAATAATATATTGTTTACATATCTTTGAGTAGTTGGTATATTCTTATTGAGATTTTTATCTTTTGTATTGTAGCTCTTGCGCGAGAGAAAAAAAACAAAGAAAGAGGACGGTGAGGATGACCATCCTTTTAGTGAATTCACAAGCTTTTATTTAGCATACTACTTACTAGATTAATCAACATACGCTATTTGGTTAGGTGTAACAATTTATAAAAGAAATCGATGTTGTGGAAAATCAGCAAAACTTTCTAAACTCACTTCAAGGAAATAAAACTCACAAGTCTTTGTCATCTTCATCAATCTTATTTGATATTTTCATCTCCAAAGACCTCACCAAACCTTCCAAGGCCACATCAACGTCTTGGCTCTTCATTAGCTCCTCTGCGACTTGACCCGGTGTCACAGCTTGTCCATCAATCAAACGTTTGATGTTCGGGTAGAGACGGTGTGGGTCATCATTGTCATGAGAGAGTCCCAAGTAGCTAGACGCCAACGTTTTGAATCCCTCAAAACAGCAATGTCCCATGTAAATCTTCATCTCCATACGAGATAGCAATGTTGGGTCAAGCTGCTCCTTGTTGTTTGTCGTATATATTACGATGCGTGCTTCGCCATTCGACCACAACCCAGCTAGGCAACTTGACACTTGCAATAATGCCATTGTCGATCCCTATTGATTACACCCGAAAAAAACAAAACCAGAAGAAACAAAAAAAAAGGTTAGTTGGAAAATATATATACTGGTCAAGATTATTAAAGAAGGTAGATAGATATATATATAATGATGAAGAAATCAAGAAAAGGAGAAAAAACCTCGCGGGAGCAGTCGATATCCTCTACGAGGATAATCGAGCTTTCCATGATTCCTAGAATTAGTTTCCTTGGGTCGAAGTCACTTTTCACCACTTCCGGGAGATTTAGGTTGTAGACATCGAAGTTGAGATATTTAGCCATAGCAGCAACGAGACTAGTCTTCCCGGTCCCTGGTGGCCCATGGAGCAAGTAACTTCTCCTCCAATGTCGACCAACTCTTTAGTAGAAATCTTTCCTTCTCATGAACCGGTCAAGATCGTCGATGAGGCCACGCTTGAGCTCTTCATTCATAACAATCGTTTCAAAGGTTGAACGGTGGTCGAGGCTCTTGGTTTCCCAAGTGTCAGAGCAGTGAGAGTATGTGTGCATCTCGAGGAGGATCCTCTTCTTGCTCTTCATCTCCTTGGCCTTTCTCTCCACGAAAGGTAAGTAAGAGTCGAAGACCAAATCTCTGTGCTTTTCCTCAAATCTCAGCTCGAAGCATTCCTTAGTGATGTTTCCAATATTTTTTTTATCAACGAATATCCTCCACTTGAGCTCGACCCCTTGGTATAGATCGTCGACCTTGCATTCTACGAAGTGGTATTTGTCGGAGTAAAAATTGGTTTTGCCGGAAAGATAAGCCTGAGTGGCGGCATAGAGCAAATAGTTCCTCCCAACCTCCGTTGAGTCTTCGATGATAACCGTGACATGATCATCAAGCTTTCTATGATGAGTCAATGAAGGAAAGCCGACAAGATACCGGAGATAAGAGATGATCAAATTTTGTATCGGACGAGTTATTGCTTGAACCATTGATTTGATCATCGTGATATACCGCCACCGCCGCCGCCGAGAAAATCGATGCAAAAGGAGAGAGCGATATGATCTGAAAACAGAGAAGCGATTCCTTTAGGTCTTCTTAATTTTTATAGAGATTTTAAAATATCTTTTTCCCATTTTTTTTTTTAGGTGTATTTTCCTTTTTTTTAAGGTGTATTTTCCTTTTGTTTTGTGAAGAAAACAAATACTTCCTTTCCCTTTCACAAATCCAATTGTCACTAGGCGATAGTTTGCATTTTTTCCGTTACTACATAGGCGGCACATCTAAGTCTGTTGAAAAAATCAACTTCGTAAGTTTATTTGGTTTATAAAAACGAGACTCCAGATCTAAGTGGATTTAAATAAATGCTTCTTTCGGTTTGTCCAATGTAACTAAACGAAATAATGACAAAAGATTACAGAGAGATGTGATTAAAAAAGAAAAATAAGAAGCCACAATTGAGTTTAATCTGCGCCTTGAACTAACAAACCATAACGGCGTCGTTTGTTCACTAATAATTAGCTCATCCGAAACCAAGCGCAGCTTAGGCGCGTGAGATCCACCGTCATATGGGCTTCATATTAGGAGAAGAACACATATAACCAACATGACGATTTCAAAAGAGATGTACGATCTAACATAACAAAAATCATCCCAGAGGGAAATGTATGTCAGATGATGATTAACATCTTTTATAAACAGAATCTACAATGAAGCTCTCTCTCATGGGAGCCCTAATTTGAGTCTAATACTGGCATGAGAAGATAAAACTCTTTCCTTAAACCAAGAAGGTTGCAGCTGAATACAAACCTGTTGAGTACTAGACAAAGAAGGATGGAGCTAAAGTCGAGAAGCAGAAAATCTCAGTCACTGTCAAGAGAGAAACTGAGCTTATTGATCGAAAAGTTGATCACACGGTTCAGGAAATTGAGAAGCAGAAGAAGTTAAGCACCAAGAAGGTTCAATAACTGAAACCAGAGAAACCTATGTTATGGTTAAGAGAACTGAAAGGCACAAGTTGGTGTTCAAAGAAGACATCGCACAGAAAAGTAGAAGCTTACCTGAGAGGGAACAGTAGCTGGTGGAGACCTGGAAGCAGGCGTGGGTAAGGCTCACGAGACAGTGGAAGCAAAACCATAGAACACAGGAAACAATCTATGCTATCAAATAGCTTACGGAAATCTTGACTCATCACTCCTGAAACTCAGAGTTGTAAAGCGTAAATAAGACTGGAAAAGATAGGAAGACACCAAAAAAAACTCAGTCAACTAAATAAGAGTAAAACCCTTTATATAATTCTCAGATGATCCCACACTCTAGTGTACAACTGTACATGACAAGCCATTTTAGTTCATATAAACAGACTACTTCTTGAAACTTCAAAGAGAGATATGTGTTGGTAGCAGTTTTGTGGGAAATGATAGGTCAAGTTTAAGCTAGTCTATTAGAAGATACATAGATAAAATCAACGAAATAATAGATCATTGAGTGATTATCAGCCGATGTTAATCCCCAAATTATATGGGAATCAAAATGAAGAAAAGTAAAAAAACCAACTCATCTATCAGAGTCACACAGCATTGGCCTGAAATTTACCATCCTATACGGATTTGTTCAAACTTCACAAGCAATACATATACGGAAGCATGTATTCACGAAACAGCTAATCTGGGTCAATTGTGATCCAGGGAACCATATATGACTGTTTCCATAATTAGGGTGGTCAGCTAGACATGATTATTGTTGCTCTTTCCCCTATGCGAAGCCTCTTTGCGTGGTGTCAAATACTCATCAACGTTATTTTTTGCAAGAAAGGTAACAAAACTAATAAATGAGTGGATGTAAATCGACTAACCAGCTCGGAGTATGGTTCTCCTAGGGATGCATTTTGTTTTTTGTTCGTCATTTTTGCCTTAGGATATTCTGACAGAACCTTTACAATGAACCATACAGATGGTCAGATATTGCATCAACTGGAAACGATGCGGAATGCAAACATATATTCAAAGCATGTTGCTGGTATACCTGCACATACTGTACCTTCCTCAACCAACACCATAGCATTCCCTTCTAATTTCTCCCGGTCCTGCCTGTAGTGATACAAGGTAAGAAAGTACTTAACAAGTCGCTGCAGTACAGAGAAGAAGTCCAGATTTACTGAGAGAAAGAAAAACATTTAGATATATAGAACACCACCAAACGGTAAGGATAAGACAGGATGCCAGTTTTAGTGGATAACCAGGAGAAAGTGGTAATACCAGAACTTGCTCCTGCTTTCGGGTCAGTTCCACTGCAAAAGAAAGATCCACCAGTTTGATAAGAGAGATGAGGTACCATGAAATGTGAATCAAAATCCGAATGGAGAAGGTATGCCAAAAGAGAAACAAACTGATGAAAGTTTCCCCACACAGAAAGGAACTCGGCTTAGGTTCTCATACAGAGCCACAAATGACATCATATGACGTATCTAAGATGTATGAAGCTAGAAGCCAAAACTCGTGACACCATCTTGCATACAAAGAAGGCCATAAAAATCATTGAGATTAATCATGGAAACATAAACGCAAAAAACATATTCACCAATCCTGACTTGATAACTTTACTTAGGCAGGGAAACAAAATGTAGCATAGGAAACATAAACGCATTTATTCACCAACCTGACCAGATAAGGCAGGGGAACAAAATGTAACAATAGCACAGGGTAATGCGAAAGCTTGAGGCGGCCTTTCGGGGTAATCTTGAAAACTCTTAGCTGTCAACAAAGTGTCAACAAAGATTAACATTTGCGGAGGAACAAAGGAGTGAGAAAAGAACCATGTCACAGGTATTATTTCAAAAGAGACCCTCCCACTTCCAATTAAGAATCAAAAGCTTAAGGCACTCACTTTAGTAGATAATAAACTACTCCATGTTCTGCATCACAGAAAAAAATTCAAAATCTCCTCATCTTTGTTAACAGCTCTAGTAAAGAATACGGTCCATAGAATCTGTTCCGAATCTGAGGGGCATCAATTTTAACGTAACCTAACAAAATTTGATAACAGGGAAGATAATCCCCTTCTTCCCAATCCCTAGACAAGTTAAAGAGAGAGAATCAAAGAAACCACGTACTCTCTAGGGACCGACCTTTTGCTTCCTTTTTCCGCTGGAGAAATTTTTATGGCCAATAGGTAACCATCGACGGAGAGGGTGTCGCTGCCAATGTCAATGTGCTTCCCGATCCCGATTCTCTTGGTCGGAAAAGAATCATAAATACAAACCACACAAGCAATATCTCGGATAAAATGATTTCATGACGTGGGATTTATTCATATGTGGGTCCAAAGAGAAAATATGTACAGCAAGAAGAATATACTAAGAATATCCATCCCCAAGAATATACTAAGAATACCCAGATATAAAGGCATTTCTTTCTTGTTCTATCATCTAAAGGCGTAATAGTAAAATGAATCTCCATCAAATCTTCCCATCTCTGCAGCTTCAGATACTCATTTCCAGATATAAAAGCACTTGTTTCTTGTTCTATCATATAAAAGAGTAATAGCAAAATCCATCTCCATCAAATCTTCCCAATCTCTGCAGCTTCAGATACTAACGAAACTCAATCAAGTCCATCTTCTGTAGAAGAAACTAAGCTCCTCCCTGTTTCCATTCCATCTTCTGTAGAAGAAACTAAGCTCCTCCCTGTTTCCAACAGCTCAATCAGATTCCCCAATGCCAAGTCGGCATCGTCGGTCTTCATTAACTCCTCTGCCACTTGGGCCGGTGTGACCACGTCCCCTTCTATAAGCCTCTCAATTTCCGGGAACAAACTGTGATGAGCATGATCATCCAAGCCCAGATAATTTCCTGCCAAGACTCTGAATCCTTCAAAAGAGCAATACCCCATGTATATATGCATGTCCATCCTCCCTGGCCTGATCAAAGCTGGATCTAGCAAGTCTTTGTTGTTTGTAGTGAATACAATTATACGTTCGTCGCCACATGAGGACCATATGCCGTCGATGCAGTTCAACAAGCCGGCCATCGACAATCCCTTAGCCTAATCACATCATCAATCAAAGCAATCCACACACGTGATTATATAATACAAATAAGATAACAAAGTATTCAAGGAGCAATCGGAAACTTTAAGTACCGCAGGATCGGTTTGCAAGTTGAGAGAGCGGTCAATGTCTTCCACAAGTAGTATCGAGCTATTGCTGATCTGGAGGAGGAGTTTCTTAAGGCTGATATCGTCTTGTACCGAATTGAGTTGCAAGTCAAAAATGTCGAAGTTGAGATAGTTCGCAATCGCAGCAACTAAACTGGATTTTCCCGTTCCCGGGGGCCCATAGAGAAGATAACCTCTCTTCCACGCCTTTCCAACTTTCCTGTAGAACTCTTTCCTTCGTATGAACCGATTGATGTCATCAAGAACCAAATTTTTGAGGTCTATGTTCATGGCCATGGTGTCAAAGGTAGAAGGATGAATCAAGTTCACCTTCTCCCAACGATTGCCAGAAGAGTTGTTCTGAATCGCTGTCACCTTATTCCTAGATCTCATATCAGATGCTATTCTCGCTACGTAAGGGAAGTATTTGTCGAACACCATATCTCTGTGTTTTTCCTCAAATCTAATTTCCAAGTAGTGTTTGCCTAAGCTTCTGTTAGGTTCACTATTTTCTACTTTCAAATAGCGGTATTCTATCTTAATTCCTTCGTATAGATCATGGATTACCTCTTCGTCGCCGAGAGCGATATTTAGGTGTTTCGCACCTTCCGATTCTCTGGTGGCTTTCAGTTTTGTTCCATCACGACGCGCCTTAGTCCCAATGTACTCCGCAGCATCGCGATAGAACGTGTTGGTTGATGTTCCATTCATAGCTTTGTCTTCAATGGCGACGGTCACCGTCGCTGGTTCCGATCGGCCGAAGCGAGAACTCAAAACGGAGAGGACGAAGCGTTGAAACTGAGGAGGAACGGCAGCATTGAAGATCGAGTGGGCGGTGACGATGTAGGCTAGAACGGAGGCGCACGCCGAGAATATTTCCGCCGGAGGAAGCATGATCGGTTTCTGGAGGAGACGAGAGAAAAGGAATCGGAGAAAAAACTCTGGATTCGCGATTTTGGGGAAAATAGTTTGATTTCAAAAAAAATGGGGATAAATAAGCGGCGTATCGACGATAATTGTGAATTTACACATTTGTCCCCAATGACTAATGAGCAAACCAAAGAGGAGAAAATCCGATAATTTACTATGGCATTGTTTTTTTCTGGTCAACGGAGACTGCCTTAGTCGCGGTTCATCAGATTTATTTAAAACTCATATTCTCTAAAACATTCACTAAACCCTATTCATAAATCGCAGTTACAAAGCAATATGTATCCCGCAGTATTTGACTATTTGTATTGTGTTCTTTGTTTTATTTATTTATTTTTGTTGTCATCCATAAAATTATGATGCGATCGAATGAGTTATATAGTTGAGTTTCTTTTTTTTTTGTTAAAGATACAAAGGAACGATGATTTTGTCACCAAAAAAAAGGGACGATGATGAGCGGAGTTGCTGCATAGCCAGAGCTTTCATGACCTCTCTTCCAAGCTTTCCCAACTCTTTTGTACAAATCTTTCCTTTTGACGAACCTATCAAGATCTCCCATCACCGAACGTTTAAGCCCCTCGTTCATAGCCATAGTTTCGAATGTTGAAGGGTGCTCAAGGGTCACAGGTTGCCATTCTAGATACATGTTACAGTAGGAATGCATCTTCAGTGTTCTCCTCTCTCCTCTCGTTCTTGATTACCTTCGCCTTCCTCTCCACGTAAGGTACATAACCATTCAAGATCAAGTCTCTGTGTTCCTTTTCAAAGACCAGCTCGAAATATTCGTCAACATTAGTGCTCTTCTCGCTGTTAACAAAAAACTGCCACGTGAGCTGAATGCCTTCGTAGACATCGGAGACAACCTCTCCATTGCAGAGGTAGAACTTGACGTTTTTCTCACTGCGGCGCTTATAGATCCTTAGCCTTGCCGCATCTCGGTTGATCTTGGTGGAAAGATAAACCTGAGCAGCCACGTAAAGCTCGTTGCTCATCCTATTCTTGGTCTGGTTGTCGATGATGAGCGTGAGAGTCGATGGACTAGAGTCGAAGTAAGACTTGAGATAAGTGATGATGTAGTTTTGTAGAGGAGGTGGAATTATCATCGCAAAAATTGGTTTGATCATCACGATGTATCCCGTCATTGCTGCATGGGTCGAGAAAATCGATGCAACAGAAGGGAGATCTCTAAGAGAAACCATCGTTGATGATCTTTTATATGTTAAAATTGGATTTGTTTTAAACCAATGCCATATACATCTCATTTCTATAATTCATAAGATCCTATACGCGTCAAAATAATATCATAATTTATAGGACATAAGTAAAAAATTAACTGTAGTAAGATTTATAAGGTTAAATTATCCTTACAAAATTAAGAAGTTATGGGTCATTTTTGTAAGGATAATTTATGTTTAAATTATAAGCTTGATTAAGCGTATGCTTTTTTTAATTAAACGCCTATTTTTAAAATTAAATTTAATCAAGCGCATGCCATTTTTGAAATATTACATTTTTCTAATTTAAATTATCCTTACAAAAATGGCATACGCTTTATGAT
This sequence comes from Alliaria petiolata, assembly GCA_020283515.1. Taxonomy (NCBI): domain Eukaryota; kingdom Viridiplantae; phylum Streptophyta; class Magnoliopsida; order Brassicales; family Brassicaceae; genus Alliaria; species Alliaria petiolata. Next base: position 179,963,118 of record JAHZTW010000001.1, read on the forward strand.
GTTTTGAAATTACCCAAATTATCTAAAAATTCCGGTTTTTTTATGCTAGGATGATGATTAATGAATTTATATGGAATTTTTTTTGTTAATGAACATTGATTATTTGATTAGCAAATTAGTAATTAGTAAAGTAACTAGTGCTATAAAAGTGAATTAATCTTGTTAATATATAATCCATGTTTTAGGATAGTGTTTCATGATTGTTCTTGCATCATCAACCATTTGTCAATCCATCCTAACGAATTGTTAGGATGTTGCGAAAACAGTTGAATGAGCAAACAAGCGACAAGCAGAGGAAAAGACAATTTAGAGAAAGAGAAGAGAATTTGAGGAAATTGAGTATGGATCACCAAGAAAATAACAAAGGTTAGGTGCTCAACATCCTCAAGGTGAAGTACATGGGGGTTGTGTTTCAACAAGGAAATCTGGTTCATGTTCAACTCGATCCATAGGAGCTTTTGATGAACCAAATACTCGTGGAACTACCAAACCCATTCCGTTTCCAAGATTCCGCCAAAAATTTCTAAAACTCCACCATTTTTCCCAATCCTTAACACGTTTGGTCCAAAAAAGAACGAATTTAAAGAACAAAAATCTTTGTTAAAGAAAAATAATATTCACTAAGTGACAAAATCATAATAATAATTAAAAAGCAAATGAAAAAGTCATGAAAAATATGTTATGATTAGATTATAAAATTCTCTCATGTGACTCTCTTCCTCTCTCTTTTCGAATTTCTCCATCTTCTTCTAATTAAATTCATCATCTGATTCTCCCATGGAAACCTCGTCCTCGAGCGCCAGGTCATCATCTTCGTCGTCAATTACTTTCTCCTCGTCCTCGACTTGAGTCCTAGTCAACACCTGTCTCCTCGATGCCTCATCAACGTCGGTTACTCTCATATCTCCCTCTTCGAGTTTCTTCATCTTCTTGAGAGGTTCATCATCATCACGCTTCTCTGGCTCTGACCTCTTCCTCTTGAGAACCCTAACCAAACCCTCAAGCGCCGCATCAGCATCTTCATTTTTCATTAGCTCCTCCGCGACTTGAGCCGGGGTCAACACTTGTCCATCAATCAAGTGCTTTATTTCCGGGTAGAGACAGTGCGGATCATCGTCATTGTCGTGAGACATGCCTAAGTAGTTAGACGCCAATGTCTTAAATCCCTCAAAACCGCAATGCCCCATGTAAATGTGCATATCCATACGGCCTGGTCGTAGCAATGCGGGATCAAGCTTGTCCTTGTTGTTCGTCGTGAATATTATTATGCGTTCGTTTCCACAACTCGACCATAACCCATCGATGCAATTTAAAAGTCCTGATAACGTCAATGGTGGTTTTGATGCCCCTGCCTATCACATAAATAAAAAAATGTGAATAAATAATGTTTAGGTTCGTTCCATGTATTGTTTGAAAGAAAAAGAATGATATAAAACTCAAATTAAAACCATTGTCAAGACCAAACCTTAAAAACACCTAGATTTTCGGTTGCAGGTTGCAATCGTGTAGGCAAATCCACGGAGCAGTCTATATCTTCTACAAGAAGAATCGAACTGTTGTTGACGCCAAGAAGCAAACTCCTTAGATCTGCGTCCCCTTTCACGCTTCCGAGCTGAAGATCATAGATATCAAAATAGAGGTAGTTAGCCATAGCTGCCACTAGACTAGTCTTCCCGGTCCCTGGTGGCCCATACAACAAGTAACCCCTCTTCCAAGCTTTTCCAACTCTTTTGTAAAAATCTTTCCTTTTGATGAACCGATCAACATCTTCAATCACAGAACGTTTGAGCTCTTTGTTCATAGCCATCGTGTCGAATGTCGAAGGGTGCTCAAAGTTCACGGATTTCCATCCACGACAGAGAGAGTAGGAGTACAACTTGAGGATTCTACTCTCGTCCTTGATCACCTTTGCCTCACTCTCCACGTAAGGTACATAGGAGTTTAACACCCAGTCTCTGTGTTTCTTGTCGAAGCTCAGCTGGAGGCTTTGAGCATCGAATTTTTCTCCGAGTTGTTCTCCATTTTGAACCGTGGGTCTAACTGCATACAGCCACTCGAGCTTAATACCTTGGTAGATATCGGAGACAACCTCTCCATCGCAGAGGAATAAGTTGACATTCTTATTGTTAGGTTCTCTAGTCATCCTTAGCCTTGATGCATCAGGGCTTATCTTACTTGAGAGATAAGCCTCGAACGCAGGATAGAGCACGTTCTGCCTAATCCCGCTCCTGTCAGTCGACATATCATCGATGAGGAGCGTTAGAGTCGATGAACGAGAGCCGACTAAAGACTTGATATACGAGACAACATAGTTTTCTACCGATTTCGGAATTAACGTGTGAACCATTGGTTTGATCATCATGACGAGACCCGTTATTGATGCATATGCAGAGAAAATTGATGCAGGAGAAGCGAAATCTATAGAGAACACCATCGTTTTGGACTTTAGGGTTTGGTTTCCCTTCGATGTTCTTGCGGCTTGTGGCTTTTTAGTTATATTTTGTTTATATAGATAACTAGAATAGGATCCGCATATATTTAATAAAATATTTTAAATTCGTAAAAATAAATTGAAAACAAAATAGGATAATCTATAAGAAAAAAATAAAATAAAATTTTATTAATATTTCTAAGTATATATCTTATTTCAAGGAATTTCTTATTATATAAAGAAGATAGCTTAATATTCATATTATGAATTTACAGACATGTGTCACGATCATGTTAATTAGCAATTTTGACGCATCCTATTTCATATAAGAAGATATTTAAAAACACTACACAAGTAACTCTCCACTTAAAACACAACAAGTATTAAAGTCTGATTTCATATACATAGCTACTACCGATATTTGTACCCACATAAACAACACATGAGTAACACCTCATAGAATTCCATTTAAATAATAAAGTATGGCAGTGTTATGAATCAAACGCAAATTGTCAAACCTAGACATGCTATTCAAATCATAATATTAAGAAAACACGAATAAGTTAATACAATGATAAATGATTCAAAGACTCCACGCCAACCTAAAAAGTTGAAAAAAATATTATTTAATAGCAAGCTGCAAACAAAACTGATCTAAAAGATAAAAAAATAAACAAATGAAAAACTTCTCAACAAAACTATAGACAGTTTTTTGTTTGCTATATCTCAATCTCTTCTTTGATTGTCTCATATACATTTGTACGAATCTCAATTAGCAATTAAACTATATGTCATCTAAATGTTGAGTTACATGATTTTTAATTAAAAAATAGAAAAATATATTGAAAGATACGATATATTAAGGAAATATTTTGTTCAGGTTTTACGTGGGTCAAACAAAAAATGATTAAATGAATCTCAAATTAATTTTTCTTTTCTTGATGCTAGGGTGTGATTAATGAACTCATGGAGTTTTTTGTTGATGCTCATTGTTTATTTGATTAGCAAATTAGTAATTATGATCCGAGAAACTATGGCTTTGTTTTTTTTTTTTTGGGTCAACGTATTTTAATTAAAATAAAAACGGTACAAAAGATTGAAAGGAAGTTGTTAACCGATTGATTTTAAAAGGTTTTTTTTTATGTGTGGAAGTGGGATATTTTTATTTTGTTTTATTAGCTAGCACTAATTGATTGACTCATATATATTTAGGTCTCTCCATTTTGGATTCGGAACCGGTAATACTAATAACTAATAACGAAAAAATATTATCTGAATCATATCTCTAATTACTGTATGTACATTGTATATCATTCTTGGTATTGTGTACCTCCAGCAATTTCTATGAAGTAAAAAAGAAAGTTTTTTTTATTTCTTAATGGTTCACAATCCTACATAGAAAACATATAAGGGAAAAAAAATTAAAAACACTTTTTAACTTATATCATCGTCTCGGAAATTTCCAAACATTTGTAACTTTTAGAGTAGTAGTAAGCCTCTTAGGTCTAATCATGTTTCCTCATAATCTTATTTGAACCAATACTGGATCATGGAAGTTTCTAACACACGCCTTAGGTCCAAAACAGAACAAGTTTCTTAATTCTTTTGCTGTTCTTCCTCGGAGAACCCTCTGTATCACGCTTTAATCTCATCTCCTCCATCTCCAATCTACTCTCCTTCTTCTTCATCACCGGATTCGATTCATCAGATTTAAACCTCATCTTCTCTAAAACATTCACCAAACCCTCAAGCGCCACATCAGCATCCTCGCTCTTCATCAGCTCCTCTGCGACTTGTGCCGGCGTAATTACTTCCCCGTCCATCAACCGCTCGATCTCCGGATAGAGACGGTGTGGCATTGTGGCGTCGTTCAGGCCCAAATAGTTAGAGGCTAAGGTCTTGAACCCTTGGAAAGTGCAATGTCCCATGTAAATGTGCATATCCATACGGCCCGGACGTAGCAATGCCGGGTCAAGCCTATCTTTATGGTTTGTCGTGAATATTATAATCCGCTCGTCTCCACAACTTGACCATAATCCGTCTATGAAATTCAGCAGCCCCGATAACGTCAAAGGTCCCTAAA
>JAHZTW010000001.1:179972745-180043747 GCA_020283515.1 Alliaria petiolata
CCATAGGAGCTTTTGATGAACCAAATACTCGTGGAACTACCAAACCCATTCCGTTTCCAAGGTTCCGCCAAAAATTTCTAAAACTCCACCATTTTTCCCAATCCTTAACACGTTTGGTCCAAAAAAGAACGAATTTAAAGAACAAAAATCTTTGTTAAAGAAAAATAATGTTCACTAAGTGACAAAATCATAATAATAATTAAAAAACAAATGAAAAAGTCATGAAAAAATATGTTATGATTAGATTATAAAATTCTCTCATGTGACTCTCTTCCTCTCTCTTTTCAAATTTCTCCATCTTCTTCTAATTAAACTCATCATCTGATTCTCCCATGGAAACCTCGTCCTCGAGCGCCACGTCATCATCTTCGTCGTCAATTACTTTCTCCTCGTCCTCGACTTGAGTCCTAGTCAACACTTGTCTCCTCGATGCCTCATCAACGTCGGATACTCTCATATCTCCCTCTTCGAGTTTCTTCATCTTCTTGAGAGGTTCATCATCATCACGCTTCTCTGGCTCTGACCTCTTCCTCTTGAGAACCCTAACCAAACCCTCAAGCGCCGCATCAGCATCTTCATTTTTCATTAGCTCCTCCGCGACTTGAGCCGGGGTCAACACTTGTCCATCAATCAAGTGCTTTATTTCCGGGTAGAGACAGTGCGGATCATCGTCATTGTCGTGAGACATGCCTAAGTAGTTAGACGCCAATGTCTTAAATCCCTCAAAACCGCAATGCCCCATGTAAATGTGCATATCCATACGGCCTGGTCGTAGCAATGCGGGATCAAGCTTGTCCTTGTTGTTCGTCGTGAATATTATTATGCGTTCGTTTCCACAACTCGACCATAACCCATCGATGCAATTTAAAAGTCCTGATAACGTCAATGGTGGTGTTGATGCCCCTGCGGAAGGTAACATCCCTACCCCTTCGGAAGGTAACATCCTTACCCCTGCCTATCATATAATTAATAAAAAAAATGTGAATAAATAATGTTTAGGATCGTTCCATGTATTGTTTGAAAGAAAAAGAATGATATAAAACTCAAATTAAAACCATTGTCAAGACCAAACCTTAAAAACACCTAGATTTTCGGTTGCAGGTTGCAATCGTGTAGGCAAATCCACGGAGCAGTCTATATCTTCTACAAGAAGAATCGAGCTGTTGTTGACGCCAAGAAGCAAACTCCTTAGATCTGCGTCCCCTTTCACGCTTCCGAGCTGAAGATCATAGATATCGAAGTTGAGGTAGTTAGCCATAGCTGCCACTAGGCTAGTCTTCCCGGTCCCTGGTGGCCCATACAACAAGTAACCCCTCTTCCAAGCTTTTCCAACTCTTTTGTAAAAATCTTTCCTTTTGATGAACCGATCAAGATCTTCAATCACAGAACGCTTGAGCTCGTTGTTCATCGCCATCGTGTCGAATGTCGAAGGGTGCTCGAAGTTCACGGACTTCCATCCACGACCGAGAGAGTAGGAGTACAACTTGAGGATTCTACTCTCGTCCTTGATCACCTTTGCCTCACTCTCCACGTAAGGTACATAGGAGTTTAACACCCAGTCTCTGTGTTTCTTGTCGAAGCTCAGCTGGAGGCTTTGAGCATCGAATTTTTCTCCGAGTTGTTCTCCATTTTGAACCGTGGGTCTAACTGCATACAGCCACTCGAGCTTAATACCTTGGTAGATATCGGAGACAACCTCTCCATCGCAGAGGAATAAGTTGACATTCTTATTGTTAGGTTCTCTAGTCATCCTTAGCCTTGATGCATCAGGGCTTATCTTACTTGAGAGATAAGCCTCGAACGCAGGATAGAGCACGTTCTGCCTAATCCCGCTCCTGTCAGTCGACATATCATCGATGAGGAGCGTTAGAGTCGATGAACGAGAGCCGACTAAAGACTTGATATACGAGACAACATAGTTTTCTACCGATTTCGGAATTAACGTGTGAACCATTGGTTTGATCATCATGACGAGACCCGTTATTGATGCATATGCAGAGAAAATTGATGCAGGAGAAGCGAAATCTATAGAGAACACCATCGTTTTGGACTTTACGGTTTGGTTTCCCTTCGATGTTCTTGCGGCTTGTGGCTTTTTAGTTATATTTTGTTTATATAGATAACTAGAATAGGATCCGCATATATTTAATAAAATATTTTAAATTCGTAAAAATAAATTGAAAACAAAATAGGATAATCTATAAGAAAAAAATAAAATAAAATTTTATTAATATTTCTAAGTATATATCTTATTTCAAGGAATTTCTTATTATATAAAGAAGATAGCTTAATATTCATATTATGAATTTACAGACATGTGTCACGATCATGTTAATTAGCAATTTTGACGCATCCTATTTCATATAAGAAGATATTTAAAAACACTACACAAGTAACTCTCCACTTAAAACACAACAAGTATTAAAGTCTGATTTCATATACATAGCTACTACCGATATTTGTACCCACATAAACAACACATGAGTAACACCTCATAGAATTCCATTTAAATAATAAAGTATGGCAGTGTTATGAATCAAACGCAAATTGTCAAACCTAGACATGCTATTCAAATCATAATATTAAGAAAACACGAATAAGTTAATACAATGATAAATGATTCAAAGACTCCACGCCAACCTAAAAAGTTGAAAAAAATATTATTTAATAGCAAGCTGCAAACAAAACTGATCTAAAAGATAAAAAAATAAACAAATGAAAAACTTCTCAACAAAACTATAGACAGTTTTTTGTTTGCTATATCTCAATCTCTTCTTTGATTGTCTCATATACATTTGTACGAATCTCAATTAGCAATTAAACTATATGTCATCTAAATGTTGAGTTACATGATTTTTAATTAAAAAATAGAAAAATATATTGAAAGATACGATATATTAAGGAAATATTTTGTTCAGGTTTTACGTGGGTCAAACAAAAAATGATTAAATGAATCTCAAATTAATTTTTCTTTTCTTGATGCTAGGGTGTGATTAATGAACTCATGGAGTTTTTTGTTGATGCTCATTGTTTATTTGATTAGCAAATTAGTAATTATGATCCGAGAAACTATGGCTTTGTTTTTTTTTTTTTTGGTCAACGTATTTTAATTAANTTGATCATCATGACGAGACCCGTTATTGATGCATATGCAGAGAAAATTGATGCAGGAGAAGCGAAATCTATAGAGAACACCATCGTTTTGGACTTTAGGGTTTGGTTTCCCTTCGATGTTCTTGCGGCTTGTGGCTTTTTAGTTAAATTTTGTTTATATACATAACTAGCTAGGTTACATGGAAACTCCGTCCGAGGTGCGTTTACCGTTTCCGAAACGTTTCGGAAACTTGTCGGAAACGCGATTTTTCGCATTTCCTAGAAATTCCAGTTTGGAAACACTTTGGAAACGCGTTTCCATTTTAGAAACATGCGTTTCCATTTTGAAAACAAGAAAAAAACTAATTTTTTGTTTTTTAGAACAAATAAATAATTATAAAAATAAGATTAAGTGATCAAATTAATTCTTTATAGTATGTTAAATAATTAATTTGCTAATAATTATTTTGATTTGGTAAATAAGAATAACTTTGGTATTATTGAATTTGAAAATCGTTCTCTCGATAAATTAGAATTGAAGATAGTTTTGCCTGATGGAACTAATGAAATTGGTAATGAAGAAAATTTTCTAAATTTTTGAATTTACATATTTTAATTTTTATTACTTAATAATTATATTATGTAAAATTATATACTAAAATTTGTTGCTTTAAATATTCTACCTATAATATAATTTAGATGTTTAATGCTTAATATATATATGTATGTATTATATATACGTTTCCAAAACGTTTCCATTTCTATATTTTCTTAAAATGGCGTTTCCACGTTTCGAAACGTTCCGTTTCCACGTACCCGTTTCCGTTTCCATACAACATAGATAACTAAAATAGGATTTGCATATATTTAATAAAATATTTTAAATTCGTAAAAAGAAATTAAAAATAAAATCGGATAATCTATAAGAAACAAATAAAATTTAATTTTATTAATATTTCTAAGTATATATCTTATTTCATAAAGAAGATAGCTTAATATTGAGATTATGAATTTACATGTCATAATTAACAAATTCTACGCATCCTACTATATATAAGAAAATATAAAAACACTACACAAGTAACTCTCTATTTAAAACACAACAAGTGTTATAGTCTGATTTCATATACACAGTTACTACCGAAATTTGTACCCACATAAACAACACATGAGTAACATCTCATATAATTCCATTTAAATAATAAAGTATGGTAGTGTAAGAATCAAACGCAAATTGTCAAACCTAGACATGCTATTCAAATCATAATATTGAGAAAACACGAATAAGTTAATACAATGATAAATGATTCAAAGACTTCACGCCAACCTAAAAAGTTGAAAAAATATTATCTAATAGCAAGCTGCAAACAAAAATGATTTGATAGATAATATATATATATATATATATATATATATATATATATATATATATAAGATAAAACAAATGAAAAACTTCTCAACAAAACTATAGGCTGCTTTTTGTTTGATATATCTCAATCTTCTTCTTTGATTGTCTCATATACATTTGTACGAATCTCAATATGCATATTAGCAATTAAACTATATGTCATCTATATGTTGAGTTACATGGTTTTTAATTAAAAAATAGAAAAATATGTTGAAAGATACGATATATTTCATAAAGATTTTGTTCAGGTTTTATGTGGGTCAAACTATATAGTTTAATTACGTGGGTCTCATATACATTTGTACGAATCTGAATATGCATATTAGCAATTGAATTATATGTTCTCTATATGTTGAGTTACATGGTTTTTAATAAAAAATATAGAAAAATATGTTCAAAGATACGATATATTAAGGAAATACAGTAGAACCTCTATAAATTAATACTCGATAAATTAATAACCACTATAAATTAATAAATTTTGTCGGTCCCAAGTCGGGGCAGTGTAAAAATTAGCAAATTTCGATAAGATAATAAGATAATAATTTTTTGAAACTCCTATGTAAAAATATGGTCCCAATAATTATATAAATTAATAATTATACATTTAGATATATATAAATAATGTAATATAGTAAAATGTGATTATATTGTTGTTTCAAGTTTATAAATGTTGTTTGGCTTATCTTTTAAATTTATTGATATGATATTTTTTGAATGAGTTTTACATTGTTGAAAATATTTTTTTTATATTTTGATGAACATTAAGAATTGGAACAGAAAAATATCTCTATAAATTAATATTTTATTAATTTATCGATAAATTAATAATTATTAATTTATCGATTAATTAATAACTCTATAAATTAATAAAATTTATAAATTCCAACATTATTAATTTATAGAAGTTTTACTGTATGTTGACAAATACAATATATTAAAAAAATAGAAAACTATGTTGAAAGATAGGGTGTGAATGTGTGATTAATGAACTCATGGAGTTTTTTGTTGATGCTCATTGTTTATTTGATTAGCAAATTAGTAAATATGATCCGAGAAACTATGGCTTTGTTTTTTTTTTTTTTGGGTCAACGTATTTTAATTAAAATAAAAACGGTACAAAAGATTGAAAGGAAGTTGTTAACCGAGTGATTTTAAAAGGTTTTTTTTTATGTGTGGAAGTGGGATATTTTTATTTTGTTTTATTAGCTAGCACTAATTGATTGACTCATATATATTTAGGTCTCTCCATTTTGGATTCGGAACCGGTAATACTAATAACTAATAACGAAAAAATATTATCTGAATCATATCTCTAATTACTGTATGTACATTGTATATCATTCTTGGTATTGTGTACCTCCAGCAATTTCTATGAAGTAAAAAAGAAAAGTTTTTTTATTTCTTAATGGTTCACAATCCTACATAGAAAACATATAAGGGAAAGAAAAAAAAAACACTTTTTAACTTATATCATCGTCTCGGAAATTTCCAAACATTTGTAGCTTTTAGAGTAGTAGTAAGCCTCTTAGGTCTAATCATGTTTCCTCATAATCTTATTTGAACCAATACTGGATCATGGAAGTTTCTAACACACGCCTTAGGTCCAAAACAGAACAAGTTTCTTAATTCTTTTGCTGTTCTTCCTCGGAGAACCCTCTGTATCACGCTTTAATCTCATCTCCTCCATCTCCAATCTACTCTCCTTCTTCTTCATCACCGGATTGGATTCATCAGATTTAAACCTCATCTTCTCTAAAACATTCACCAAACCCTCAAGCGCCACATCAGCATCCTCGCTCTTCATCAGCTCCTCTGCGACTTGTGCCGGCGTAATTACTTCCCCGTCCATCAACCGCTCGATCTCCGGATAGAGACGGTGTGGCATTGTGGCGTCGTTCAAGCCCAGATAGTTAGAGGCTAAGGTCTTGAACCCTTGGAAAGTGCAATGTCCCATGTAAATGTGCATATCCATACGACCCGGACGTAGCAATGCCGGGTCAAGCCTATCTTTATGGTTTGTCGTGAATATTATAATCCGCTCGTCTCCACAACTTGACCATAATCCGTCTATGAAATTCAGCAGCCCCGATAACGTCAAAGGTCCCTAAACACAAGAATAATGTCATTTTAATATACACTAATTCTCAAGACTAATCAGATTCAGTCTGGTTACACGAAATTTGGATTCAGTTTGGTATAGGAAATTAAAAAAAAAAAAACTATTTGTTGAGAAAATAAAATTTGGTTAGGAGTTCGTTCGGTTCGGTTCGATTTGGTTAAAATCCCTAACCTTTATACCAAAACCAGTTATAGTAGGAAGCTAAGATATAGACAGAGATCCATAGAGGCAGAAGAACCAAACCTGAGATTCGCCACGGTTCTTGCCTTCAACAGGCTGCTCCACTCGGTTGGGCAAATCCACTGCGCAATCGATATCCTCGATGACAAGAATGGAGCGGTTACGTGTTGCGAGCAAGAGCCTCCTTAGATCAGAGTCACGCATCACACTCGCAAGCTGGAGATCATAGACATCAAACTTGAGGTAATTAGCCATTGCTGCAACCAGGCTAGACTTCCCGGTTCCCGGTGGTCCGTACAGCAAGTAGCCCCTTTTCCAAGCTTTCCCTACTCTCTTGTAAAAATCTTTCCTCCTTATGAACCGATCAAGATCGGTGATGACGTTACGCTTGAGCTCATCTTCCATAGCCATTGTCTCAAAGGTCGAAGGATGTTCGAGGATGACTGACTCCCATCGGAGACTGTTGAGAGAATGCAGCATCAAGATTCTCCTCTCGTCCCTAATCTCTTTGGCTTTAGCCTCGATGTGAGGAACGTAGGAGTTTAAGATCAAATCTTTATGCTTTTTGTCGAAACTCAGCTCGAAATACTCGCTTTTGCCGTCGTCATCCATACCGCCTCTTCTTCCTCCTCCTACTCCGCCGCCGCTTTTCTTGTCGCCGCCGTCTGTAACAAACCTCCATTTGAGCTCGACGTCTTGGTACACATCGTTGACGATTTCTCCGTCGCTGAGATACAGATTGACATGTTTGTCCTTGTGGCCTCTGCTGATCCTGAGCCTGATTGCGTCGGGACTGATCTTGGTGGAGAGATAAGTCTGAGCGGCTCGGTAGATCTCGTTGTTCATGCCCATGTTGTCGTCGTCGATGGTCAGAGTCAGGGTTGTGGAAGAAGAACGGAAGAATAGAGACCGGAGAGAAGAGTAGATGAAATCTTGGATTGGAGCTGGGATCAGCTCGTGAGCCATTGATCGTATCATCATCATGTAACCCGCCATTGATGCGTAAGCTGTGAAAAACGAAGTAGGTGAAGGAAGATCCTTTGAGAAAAACATCGTATCTCTCTGTTTTTCTCTCTCTCTGATTCTGTTTCTCTGTTTTCACTGTGGTTTCTTGAAGATGGAGAGTGTGCCAAGTGAGAGGTGAAAGAGATATATAAAGAAGAGGAAGAGAAGCTTAAGGAAGAAGGTTTCATTTGGGGATAAAAGACATTATTAACTCTTAATATCTCTCTCATTGTGTCATTGTCTTGTCTTTATTCAATGGATGTGTGTGTGAAGACCTCTTTTTTTTCCACAATATTATTAGAAAATTTTGAGAATGAAAAAGCAAATACAAAAAGTAAGGAGAGGAGGACAAAAGAAACTCATGGAAAATTTCCACGTCTCTTTCCACGAAGAGCATGTCCATTTATTTTCCAATTTTAACTCATGTGAACCGTCTTTTTTTAATATTTATTGCTTGACCAATGGCGACTCGAAAGATATTGATGTTGGAATATTAAATTATACTACTAGTATATTTTAATTTAGCAGTTCTAGTGTGGCAATCTCTGTAGTCTAGATTTGAAATCGGTTTTTTATGAAAAGATCAATTTTTGTTCGTATAACGATTCAAAGTCTTAAAATTAGTTTGAATTAAAATATCTAACTTGTTTAATATGTCATTACTGATACAACGAAATTATCTAATTACACACATGTGATAATCTAATCGGCATGCATCATCATACAAGATGACGACAAACTAAAAGTTTATACTTTTACATATATAATCTACATAGAAAACGAATATGATACATATGGTGTAGAAATATTTCCATTAATTTAACCATTGGATCAGTGACGTTTTCACACAGATACAAGGTTTAACAATCACGAAAAAGGAAAGTTAGGTTAAACAATCCTATTGAAGTATGTTATAGCTTGATAGAAAAAAGTTGTAACGATGATGTAATTACCAACTTTACGGTAATTAATTTATGTGGTTATACATTATTGGATTTTTGCTTGTAGTTTGTTGAGGTGGAAGATGACTTGTACAATATACACTCGATCACCATTATAAACTTGATTTTCCGAAACTCGATTACCAAAATAACATAAACTTTTATCGTCTTTTTTAGACATTTCCAGAAGAACAAAACCTAATACAATTGATCCTTTTTTGTCAGCGAAAACAATTTTGGAGGTTTTTAATAGGTGCGTTTATGTTAATAAGTTTGGTATTACAGTCACTATTTATGGTCGGAGTTTTAACTTTTTTAACATTAGTATTTATGACATCTGAAGATTTGACCATAAAAGACCAAAAGCAAAAAAAGATTCGCTATATTGTCGCGATGTGGCATGTGGGGTAGAATATTGCGTGTTGTAATTCAACAGTAAAGAAATTTCAGAGGAGGAGGTACGTGTCAGAACATAACTGGATGATTTGATTCATATCCAAGAAAAGAAAAGTAAGTGTACTATGAGTCATGGATTCATCGTTCTTTTTTGGACCGTGGTGTCATTTTAAATCAAACCACGCAAGTTCTCTCTATCGTTCACCAATACTTCAAAAGTGAATTTATATCAAAAACATTTTTATAATTGTCAATAGCAAATGCATTATTTATCCAAATATAAAATATTAAAGCACCTTTTTCGTTTACGTCTCAACTCTCAATCTTTAAGGCGGAAAAGAAACTAGAAGAAGATTTTTTTTAAAAAATAATCAATAAGTTTCTCTCGTCCAATTTTCGAGCCGCTTAAAACAAAATCCGAGAGACAATTGTCCAAGATCTTCGATTTATTAATCTTGAATCTTATCCGATGTGGTCATGTCATGCACATTTTGGAGATATTGATAATTTGATATTCTAATCGATAACAGGTGATATAGTTGAAGGACGAAATCAACAATCTACGATTCAGTAGCTATGACAATTGTGCAGCTTCAATGTTTAAAAACACTTTTTCTCTTTTTTTTTGTTTGGTCTTTTGACAGTTGCACTGTTAACTTAACTACAGTACTTGTTCGTTTAATCTGTTTCGTTATCCAATTCCTCACATTTCAATTTCACAATGTCTCTCAAATAGTATGAATATGACGGTCAAGGAAAATAAAAAATTAATAAAGATGAAGAGAGAGAATGAAATACTTTATTCTTTTTATTTAAAGTATTAACACTGCCAGCTTCATAAATATACTAACAAACAAACAAACAAAAAAAAGCATTATATAATAATTCAAAAAAGAAAGTTTTCGAAAAGAACAAGCCGACTAAACAAAAGTGATTTTGTAAAATCATAAATATGTTAATCAATCCACCAATAAATCAATTTCAATCACCTTTTTAGAACTATTGATATGCAGAGTTTTAACCCTATAAAATAACTACTGCAAGTGCACAGCAATTTCATAGTATTTAGGGATCGAATCCACAAGTTCTAAAGACTACACTACGATTTTTTAGACCAAAATTAAGCTAAGACGAAGATATGGTTTGTTGTTTGCAAAGTAAAACGAAAATAGCAAATAAAAACGGTTAAAGATAAATAAAACAAGCGTTAGATCAAGGGCAATTCGGAGGAATTCAGAGATTACGAATCAGACAATTATTCAGGGAATGGATTATGAACCGTTCTAGAACTCAAAACACAGTTGTATAATCAATCCACCGTCGTGGTATCAATTACTTTGTCTAACAACCTAAGTATCTAAACTGTCGTTTGAACTTAGAATTCTAGACAAGCATTAATTTCGAGTTTGATATGTTCACAAAACGCCTTAACATCAGCTTTCGTTGGCTAAGGACGTTTTGCTCATCTATGTTCTTTCAGGCTTTTAAACAAACACTTTTGATGCGTTAAACAACCTAAGATCAGAAACTAGGTAGCTAATCAAGTTTCAGCAATGAGATCAACAATAGATGAAGAAACCACAAGATAATTCCCTATCTATGTCTAATTCAATGATTCATAAATTCCCTTGAAAACCCTAAACCTAACTATGGATCTACTCAGACATGGAAGCAGAGAACAAGCAAAGAGATGAAGAGAAATTCATTATCAATAAATAAGAAATCCAAAGGGGTTCAGAAATCTTCTCCAAAGATGTAGCAACTCGTCTCCCCAAGCTTACAAATCACAAAACCCAAAAGTATGAATAGAATAGAAAGCGTTTCCTAAACAATGGCCAAAAATAAGTATATATAGGTCTAGGGTCGAAATAAGTTGAGCTAGGGTGATTCCAGGGCAAAACAGGAAGTTTTAGATTGCCTTTTTTCGTTTCAGGAGTGGACGGATCGATCTGATGTTGGAGTGGTCGATCTAAAAAGCTCCTGGAATCGTCCAGATATTGGATCGATCGATCTAAAGTTAGAACGATCGATCTAATAGTTCCCTGGACCTTTTCTGCACATGCTTCATCTTCTCGTCAGTCTGGACAGTCTTCAAGAAAACTGGCATACACTTTGATCGCACCGTTGGATCGACTTCAAATCACTTTCATATGANTTTATGATATCTTCTTGCAACAGAAATACAACTCTCACTCAATTAAGACACAACTCTCAGTTGGGACTTGGGATTGTAACTAAAAATTATTGATCAGAGAAATGAGTTTTTAAAAATAGTTCCACTTTGGAGCCAATCAAAAGCTGAGACTTAGATCAGAACTGGAATTGCATCTCTGGAGAGTAACCCAGAGCATCAAGGTTTGCAGCCATGGCCTTGTTCATCGGCGGTGGTCCACATCTTAGGATCTGCGAATATATATACACATGAACCGTAAAAAAGATTGAAACACCATCGGAAAATCCAATCTTCCATCACTCAAAATCACTTCTTGTCAAATGTTTCATTCTCTTGCAGTGTTCTTGGTTTTGTTTCAAACACTGACAGAACAGAACAGTGATGATCGGGTATGTTCAAGATCAAGAACAGAGGAGGTGTTTACCTGAATATCGGATGCTGGTGCAGGGCAATGAGTCTGAATCATTTCCTTTGATACAAATCCAACACCACCATCCCATATTTCCGGAGGCTAATCATCGCCACAACAACAACAAAATATCAAAATACCAAGAAAAAAAAGTATCAAACAAGAGTTTTTTTTTTTTTTAAGGTATTTACGTTAGGGAAACGCCAAAACATTTGAATTTTGTGGCTAACCTGGTTCAAAACATAGTAGATTTTGAATTGATCTGGGTAATTGGCGGTAAGGCTCTCCAATTCTTCCTGGAAAAAAAAAAAGTATTGATTCACATAATAATTAGAGTTTGAAAATAGTCGTCTACGAAAACTCATAAGAATCAGCAGGTGAGAGAGTCTTTTACCTTTAAGAGAATGTCTTCGTATGTGACATTGGCGTAAATGAGGTGCACCTTTGTCTTGTCTGTTGGGTTTTCTAGAATCGCTCTTGCAACCTTTTACAAATGGGAAATATAAATGCGTTTTGAACATATACATTGGCTTCAAAAACGATACTAAACGCAGATGAATCAGACATACTTGGAACATGGGAGTGATGCCTGAACCTCCAGCAAGCATTCCAAATGCCCTAAACTGACCTGGCTGATACTTGAACCTTCCCTGGCAAGTAAAGAGTGTTAAAACAAAAGATTTGAGATTCAAGAAAAGTATAGAATAACAAATATGATTGTAAGATCAAGTAAGCAAAACATCAGAATAAAATAAAAAAAGTACCTTTGGTCCCTTTACAGCAAGATGGTCGCCAACACGCATCTCCCTGAAATGATGAGACATCCTTCCTTGCGGATACATCTAAGTTGGCAACAGAAATCCCCAGCATTTTTCGATTGAATTAGGGAGAAAGAAACAACCGAATCCAAAACCAAGTCACGTTGACAAGTGTTTTTTTAAGTATTATACCTTAATGACAAGTTCAAAGCGTCCAACGTCTGAATCTAACGTTGTCGGGGTGTATGGCTTAATAACATCCTCTCCTTGAGCATCCTTGCCCCTATTGAGAATGCCATTATAATCAACATAAACATCCAGCGAAACTCTCTGTAAAACGGATTTCAACACTGAGACCTGACCCTAAAGTCTACGAATGAGTATGTTCACAGCCATGTCTTATAGGTTTTAGTATCTAGCAACTTGCAGAAGATTGAATTTTGATATGAAAGCTCGGAGATTGCGAACAAAATAGAGAGATTAATCAGGAGAGGATAAGAAGAAGTATGGAGATGAAACCTGCAACTGATGTGTTGCCCAATGGGAAGACCCAACACGGAGGTAGGAGATGGGAGCTCAAATACGAATTTGGCCACATTGTGACTAAGTTGTTGCTTCTTAACGAGCTTGAAATCCTTGAAATTCTCTGGATCCAAACACCCTATGAACCAACAAATTCACAAGATTTAGCCAATCCCCAAGTAGATCAATTGCAATAAGTATCCCACATTAAAAAAATTGACCAAAAAAAATGCCCAATTTTCATTTGGTATTTAGCTAAATTCAACTTTCCAAACAGATGAACTCTACACAAATCTTTGCCTAAAATTTATATAAATCTCATGTTTTTTTTGAAATGAGTCATCTAAGAGAATGATAATCAGTCAGATACGCAATGTGAAATTGAAACCCAGAAAAGACGAACTGAAAACTTTTGGGAATTGAGATCGAACCTCTGCGTTTCTTGGAGGACGAAAGATAGTAAGCAGCACCAGCACCGGCGGCGACGAAAGCGACGAAGACACCCAAGAGAATCTGACGATCTAGGGTTCGGAGAAACTCGGTATCCATGGCTAAACCCAGGAAGAAAGAATCAAATGGCTCAGTGAAAAGTAAAGAATATAAGGAAGAAGTGGGGGAATTGTTGCAAAAATCACTTTTTTCCGACTAGTCTCTTTCCCTTGTTATCTCCGCCATTAAATCGAGAGGGGGATGGGATCTGGTAGACCTAACCCCATCACGTTATCCTTGCCTTGTTTGCCACATTTATTATTTTTCCATAAACCAATTTATTTGTAGTGTATATTAAATTACTTTTCATTTTTCTTTCATTGACTCAATACCACAATTCTCAAATCATAAACTGTAATCATTGTTTTTGTGAAGAGAACAAAATTTGGATAGATTAAAATGATACAACTAATAAAAAAATATACAGAATACAACAAATAGTCAAATTAATCAAAATCTTCTATAGTTGTCAATGGATTTGGTCGATTGGGGAATTAAAACCATGAACAATGGTAGTTCTTAAGTGGGTTCTTAGAATAAAAAAAAGATTAAAATTGAATGAATAGTGAAGACTTGATTCTTAATTAAGAACCAATTCTTAGTTCCTTTCTTCCTTTCTCTCTCTTACCATTCTCTCTCTCTCTTTCCTTTTATAATTAAATATTAACTAAGAACCAATTCTTAAGTTTTTACCATTGCACATGCTCTAAGATCGCTTGTGACTAGTGTGTGTATCTTTGAATGGAACTTTGTATTGGGTTGCTACAAAAGTTGAGACTCGTGAGTGTTTCATCCGAAGTTTCGATTTTTCGGAGGAGAAGTTGAAGCCCTTTTGTGATATTCTCTGCCTTGCAAGAACGATATCGGGAACACTCAAGTCCTTTCGGGTTTCAAAAGGAGATCGGCTTACGGTGTTGGAACAATGCCACAAAACAAAGAAGGTAGAGATTTGGGTGACCAAGAACAAGATTAATAAGGATCAAGGAGAGCATGTGTCTTGGATTGGAGCATGTTAATGACGGTTTCGATTCCTAATTTCCCGGGATTACAAGACAATATACGCTCTAACTCTCAGCCAAGTTATACTTCATCGACGATAAGGGGCTCATCGTGTGTACTTGTGATGAAATTTGGGCAAGCTTGCATCTACGTTGTGAGGGGAGATACGTTCAAGAAGATTCCGGTTGATTCTTTGCTTGATCCGTGGCCTTCTCACCTCGCTTATGTTCCCAGTTTGGTATCCATCCCTTCAGGTCAAAGAGAGGAACAGAAATTAGCGGTTTAGTTTAATTAGATTCTGGTTTCTTGTAGCAAACTGAATTGATTCATTGTTACAAGTCATTGAAACCTGTTCTACATGAACACCAAATGCTCTCCAGTTTCTCAGCAAACTCTCCTCTTCTCTCGCTTATAACACTCTCATGATCAGCACCTGTGACAATGTCAACTTCCACCGCCGGAAAATTTGACTTCATGTCACCGGAGCAATGCGAAGGAACGATTTTATCAAGGTCGCCTTGTATCAAGTGAATCTTAACGCTGGAGTTTACTAGGGTTTCGAGATATTCATCAGCGAATTTGGAGGCGCCGCATATCACATTGTGCATACTATGCCATGCCGAGTGATGCGTGTGTCTCGTTATGTCCTTCATCTTCCAAGGAATCTCCCTAACAAAGATGAAACCTTTTATTGAAAACTGAGATATTTAAACCGAACCAATAACCAAAAACCAGTTCAAATGTTTTACCTTTTACCGGTACATAGCTTGATGAGCCACTCCCATATCCTGTGATGCTTGCAGACTATGAAACAAACGCACCTACCGATATGTTCATACCAAGACATCACCGCCGTTCCAAACGCCAGCGGCGGCCACAACCGCTTTCCAGCGATTCGGGTCAAGACCGATCCTTCATGCGATGAATGAAAATAAGGCTGAATTTTAAAAAAACACAACACAAACATAAAGTTCACAAATCGAATCTCTGCGGATTAGACTAAAAAATATCAGGTTAGAAAGCAAATTAATCTCTCACCGGTGCAACGAGAGTAACCGATTTGACGACGTTTGAATGTTTTGCCGCCAAAGCAAGAGCAATTAAGCAACCCATCGAATGTGCAACCACATGAAATGAATCTATTTGGTATGGATTAATGACAGAACTCTCGATCGTCTCTACATGATCTCTCAATGTATAGAGATTGTCTTTTGGCTTAGGACTCTCACCGAATCCCAGTAGATCGATCGCGAAGAGCCTATAACGATCTATCTTAATGTGTTCGAACACAGTTTCTGTCCAAAAATGTGATGAACCCATGAAACCGTGTATGAATATTACATTCTCCGACGGTTCTTGAACAGAGTCCTCTGTTTTCGTTCGACATGAAACATTGAAATCAACTGTAAGCAAACAATAATACAATAGTAGAATATTTGACCTCGAGAAAAATCAACACGAGTTAATCACTTGAAAGTTCAAACAACATGAAACATTAAATTCAATTGTAAGCAACAACAAGATGAAATAAAATATAAACGTAATTTCAAAGTAATCTGACCTCGAGAAATCGAATCTTTGACCACGACGTGAAGATTCCCATCTTCGTTCTTCGTCCACGAATTGCAAGATTGGCACCCACAATCTGACCATCTATTCGCCGGCTCGTGAATCTTAGATTTACTCACTTTCCGGGAAAATTTGAACTTTCTCGCGAATCCCAGAAGTCCGATTTCCCGTAAAACGTTTCTCCTCCGAAATAAAGTCTCCGAAACCTCATTTTCACCGGTGGTATGAGGCGCCGCCGTGCAGTAGCATCCGCGGGCTTTTCCCTCCAAAACCTCGTCGACGAACTCGTAAACTATGCAGAGAATCGCGTCAACGAGGTCGAGGAAGAAGAAGACGATTAAAGATAGGGCGGCGTGAATGGCTGTCCCGGATTTTCTCGCCCATTTTCTCGTGAATATTGAGAGGAAAGACATGGAAGCGGAGAGAAGAGAATCTAGAGCGCCAGAAAGTTGATAAATTGTTAGGCCACGTCGAAAGACAAATATTTTGACTTTAATCCAAGTTCAAAGGATATTAATCACAAGAACTCGAAACGACGTCGTTTTTATTGGATGCATGCATTTTAAATCATTTTTGGTAAATGCTTATTGGCTTCAAGAATTGATAAGGATGATTTTGCTTAATCCCTTAATTTGGGAATCAAACTTATTACATGACACTGTTGGTTATGTAGGAAGATGTTTTCTTCTAATCTCAGCCTTGCTCTTTGTTTTGTTGAAGAAATTCCAAATAATTTTGTTGTGTGCAGGAGGGAAGGAGATTCAAGAAGCACAGCGACTTCTAAAGCATGCTTTCGTCGCTTTAGATAGACAATACAGTAGATGTCAAAAAAAGATAGACAATACAGTTTTACCCATTTTCTGTATAATTAAAAAGAAGATAGTATGAATATGTAACAAAAAAAAAAAGGAATTGTAAATTTCACTCTCGCAAAAATGTTATGGATACAAGGTCATCTATCTCCTTTACCGGCTGGATCATAGTCGGTGTTCGGAGGAGGATTTCTCTGCTGGCGTTGAGAAGCTAAACGCCGTTCCAATGGAGTCTTCCTCTTGCTGACAACAAATCTATTCACTCCTTTCCTCATCGGCATTATCGACGGGAAATCTTCGTCCGGGATCTGACTCAGCTCTGATATGTTCTTAATCTCAGCCACTCGCTTAAACCATCTCTCCGCTTTTGCTTCCTCCGACATGTCCAACAAGTCAGGCTCCTTCACTAACGAACCCTCCAAGCTCTTTCCATTACTGATCTTCCCTGCCATTGGCTCGGGATTCTTGTTGCTTGAAGGTTCTCTTGGATCTTCTACTACTACCTGAGAAGCGTTTTCTGTCGCCGGGGATGGAATAGTATCTGTTGTTTCCTCCGGCTGTTTATGTTTAGCGAAATAGTCAGGTGGGAAAGGGACAAAAGGGACAAAGTCTGAATCTTTTGCTTCGATGGACATTCGTCTCTTGTTTGCTGGAGAAGTCAGTGAACGGTCTTTCTTCCTGCTCACCACAAACCGATTCTCTCCTTTACGCATTGGCATATTCTCAGGAGAAATCTCTTCCGGTATCGCGCTTTCCATATCTGAAACGTTGTGCAGTTCTGTGACCCTCTTGAACCACCTCGCAGATTTCTCCTCTGATTCTTTCTCATCTTTTTCAGGTTCTTCTGTTTCTTTGCCAAAGAGACTTGCACTTGACTTGTCCTCTCGATAGACGTTCCGATTGTCGTTTGAGACACCGTCCATTTGGTTGTTGGCGGTCAGACCAATCTGTGTTTCCTCCTTATCGGGCTTCTTGGCAAACATATCGGACGGTAGTGGCACGAATGGAACAAAATCAGAGTTAACTACCTGCGAAGATTTAAAACTCCTGGAAGAAACAATCTTATCATCAGATCGAGGAGCCAAAGAGGATGTAGAACCGAGAATCTCATTCAAGCTCCTGTTCGTTTTAGTTCCCAACGCCTTATCATCGCTCCCTTTCGAGTTTCCATCTGTAGCTACGCTGCTCTCAGGATTAGCTAACCTTCTCTCAAGAGGTGTTTTTCTTGTGCTAACAACAAATCTGTTCACTCCTTTCCTCAAAGGCATAATCTCTGGAAAATCCTCATCTGTATCAACACTGTTTGAATCAGAACCACCCTGTGCTACTTTACTAAACCACCTTTGTGCTTTCTCTTCATTTTCGACCAGTCTTTTCTCAAGTTCAGGATCTTTTGAGTAGCCAGAGTTGGCTAAATTGAGTGAGAAGTCCCCGGGTCTCTTGCAATCACATCTTAAGCAAGCTACGTTCCTCCCGTAATTGTAGAAATCGCATCTGATGGGTGAAACAAACGAGAAAGAAAGGGAAGGTTAACCTCATCATTCGCCGTCGCATTGACTATAATGCAGCACAGAAAACAAAATTAGTTGCTTACTGGGGACACTCCCATTCTCTACCAGTTAGCTGTCTCTTTGGTCTTGCTTCATCACACAGGAAGCATTTGACATTTCTCGCAAAGTTCAATCCACTGCACCTGTTTCAACAAATTCCCATACCATATATTACATTACATGAACAACAAGAAGATGAAACAAAGACATTTACAACTTACTGACTTCTAGCTCTAAAGATACGATCTTTCGACCCCAATAACAGTGTGTATAGTCATTATATACTAATTCAAACTCAGAGCCTATAGAATTTTCTTATGGTACGTTACTCTAATACCTTTCCATAGAAGAATGGCAACCAACAGGCCATAGGAGATTTAAATCAAAAGGATACTGATAATCCAAACAAATTCATACCTCGAGCAAATCCAGTCACCTCGTTTCATCTCAACGTTTTTATGAAAGGACCCGAGTGCTTGTCCATTTCTGACGGATAACTGATTTTGCATCGTGCCATGAACATTCGACTCAGGAGAACGGAAGCTCATCTTTGCTATCTCGCTCAAGAGGCTTCGAACCGATGACTCCATAATCTCTTGGTTATGGTGTTTGCTTCCCTCGGAAGAAGCAGAATCCACAACATAACTCAAAAGAAGCCTCATCAAATCCACTGTACTCGCCTTATCCATATCCAGTATCTAATATGAAACACAAGGGATCGAAACATCACTAACACTTAAGTGAGACTAGGATTCATCATCCACCATTAAAAGAGTAAGCTTTTTGCCAGAAAGAACTTACATTACCAATGCCCTGAGGACCACTACTTAGGTAAAGGCTCATCCTCTTTAGTGATTCCGGGCCTGTCCTAAATAAGAACGGCTTTGCATTCTCCACCACCACTTCGACGTCTCTCCTCGAAAGCATTCTAACATCCAGAAGAAGAAGAAAAAAGCAAAAAAGGTGAAATTGGAAAGCAATCAAGGAGAGAAAGAAACCCCACGAAAGAGGGTTTAACGAGATGAAAATAGCAGCTTTACTTACTCAAGTAACCCGGGTCGATCACGAGCAAAAGCTAAGCAAGCAAGAGCTGGACGGAGGAGTTCATCTGGAAAACCGGGGAAAAAATCGTTTTCGGAATCGGAGATTGGACCAGAATCTGAGAAGTAACCAGCCTCGGAGAGATGTTGGAGTAGCTCTGTCCATTCAGGTAGCCGGTGGTGATAGGAAGGAACAAAATCGGCGGCGGAGAAACAGACTCGGTGAGTATGGAGCCGCCCCAGGGGTATCGTGGGGACAAGCGCCGGCAAAGACACGAGTAGACTGAGAGAACATCGATTAGGCGAGCCAGCGGATGAAGGAGCAGACGCAAGGCGGTGGAAACGACGGAGATTGGTTACGCGGCCGATGAAGAGGCCACGGAAGAGGAAGAGAGGAGGAGGAGAAAAGAGAGAGAGGAATCTGGTGGAGTTGTTCATCGTCTCTCCTCTCGACGGTGACCGTTAGGTTTGTTTCTCCGCTCGGCGGATGATAGAAATTGGATGAAATGTGACGAATTTGTAAAAAATTTCTTTTTGTGCCGCGGATAGTTAATATTTTTATCGGCGAGGATTGTTCCAGTGAATCGTAATACTGTTATTTTTTTATTTTATTTTTGCCTTCCGTAATAGTCTATTTTTTAATCGCAAAGAATTAAGAAGAAAATAGGATGGATTTAGCGAAAAATTACACCTATATTATACAAATTGGAAAGAATTTTTTACATCGTAATTTTCTATAACAAAAAAAAAAAAATTATGGAGGAAAAAATAAGTGCTCTGCAAATTACTTGTAGTTGTAGAGCAGTGTAATAGTGAAATTAGGCATGGACATAAAAATCGGACCTGAAGAACCGAACCGAACCGATCCGAATTAGAAGGAACCGAATCGAATCGGAACCGACCTAAATATCCGAATGGGTCCTATATTTTTATATCCAAAAACCCGGAACCGAACCAGAACCGAACCGGGAACCGAATGGGTACGTTAAATATCCAAAATACAATTATATATCCAAAATATTTGTTGTATTTATACTTTAAATAACTTAAATACTCAAAATTGCAATTATAAACCAAATATATTAGTTATGTTTAGAACAAAATAACTAAAATACTCAGAATATTTGAAAATTTTTAATTATATTTATCAAATTTTAATTATTTTAAAAAAAAATTAGATAACTTGGATATCCGGAACCGATCCGGACCCAAACGGAACCGAACCAAACCCGAACCAAAAAAGCAAAATACCTGAATGGATTCTATTCTCTAGAACCAAAATATCCGAACCCGAAAAGAACCGATCCGAATCCGAACGGATATCCGAATGTCCAGGCCTAAATGAAATACTGAAATGTTAGAAAAACGGGAAAAAAAAACCGAGATGAATAAAAATTTAAGTTGACTACAATTTTTTTATTTTTTTATTAAGTATCTTATGTCGATAAATAGGCCTATATGGGCTCACATAGGCTACAAAATTTATGAAGCAAGTCCAGGTGCTGTCTGTACAACATGGGCTAACAAAAAAAAAATCGTAATGATAAGCCCATGGTTGATACTTAATTACTTATTAATCATTTTAAAATCAACGGTTGCGTTGGATGATCTTAACTCTTAAGGTCATCGGATTATCTGAATTATGAGCTCTAATTACACTTACACAGCAACACGTATTCCAATGAAGAAAGCCGTGGCATACTCTTGATGCTCGGTGTTTATTTGTAACCACGACAATAAATGTTAAATCATCCATTTAGAACCCTCCATGGCTAGAAAATATTTGCACATTTTGGGTTATGACGCAATTCTACGATTGGGTTGTAGTTTCGTTTATTTCATTTTTAAAAACACATTCCAGACAAATATTGCATTTCATTCAATAGGATGTCGCTTAAAATATTATATAGTTAGAACTAATATTGGATTTAGCCAAGTGATAAATATAGCTAGGCATGTTTCAGAGACTATAGTGTGAGTTTTATCTTGAAATGCTCAATTTCTAAAACAATTGACATCAATTTTCGTGACTTCAAAAGTTGAAATATACAATGTGACACGAATGCAAACATTTTTTTTTACTTAAAAGTTAAAACCGTTGAAATTAATATCCTGTTATTGAATTTTCATTTTCTTAAAACAAAACATATATACTCTATTATTTATTAAGTGTACATGTTACATGGTGTTTAGAGATTTTACATATTTTGTTAATTTTTAACTTTTATTGTTAATTTTGTTATTTTACATGTTACAAACTCTGAAACTAAACCCTTTTAGCAAAAAAAAAAAACTCTGAAACTAATGATATATAAACAACTATTACAGAATGATGTTAAAAATACAACTTTTAGAGAATTTACATATTTGTTATAGAAAAAAAACAATGTTAAAAAATCAAGATTTATATAGTGTTTATTAGTTCAGAACTTAACATATAAACTTAAAATTAATAATAAACAATCAAATATTACATTAAACTAAAAATTGTCATAAAAAACAATGAAAAATATCAATTAGCTAGGTTCAGTGTAGTAAAACGGAGAGAAGAATTGTGTTCTCGTCGACTTTGGGAATCATTGTGAGTTAAAACTTGGGTGTGGATTAGTTGCCGATCACTGCCGTCAACTTTTGACTAATGTTTAATTTGATTAATACTTTTGCATACATTAAGCTATTTATATTCTAATAATTAATTATTATTTTTGTTTGGATCCATCTGGACTAAAATATTGGTGAGTGCGTGGACAATTAACTGCCTCGATAATGACTTCAATCTAGTCCGTAAGGTATAACCTCATTAATTCCCCCAAAAATGTATTTTATCATAATTAATTACTTTTGATAATCTGATGTGATATGTTAGTTCTATGCTGCAAGTGCAATGGACCGGCTAACAACTTTGACATGATTTATAATTAAAATCTATAAATATAAAGAGACTTTATGTCATTACATCATGAGATAAAGCCCTAAATTCCTCAAATTAGTTAAAGTGTCCTCTTTAAAACTAATCAAGAAACTTTCTCTAAGTGAATGTAATTAGTGTGGCTTATCTCATGATTACCCAAACAATCTTATTTTAGCATTTGGAGTTTCGATTTTTCCATCTCTCTACACCTTTTGTTTTATGGTTCTATTAAAAGATTTATTCGACTAAGAAAATAAAAGCTTAGTCTAATGGTTTTTGATATCTCATGGCTCCTCATACCATGGTTGCTAAAAAAAAAAATCTCATATTAAAAAAGGATAAGAAATATACATGTCCATTAACTAAATTTATACAAGTGCGACTGGTAGAATTTTTTTTTTTGACTGGTAGAAATTATGGTTCACCAAATGATCAGATATTTTATGGTCGATCAATAACTCTGACCGATGAAAACCACTAACCATTTTTGATTATTAATAATTAAAAGTGACTGATTGTAAAAACTCATCGTCGACTTTATCTAATGACGAACATGGTCTACCGGATCGACGAACTATGTACAGAAGGCAATCCTACTCTCCATCCAAACAAACTCAATCCAGCTTCGTTTTTTGGCCTTCCATCATATCACCATACTACCGTACGTATTCGAGTTTATATCATACGTCCGACTGATGATACAACGTACGTAGTATAGCTTTTTATAGTGTGAAATGATAATATATTTAGAAACAGTATGAAACAGTGGTAAGAGACAAGTATAACAGTACGATAAAACACTATCTTACCACTGTTTATTCACCACTTCATATATCTAATGGTTACATATATAAGAGATGATATACACATTGTTATTGGGAGTGATTAATTGGCTCAGAAATATATATCACTAGTTCTGTACTATTATATTATTTTGAGGCGGTCAAGATATATCAATCTTTTTAATCTTACAACATGTACTAAAGTGCCAAATAAATTTACAGCTGAAGCGGTAGTAACATCACCTCCTACGTACGTACCACTTTTAATTATCACTTTATTCCACCAATCATATTATTTACTTAAACAATCTAAATTTTGAAAAGCTCGTTTATGGTTTTGGATTAGAAACACCTATTGAAAATTTTAATTAAGGACGTCAAGTTTATTATAACCTTAAATTTAACCCATAGTAAAATACAGTCGACGGCATTTAATGAAACAAAATCCCATACTAAACTAAACACATCTTTCATATTAACATTTTTTGTTTATGGATATATCGTTCATATTATCCTTTTTTTTATAACATAAAACTCTGTTTTTCTTTCATATTATCTTTACCCACAAATAAAAAAAATATTTATTTCATGGTCGTTGAAAACATGAGTTCTTCCATGGTCGAAAATAGGATTTGTAAAATGTCACTAGATGATTATTATTCAAGTCATAACACACACAAAAAAAGTGGAATTGGTCCATAACGGTTCGAGGATCTTTTCTTTGAACCGGCAACAGAAATACGTGATGATGGGACACGTGTTAGGTAGGAACACGATCCGCTCGTGTGTAACAGTTCATGATGTCGTCATTTCACGTCGGTACAAGACTTTTTTTTTTGTCGTCAGCAGAAGATTTCAAAATTAACGAAACCGTTCCCATAACCGAAACTCATATAATACAAGACACCATAAATAATTTTCTGGGTACTTTTCTGTCTTTTCTTTGGTTTCTAACGTTTCTTTGTATTATGTTTGTTTTAGTCTTCGCTTTTTTGGTTGAATGTAATTCCAAGTTCGACTTCAGTTACATTTTTTTCCTCCATTTTTTATATCAGAATTAAATGGTTTGCATACTCGATCTAATTCACTACAATTAATAACTTAATGATTTGCTCTAAAGATAAATTATTGTTTTCTCAAAAAAAAAGAAAATTTATTGTTTTGTTTCGTCATATCAGTATTAGAGTCGGCTGTTTTTTTTTTTTTTTAACATTCATTAGAGTCAGCTGTTACGCATGAAAAAAAAAACACTTTTACATTCAAACGTGTGACGACCCCATTCAATTCTATTATATATGAAATTGATATAAGGATCTCATGCCCAGCTTCAATAAGTTCAAAAAAAGTGTAGCTTCAATGTTTAATAAGAGCAAGACATAGTCCATATCATTGAACAATAACAGTCCTACATAGAATTCGTATTTATTTAAATATTTAGGTTTTTAAGCAACAAATTAAATTAAGCTTTTTGTCACCATTCACGTTTTATTTTTTACTTTAACTGTCCTAATTATTTTTTGTTACGCAAAAATTATTTTCTATAATTATCTTGTAAACCAATTTAATAGTAAAGAAAATATCTTCTTCTTTTTTTTGTTAAAGGGCCTAAATTAAATATGATATATCTTTCCTGGAATAAAGTACAGCAAAATTGAGTTTAAAACTGAAAACTAAAACGAAACAAATCACCTTCTTGATAAGAAAATATTGGTTAATTACGAGGTGGGAATTTTTATTTCCCGTGTTCTCTAATTGAAGATGCAACACGAGATATCAAAGTAGTCACATATCATATATGATAATGATCTAATTCAACATATATTTTCAAAAATATATATATATATATAATGATCTTAAGAAATTATATTCTTCTGATAAAAAATAGGATATACATATATTTTCAGTTTGCGACGCCTGTTTTCCCATTAATTGTCGCACAACATTGTTTGAGTTAGTTTTTTTTTTTTTTTAAACATTGTTTGAGTTAAGTAGAACTGTAGAAGTGTGCTTGAGTTCACTGAATATATAAGTAATAATGTATAAATCTAAATCGACGTCGAACCCTTCGTTCAAAAGATCTTGAAGTACTTAAACTAGTTTTTTTTGTTTGTTAATGAAGTACTTTTTTGGTTAAATTTAATGAAGTACTTAAACAGTTAAACTAGTTGTTGAGCTAATCATGATTATATAATAAAATATTTGCAGAAAACGAATTCTTTGAAACATGCGATATATATACACACACACACACGCACATATATACGTTATGGAGAACAGAAAAACTGAGAAAAAGCAATTAATTTCTCTCCCTTTAAGATCTTTTCTTGCTTTGTGTCCGAAACAGACAAATATTGATTCTGTTGTTTTTTCCCATAATTAACTCACACACACACGTATGTACGTGCACACGTGCAATATATGTATGTGTGTATTAGTGTATACTAGTAGCCACACGAGCGGTTCAAAAATGTTTTTGGAGTTTCCGAGACTGTTGAGTCTGTGGGGCCTACAGATATCGAACCCTCCACACGCACGAGCGGGTCTCGTTTTGCATGCAACAAAACTACACGTACCCACCGACTTTTCCAAAGCCTTACTTTTGCACGTGTAGAGAGAGAGAGAGAGAGAGAGAGAGAGAGAGAGAGAGTTCTCAAACTTTAGCACAACAAAAAAAAAAGTACTCAAACTGAAAGTATCACATTATTCGAAATTTTCGTTAAGTGGAAAAAAAAATGCAACTTGTAGAAAAACGTGAACATAAATTCTTTCTAATACATTTTCTATATATAAGATTTTTCTTTGTTGTTAAAATATAAGAAAAGAAAAGAGATATTGAATAACTTGAAAATATTTGTTTTTCTTTTCTTTTTTACAAGAAACAAAATTAACAAGCAGCTCACAAAAATATTGATTAATTGTTACAGATCCGTTTTGATATTTTTTTTAAGATAGAATTTTAAAAACCACGAACGATTAAACGTATAGTTTAAATGACAAATCAAAGTTACATATGATTTGTCAAAAAAAAATGATAAATCGTATGTAACTTAGATAAAAACCATCGGAATGAAATTATTTAGGTCTTTAAAAATGATAACTTATACAAAATTTGATTGAGTGTGGTATAAAAAAATTTCCCCTTACACCTTTTCGGTGTGAATAAAAACAGCTAGCAATTTATTTTCCATGTACTTTGAATAAAAACTCACCATCAATTTTTAAAATAATATTCTTATATTAACTTCTAAATAAATGTCAGTCAAATTCAAATATAATTCAATAAAAAAATAGAGAATCTCTCTTTCCTCTTCCACCATATAAACAGTGAAAAGCCATTCAAGTGATCTCCCTCTCTCTATCTCTCTATCTCTCTTTCTTTCCTATTCCTGGTTTCTTTTTCTTTAATCCCTAACCCCAGAAGAAGAAAAATGAATCCAAGTCTCCCTGAGAAAGATCTAACAGGTAATGAAACTATCAATGGGTCGAGACGATTCGAAGAAGCAAAGAACTTCGGATCTCCACCAAACTCGTACACCGACTCCTCTCTCGCTAGAAACCATCCTCACAACAAATCAGTCTCACTCTTGGAGTCGGAAGATGAGCATGAGAAAGAGAAGAGGGTTGAAAAAGAAAATAGACTAAAAAGGAGGGGCAGAAACGGAATAAACACAAAAGTATGCTCAAGAGGACACTGGAGACCAACAGAAGATGCTAAACTCAAGGAGCTTGTTGCCCAGTTTGGTCCCCAAAACTGGAACTTGATTGCTCACCACCTTCTTGGTAGATCAGGTACATTTATTTACCTAATTATTACCTTTATTTTATCAAAAAATTATAACCTTTACTTGTGTTACTAAAATTTCCGTAAATGTTAAGTTTTTTCTCTTAAATCTTTTTTTAAGTAGAAGAACAAATAATTAAATATTTAATTTTAATCTTTAACATATTTAATTATCTGTTTCGTTTCGAAAAACAAATAATTAAATATGTTAAAGATTAAAATTTTGGTATCCAAAATGTCCTCTTTTTTTTTACAGATAATTAAGTCTTTTCTCCTAGAAGAAAAAAGAGTCTTTTCTCCAACCTTAATACTATTCGAAAAAATAGTTTTAAAACATATAATAAAGGGCTATAAGTGTAAACAACAATATACATTTAATGACATAATATTTGATAGTAACCAATTTCAATTTTTATAAGGGTACGTAGTTAATGTTGCTTCTTTGATTGCAGGCAAGAGTTGTAGATTGAGATGGTTTAACCAACTAGACCCGAGGATTAACAAGAGAACCTTCACCGAGGAAGAAGAGTTTAGGCTTCTAGCTGCTCACCGAGCTTATGGCAACAAGTGGGCTCTGATCTCACGTCTCTTCCCCGGTCGGACCGATAACGCTGTCAAGAACCATTGGCACGTCATCATGGCTCGAAGGACTAGAGAGAGTCAACGACAACGTCAACAGCCTCATGAGGCGCCGTCAGGAAACGCTGAAATGACGGTTTCGTCCTCACGCCGCTATCATCACGGTGAGTTTTTCGGTAAAGTCGCGAAGGGCAGTTTCGTCAATGATGACGACGACGATGAAGATGGTTCAGCTGTATCTACTTGTACAACGGAGCTCTCTCTCACTCCGCCTTCTTCGACGACTTACCAGCCTCGCTTCTTGAATTACGATAATACCCTTGCCTCAGGTAACGATTTATTTGTTTGCTAGTTTTATAATGTTTTCTTTTTCTAAATAAGAAATTACCTTCATGACTTTCTTGAGACATGAAAAATATAGAAACTTGGAATGTTTTTTCTCGGTTGTCTTGAGAAGCGTTTTCGTGAATCTAATTATAATGATTTTGGTCGGTTGGTCGAGACCAGAATCAGATAGCAATTTTTACCGGGTGTACCGTTTGATCATGATCGGTTTATACTTTAATTTTTGACTAAAATTAGCTTAGATTCCAGTCTTGTTCAAAGCATATTAAATGATAATTTTGGCACACTTGTTGTTGTATAACTACGATGAGTGACCACTTCCGATGATTTTCATATATATGGCAATAATTACAAATTTGAATGACAAGAGAGAAAGAAACAGTGTTTTACATCGTAAGAGTACCTATGGGTATAATAATATAAGGAGGGGTGGTACAATGTCACGTTACCATTTCAAAACAACAAAATTTCACGTGGGGGCTCAAAAAACTATTTTGATAATTTTGCAGGTAAAGATGGTCAGTGTGTGCAGAGAGCAGAAGTAAATGGCAAATATGGTAAAAAGATGGACCATCAAAATCACCACACAATCACAGTCAGTGAAAGGAAGGTGGAGATGGAGATGAAGAGTGGCTTTTACTTCTTTGATTTTCTTGGAGTGGGAGCTTCTTGATTAATTATTTGAAGAATTAGGGTTCATAATGAGGGAATTGTTGAGATAAAATGGGTTTAGTTTCTTCTATTTCTCCTGGTTAATTTTTAGGCGTGTTTGTTTAACATTTTAATTTGGGCTCAATCTTTGTAGAAGTTAGCTGGGTATAAAAAACTAAAAACAAATTAAATAATTTCGTACAAGTCAGTAGTAATCAAGAAATAATTTTTTTTTTTTGTAGTTAACATTCTTTCCAGGAGAATTAGAATACACTCATATAAATTATCACTTCTTTTTTTTGTCTACAACTCATACAAACACATTCAATTCGGATCATAATTTGTAAACCATTAATTAAACTATAAGCTTTAGTTGTGAAATTTTAGAAAAATTAACATTCTTTTGGGAAGGTTTTGTATACGAATACTATTTAAAACTTTAGAAGTAATTCGATACGAACAAATAAATCTCAAATACTGTTTTTTCTTTATTAAAAAAACATAAATCTCAATTGCTTCCCTGCGTCCGTTCGATTATACGAGCCACATAGTAAAGTTGGGCCTATCAATTTCCTATTAACTTACAAAACAGATATAAGAGCCCTCTAAAGCCCACGTAGAAGTGGGCAATATATAAATCCCATATAACTTATTTAGTCGAAATGTTGAAGTAGACTCTGGTCTATGGGTCGATCCGGTGTCTCCGGATGCTCTACGAAAGATAAAAAAAATTCTCTTTTTCATTTTTGTTTTATTAATGAAATTTCTTTCAATTTTTTTTTTTTCAGAACAATTGACGTTTAAAATGTGGGGTCCGAATGAGGACATAGATTGGCTTTCACTGTCTTACTTTCGTTAGAGAGACTACTTTCGTTAGAGAGAGAGAGAGAGAATTAAATGATGGTATCCATCAAAATCATTTACGCTCATTAGACACATCAAGAAGACGATCCATAATCAATTAATCATATCAGTTCCTTGCGGGAGTCTGATAGGACTTCATGGTCTGATAGGACAAAGCCTCTCTCCGGGAGTTCAACTTTGGTTCACCACTCATCGTTGTTTCAGACTTCATGGTCTGTTTTATTTTCAAATTTTAGTATTTTCTTTTCTTTATATATATATTTTTATAGTTTGTGCGTAATCTCCTTTGTTGATGAATAAATTCCTCTCAACAAACAAACAATAAACTTGATTGTTGTTAGAAATGTCAAATCTAAATGACATATTTTCCACAAGTTATATCTCCAACTAAGAGTTTGTTTGTTTTGTAAATTAAGGTTTGTGTTTTTTTTTTTTTTTTTTATAACTCAGGGAATCCCAGACCTATGGAAGGGTCCAGACTAATCCCTCGGGGAGTTGCAACCCATGGATAGACCTTCTCTCCGGATATTCAAATGAGCCGAAAGTAAAAACCCATATCCGTGTGGCCAAATGGAAATAATTTAACAATTAAGGTTTGTGTTCAGGCGAGCAAGAATCGACAAGAAAAACAACATATCTATTCTGACGAATTCAACATATCTTTTTTAAAAAAAAAACTTTTAACTCTAAATAATACACGATAGACATAAAATCAATAGAAGTATAAAATAATTGACAGTATGTGTTGCAACACAAGATAGCCAGTTCATGTCTGTCTCGGTACCTGTCGATGATAAAATGAATAAGAAATATATAATTTTAGGTAATTAAATAATTAGAGCATGCTAGTTATATTTGCGTAGATTAATTAGTTTATGATAACATTGACAAAATGGTTTACAAAAGTTTTATATTTCTAGAAAATGTTGACACCGTCTATTTATTTGACCAAGAGAGAATATAAATTCCCAAGGTCTCTTTTGCCAATGAACTCACTAAAATACTCAAAAAGTCGGAATTTATTGGTTCTCGTGTTCTTGGCTATAGTGTTTATTTTTAGAAATAAAATATATAAGATTAATAAATACTCTTTCAGTTTCAAAAAATGTCGTTTTGACATATTTCACACAAATTTAAAAAAATATTAAAATTTCTGTTTTACTTTTTGTTAACGCATTAAATAAAATCATCTCTCTAATTAATACATTAAATTACTAGAATTAAAACTAGATTTTTATTTAAAATTATACATTAAAAATATAAAACGACACTTTTTGACACTCTTTGACACTACGGAAGAAGTAATATATATTTTTCCTTGTTTCATAATAAATACATTAAAAATCTAAAACGCCAATTAATTTAAAATAAAAAATAATTTTTAAACGCTTGTTTTTTTAAAAGCAATACATAAAAACCCTAACCCGAATTTATTTTTTAATACATTATATATAGAGCTGACATCAATCTGTAGCTTAGTTAAATCACAAAACTTCAGTTACAGAAAAATATTAATTTATACAAAAAATGATATTCCATTTATTACATAAACCGACAACCCTCAAATTGATTATATCTTATTATATTTTCTGCAGTAATAGTTACAGAGTGAAATGGGTGGGTTCTTGAGATTAATTTCTGCAGGCAGCGAGGACTTTCAGAATTTGAAAACGTTATGGAATAGAAAAATGGTAAAATAATGAATATAATCATGAGAAAATCGACAAAACAAAACAAAAAAAGGTCTGAAAATCATTTACGAAAGTATTTATGAGCACTTTTTAATAGTTAATAATGTATACATTAATAATAGAGTGAGTTAAATTTAATTACCAGGAAATAAGCTTGGCCATGTTGTAAAGAATGCATCAAGAACCCGAACTCATCAGTGGGAAGAGGAAGACCAGAGGAATGAAGTAACACCAAATCTTCACCGAACATTGCTTTCATGTCTATTGCTCCTTTTGTTACTTCCGTCGGAACTCCGTTTATGAACACCGTCATTAACCCTTTTATATGCAGAGATTTAAGAGAAATTTTATTACTATTATTTTGAGAACTAGCTCTCAAAATACATGATGTTAGCCTAACATTAAAATTGGTTTAAAACCCACCTAAAAAAATTGGGTCTTTCTTGTTCACTTTCAAAACTTATTTTATATAAACACGAGGCATCCAAACATTGGTAATTTCACTATTGTTTTAGCGGAAAGGGTTCTCTTAATTCCCAATAAAAAATCTAAAAACCCAAAACTTTGCGGTATAAAAAAGAATTATGAGCCATGCAAATGAATAAATCACCTTGTTGGTAGTGGATATTGGACTTTTGGTCAGATGGGCTAAAAAATGATGAAGCATTTGAGCTGTATTGATGATGATGATGATGATCAGACTCATGGCCATACATTGTGAAGAGATTATTCTCCATGCCATTGTTGCTTTCACACCCACCACTCGAAGGAGAAGAAGAGAGGCCGAGAAGAAAGGAAGAGACTTGAGATGAGGAATCATTAAATAAGTAATTAGCTGATGAGTTGCTACAACTTCCAAATCCCAAATCAATCTCGCTGTTGCTGTAAGGATGATGATGCATGTTCATAGTCGTCATGTGCTGGTGGTCTTCAGCTCCTTTGGCGGTGGCGGCTGCAGCGGTGGCGGCTGCAGCGGTGGCGGCTGCAGCGGTGGCGGCTTGAAGTTGCCGCTGTCTCCGGCGAGATCTTGACCGTCGGTTTTGAAACCAGTAGAAGACGTTTGCGTCTCCCACTGCACCGAATTAATCCAGCATCTTTCTTATCCTCACCGTTTCCTCTTTTGGTGGGTTAACAATACCACTGTTGAAGATGGATTCGAGTATCAAGATTTGCTCCGGTTTAGGTGACCAACGTGATCGGACCGGTTCGGTAGAATTGGAGGGGGCGGAGGAAGAACGGCCATGCCCGGTAGGGCTTTGTGATGATCCTTCTTGATCCATTTACTATCAAGACTGCTAGATTTTTATTTTTATTTTGCTTTTCGTGTTTTTTTGGATTATGGATATTAAGAAAAAGAAGGAGATTTTGTGGTGACTTGAGGGAAGATCTGTGTCAAATTTATAGGAGAGAGTTCGTTCCTCAGTGATTTGTTTTTTTCCTTTTTTTTTTACTTAAACACTAAGTTATTTTTGTAGTGCTCTCACTTATGTTTAAATATTGTATATAGGTACAGTCGAATATGTTAACACGTATTCCGAGAGGCGGACGGATTATAAACCGGGGTTGCATATATATATGGTGGTGATATAACCAGCGAGGGGAATGTTTTCGATCATAACTTGTAGTCTTCGATCTAGTGATAGTTAAGTATAGTATCATCGTGATTACAATCTGTAACCTTAAAAAATAAGATCGATCGATGTTATTGTAACAGTTATTTGTATAACACTAGGAGTCTAGGAAAATAGTACTGTGACAAATTAGTATACCCAAACCAGAAAATATTTAAGTGGGGAAACATGAGTTATGATTGTCCTGCTTTCTGCGGTAAATATGATCCAAACGTATTTTATCAGTTATTAATAAATTTATTAAATAGCAAATTATTTTTCCAAACCTCGACCTGGTTGCTTTTAGATATACGTAAATGTAGAATAAAGATTATCATGACGTCATGCAACAGAGGCCAAAAAGATTTTGTTTGTCAAGTAGAACTTGGTCTTTGATTGAGATATAGATTGATATGAGACAAGCTTTTGAACACCTCACGCACATATATAAACAACATTAGCCGATCAAAACTTTATAGATTATAAAGTCATTTTTAATATATAATTAGAAAAAGGCGAACAATGAAATAATTTATTTAGCTTAATTTATTAATTTTGCGTATGGTATGTCATATTTGAAAATTAAATAGATAATCTCGATCACTAGTTTTAAAAATTTCAAACGTTTAAAAAAAAAAATTAAGCAATTGAAAATGTAATAGATGGTTCATATCCTTCTTATAGTACTAAATAATAAAATTATATATTTGCGTACCTCAGAAAAATATTACAGTATAGATTTATTTGATCTTACACAAAAGTGTACATTTGATCACTCAATAAAAACAAATATCATAACTCATGCGAGTAACTTCATATGTTTATAATCATGCGCAAAATACATTTTACATATTTTATGAATATCGAGAATTTTGTAAACTAATAATAAAAATGACAAGAAAAAGATACGTAGGATTTTGTTTCACCTCTGAATTTAGTTTTCCAAGGTTACGTTTGCGTTGTATATGACCAATGACTTAATAAAATACTTTAGTATTTTCTTTCAGTTACACAATTGTCACTTTAAACAATATCCACGAGAATATATTAGATCAAGGTGGCAACAGCAATCAATATCTCTTAGTCCATTGGATTTTTTTTTTTTCCATTTGAAACTATCATTAGAAACAAACAAAGTAGGATACAAAGGGAAGATACAAGGTAGGATACAAGGTAGGATACAAGGTAGAATACTAAATCCCAATATTGGGAGACATAAAAACACAGAATTTGAAGTTAAACTTACAAATAACAGAGAGCGAGAAAAAGAGCAGTAGACGCGGACTACAATGCTCACAAGTCGAAGTCAAAACGGAACTACAAACGGAAACTGAAGAGAACCGAAGCACGGAGGAATCGCGAAGAAATAAACCAAATACGACGATCAGCAATAAAATAAACCACAAACGAGAATCTAATCTAAACTCCTAACCACCTAATTCCTAGATCTGTTTTTCTTCTTCTCCGATCGTGTGCTTATTCTTTGGTTTTTAGTAAGTTTTCTTTTGGGTTTGCTCCTTCCCGGTGTTGTTTGGTGTCTCCAGCCATCTGTTCTTAGGCTTTTCCTCTCTTTTGGTTTTTGGTTGCTCTTTTGGTTGGTTGAGTTTGATTAGTGTCTCTGTTTTCGGTTGTTTGAGTTTGTTTTTACTCTTATAAACCTTCTGATTGTGGGATCGTTGTCGTTTGTCTAGCTAGGATTTTCTTCGATCAGCTTCTCTTTTATTTCGGGTAATCTTTTCCAGTCTCCTTCGGCCGCTTTAATGTTAGTTGAATAAGTAGTTTTCTTCCGTTGTTTTCTAAGGTCAGTTCTTGTAAGGCTAACTTCTTGTGGGGATGTAAAGTTCTTGATTTAGACTCTTTAAATCCATTGGATTTTATAATTTATTTTAGTTTGTTTTAGAATTCATATCATATCCTCTAAAATGAATCTTATTTATCCGCGAAGCATATATATAAATCCATATCGAATAAATCCTAATCTTGCTATATGGTCGAATAGAACCAATTCCTTATTCGATGGTGCGTCAGAGGATTTAGTACATGTGTCCGTCAGTGTATGCATGCAAAATAATCTAAAACAATTATACGATCATTTTTAGAGCAAAGAAAAAACAGCTGACATTTTCTATTTGTTTCCCCTTGTAACTAGCAGTATAAAAAATGATTGAATCTAAAAAAATTATTTGTTTTATAGTTACAATATCATTGTCTCTATAAAGTTTTTCAATTAGAAAATCTAATATACGAATAAAGAGGAATAAACATAATTAAAATTTACGTAAGTTTGTGTGAACACAAATCAACTCTAATAAATATTTTGGTAAAATGATAGTCAAAATCTTTAGCAAAAAAAAAAATTGATAGTCATAATCATACATTTAACCAATTCGATCCCATCCAAAAAATATCATACATTTAATTTATTTTAAATACTTAACTTTTGATTGTTAATAAATAAAGTTGTCCGTGTACCGTATGCGTATGTATCGATAAGTGTGCATGTACGTATATGAATATAATATACGTTAAAAGTTAAGAGTGTTGAACAATACAATCGGCGACAATCTGTTTCTTTCTTGCCTTCTGGTATTTGACGACGATCTATGTTACTTCCTTAGCTGTTTCATTTTTTTCTTTTTGTTTTATTACCATCTCAAAATACTATATACACAACTCCAGTTTTCTCTGTACTTTTTCTTGTTTTTCAGTTTTCACATGGCCGCCCTTTGAAGTTATAACCGATCGAGTTATTTGGCACAAATATTGTTTTTTCTTCTTCTTCGAATTCCCTAGTTTTAAATTTGTAGTTATTTGACCAAGAAAATAAACAATTTAGTGAGACTTGATATCTGAGGGAATTTGTATATATGGTAAATGTGAATATCGATTTTAGAAGTTGGCATACATATATGCTACATAGAAGTGTGAAAATAGGTTAATGATAACATTTTAGTCCATTTGACGACATTTGTATAGTTTAAAAGAGTGCTCTACCAAAACTTGTAATAGTCTTACTTAACTCATTAGCCAATATATTATTATGGCCGTTAATTTTGTGGATCGAGCCACTGATTATTTAAATTTATTTTTTCTTCTTTATAATTTTTCAAAAATATGATTGACTAGTTAATTTCTATGTACAATCAAGTATATGATGAATCATGTTTGAAACTTGCGGCAGTTCTGAATAATTTATATTAATGACGGAGGAAATTTTCCATTCCAAAGCTACAAAATCTATAAATATTAGT
Source organism: Alliaria petiolata (assembly GCA_020283515.1). NCBI lineage: Eukaryota > Viridiplantae > Streptophyta > Magnoliopsida > Brassicales > Brassicaceae > Alliaria > Alliaria petiolata. The sequence goes on from JAHZTW010000001.1 coordinate 180,008,677, forward strand.
CACAGGAAACAGAAACAATAATTGCATGTTTCCCGTATGTTACGTTTCCATGAGAAAATATTGAACTTCAAATTTTTGGAATTTGATCAAAGTAAATTTTTGTTTAGGGGTGAAATACATACTCTTTTCATTCACACGATGAAGAGAAAAACAACTCACATTTGTACCCTAAAAGCTCCAACCAAATGCTGGTATGTCCCCAATATAATTATTAAACTTAATAGAACCTTCCTACAAATCCATGGGACATTTAGTTGGAGAGATGGCATTTTTAATACTATAGCTAGTGATTAGTGAACCTAGTTCACAATATAGGAGTAGGTATGTCTGGTCTGCCGGGTACGTAGAGGCGATGATGTTTCTCGTATAGATCAAAAACCTTTTAATGCGGATGAGATTTGGTGTATAACATGTATTTAGTGTATTCATGATGACTTCAATTACGTTTAGACACTCCCCCGCGTCAAGTGGAAAGAGGAGCGATCGGAAGAGATTCACTCAAAAGAAAATATTATTTTGGAGTATGTTATTATCTTTCTTTTTTTTTTGACAGCTTTTGGAGTATGTTAGCTACATGTCAAGAATACAAAACATCAAAATTGGATCTACAAACCTCTAACGAAAATGAAAATAAATGTTTTTGACACAAAGTTGACGAAATATTCTGGATGAGATATGGATATCCAAACTTTAAAAAAAAAATCAATATTATATGTATCTGTATATATATACGTATTACTCGTACTCAAATACCTTAACGGGTCAAATCGAGTCCCTACTATATACACCTCGCATCATCCCTAATATTTACACTTTAAAAAAAAACTGAATTCCTTTTATATTTATTTTATTAGACTTTAGAATTCATGCACGTCAGGAAACAGCCAAACTACTACTAGGAGTAGTGAAATAATCCTCCCGTGACTTGTTAAATAAAAGGAATCCCAACACCTACATAACTCGCGTCTGCTGTACAGCTTTTCTTCTTTTTTTCTTACATCATCCATATGTATGTATAAGAGGTCAAGATTGTGCAATTTTTTTTAATTTTTTTATTTAATTATTACCGACTGTGACTGAGTTGATACAACTGGGTATTACTTGTCTTTTATAACTTCCCCAGCTGTTTGTCCTTTTTTCGTGAAACGGAAATTGATTTTCTAATTAATTGGTAGAAAAACAAATACATACCACTAGAGATTTTAAATAATTTAATATGTCCACAACTAGACACTATTTGTCTTTCCCGAATATTACTATCACTGATTCATCCTCCAGATTCAAATCCACATAATGTATATTCTTAATAAAAAAACAAATAAAAACAATTTAGTATTTTAAGACATTTAACGTAATTATGGATATGAAAGAGAGAAAAAAAATTCAACTTAAGTGTGTGACATATATAATATATATTTGTTGTTGCTTTTGAAAAAATATACCATTTATTATACATTTTTTTGTTGCTTTTGAAAAAGTTGTACTATCTTAACCGAACTATATAGCCAATACTTAAGTACCAATAGCCCACTCAAATACATAGTATGATCCAAAATAATATGATGTATTTTACAAAGTATCTAAAATTTTAGACACAGAGTCAAGCCAAACTATATTTCTGTTATTGTGTCCTAAACCGCTTTTTTTTTTTTTTTTGGAGGACCAGATCAATGGTTATATGTGATTTTCTAAACCGAATAGATAATAAACATGTCCTCAGTCGGGCTAACCAAGATATCATATACATAATTTTTTTATAAAAAAATAGGATCTCTATCCACATCCAATATCCAAAACCACAATCCTAAAGTTGCTTTTGGGACGCTGGAGCCTTGAAGTAAAACCCAATCTACACATGATTCATTGATGCACCTTAAAAGTATGTATTTAAACCCTCAAACAAAGTAATTATTATAATTATAGTCGTTAGATGTCTTATTGTAAGATATAGAGCGCTAGAGTTAATATATGCGCAAATACGTCACGAAGCATTGAAAACTTTAATGAAAAAAATAAAGCATCTTATAGTTAGAATAAAGTAGACCTCTAGGGATCCGGCAGAGACTGTACGAGGATTCACCTTAAGCCACTCTCTCTGTGGTCCTGAAGACCAAAATCTTGTAAGAGTTTGAGACTTCGTTCTTCTGAAATCTTCCTTATGTGGTCCTGCTCTGTAACAATGTACGGACTCTCTTTAATCTTTATATACACACCTGCATGATTTTAATATACCCCTACATATTTATATAAAGACTTTATCAATTAGGGCAATTATGTATATATAAAATTGTTTGGTCCCTCAAAATGTTAATAAAATATTTTAAAAAAATTATTGTTATGATGCATTTTAAATTCTTTATTCAACATATTGTTTAACTGCATTTGTTCTATCCATTATCTTTGTATGGCTGTATAGATCATATTTTTTAGGTAATAGCTTTTCTAGCATTTTGAAGAGCTGTTATATATTTACAAGAAATCGTATGTTGTGTTTTGTTCTTTTCTTGGTTGAGTATGCTTAAAAAAATGTGCACTAAAGTTTTACGAAAACCGGAAAATTTCTTAATTTAAATCTCAAACTAGTCTTAGATTCTATGTAAAACTTTTGGTATAAAATATGCTTGGTCATATATCATCATTATGTTGCATAAGGGTATTAGAGCATGTATATATACTGATCTATATATACACGCATTTGATTCGATGAAATGATTTTTATGAACATGTCGTAAGAAAAAGAAGTGTGTGAACATTGTGAGCTAGTTTACAAATATAGAGCTGACGCATATGAAGTAAGTGGAGCTTTGTTGATTTGGCCGGTGAATCTGCAGATCACTCATAGGGACACTAAAAATAACTAGAAAGAAGACAAAAAAAAACATAGAGGGGAAAGAGAGAACACATATATTACAATCAATATTATATATATTTTTGATATGCATGCACCCTGACAAACGGATGACGACGATAGCTCTTTTTTCTCTATTTAAATATATAGAGAGAAATATAAACATTTTACTCGTCTTGTACAATTTAGTCAAACAAACAATTTTTTTATACGTCTTCAGTCTATTTTGTTTTTCATCGAATCCTTTAATCCATTTTATTGTACGAACGAACATTTGATGGAATTCTGTCAACTATCCCCTATATATTAACTGAGAAACATTTTTATAGAGTATACTTATTTTTTGAATTATTTACATTAATCCCATTTTGCTGAAGTGTCACCACCACACTTATTTTCCATTATTTTAATACAAATTTCCTTTTTTTAATTAGATTAATTACATTATATGGTTTTAACCATTTATTACTTTTAACTACTTTTAATATGCACACGAAATTATGTTTTAATTTTCGAATTCTTTAAAATAGAATTTTTTGTTATGTGATGATTTATTATATAATGAAATATAATTTATACACAATTTATTATATACATAATACTATTTTTTGCTTAGGCGGAAAAATATGTTTACAATAAAAAAACTTAGATATGTGTGATTTCAATAAAAAATTAGAAAATTATAACAAATTAAAACATATTTTCTAGGTTAAAATCAATGTTTAGTGCTTTTATTTTGCAAATTATATTATTATTTATTTCAGATATTGTTTTCATAATTTATTTGTGATATCTCTTCATTTATCTTTCCAATTGCTTTAATACTATAACAATTTTAAACTTTTTCCTACTATATTTTCAACATAACAAAATATTATATAAAAAATTAGATTAAAATATTTTACTATAGTTTAAGTTTTCAATTATAAAAACTAAATAATAAATAAATTAAACTTCACTTAAACAAAACTAAATATTATTTTATTAATCCCGTTTAATAATAAAAATTTAATGAAAATTTGATATTAAAATAATTAAAAATTATTATATTTTAAATTCAAATTCACTTATCAGAAAAAAATATAAATCACCTGCGCGGGTATATATATACTTTTTTTTTTTTTTGAACTTTTGGTATATATATACTTAACGAACATAATATTATGTTCTTACCATTGAAGGCTATTTTCTAGACTTTTCTTACTTTGTTTAGATTATTTACGAGGTTTATTGAAATTCAAGTTAATCATGATGATCAGACTATATTGCTCCTACGTAAATTTTTACGTTTTCAGGTATCCGCACCAAATGAAAACTGATTATTCTACAACTAGATCGATGTTTTAGCTTAAAACATTTTAAATCCGATTGGTACTGTTTGCATATCCTAATATTAAGAAGACGTCAAGAAAATTTTCCTTAGCAATAAATTAAAACTCTGGCTTTGGTCCAAAACACACCAAACAAACGGCTTTTTTTCATAATAATTTTTTAATCTGGTGTAAGTGCATCTCTGATGTGTGGCGCACTTGAATGATTAGCAATCACAAGAAGTGCCAAAAGGCTAAATTCTTATTAACTTTTTCATTTTATTTGTATTATAAAAATGAAGCCTAGAAAAATAAACGATCAATTGATAGACAGATTCATGCATTCCTCATATATCTATAGCATTATTTTTTCACAAATAATTGCTAAATGTTAATATATATATCATTTGCGGCTTTTTGGAGTTTCTTTTAAGACACTTCAGTTTCAAGTATATATATATTTTAAGGTTCAGAAAAAGAAAAAAATAGTATATATATATATTATATATTTTTTTTTTTTCAAAAACTGCTCAACTGTAAGTAATTAATCTGACATTTAAGTATATAACGAGAAAAAAGTAGGAGGGTATTCATCCAAGATGTATTAGATAGTAAAGAGGTTTCCTGACGGAAAAAAATAGTAAAGAGGCCCGTTAAAAGCTGTGCTGCTTTACTTAGTACTAACATTAGTCCATTTCAAAGCCCATATTTAATATACCCACTGAAAATGCATAATATTGTTTTCCTTTGATTTGCATAAAAATACCAACTTCACCTTCAATGCCAATTAAACATACAGGATTTTTATGAGGCAATCGTATGAAACTATCCATTTTAAAAGGTCCTTTTAAATAGTACATAAAAATATGATTTCTTGTCATTTTTAAAAATTATGTTTTGCTTTTGTTTTTTTTTTTGCTGCAATATTAAATTCATTAATCAACAAAAGAATTAGTTACAAATAAAAATAAAAATTAACAAATAAATGAAAATATATTACAGATTTGAAAGCTGAAAATGGTGACACAAATCTAGGAGACTCCCATAAATTAGAACCACCTCTGAAGAAGATTATGTAACTTCGGAGAGTCATATAGTAACACAGTAAAACTACGATATTTAAATTGTCTTCTCAAATGCTCAAATGATAGTAAATTGTTCTTTGAAAAGCTAATCGGATTAACTAAGATGAAAGTAATCTTGTCAAAGCGGTATGTGGTGATCTGTTGGAGAGTCTCCTCCCAATTTGGATTAGCATCAATCTCTAACAAATCTATACTAATATCTATCCAAGATATAAAAGGGTAAGAGCATGAGAAAAAAATAGGTGATTTGTTGTCTCATTTTGGACTTACCACATGAAAGTCACGCTTGAGTGATTCTCCAACCTCGCATTCTAGCACCTTTATATAAACGATCTTTGACAGCTAACCGAGTGAGAAAAGAGAATCGAGATACCATCTGCAAAAACCAGACAACTCTACTACATTGTTGCTTGACACACACGAGACTATCGGAGCTGTTCTAATTAATGCCCCTACAGTGCTAGGATCGAAAATAGGAGGCGTACGACGGATGAGGGAAACCAGTGACTAAAGCTGAGGATCTATGCATCATGTTTTGTTCATATTTTACATATGTGTTATTTATTTGGTCAAATTTTTTTTTATTCCAATGTTTTAAATTTTTTTTTTATAATAACGCAATTAAGCGTCGTCAAGTTCAATATGTTTTAAAAGATAATCTTAATTTTTATGAGATATGGAATCATCAAAATATATTAGCATCTTTTTCGTTTTTAGATTAATTTTTTTTTCCATTTATTCTGTATGAGGCTTCAAAAGTCATAGACTCGACGTACCTTGTACTTCCTGCAATTGTATCCGAGAACAAACAAAAAAAATATAGAAAAACGTTTATGTATATATGATTAATCATGACAAAGATACTTGATCAATATACCACAAAATAATCGTTTAAGATATGCATCCTCGAAATGTAGACCAACATGTAGTTATATTTCTCAAGAATCGAAACAATATATCCGATTCAAGAAAAAAATTATTTAAGTACCAAAAACCCAAAAAAAGAAAAAAAGAAACATAAATAAGACTTGAAAACCATATGTTTCAAATTTATAGTGATCTCCACGCTTAGAAGTAATATATCAAGTTCATCAGTTGAATCTCCTGCAGTTTCTCCTGATCTGACCGGAACGACCGGTAAGCACATCAACGGCTCCCATCTTCACCATTGCTCTAACGAACTGACGCTTGAAGAAGGCGTTGTTGTTCGCATATCGAGCCACAATACCACGAGTCTGTCGGTCTGTTGCGAGCCTTTGGTCAACCTGCAACACTCCTCTCCTTTTACGGATCTGCTTGAAGAACTGGTTGTCGAACCTCAATGGAGTCGACTGGTCTAGTGCCGCTGACGCGCTGTTTGCACACGTGTTCCTTAGCCTACATTACAAGAAAAAAAGAAAAAAAAAAGAACATTCAGAATATTATTTTTATGAGTTAAAACTAATAAACTTCCTATTGAATGTAAAACTAATTTGCTTAGGTTTTCATGGACAAATTCGTTTTCTAACTTTATTAGAAAAAATGTTTCAAGAAATCCAACTTCTTGGAAGTAACTAACTGGAAAAATTGTTTTCTTTTTTCTTTTAGATAAATAATGCATGTCAGCCATAGAAAATGTCATATTTTTAAAGTAATAAAAGTTGGATACTATTTGAAGATTTCTTAAGTTATAAACTTGAAAATTTTGTAAAATTCAACTGCTTTCGAGTTAAATCAAGGATAAAAATAAAATTTCAAGTCTTATCAAAGTTAGAAAATTTTGTTCATTCTTATGTAATTCATTTTTTTTCTTCTGTAAATTCAATCTTGAATTTGGTGGGTGAATAATCGAACCAAACCGGTTTAAAATTACCTGGAAACCAAAGCAGGGTCCATGGACGGGTCAGGTCGTCCGGTTCCTTGGAAATTAGTGATCCGGTCACTGAACAGACCACAATTTCCCAAACCAACGGTGTGTGCACCCAAAAGAGCCACAGCATCGAACACGTTCATCTTTTTGTTCGTAAAGAAACTGACGGCTCCTGAGACGGAGATGGTTGGTCCCGGTAGGGCCACGTCAGCATTGTTCGAGACCAAACCATCACGCCTTCCTGTGGGGATGCTGTAGCTCGGACCTCCGGCTAATGCCACCGAGTCACGGGTGGCTAACGTGACGATGTCAGCGCATGAGACCGTGGAGGGACACGCAGCTTCTAACTGAGCCTTGATGCGGTCGATTAAGTCAAATTCTCTGACGCTTCCGTTTGGTCCAGCGGCTTTCTCAGACGGACGAGCGGTGGTTGAGTCAATGAGGAGAGATGCGTCGCAGCCCTACGAAGAACGAATAAAAATATTAAGATATAAGTTTAGCCAGACTAAATGATATTTGATATGATATGAAATTCGTGTAGTTTTATGAAAATTTTATAAAACTATGCATTTTATATACAAGTATGCTATTTTTCTGACATACTCATAAATAATAGAAATAAGTAACTTAAACTAAAAGTTGACGCAGCCATATCACAAATGCTATATTAGAGTCTTACCCTAACGAAACAATCGTGGAAATGCATACGGAGCAAAGCGGCGGTGACGGTTGGGTCAGCACCAAACCGCTGGCGCACCAAATTTCGTACGATCGTCTCGGCTTGAGGGCACGACTGGCTATAAAACCCGACTCGCAGTTGAGCAAATGCTATCGGGAAAATGAAGAAAAACACAAGAAGAATGGAAGAAAACTTCATCATTTTTAATTTGATGAGTTTCTCTTCTTACTATTGGTTTTTCTTCTTGGGTAAAGGATTGTGAGACCTTTGAGATCAGCCAGAAGGTATATATATATACGAGAAAATCAACCGTCGAAAAATGATTTAAAAATTTAATACGTCTCATATAAATGCCGAATACATGCGAAAGTCAAAGGTTATATATTAATATTGAGAGAATTAAGCTTAGAAACGTTTGTAGAGGCGTGCGAGCGACTTAGTGAACATTCCTTTGCCATGTTGTGAATATATATATTCATATACTTTATAGGCTGAAAATTTGATCCAGCTAAGTCGATAGTAGTAGAATTGTAAATAATTATATGGCAAGGTGGCAGTTTCATCGTAATCTATTTCAATTTCATTTTTTTTTTCGTTGGCGATTTCGATTTTGATAGAAATCCTAGGTCAATAAAATGTAATTGATCTTTTAAATTATATGACAGTAAAACCACTTGGCTCTAACATATTTATCTTGAATTTTATATATACTAATAAGAACTTTATATGATTAAGAAAAATTTAATGGACTTAGGAAAAAAATACGGATTTAAGTTTTAGACATTACCGTTAATTGTATATGTTTCATTTAATTTTAGTCAATGACACATGTACAACAACCAAAAATAATTGCACCACAACAACTGATGAATTGAGGCAATATTTTAATTTTCTTAAAACTTGTTTTATGAATTTTGTTCTATCGACAAGTCATTTAATCAATTAATTTTTTTTTTGGGACAATTTTTGTTCTTCACATAACTTATGTTCTTTTAATAAATAGCTACGATTAACAGAAAATATTTGTTTATAACTTGAGAAAAGCGACAATGAGGTTTGGGAATATTATTTTGACGCTCACAAGATATGATTTATAAAACATTATATGATTTATAAAAGGTAATTCAAACTTGGTTTCGTGCCGAGTTGTGTGAAGAAGCTGTCAAGGCACAAATGATTTGCTTGTAATAATGTGACATTCTCTTCCTTTACAATATATTTGCATTGGTTGTATATAAATGTATAGTACTTATTATTTAAGTATTTATGCATTATTTTGGATTTTTATGAATAAAAATTAAGTTTTCTTTTAACTTCCACTCATTTTGACTGCTCTTTAACCAAGAATTACTCAAACAGGTGATTTTCTGAAATTTTATTATGTGACTTTGCACCCAAAAAACGAAATTGAAATTATACTAAAATTCACTTACAACCAATTAGTTTGAATTGGAGCTCTTAAAATCTCCACATACAATATTTAAAAAAATGGAAAGAAAATTATTCGCTTTTGAAGGAACTTGTTTTTGTCAAAGTTAAAAACCGTATCGAAGTTCAGAATGAGGGATTCGTTTTGTTATTAGTTATTACAAAAGAGGGACTTGTTGTTAAGCCCAATTAGTGGTGTGTTATTTTTGTTTTGTTTTTTTAATTATAACTCTTTGAGTTAAGAATAAAATATGAACTTTTTAATGTTTGGTTTCGGTTTGGGTAAACCAGATGAACATTGGTATGATTGAATAAAAAATAGTGTTGTAATGGGGTCCAGAAGGCCCAAAAGTCTCAAAAGTCCGAGTTTATCTCCTTGCCTCCTTGGGATCAAAACTTGTATTGGGCTTTTTGATGATTTTTTGACCCCAAAAAATCACCTAAAATGTTAAAAAAAAAAAATTGAACAGCTTCTCTCACCTAAAATGTAAAATTTTAGGTCATTTTACTACTACAAGTCAACTAAATTTAAATCCATCAAAATTGATATCAATTTAAGTCAAAATACGACTGAATTCCTTAATTTAGAAAATAAATATTAGAGCCTTTATCTTTGTATAAATACACTAAGGGCTTGATTGGTTCTCCCGCTAGCACTCGCAAACGCAGCTTTTACGGGTAGTAGCGGTTGTTGGCGTTTCGCAACAATCACACAAAACACTTTTTGCCGCTTCGAACTGCTTTGTGTCACTCAAAATCAAAAGCTCATTCCAGCTAACGTTTGCGCGGTTGCGGACGATTGCGGGTGGATAATTAAAAAAAAATATAAATAAAAAAAAACACAAAATTTATTTAAAATTAAGATATATATATAAAAAACTTTAAAAAAATAAGATTTGAATATTATAATTACAAATAAATAAATAAATTTGACATTTTTAACTAATATTCATTAACAATCTTTCATAATTTTATATGTATAAGATTTATAAACTCTAATTATTTTGATATATTTTCTCTTCATCACTAATGTATATATAACTACTAAGATTCTTTTCATCTAACATCTCCATACAAAAAAAAAACAACTTCTCTATTAAAATCATAACTTTCATCCAAACTAAAAAATTGAGAAATAAAAATAATAATTTTTATAATTAATTATGTTTAATTAATAATTTTATAGTTTTTTTATAATAATATGGTTTTTAATATTTTTTATACTTATAATTTTTTTTATATTGTTAATTTATTGTTGAACCGCTACTACACCCACAAGTTAACCAGTCGTAAATATCCCGCAAACGCACCCGTTTCTAATCGCTGTGCCAGTCGTACAATCTGCATAATAACGCTATTAACCGCAATCGCCCGCTTCCGCTAACTCACGCAACCGCAATCGCAACAGCTACGGTTAAACTAGTCAGACCCTAATTATTTCAGAATTTTTGCTTTCTTGAATTAATGTGATTGAATGTCAAAAAAAAAAGTTATTTCCAACTGTGTTCCACTTCATTCCATCCAATAACTGAATAAATATAAGCATTTTCGTTATTACGAAATATGAAGACCACAATGGTCATATGTTAATGTAATAACGAGTCAAAAGAAATATAAATTCATGGAACGAAATTGTGAATATTAATTAGATTAACTATAAACAAAAACATGATTTAATTTATATATATACGACACCGGGAAAAAAAAATACAAATAAAACAAGTGATGAAGGACGTGAAAAACTTGCGTTCTAAGGAAGATAATACGAGGAAAAAACTCGAATAAAGAAGCTTGAGTGAGAGAGAAAGAGTAGTTTATCAATTCCAACTCGAAGTTAGAGAGATGTTAAATAACTGCTCATAACAACAAACAACGGCTTTGCGTCTCACGTGAAGATTTCAAGAACCAAGATCAAGATCTCACTCTCTCTATATAAATCTTCATTTCTCTTTTCCTTTGATCTCTCCTCTCTCTTCGTCTGTTTCTTTCTCTGTCATCACTTTTCAGTCTCTCGCTTCTTCTCCCTCATCTCTCTCGTATTTTTGACCCAATTCGCCACCGTTTCCGCCGCGAGAAAACCGTGACCCACCTTCGTCTCTCTCAATGGTACTTACTTTACTTCTTCTCAAATCGACTTCAAATTCGCGGCATTATCGTCGTTTCTTCACATTCTTCAGCCACAATTCACCAGCGATTTTCTCTCTCGGAGATTACTGATTCTTCTCCCTCTTACTTTTGCTTCTTGCAGGAAACCGAACAAATCGCAACACCTCCCGCCGCCGCCGCCGCCGCACAACCCACCGGACAGCCTCCCGCCACACAACCTCCCACCTCACAACCTCCCACCTCACAACAACAGCCACAACAGCAAACACTGACCGGAAGATTCTGCAGATGCCTCTTCACGGCGATTTTCTACTTGCAACTGATCCTAATCTCGCTCTTTGTCGTCTTTCTCACGCTTAGAGGTCTAGTCTTCACCAAATCACCAAACTTCCACCCCAAGAAATGGTACACACCTTTGCTATCCTCTGTCGCTCTCTCTGGGGTTCTCTCTTTAGCCTGGCAATGCTTCTTCGTCTGCAACAAAGTAGCAACAGTCAAAGCAACGTTCTGTCTCACACCGCTACTCACATTCTCAGTCGGGATCTTCCTAATAGCGTACGGCTCAGCGGTTGTTCCAGGGATCGGTTTACTTATTCTGATCTTAAGCTTTGCTCAGGCATACTATGCCTGGATCTTCGTCCTTCGATGCAGACGTGAGTTAGCCTTCAAGATTATGGCAATCGCCACAGGCGTACTACCCGCAAGAACCAGAGCAATAGCCGTCGTATCAGCGATCTTAAGCGTCTTTTACTCTGCTTTCATGGTGGCTGGAATCGGAGGAGCCACTGCTACAAGAACAGGCCTAGACATTCTTTTCATCTCCATAGTCGTGATAAGCCTGGCCTGGACAATGCAAGTTCTCAATAACGTACAAGTAGTAGCCATCTCGAAAGCCACATACGTTTACTTTGCGCGTGTTGAGTTCATGAATGCCTGTGATGCTCTTTGCGCCGCTATGAGAAAACAGCTCAGGAGCGTTTGTATCGGGTCAACGCTGGTTCCAGTATTTGTAATCATCAGGGGAACGATCCGAACCTTTAATAGGATGGACGGCGGCAGCGACCGGACCATGTATGCAAGTAATGGAGACTGCTCTTGGATTGCCAATCATCTGATTTTAAACGGAAATAGATATGGATTTGTACATGTGGGAGCTCACAACAAAAACTTTGTGCAAGCGTCGAGTGATACCTGGCAGGCGTTCAGAAGAACGGATGGAATGGAAGAACTGATTGATTCTGACCTCACAAGCTCCATCTGCTTCCTCAGCGCCATTGCAATTGGGGCAATCTCTGAATTAACTGCAGGAATATGGGGGTTTCTGATCCATAAGGATTACTTTTTTCAGCTGACTCTCTATGCTTTCATCATCGGATACTTCGTGGTAAGATCTCATAATCAAAATGCAGGAAAAAGAATCAAAACGGCTTTACTACCATGTTAGCTCATGTACCTGGTTTTTTCTTTGGTGTGTTTCAGGGGAGAGTTGCTTCGGCGTGGCTGCAAGGATGTGTACTGGGTTACTATGTAGCTTACTCTGAGGATCCACGGAGCGATAACTTTGATGACACGATTCCACAACGTATTGCGCGTCAGGATATAGAAGAGACACAGAGAGAAGCCCTTTATGCGGTGCGAGAGGTAGGGGAGGAGGAGGAACAGGAGACAACATACATGTAGAGCTAAACATGCGGATGAACATATCCACCAAGTACATAAAAATTACTTTGGTTTTTCTTTTTTCGATTTCACTGAGGCTTTTTCAAGCTTATAGACTTTATAGATTGGAGATTGTGTAGCTTCATATGCAAAATGCAGCTAGAGAAGGAATGTACATACAAAAGTGAGACGACGATTGATTGAATTCTCAACCTTTCCCTGCTTTACTTTCTTTCTCTCGGATCCATTATCTGTATCTGAATGCATAAACAATAAAAAGAGCAGTAGAAGAGATAGAGAATTTATGGTTTAGTCACAGCCACGTAGGAAACCGTTTTTTATCTAACAACAGAAGATGAATCGAGTCTGTTACAAGATTGTAAATTTTTCAGCTTAGAGATTACATCAGAACAAGAACACAAAGCTATATATATGGAACTTACAAAAGTAGGATTCTGCAATAAGACCAGAGAAAGGCAAAACATATAAAAGTGGGGAATAGGTAAACTGAGGACAAAACCATGACTGGAAACAAGAGAATCTCGGAGTCATCAGTGTCCTACGTGTCCACGCCCGCCACAACTTTTGCACATAATGTTGCCACTTCCACCACAACCTACAGCAGAAGCAGCAAATGGTTAAGATGAAGACAAAGCAACTTGCATAGATCATGACTATATAACTTCAGTAACTAAAAAAAAAAAAAATGCAGGATTAAAGAATACCTAAGCAACGGACTTTAACAATGATGCCTTGGCTCTCCATTATGGAGTCTACATATAGACCAGATCCAGAGCAAGTGGCACAAAGCAATGCACCTTTAGCTTCACAACAAGTGCAACGCCTATAATCACCAATCTCTTTCTCTGACATGGATAATCCAAATGGCTCCTCGATTATTTCCTCTGGTATTGGCTTATCATAACAGAACATTGACTCGAGACTGCTTCTTTGTCTGTGCACATCTCTTTTTAAACATGACTCAGCCTACGGAATCAAACAAATTTCCTAAACTTAGCAAACAATGTTTTTATCTCTCTCATAAGAAACAGGATTCTCTTTCTTTACTTTCTCAGTTACACTCTTGTATAAATGTTGCCTGAAAAATCAAACACTGAAAAACTCTTGACTTCTGTATCATCATATCAAACCAATCAACACTATAACATTTTCCAGTGTTTGAAGTTATAGCATCAACATATAAGGCGTAATCATCATCATCATCACGACACAAATCCGTGAACAAGCACATTGAAATGGTTCCAATTAACAAAGGATATCAGCTCAACATTTAAAAAAACGTTTCTATTCTGCTACAGCAAAGCAACACTATTCAGTTCCAGGAATTGAACCAACATACAAATGCTAATACTCATACTTACTAATTGAAATCGTAATCATCATCATCATCACGACACAAATCCGTGAACAAGCACATTGAAATGGTTCCAATTAACAAAGGATATCAGCTCAACATTTAAAAAAACGTTTCTATTCTGCTACAGCAAAGCAACACTATTCAGTTCCAGGAATTGAACCAACATACAAATGCTAATACTCATACTTACTAATTGAAATCGTAATCATCATCATCATCATCAAACAAGTCCTGACAAGTACATTGGTATGATTGAAACTTCCAAGGGAAACTAGCTCAACTTTCAAATTTTGCTTCGTTTCAGATGCAGACGATGCGAATAACAACTCAAGACGCAGAATAACGCTGATAACATAAGTAATCTCGTAATCCTATTTGAGTTTTCGCATGTATCAAACAAAATTATCCAGCGGAAAAAAAAAGAAGCAGAGGGAAAGCGAAAAGGAGATTAACCTTGAGAGATGAAGAAGGAGGAAGAGAGCACAGTCTTACGCGGGAGCCGAATCCAGAAGAAGGAACCCCGCGTCCGATTCCGCCAACGAAACTCGATTTCGCCGGAAAGGTAGCCGAAAAAGCAAAATCTATAGCGGAATTCATTGTCGGTTAGACGGAGATTATAGTGCAGAGACGAGACTGAAATCGGAAGATCGAAAACTCGAAATCGACGAATAGAGATGGAGAAGGTGGATGATAGCTTTGGAGGGATCGCCGTTCATAAGGGTCTAGTTGTTCGTGATAACCGGATCGGACTGGACCATGAAGAGATATACCGGTGTGATATCCGGTTATTTAGACCCAGCCGACATCGTTCGAATGATTTTTAAATCCGTTTCTTAAATGTGAAATGTATGGTGACATGTGGTATGGTTGAGTCAGGTTGAGTTATAGGCATAACTCAAAAATGTCATCAATCATGCATTTTTTTATTTTTTTGCATTAAAGTTTGAATTACAATGTGTTGTTGTTGCATTAAATTTTTGAGTTATGTCTTTGTAAAATTGATAACTCAACTTAAATTCTTAATACATAGGAATTATGATGAGTTAAGGTTTGAGTTAGCATTTTTTTTTTGATTTTCGTTTTTTTATATTAATTTTATATTACACAAATACACATAATTTTTAAAAAGCTATCATCTATTTATTATTTAAAAAAAATTATAAACATTAATTTTTTAATTTTTCTGTTTTTAGTAAAAAATACTTGATCATACTAGATTAATGTTATAAAAAGTTATGATTTGAAAATTAATTTATCGCTATTTAATTGCTACGCTGATTTTTTTCGAGAGTTATTTTTTGTCAAATTAATTTAAATAATAATGTGTTTTCATTTTTTTGTTAGTAAAATTTATTTGGTTAACTAAAATTATTTCATTTTATTTTGAATCTTTGATAAATCAACATTTTTTTTGTTTTTTAGTCAACAACTTTCTAAAAAACTTTAAATAAAATTTATATGGTTTATGATTGTTAATTTATTTTTATATATACATGATTTTAGTTAATCACTGACAACACATATCATTAAAAAAAATCTGTTTTATTTACTACTATCAAAAGTTTTTTTTTATTATTTTGATGTATTTTAAGTCAATATTAAAATTTTAATCTATTTTATTATTAAAATCTGTAATAAATAATAATGCAGTTTAAAGTTTATTTTTTTCTACTCACATAATATATTCTTATTATTAAAATTATTATTTTTTATTTTAAATAATATATACCGCAACTTATACATTATAAAAGTTACCAGTCAACTATTTTAACAAAATGTTAACTCAAATTTGTACAGCAAACTTACCACATAAATCTAATATTTATACCACATAATTTTACTGCAACTTACATCGAATTATAACATCAATTGTAACTCGACTTAAAAATTACATGTCACCAATCGGAGCCGTAGTCACGCCACGGTAGCGCAAATTTTAATGCGTTGTTTGTTTGAGTCATTGAGTCAATGAAGGAACTAATGCGACACCAATTATAAAGTCAAAAAAAATTGGATTGGATAGTGGATACAATGAAGTCTAATCACTCTGCAATTATATATTAAGTGATAGATAAGAGAAAGATCTAAACAAACAAAAAAAAATCAAAAACTCTAAAAGGTTGAATATTTTAAAGATGAATGTTGTGAGTAAGTTTCAAAGGTTCGAGTTTAGGATTTGTGGTTTATGGTTTTGTTTATGGGTTTGATCCAATCCAAACCAAACCAAAGTGGGTTTCCTTACTAGAAAGAAAGCCAACAAAAACGGCACGTGGTCTTAAAATATAAACATTTCTCACTATCTTGTACAGTAAACAAACACACAAATTTGGTTCATCTGAAAATACCAAAACTTTTCAGATACAATTGTTTAAGTTCAAAAAGTCAGTTAAAATGTGACAATGCGTTTAAACCGTAGTAGGCTCGTTTGTATTCGAAAACTCAACTATACAGTTGATTTTCTCTCCATGAGTAATCGAAGATTTCATATCAAAAACTGAAAAAGTTATATCAGATCTCTCCGTCGAAGGGGACGTACGTGTTGATTCTTGTGTTAATGGGATCGCTTCTACTCTCACTTAGCTCTCAAGCATTGAATTAAATCACAAAATTAAAAAAAAAAATGTAAAATAAAGTAAAGCAAAAAGAAACGCGTTTGGAGACCGCGTTGCTCTCGGTACTTTTACTGGTCGCGTTTCATACTGATAAGTCCCCTTCACTTGATTTATTTATCTTCGATTTTAATTGTCAATAAATGTTTTCTCTCACCTTTTTAGTTTTTATAGAAAATCTTATCCTAAATCGGAAATCCTAATCCCTCCCTCCACCGGCTTATTCGTTTTAGTCTCTCGTTTTGTAAAGTAAAATAAAAAGTCCAACTTCATGCTACAACTATCTTTCTGTGAGTTTACTATTGTTTCCTTTATTAACTTTCTATTTATCTAAGTGTACATCTAAATCTATGCAAAAATTAATAACAAATAACTTTTTTATCCTTATATTAATTAATAAATTTAAAATTTAATAATAATTAGTAAGGTTATAATAGGTATACAAAAAAATTTAATTTATATGTCCAATTCTAAAATATCAAATAGTATAAAAAATACCGGTGGAAGTATATAAGAAAATCAATAATCAAAAGTTCGCAATTAATGTAACTCGACAAAACAAGCAAAACAAAATAATACTATGTCATACACTAGAATATTTAAAAAAATATTCAACACTGAATATATCTTTTTAATGAGTTTCTTATTTTATGAATAACATTATCATACAGTATTTGGAAATCTCATATAAATTTATACGAAAACTCATAAAATATCAATATATGAACTAAAAATGAGAAATGCTAAACATCGATCATTAGAAGACGATTACTTATATTTTTTCTGAAATAGCTTATAAGTTTCAAATTGGTCCAGTTTGCTGTTAAAATGAAAAATTGGCCCGGTTCACTTCAAAGCTCAAACATACTATAAAACCGGAATAAAACCGGAATGTTTCTGTTTTGTTAATGTGCTTAAGGAATAATGAGCAAAAAAAAAAAATGCTTGGTCGGCTTCTTAAAATAATATTTAATTGTGGAAAAGCTTGTTTAATTTTCTGATCGCTAACCCTCGTCTTCCTTCCCCATTCCTCGAAAACGTAATGGAATGGGAAAACGACGCACGGCTGATCGTGAAGCCGACACATATGCCATTCCCAAAAACACCGAAGCCCAAAATGGTAATGACAAAGCGACAAACTTTTCGGATTCTTTATATATATAAATAAGTAAAATTCGGATCCTCTGTTTTTTGACGTTTGTCTTCGGCAGGTCCTGTTCAAGTGTGTGTGTGTGTNGTATTTGGAAATCTCATATAAATTTATACGAAAACTCATAAAATATCAATATATGAACTAAAAATGAGAAATGCTAAACATCGATCATTAGAAGACGGAAAGTAATCGTTTATATTTTTTTTTCTGACATAGCTTATAATAAGTTCAAATTGGTCCAGTTTGCTGTCAAAATGAAAAATTGGCCCGGTTCACTTCAAAGCTCAAACATACTATAAAACCGGAATAAAACCGGAATGTTTCTGTTTTGTTAATGTGCTTAAGGAATAATGAGCAAAAAAAAAAAATGCTTGGTCGGCTTCTTAAAATAATATTTAATTGTGGAAAAGCTTGTTTAATTTTCTGATCGCTAACCCTCGTCTTCCTTCCCCATTCCTCGAAAACGTAATGGAATGGGAAAACGACGCACGGCTGATCGTGAAGCCGACACATATGCCATTCCCAAAAACACCGAAGCCCAAAATGGTAATGACAAAGCGACAAACTTTTCGGATTCTTTATATATATAAATAAGTAAAATTCGGATCCTCTGTTTTTTGACGTTTGTTTTCGGCTGGTCCTGTTCAAGTGTGTGTGTGTTTGTGGGTGTATTCTTCTTCGCTTCGTTCGCATCAAATCGTCTCTCTTCCGCAAATCCATTAAATTCGATCCCTTTTTGCTTTTTTTGCTTTTTTTGCTTTTTGCAGATATCAATAAAGGTCAGTGCTTGCTGTTTTTATTTCTCTTTCCGCGTCGAGTTCGTGTTTATCCATCTGTTTATCTCTCTCGCTTCATGACCTGTTGAGAGGAAAACCCATTAATAGAGATTCTCCAGGAGAAAAACCAATTTCTTTTTACTTCTATTTTGGAAAAAAAAACACCCACCTCCTGATCGTTTCTCTCTGTTTTGATCGGGTTCTTCTCGTTTTTTTTGAGCTCGAGGTTTTCACCTGATTGATGGGATTTCCATTTTCTTCAAACCGTTTCGGTTACTAGACAATCACATTCCTCGTCGTCTCTTCTGTCTTGTTCGGCTTCCTCGCGAATCCTGTCGATTCCAGTGCCCTAAAACCTAAATCCGCGCATGATTGCAGTGCCCTGAAGCACTTCCACGACTACGAATCAAAGTGCGCTTACCTGAAATCGATCGACCGGTGCGCGAATCAAGGTTTCATCGATTACCTCTCCTTCCTCTATTGCAATTTCGATGGATTCCCAGTATTGGGTCAATTCCTCCTCTTCCTCTGGCTGCTTGTCCTCTTCTACGTGCTGGGCCACACAGCGTCTGAATACTTCTGTTCATCACTCGAGAGACTCTCAAAGCTGCTCAATTTGTCACCAACTGTTGCCGGCGTAACTCTTCTGTCGCTCGGCAATGGCGCTCCTGATTTGTTCGCCAGCTTGGTCTCATTCATGGGAGAATCAAAGGGCACTTACGATGTCGGTCTCAACACAGTCGTGGGAGGCTCTTCTTTCGTCACCTGCGTCGTTGTTGGGATCATAAGCATTTCGTTACATAGGAGACGAATTCAAATCGAAAGATCGGCTTTTATAAGAGATGTTTGATTCTTCTGTGCTGCGATAGGTTCCTTGGCCTTGGTTTTGGTCTATGGAAAGATCAATTTATGGGGTGCTCTAGGGTTCTGTTCATTGTAAGCTGTTTATGTTGCCTTAGTGTATCTGTCTTGGAGATTTGGTGGAGAAGGTGGTGAGTTTGATCTAGAGTCAGTCCATAAGCGTGGCAGTCTTAGAGAACCAATCTTGCAGAGAGACGATCTTGATGAGCAAATTGAAGATGGAGTTGTTAACGGAGAGCATCGGAAACTTGATGAAGATCATCGGCGATATTACTGGAAAATGGAGGTTTGGGTTATCACTCTGCCTCTCTACTTGCCACGGAAATTGACAATTCCTGTCGTGAGTGAAACCAAATGGTCTAAACCAATAGCTGTTGCCTCTGTCACATTTGCTCCGGTTCTGATGTCGTTTCTATGGAACTGGAAGCGGAATCCGACGAGTTTCGAGGTGGGGGTTGTTTATGTAATCGGGTGTTTAGCCGGTATAGTTCTTGGTTTCATCGCAGGAGCCACGACGAAGAAATCAAACCCACCCAAGAAATGGCTATTACCTTGGTTAGCAGGTGGGTTTGTTATGAGCATGACATGGAGTTACATATCGGCGCAAGAGCTAGTCGCGCTTTTGACTTCACTAGGGTACATTTTCGGTGTAAGCCCTTCGATCTTAGGCCTAACGGTCCTCGCATGGGGGAATTCGATCGGAGATCTAATAACCAATGTGACGATGGCGCTGCACGATGGGAACGAAGGAGCTCAAGTGGCTGTATCGGGATGTTACGCCGGTCCAATCTTCAATACAATGTTCGCTCTCGGGATTTCGCTTGTGGGATGCGCGTGGCAGGTTTATCCGTCAAGTATCGTGATCAAGACAGATCCTCGTTTGTTGGAGAGTCTTGGCTTTCTGGTCATAGGACTGGTTTGGTCGTTCTTGGTTCTGTTTAGTAACCGGATGAGGCTTGGTGGTGTGATGGGCATAGGGCTTTTGGTCATTTACTTGGCTTCACTGTCTATAAGGATTGTACAAACAGTTGGAGATTCTCACTAACTTTGATTTCAACTCCAATAGGTTTCATACACAACATGCGTTTGTATAATCTTCTTCTACACTGTGAAAGGAATCGATTTTGTATAGATATATGGATGACTTATATAGATTTATGACATAGATTTTCATCATATATGATACAATTCCGGTTTCGTGGAGCAAATTATGTAAAGTTACTGTAAATGTATGAATCGATTTGCAATCATTATGAATCAAGTTGAAACAAAAATATAGTTGGGGCTTGCAGTGCAGAAAGTGGTTTCAAACCCCAACTTTGGTGTCACATAAATGTATAACAAATTTTAGAGTTATGGAATTCAAATTGGGTAGCTAGATTTTTAATTCTAGGTGTAGGTGGCAGATACTCGACTGGTCAACAATCTCTACTCATGCATCAAGTAAACACCATGCCCACACAATATCATGAATATAATGTATTTTGTTTTTTTCAAGTATATTTATATATTTTCAAAGGGAATTACTATATTCTTTTTAATTCCCAGTATTGTGGGAGTTAGTTGAATCGACAACGCTTGTCACTTTTTGCCAATTTGCATAAAAACTTTTAAGATAATTCAAATTGTTTTAATTGTATTTTTGTTATTGTCTATTCTATTCAATTTCCTTATCTCATGAGTCGTGTGCATAATAATTTGGCACATTTTTCTTGTTTGTCTGCAAATTATTTCCTTGGAATTAGGATAACTCCAATTTTTGGCCTTTTTCTAATAATTCAAAAATGCTAAGTGACACTTGCATTTAGCAATGTCCCTTATAGCCATATAACTGATTAGGGATTTGAACAAAAAAAAAAACTGATTAGGGATTTTACATTTAATTAGGCCATATATCTGCTTCATTCCGGTTGATTTCACCTAATTACAACTTTTTAGTTTAAATCGGAGTTTTGTTTGTTTTTTTTTTTTAATTTGGAATATTAATAATGGTTGAGCCAAAACCACAAAACCACAAAACAGCCAAACAAATACGTTATCTGAAAGACCAAACTTTAGTTATAGATCAAATTTCAGAGGAGGAGACTAGATATGAGATGTTGTTAACTTCACTAAATTTCAAATGTTTTTATTCTTGGTAAATAAAATTACAAGTTCAGAAAAGTTGATACATTTTTTATCTTTATTCTCATGAAAGTACGATTCGTGTAAAATAGTCGAATAAATACTCACCGAGAATCCCATTTAGAATGGTAACAGAAATTTAATACTAATGATGATGTACTATATATACAATCCATGAACAATGAATCTAGAACAACATGCCAATGCTTTCTTAATTTTATTAAGGGACTAATAAGTGAGTTTGACAGAAAATGAGTGTCCAGCCACAAACAAAAGTAGCCATCCCTCTCAATAGTATTCACAAGAATTAAAATTTAAGGAATAATAATATAAGACCCACAACTTTGTTCTATTTGCAACTTTCTTCTTTAACAATCAACTATATTACAAAAACAACCCAAACAAAATTTAAAAATCCACAATACTTAAAATTCACCGGTCGATATCAAGGACTCCGAAAACCGTAGCCAATCTCAAGAACAAGAAACAGAGGTAAATAGCAAGTAAGCCGCCACCAACAAGCCTATCAAGTATCATCTTCCTCTTTGGCATTATCACAAGTGCCCAAAGCAAGCCTACCATTAAGAACCCTAGTGTCTCAAGCAACGAATTGTCACTTGGAATGATGTAGACCCCGGGATATTCAGCCAACGAGCAGATGACAAGTGGCACGCCTAGTCCAATAACCGTGTTGAATAACGGACCCGCGTAGCACCCCGAAAGTGCTATCTGCGCACCGTCGTCGCCTCCGTGAACCGCCATGGTCACATTGGCGATTAGATCGCCTAGAGAATTGCCCCAAGCTAGGACGGTTAATCCTAGCACGGAAGGAGTAATCCCAAATATATACCCTAAGGATATTAACAATGAGACTAGCTCTTGTGCTATGATGTATGTCCAGGTCACACTCATTGTGAAGCCTCCTAAAAGCCAAACCACCGAGAACTTCTTCGGCGGGCGAGAGTTTTCCGTCGTCAAGTACGCTAAGACACCAAAGAATAAACCGATTATTCCGGATATTATGTACAGGATTAGGTTTCTTTTGGGCCCGCTGTAATGAGAACAGTAAAGTTCGGTTAGTAGAACAGGCGCGATGGCTGTGGAAATCACTGCGCAAGGCCTTGACCACTTATCTTCGCAGACTACGGGAATTGTGAGCCGCCGGGGGAGATATAGAGGTAGTCCTACGATGCTCACTAGCACCGAGAAGCAAGACGGCTGCTTTTTTGGCGAATCAAGAAACAGAATCTCGACTTCTTGTTCTTGACTTCTTAATTCGTGAGCAATTTTTTGTGGCGGTACCGGCTTCTCCTCACCGATATAGCCGAGTAGCGGGACGCCCATCTCGGCTAAATCCTCTCTGGTACGAAGAATCTGATCGGATATAGGTTTCTTGCGATCGAAGAAATGGGAAACCGATAAGAACCCAACATAGAGGAGATAAATGGAGAGGTAACAAAATGCAATCCAAATGGTTACTCTGCCCACGAAGACGATCAAACCGAGACAGCACAGAGCGGCCAGAAGAAAAACCACGTCGCGGATAAAGCTGTACTTGTCGATAGAGACATCTTTAGATCCAATTAACAAACAAATCGTCCCGACAACGAAGCTGGAGACGAAGAACGCACCGCCTAAAACAGAGTTGAGCCCAAAATCGCCATTATTTGACCTTGTGAAGGAGACAACACTTGAAAACAAATCAGGCGCACCGTTGCCGAGAGATAGAAGCGTAACTCCAGCCATTGTAGGAGAAAGCTTCAAAACTTTAGATAAGCTGTCTAAAGAAGGACAGAAGTAACTCGCGGCCGTGTCTCCGAGCAAATAGAACAGAACAAATAACCAGACGGATAAAACTAGATGGCCCAAAACAGGGGATTGTCCGAAGATGCAGAAGAAAATCTTGAGATAGTCTATGTAACCTTGTTGGCCACATTTTGATTGAGATCTAATGTAAGAACACTTGGAACGGTGGTCGTCGAGGGCGGCAAGTCCTTCGCTGCAGCTGTCACTGTCCCCACCGGCGAGAGAATTTAGGGATTTGATGGATCCGGAGTGAGGAGGATTTTGTGAAGCGAAATGGAGAAAGATGAGGAAGATGAAGAAGAGGTTGATGAGAATAGAGAGAGAACGTGAGCTGAGAGGTGAGGAGAAGAGACTTGCCATTCAAGGAAGCAAACTGGTTTGAAGTGGGAGCAATAATGAGGGGTGTTAGGTTTTTTGATATAATAATGAAAAAATGATATCGTTTTTATTTTGTTTTAATTTTTTATGTGGAATTTTTGGATTTTAATATTTCGGAAAATACAAGATTCTTTTTTTTTCAATGCGGATGTGGTAGGGGAAACTATTGTCTTTTTATGCGGAAATTATAAGTGGGGGAGGTAACATTCAATTATTATTTTTGATAAGGTTACATTCAATTATTCAAACCAGGAAGAAAAATCGAAGTTGATAAAGTGTTTTTTGTAAAATCTTCTTTATCCATTATTGATTTTTACGAGATATTCCGTATATATTTATAGCAGAAATGATTTTGTTTTTTGTATAGTCCAACTTGGGACTCCAGTTTTCTAGTTGCGAGGCATGTAAACCACACGTGTTGGGATATTTGTGTCAATATTATGAGTGGATTAATGAAGTAGAAAATGTTGCAATTAGCTAATTAATAAACTTTATGGTATTCGAAAATATATACCAGTAGTAGCAATATTCATAAAAGCATGTTCATAGTTCATAGTAAAACATAACTATTCAACTAAGTGGAAAAGATTGTGCTTCAATGCTTTTCTTATAATGGTCGAATTAAAATCACCAACTTATATTATAGGCCATTCATTGCTCTCTACAAAAAACTAACTGAAAAACATCAAAATCTGGATTTTATTTTTGTATATATACATTTTATTTTTGACTGCCATCAAAATCTGTACATTGCCTAATGTTTTCGGCATAAATAATTAAAATTTGATTATTTACATATTACATATGGCTATATATCGCTGATCAATAAGATATAAACATGTGATTGATATATATTAATAAATTGTTTTAATGAAAATAACAAAAATGGAGAAAAATTCAAACCTTAAAGGTCGATCGCTATGATTGAGAAGTATTCTGGCAGAGTATCAAAGCGAGCCATCTTTGCGACGTAATCACGACTTTTCAAACGCAATCATATCCACATTCTTATGATTTTCTTGTATAATGGTACTATATATTAATTTTTTTTTTTGCACCATTATATATTAATAAACGTGTAAACATATGGAAATTCGATAAATGATACAAACAAAAACATCATCATCATTTTAATATATTTAATTTGGACCGCCGGCTTCTTTTGTTTTTGTCGAAAACCGACGGTTTCTTTGTGTCCATAATTTGAGAAGATTGAAAATAAGTTATTAGTCTATTTTCATATTCGTAAAAAAAAAAAAAAAAATTGTATTTTTAGCAGTTATGTTATTTGCCCTATACTGACCTAACGTATATTTGTAGTTACATGAACAATTATGCAACGTAACTGATATTTTTCATCTATAATAATATCCTACTTTTTTTTAAACGAATTTACTTTTTTAAAACAAATTTTTAAAACTACACTTAAAAAATTAAAAACATCTAACATTTTGAAACAATTTGTTTTTCGAAAACATCTAGAAATATAGTGAGTATATTAATAAAGAGTATACCACATTTTTTCATAGTTTTCTTAATATATGTGCAAATTAAATTGTAAAATGATAAAACAGAAGGAATAACATTTTTTGAGAAATGTCGCTGAAGCATTGATTAATGATGAGTGAGTTAAATCCAATAACATTTTTCTAGTTAATCAAGTTAACTGCGTTTGAATATATTGTGTGAACGCTAAACAATCTATAGATCATGCCACATGGATCATAACAATCGGCTAACGTTTCTAAAAAACTTGCACATACAATATGATAAAATTAAAGTCGCATATTTAATTTCATGGTTCGTGTAATATTCTGATCCAACACGGATGATATCAGTATCTTTTTGTTTTAGGTCGGAAACTAAAATATTGATAAATAAAAAAGAATCCAAAGATCCCTGGTATATTCATATTATCATATAGCTGGCATGGCAGTGCAGTACAAAATATAAACTCTAATTCCAAAAAAATAGTTATAAAATAACGCAGTAATGCAAAAGAGTACGAGAGCAGTCGACCCATATGGTTCTCTTCTCGGTGTACCAAAATATACCCCCTAAAAAAGCAATCACATGACTGAGATTGGCTCAAATTAGGCCTTTATACAAGACACTTACTAGACAAATATTTGCATATATAAAACCTCCAAATTAATTGTATTGTAAATTATATACTTCCTCCGTTTTATAATAAGTGTCATTTGGAGAAAATGTATATGCAATGTAACTGAATGTATTTGGATGTGTTTTGAGTTTAATACATTCAGATATATTGTAGATACATGCATTAGTTTTTTTTATGAAACAGAGGTACTTTATATTTATTTATAACCATTTAACTATCCAGTTTCGTTTTTAATATATACATGCATTAGTTTTTTTTATAAAGTGATTTTCGAAAAACAAAAGTTGGTTAAGTTTGTTTGAAAGAGGTTTAAAAGTTGGTTAAGTTTATTGTTTTATTTTTTTGGTTATAGGGGTTTCTTTAATTGATAAGTAAGTTACAAGAAATCAAATCCAAACTATTACAACCACATTGATATGATAAGAAGAAGAACAGCCATAACTAAATCGAGGGGAAGGGATAGTGGATTGTAGACCAACGCCTACCACAACCACTTTAACCACCAGAAATTAAGTTTATCTCACGGTTATTAATTATTTCAACGATTACGATTTTTGTTTTTGGGGGTCAAAAACGATATTAAGATAAGATTTGTAAAACTTATATAATGCAGTGGATACCATAGGTTTGTGATGCCTAATTTGGTCTAACCGACAGAATCTCCTCGTACAAGTAATCGAATGGCTGAGCTGTTGATATGTAGATATGTAGTACGAATTGTAAATAAAAAAAACAATAATTATTCTTCGACAGAGAAAAATGAGGGGTGATAATCCGATGCACGTGAATTTGTGAATGTAGTGGATAATGCAAGTCATGTAGAATAGTCTGAATAGATGAAAGTAATCTTTTTTTTTTTTTGGCCATAATTTTAGCAAATGTTTTTGTGTCTACGTAAAGAAGAGTACTTTTCATCGCAATCGCATATTTCTGTTAATTGATTATTTTGATATATAACGATAAAGAGATAAGAACTGGAATTAAAGAAAGAATGTGAGAGTGGAGAACTAAAATTGGTAATTATGTTGGTGATAGTAGTTAGCTTAAAGCCTAATTTAGGCGTGTTATTGAATTAATACATAACCATGATTAGACAAGGTTTGGACAAAAGATATATTTATTAATCGCTTTGGCAGCATTGAGAAACCCTAATAGCAGCTAAAATCAAATGAATGTACTAGAATGTCAGTTCATCACGTGTAAGTGTAATGTTCGCTTTGTCTAATACGCTTTTTAAAAAATAACTATATAAACTCTAACTCGGAAAATTTCAAATCTGTTAGAGAACAACTTAACAACAACAAAAACTAATTCTCAAACTACTTATTAGTTATTACTAGATTAAAAAAGAGATTGGACACTAAAACTGAAAAAAAGCTTTGGACACCCTGAAAACCTTTTTAAATACCAACATAATAATCTTAATTAAATCCATATTTGCATTATAATTCTAACTAATGGATCATTACAAATTATTTGTGATAATCTCGTATTGACGTTGTTGTATCATCACCTAGATTAGAATTCGACATAATGCATGTTGTTTTAAAGAAAATAATTTCTAGCTAATGTATTGCATTAACTTAGGGATGATTCGGGTGATATATCTCCAAAGTCCTAATAAATCTCTTCTTGCGGCAGCATGACGAGTTAGATATGGGCCGTTCTAACTATGGGCTATATCTTCCACTATATCAACATTATGTATAGAAGGGCCCAATAGATACTTTAAAAGCCCAAATTTAAATAAGAAATCAGCAAAAAAACGAAAACTTGGAGAAGATATGGTGTCTATAATCCGAAGCTAGAGGCTCATACTCACTTCCAACTGCAGAAAGATAAGAAACGATGTCTGTGTCGGCGATCTTTGGCACCGGAATCGTCACCGTCGCTGCTTCTCCGGCTCTCCGCCAATTTCAGGTTCCGAAATTGGGGAATGGAGGAGGAATGGGAATGGTGATAGAGTGTTCGTCGAGGCCTCAGAAGAAATCGACGGCTCATCACAGGAAGACGAGGCCGAAGAAGACGCAGCCTTGGGACATTAAGAGAAAGCCCACCGTTTATGCTCCTCTCCCTCCTCTACCGGCGGAGTGGGCTCCGCTCGCTCTCTCTTCCGACGACGGTGGGGCCGCCGCCGCCGCTTCTCCTGCCGGAAATTTGGTCTCAGGCGCCGCGGCCTAGTTACGAGTTTACCTGCTTCTCTGGTTGTAATCTAGTCTGAGAACTTTTGTTGGTGTCTATTTCTGTTTATGTGTTTCAGCTTTCTGCTGTCTGTTTCTTTTTATGGGGTTTGTGTGTTGAACGGTGGTGAATCAAATGGACCGAATTGCAATTTTTAAAGCTTCAAGCTTTCCTCTGTTTTTGGTTTAAATGTCTCAGCTTTATGCCGATCACCGTGAAATATGGAAATGATGAAATGGGAAGGACGATGAACAGTTGAACACCAAAAGAAAAGATAGCAAGTTACAGTAAAATCTGGGTTGAGTAGTCTTACTTTGGGGGTCAACACCAAATGAAAGTAGATAAGAAGCGGTCTCAATAAGACGTTACATAATTTTCTCGTATATAATCAAGGTATTAGGTTAGCAAGCTTGTCCGCTTAAATATGAAAGATTTATTTTGGTTTGAGAAGTCTGCCTGACATGTTCAGTTTAGAATCTCCCCAAGTTCTTGATCTGTCTGTCTGCGTTAGCGTTAAGAAAATTGAGGGGTTTCCCAAGAAACATGAAAGAGCCATATCTTGCAAGGCTGTCTATCTTTGGAAGGACTTTATTAGACATGTGAATGGAGGCAAACACCTCAAATCACATGTTCTGAAGAATTTTTGTACTGCAGCGCAAGCCGAGGAGCCGTGGTAGAATCAGGCAGTTAGGCCACCAGGACCAGGTCACTTATATTCTGCATTGTGAGATTTTCAATCATTTCCCCTGTCATTTTTTTTCTTGAGAACAGGTTCTGCTTCTTGTCTCGATCTTCCCAATGTAGTCTCATGCAGTATGACTAATCCCATCAATTGTTTGATACATTGCTTAATATATCATCTCCTTAAAGTTTATCCTGTTGAAATTTCTCCACAATACCCTGTTCGTAGCCTGACAATACTCTTCTTCCTGCCAATGTGTCTTCATCAATTGCTGTTTCAAGTAGGGTACAGTATGTGGTGTTTTCTGCGCTGTGATAGAGCTTCTGGTGAAAATGTAGAATCAAAATTTTGAATGGTGTCGATGTGAGGATAGATGAATCAAATCTTATTCTTGCCACAACAGGTAAATCTATCTTACACAAAGAGTTCAATGAATAAAAACAGTTTGAAAACAGAGATAATCTGCAAGATCTTTTTGGGGGTGAAAGCAGATGCATCTAATACAAAAGAGTGAAATCAAAACCAGTTGTTTAGGAAGAATGTGCTTCACACACATGTGATGTTATTACACACACATGTGATGTTATTACCAGAACCTTCTATGTAAGTCTGACACAGGCCCTTTGGAGATTCTCGTGTCCCTTTGGTTGAACCTTGAAACAAACATTAGCACTTGGGTTACCGTTAATTTTGATCTCTTCGGGTTCAAACACAAAACTGAAGCCGTCTCCCAAGTCCAATATCAAATTTTTAACCAACCAACCGATATTCTTCCCTTTTTACGTATGAATTTTAAATATATATACATAGCTCTTTGTCGAATTGAAATACCACTTGTGTTACTGAATCAAAATCCCATGTTCACATGACATGAATTAAGGCCCAAGAACTATTCAAAAATTAGGTCTACTAACTATGTAATACTGTTGTCGTTATAACTAGTGAAGCCCTTCGAAGATATATACTGGCCCAATAAATAAGAAGTTTAGAATATTCTACATGTGTTGTGTTTCTTTTATTCGGCGACATACAATTTAAAAGAAAAATTCTAAAATGTAAATATTATTAATTATTATATATATGATCTGAATTTGTGACCCAAATTCTATCTAGTTTATTACATCAAAAACGACCGCCGATTAATAGGGAAAAACTTTGCATGTCAGATTGCCTTTGGTCATCAAAAGAATGAGAGCGAGTTACATGTACAGAAATGAATGCTCGATGAATATCGGGGGAATTGCTAAAAATAACCTAAAACTTGATTTTTTCTCCAAAACTAGACCCCCTATTGCATGTTTGGCAAAAGTAACCCATAGGGGTAGTGAAATTACAACACTCACCCTTATGACCAAACAAAAAAACGTTCGCGATAATGACGGTTTTACCCTAGAGAAGTCTACTACGAGAGAGTAGACTTCCGGAGTAGACTTCTTGACCTCTCCAAGAATTCTACTTCCGAAGAAAGTAGACTTTTCGAGTACACTTTCAAAGTAGACTTCTCACCTACGACTTATACTGTAAGAGTAGACTTCTTTCAAATAATTTACATAAAAATAATTATAACAAATTATAAAAAATTAATTTTATAAAAAACTTTGATAAATAACCAAAACATATACGTTTTCCATCTAAAAAAAAAAAATTTCAAAAAAATGTATCAATTTAAATGAACATAGCCAAATTAGGTTAGAAACCAATACATCTAGAGAAGTCTACTAAATCGCTAAATCTCAAATTTTAATAATAAAAATTATAAAAAATAATTTGGTAAAAAAATTATAAACACAATTAAAACATAGACAATTGGCATCTATATAAAATAAAATTTCATGAATATGAATCAATTTATAAGTTTCATGAGTATTCAGTTTAAAAGGGTTAGGGTTAAGGTTTAAAGTATAGAGTATAAGGGTGTAATTGTTAGGGTAAGAAAAACATTTATATCATAATTTATGATTTGATTAATGATTTAGCGTTGATATCTTTATTATTTTAACTGTAATTAGTGAATATGTTAAGTAAATTAATGTTTTGATATAGGTTTTAATCGAAAATATTTTATTTAGGGTTTAGGGTAAATAGACTTCTCGAGTAGACTTCTCGAGTAGACTTCTCTCGAATAGAATTATACTATACAGTAGACTTCTCTAGTAGACTTTGCGAGTAGACTTTCAAAGTAGACTTCACTCGTGTGACTTATACTGCAGAATAGACTTTGCGAGTAGACTTCTCGAGTAGACTTCTCTCAAATAATTTCCTGAGAATTAATTAAAAAAACATTATAAAAAATTAATTTTATAAAAACTTAGATAAATAACCAAAACATATACATTTCCATCTATTAAAATAAAATTTCAAAAAATGGATCAATTTAAATCAACATAACCAAATTAGGTTAGAAACCAATACATCAAGAGAAGTGTAATAGAGAAATCTACTATGTGAATATGTTAAGTAAATTAATGTTTTGATATAAGTTTTAATCAAAAATATTTTATTTAGGGTTTAGGGTAAGTAGACTTCTCGAGTAGACTTCTCTCGAATAGAATTATAATACACAGTAGACTTCCCTAGTAGACTTTTCGAGTAGACTTCTCGAGTAGACTTCATAAAATACAGCGGGAAATTGAAATTATTTAACAAATTGGGCGGGAACTTTAATAAATTGAGCGGGAACTTTAACAAATTGGGCGGGAACTTTAATAAATTGGGCGGGAACTTTAACAAATTGGGCGGGAACTCAAATTTACCGGTTAAGTAGACTTCTCTCGAATACATTTATATTACACAGTAGACTTCCAAAGTAGACTTCTCTCAAGTAGACTTATTAGTCATAGTAGACTTCTCTAGCAGACTTCTCGAGTATACTTGCAAAGTAGACTTCTCTCGAATAGACTTATACCACACATCAGACTTCTTGAGTAGACTTCTCGAGTAGACTTCTCTCGAAAATTTTCCTAAATTTCTCAGTCTGAACCTAATCCAACATTAAAAAAATAATCAAACCAAAATTATAATTAAAATACAGTTAGCATAACTAATGAACATTTAAATTTTAATTACTGAAAATTGAGAAATAATCAAAACTGAAGATAAGATAGTAGTACCTTTGAATCTTTGATTGTAAGAAAAAAATAATATCTGCAATTTCTGATCTGCAACAAAATATACCAAATTTATACAATAATAAGTTTAGATCTGCAACAATAAACTCAAATCTACAATAATAATTTAAAATCTGTAATAATAAGCTCAAATTTGTAATATGAATACAAAGTAAAGAAAAAGAGGAACACAAAAGCACATATTTGCTTACCACTACCATAACTAGCAAGTGAGAGGAGATTGAAGGTGATATAGAGATGATAGAGATGAGAATGACAACAAGAAATGAAGGAGAAGAGATTCATGGCCAGAGAGGAGGGAGAGGAGAGAGATGCGTTATTTTAGAAAGAGAGAGAGGCACTTTATTTTTAACACAATTAGGTTAAACTCTATATATATAATGGGAGAAAGAATGAAGCTGTTTCAAGATTTTGTGCCTAAAATAAGGTAAAAATTTATGTTTAATTTTTGTTTTGAACTCACTGCTCTTAATTAAATTATTTGCAATTGATTTTCTAATATTTTTTTCATATGATTTCATCAAGAAGCAATCGGTTACATGAGTAGGAATCCAATCAGAAGAGTTTTTTACAGTATTTTTTTGGGTTTAATTGATAATGTTAAACATTTTGAATGTAATTTTTTATATCTCATTGTTGTTGGATCTAAGTTCATCTTTGATTATAAGATAAAGCTAATAAATGATTTTGTTTTAATATGAGCTACATTTTTGTAAACATATTAACTCTTTAGATTGTACAAATCTCCAAGAAAGACTTAAGTTTTGATTTCAGAGTAGATTTTTCGAGTAAACTTCTCCCATAAACTTCCAAAGTAGACTTCTCTCGAATAGATTTATACTACATAGTAGACTTTTCTAGTAGACTTCTCGAGTAGACTTCTAAAGTAGACTTCTCTAGAATAGACTTATACTATATAGTAGACTTCTTGAGTAGAGTTCTCGAGTACACTTCTCTCGATAATTTAACTTATTTACATATTTTTAATAAAAAGTGTGAACTTTCGATAAACTAAACTTCAGAGATAAGATAACAAAAGAAAATATCTAAGATCACAAAAGAGTAAAGAAAACCATCAGAAACTCCAATTTTGAAAACACAAATAGAGAGAAATGAGTACTTAATGTCTTAAAAGAGGTTCTTACAATCAAACTGAAACAAGTGGAGTCGCATAAACAACACAAGAAGCCACCGAGGAAAAACTGATCGGTTTTGATGTATCAATTGATTAACAAATGCTAGAAAAATATGAAACAATGTTGTGTGTTTTTGCATGAAGTGTCTTTTACCAGATTATCACGAGACTTTTTTCTTATGTAAAATTTTTTGTTAAATGTTGTGTTTTTGCAAATATGAAATATATCGAGAATTTTTCAGCTCGATGCTGGTCATGAAAAGTCCTTGTGCCATTAGACTTATCTAGTAGACTTCTCGAGTAGACTTTTAAAGTAAAATTTTCTCGAATAGGCTTATACTACATAACAGACTTCTTGAGTAGACTTCTCGAGTAGACTTTTCTCGATAATTTAACTCATTTACATATTAAAAGAGGTTCATACAATCAAAATGAAACAAAAGTACTTAAACTGAAACAAAAGTATTTCAACTTCTTACTCATGCTTTTCCAGTACACTTCTCCAATATACTTCATTAGTAGACTTCTTACTGAGACTTTTTTCTTAACACATTATTCACTACTAATATGCTAAATACCTAATAATAGAAGAAAATTAATTATAGCTCAACTATAAGAAACAAACATGTAAAACTCATACATAAGCAATAGCAATAAATAACACAAACTCAAGAGTTAAAAAATAATCTTTATTTAACATAAATTACAGTTAAATGAATTTTATTAAAAAAATTGAACAAGTAGACTTCTAAACTTCATCAGAAGTCTACTAAGTAGAAGTCTACTTACTTCTTGAAGAAGTCTACTACTAATATGCTAAATGCCTAATAACAGAGAAAAATTAATTAAAGCTCAACTATATTAAACAAACATGTAAATTTCATACATAAGAAAGACAAATAAATAACACAATCTCAAGAGTCAAAGAATAATTTTTATTTTTCATAAATTACAGATTAAAGAATTTTATAAGAAAATTAAAACAGTAGACTTCATCTAATGTACGCGGAAGTCTACTAAGTAGACTTCTTGGAGAAGTCTACGACTAATAAGCTAAGTAGCTTGTAAAACATAAAACCTGATTTCACCATCCCTATAAACTATAAACACGTATAACTGATATAGAAGCAAAAACACTTACTAACACAAGCTCATGACCAAGAAAATCTTAAGAATTCATTATATATTTGACAAAAAAACGTTTTTAAAAAAATATGGAAAGTAGACTTCTAATACGGTTAATGAAGTCTACTATTAGTAGACTTCTTCAAGGAAAGTAGACTTCTGCAGAGAAGTCTACTAGAAAAAGTAGACTTCTTCCAGGTCAGTTTTGCAATTGCCAAAAGATGAGTAGACTTCTCCTCCAAAAGTAGACTTCTATGGAGAAGTCTACTTTCGGAGTAGACTTCTTACAGGTCATTTTTGCAATTGACCAAACTTTGACTTTTATGGAGTAGACTTCTCCGAGATAGTAGACTTCTCGGAGAAGTCTACTCCTAAAAGTAGACTTCATACAGGTCACTTTTGCAATTGACCAAGTTTGACTTTTGAAGTAGACTTCTTGAACCCTGGAGAAGTCTACTATGGGTTAGTTTTGGGGTTGACCAAACATTGAATTAATTAAAAAGTAGACTTCTTCTCAGGCCAAAAGAAGTCTACTTTTTAATTTAACTTTTCGTCACCCCAAAAAAGCCTAGTAGACTTCTCCAGCTGTGTAATACAAAAAGTCAAAGATTGGTCAATTGCAAAAGTGACCTGTATGAAGTCTACT
>JAHZTW010000001.1:180052759-180084295 GCA_020283515.1 Alliaria petiolata
ACCAGTGGTTTCGCAATCGTTTTCAGTGAGCTGCAGCCACGTACATCTAAACACTGAATATTTGGTGGAAGCTGTGGAACATGTGTAAGATTCTTACAATGCTTCAAATCAAGCCATTTCAGATTAGGACATTGATTGATTAGATCTGGAATTCGGCTGATCTTTTCATTCCTGCTTAAGCATAAACGCCGCACTGAGAATATCTTTGGTATCTCTTCAATGGCTGTCTCATCCAAAAGCAGAATCTCTAAACGGCTCATGTTTCTTCCACTTTCTGGAAATTCTTTGAGCTTTGAACAACCAGAAAGTATAAGTTCTTCAAGAGCTTTCAGCTCACCGAAACTGTCAGGGAGCCTTTTCAACTTCTTGCAGCCTCTCATGTTCAGTAATACAAGTCTCTGGAGGATCCGTATGTCACAAGGAAGTTCTTTTACTGCAGTGCCATCCAAGTATAGAGCTTCTAGCTTATCTGAAATAGCCTGAAAGGTTTTAAAATTTGAGCAGTCGCTGAGGATGAGAGTTTTCAAAGAGATCAATTTTATCTCTGGAAGAGACTCAAGACTTGTGCATCCTCGCAGGTTCAAGAGAACAAGACACTTCATGTTTTGCATATCCACATGCAACACTTTCAACGCCGTGCAGCCTTCAAGATTTAACTCTTGAAGATTTTGAGCCTTTACTAAACCAGATAAAGTTCTCAAATTCCTTGAGTGATTCAAGTTGACCCATTTTAATTTTAATGCATCCTGGGACAAATGAAAAAAAAACATTTATAAAGAGTCAGACAACACTTTCAAAAACTACTTGCGTGCATTGGACCAAGAAAAGAAGAAATCAACTGGTATATCATTACACTACACACCTTGTTATCCTCCCAAACTCGTTCAATATTGCTGTAAGGAAGCTTAAGGTCAACCAAATTCTTCGGGTTGAAATCTTGTGGAACTTCTTTCAATGGGAATTTCAACCAGTGGAGACATCGCACCTCATTCAACGGTAGCTGGAGTCCTTCGGGGAAGTTTAATTTAATGTCACCTTCACATTCTTGAGGACAATGAGTGCTGTAGATTTTGAGATATCGTAGATCGCTCATCATGGCAAAAGCATGGCTGTGGAAACTCATTTTCCTTGTTATATCAGACAAGTCAAGAAAAATAGATCTGACATGAGAAGCTCCCTGTTATCCAACGGCAAACAACAACAACACCACAAATTTACAGAAGAGTTTTAGACAACCTTGAAAGTACAATATACTTTATGCAAGTAGGGATGTCAATGCATGCTGCCAATTTCTAATCAACTTAACGATCAACATTAAAGGTTTTAGTATTACCTTATTTTTTTCCAGCACATGAGTTATGGTGTGGTGGTGCCACAACCTATGCCGCCCTTTTCCATCGGTAGCAGTAGCTTCTCGACCAAGTTCCTTGGAGAGCATATACAATGTATCATGCATCTCTACTTTCCCGGCATAAATATTAATCATGAACTTGTTCACTAGATCTTCTATTTCATTCTTAAGCCCATCCGAATCCAATAAACTCGTTACGTAATTCTCATCCAGCGACTTGAAGCATGCTATGTCAAAAAGCGTGTCTTTCTGTTGTTGGCTCAATCCATCGTAGCTCCCTTTCCAAACATTGTGAAGCATCTTGCTAGTGCTTTGTCCTGGTGGAGTTTTATGGTGCTGACTCAATGCAGCGAGTTTTAATTCCCAGTGAGTCTGGTCTTTCCCCAAAAGCTCTGCGCCCAATATCTTGAGAGCTAGCGGATTTCCTTTTGTATAATGCACGAAATCTTTCGAGAGCTTCGAGAATTTTCCTATCCCGAGAGCATGATGATGATCTCCTTCTTGATCACCAAATGCATAATGGATAAAGTGTTGTAAGGCGTCTCTGTCGCTTAAACGAGGGACCTCGTAGATATCATCGACCAAACTCTGTATCAACGACTTATCGCTCGTTGCAATGACAATCTTGCTTCCCCTCTTAATCCAGTCGCGTCTGCCGAGAAGAGCATCGATTTGTTCCTTGCTACTAACGTTATCGAGAACAACAAAGACTTTGGCCTTGAGTAGTTGATCTTTGTAAGCTTCATGTGCAGCTTTGACTGTCTCAATGTTGGGGTCCTTCACATTCAATAAATCTTCCAGGAGCATCGTGGGCAAGTAACTCAACCCATATTCCTTTGAGATTTCATGGATATCTGGGATTAACGCGTGGCTCAAGAATCCGTTCTTCAACTTCTCGTATAGATTCCTAGCTAGTGTGGTTTTACCTATGCCAGGCATCCCAACGACACCAATGATACGAGTTGTTTCTTCGAACCCTGAGCTTAACTTTTCTTCTAGTTGCTTAAGTCGGTGTTCGATTCCCCAAGAGCTTTCATGACGACTTTTCTGGTGTCTTTGGGGTGGTAGCCCAATACATTCTGAGGGATTGAGAGAAGCATGGGAAAGTCTGTTTAGCACTTGCTTAACCTCCTTGACGACTTTTGTGATGATTTCTCCCTCATAGCTGCGAACAAAGGTATGAGATGAGATGAGATGATTCTGTCTGATAAGAATGTGGAAGATGTCCTCCTAATTGGAAAAGATCTAAGATCATCATAAGCTAGCTTTTGTGGTGAGTTCTATCAAAAGATTAGGGATGTTAAAAGTATAGGGTTTTTAACTTTTTATCTTCTAAATCCAACGATTGGTTTTTTTCACTGAAAATAATGTGGACTTAAAACGTGCGATTTTAGTTAACGTGTGGACTGGCTTGGACTTGGTCTGATCCCAAACCCCTATTAGATTCTAGCTTAGTTTCTTGAGATCTGAGGTAATTAAAAGAGTTACCTTTTGTCGTCCAAGACGAAGCCCATCAAGAGAGGAACAGATTTTAAAGCTTCCTTCCATTTGTTCTTGGTCTTCTTGTCAATAGACTTCGCCAGCTCCCTGAACTTATCCCCGAACTCTCCCTTGAGCTCTTTAACGGTGGCAGGCTCCACCTTGTAGAAGATTGGAATCACCACGAGCTTGCTTTGCTCCATTCTCTCCTTCATCTTCGCAAGCTCCTTCAAGCACCAATTTGACTCGGTGTACTTTGGGGAGAATATCGCCAGCGCGATCCTCGACCCTTCGATCCTCTTGAGCAGAACACTCAAATCTTGGCCCTTATCTTCATCTGTATCTATGAAGGCGTTGATCGCGTTCCTTTTTAAGGATTTCTCGAGATGGCTGACGAAGTTGTAGCGTAGTTCGACTCCACGGAAGTTAATGAACACTTGTTCCTGGGATGTCTCATCCTCTGCTTTCACCCTGTAAGAGGAGGAAGAGCTTGCCATGTCAAATTTTCTAACTTTTTATACACTTTCTCTGCCTTTTAGTACTCTTCTCTTAGTATATTTTTTTGCTGAATATTATACTTCCTCATTTTTATTTTTTCTTACTTTCAGAAAAAAGACCCGTATGTGAATATCATGGATACATGGACGGTGACCCCATCATTACCATTTGGTCTTCTCATCTTATCGTCTTCAATAATTAATAAAAGAGTGGTGATCAAAAGATCTGCGATAATACTGTATAGTTTTTGACATTTTGTTATTTTTTTTTTAATCTGGGTCCCTTAATAATATTCAGCAAATGTTATAATATTCAGAAGAGTGTCATGAATCTGGGTCTGGCCTCTGGGTGGTCCCTAAAACACCACCAGTAGGCCAAAAGTTATTGAAGTCAACTTTAATGTAGAAGAAACAAATAAGAAAACGGAGGAACTATCCCAACGCTCTCGCGTTCGTTGGAGGTGAGAATTGTGGAGAGATGGAATTAATGAATCCAGCAGCTGCTCAAGAGACTAGTCCCAGCGTCCACATCAAATGGGGCTATGGAACGGAAAATCGCTCGTTCCTCAGCCACCTCTCCGACGCATTACGCCGGGAAGGCATCTCTAATTCCTTACACGGTGAATGTGATGGGAGTCAGAGGATAATTTATGTGTATGTTAGTTCCTCTATAGTGAAGGGAAACGACGACCCCTGGAGAAATAAGTTCATACAGATCGTCGACCATCGGAGGTACTACAACGGCTCCAGCAGCGAGATATTTTCAGAGTTTTTCAACGGCGATCGTTTTACCGGAGTGAATAATTGGGGCTCAGTGCCCGGAGTGAACGATTGGGGCTCAGGGCGGGAGGCTAGAAATATGACAACAAGGTTATTCACATCCTCTATATATTAATTGATAAATTAATAAGCATTTTTTAAAAATACACTTATTTTTTAAAATCTACTTTATGAAAAAGACAACCATTTTTTCCATTATACCATAAATACTTTTTGACAACTTTTTCTATAAATTTGTGATATTATTTTTATATTTTACATATTAAACTAGAAGCATTTTTAAAAATATTTATATGTATATTAATTATAGATTTCAAGAAAAAAAAGAGAGAAAATTGTTTTAAAAAAAAAAAAAAAATCAATAGTCAAAATATAGATATAAATACATATTATTTGAAACTTAAATTAAAATATAATCCGCACATCGCGCGGATTTTCTCCTAGTATTTATAATGATGCTATTTTGCTAATATGTCACCACCATATTCATTCTCTCCAATCTTTTTAAAAAAAAAACTTATACTTTATATGTCGTTATCTATTTTTTAAAACATATGTTAGTATTCATTTTCTAACCGATTCTAAAAGAAGTAATATTCCTTTTCAATCCAATATGTTTATAAACTATTTATGATATGCGCGAAAATATATTATTACACAATAATTTTTTTCTAAAATACCAAAAAATATGTTCATAATCATTCTGTAAATACAGATAATCATATCATGCACAAATTTTAAAAAAATATTTCCGCTTTGGGGGCAAACTTAAGACATCGAATAGAGCATAATCACACACAACCACTTTCACAAAAATATTTTATATGTTTATCCATCAATTTCTTTTATATAAGTCATTCCAATCTTTTAATTTAATGTGCTTTAACAAAGAAGTAAAAGTAATAATACCACAATTAGCTAATTAATATTTAATTATGATTTCTTAATTATTGTTTTATTAGGTCATAAAATTAGGAGTTAATTATGAATTTATTTTTATTTTAGGTAATAAAATTAGGAGCTAACTATACAAATAATTTAATTTTATTCAAATCAATTTAACATTACCTTTTGATGTAGATGTAATTAATGTTAGAGTTTAGTAATCAATTAATAATAAATATCAATGTTAAATCATCTCATATACCGTGATCATAACCCAACTATTAATAGTATTGTATGATGTTTAATTTTCAAATTAATTTATTTAACAATTAAATTAACTATTTTTAATAAAATCTATAAAAAAATATATACTAAATTTTCAGTGTTATAACATAATGTTATAAAAAACTCATATAAGACCAATTATGTTATTTTCATATGATTTTAAAATTATACCAAATTAATTAAATAATAAATTTTCCACTCTAGGCGGGGATTATTTTTTAATGAAATTGAATAAATTAAAAAGTTAACTCCAGCCTATAATATTGTGAGACAAAACAATATATCAATAAAAATTGAGAAGATAACAAATTATATAAAAAAATATAGAGAATAAAAAAAAAATTAGAAAAAAAAATGGATACAAAAATATACAAAATTTTAAAACATGGATTCAATGAAAGATATACAAAAGAAATCTTCAAAATAATAAATTGAAAAAATTAAAAATTATTATAATATTAAGATTTAGACAAACGAAAAAGTATAAAAATTGAAGAATAAATAAAGATTCGTGAAATAATGTATGAAAGAGATTACACACATCATTAAAAAAAAATAGAAAATAATATTTTTTTTAAAAAGCACTATAAAATCAATAGTAAAAATATAAATCTAAAACATATTATTTAAAACTCAAATTAAAATAAAATCTGTGCATCCAGGTTCTCTTTTAGTTTTTTTAAAAGAGGATCCCAATAGAAACTAACTTTCTTTACGTCCATCTGGTCTCTAAAAAATAATATAACATATTAACATGGTGTTTTTTTTCTTTTTTCTGTAAGGAGCAATAAGATACTCACCAACTCCGAACTAGTGGAAGAGATCGTCAAAGATGTTTACGGTAAGCTTTATCGTGCAAAACGAATTGGAATTTACTCGAGGATACTGGAGATTGAAGACTTGCTTTACAAGCAACCTCGGGGATTCCGAAGCTTAGGGATTTGGGGTATGCCGGGCATTGGCAAGACGACGCTTGCTAAAGCAGTCTTTAACCACATGTCCATTGATTATGACGCCTCTTGCTTTATCCAAAACTTTGATGAAAAGTTTCATAAGGAGGGACTTCACCGTTTGCTCGAAGAACAAATTGGTAAAGTTCTAAAGGAAGAGTTTGACATAAAGAGTTCTTATTTTGTGAGACCGAGCCTCCATAGGGACAAACTATGCGATAAAAGAATTCTTGTTGTTCTCGATGATGTGCGTGATTCTCTGGCTGCAGAGTCCTTCCTTGGAAAGCTTGATTGGTTTGGTCCCGGAAGCTTGATAATCATGACCTCCATGGATAAACAAGTGTTTGCCTTTTGTCAGATCAATCAAATATATGAAGTTCATGGTTTAAACGAGCACGAGGCTCTTCAGTTATTCTCCCAAAACGCCTTTGGGAAAGACGTGCCAGAGCAAAACGACAACGAACTATCAAGGAAGGTGATTGACTATGCTAATGGAAACCCGTTAGCTCTCAGCATTTATGGTCGAGAGTTAATGGAAAAGAAGTCAGATATGGAGGCGGCATTCTTCAAGCTCAAGCAATGTCCTCCCCGAAAGATGCGTGATGTGATAGAAAACGCATTTAGTGCACTTGATGACAACGAGAAGAACATTGTTTTAGACATTGCTTTTTTCTTCAGGGGAGAAAATGTCAACTATGTGGTGCAAATGCTTGAGGGATGTCGTTACCTTCCACGCGTTGGGATAAATATTCTTGTGGACAAGTGCGTGTTAACTATATCCGAAAACACAGTGCAAATGAATAATCTGATCCAAGACATTTGCCAAAAAATCTTCAAAGGAGAAATTGAGAACTGCACCATATTGTGGGAACCTTACAGCATCAGACATCTACTAGAAGATGATGATCTTAAAGCAAGTGGAGAATCTAGTGCAACGCCTAAACGTGGTTTGGTCTGTCAAAATTTTCTATATATGCATGCTCTTTAAAGATGAGCCAAACTTCTTGATTTATCGATTTTACTCTGTTCTTTCAGGTCGCTGAAGACATAGAAAGCATAATTCTGGACACATCCAACATGAAATTTGATGTCAAACATGATGCCTTCAAGAATATGTTTAGTCTCAAATTCCT
This sequence comes from Alliaria petiolata, assembly GCA_020283515.1. Lineage (NCBI taxonomy): Eukaryota > Viridiplantae > Streptophyta > Magnoliopsida > Brassicales > Brassicaceae > Alliaria > Alliaria petiolata. Next base: position 180,060,120 of record JAHZTW010000001.1, read on the forward strand.
GAAGATAAACAATTCTTGCTCTAAATATGTTCATGGACTCAACTTTCCAAAGGGACTCCATTCCTTGCCGTGTGGGCTAAGGCTCCTCCATTGGGAAAACTATCATTTGCAATCCTTGCCTCAAGATTTTGACCTTGACAACCTTGTTGAACTTTGTATGCCTTACAATCAGCTTCAGACACTCTGGAAAGGAACCAAGGTAGGTCAAGTCCGGTTTTCATAATTAACCCTAGCCATTTCGAGATTTCTATTTGACCTATAAACCTCACTTAAAACATTATATATTATCGTTCATTTTATTTTCATGTTTGGTTCAGAACCCTAAGATGTTGAAGAGGATCAGGCTTTGTCACTCCCAGCAGCTGGTTGAATTTGATTTACTTCTAGATGCTAGAAATATCGAGCTGATTGATCTCCAAGGTTGTACAAGATTGCAAAGTTTTCCAGACACGAGTGGATTACAACATCTCAGAGTTGTAAATCTCTCAGGTTGCATAGAGATCAAAAGTTTCCAAGGAGCTCCACCAAATATTGAGGAACTACATCTCCAAGGAACCAGTATAAGGGAAATACCAATATCCATTGTGAGACGCCACTCCCCCCAAAAAGTTAAGCTGGACCGGCAAAAGCTTTTGAATCTTCTGGAAAACTTTGAGGATGTTGAGCATATCGACTTGGAAAGTGTAACAAATCTGGCTAAAGTAAGCTCATATAATCAAGGTTTTGGCAAGCTCATCCACTTGAACATGAAAGACTGTTCTCATTTGCGAAGCCTTCCTGACATGGTCAATCTAGAATCTCTCCAAGTTCTTCTTCTGTCTGGATGCTCAGAGCTTGAGGAAATTAAGGGTTTCCCTAGAAACATGAGAAAGCTATATCTTGGTGGCACCGCGGTACGAGAAGTGCCACAGCTTCCCCAAAGTCTAGAACTCTTGAATGCTCATGGTTGCAAGTATCTGAAGTCAGTTCGGTTGGACTTTGAGCAGCTTCCTAGGCACTACATTTTTAGCAATTGTTATAACTTTTCCCCACAAGTGATAGCTGAGTTCTTGGAGAAGAGTCTTACAAGAGTAGCAAGTTTAGCAAGAGCAAGACAACAGGTTTCTCTAAAATACTGATCCCTCCTTCTCTTTAACATACATGCATATATATTCTCATGCACACAAGTTATATCCTTGGCCTTTGTCTGAACAGGAAATCATCAAAGCTTCAGAATTCAGCATTTGTATTCCAATAGGTGCACGTCAAAGATCATACTTTCTCTTGCAAGCAGGTCCAAAAGTAACTATAGATTTAGCTCATTGGACAGGAAAACATATCTCTGGCTTTGCTATGTCAGTTGTGGTATCATTTCAGGATGATTACCACAATACCGTAGGTCTTGGGATTAGGTGCACATGCACATGGAAGGCCAGGAACGGCAACTATAAAAAAACAGAGAGACTATTTCACTGTTGGGCTATGACGGAAGCTCCAAAAGTTGAGTGGGATCACTTATTTATCTTCTATGATAATACTGAAATGAATCTCACTGGTGAAGAAGACCCCAATTTGTGGGCTGATGAAGTCAGATTTGAATTCGAGACAGTGAGTTGGGAAAACAAGGTTGTTTTAGGTGCTAATTGCCATGTGACCTTATGTGGTGTTGAGATCGTTACGGCTTCAAGAGATGATACAACACCTAGTGAAATCACAAAAGAAATCACTAGTGAAGCTACAAGTGTTATTGAGGAGGAGCATCCTCCAACATCGTCCAGAACAATGCGAGAGGCAAAGAGTCCTCTTTCATCCAGCGAGCCACGTAAGGTTTCTAGTGCACAGAGTAAGTTAAGATCTAAGGGAACTATGCTGTGGAAGTGGGTGAAGACAATTAGAAGAGACAAAAAGAAGCAAACGTTAAGAAATCGTGAACAAGTGGATTTAACACAAGCAACTCAAAGGGAGAATCCCCGTGGCTGAGACGCAATATTGTGTAAAATATTCATTCTTGTTGTTATCATATCAATATACACATGTATATTGTCAGTAACGTTTTGTCGAATTGTACTCTTCTCTTTCTTTTTCTTTTGTAGTTAGCTGTATATTCGAACTTGTTTCTATGGGAGGCCGTAGAGTTTCAACAACTTTCAATACAGTTTTTAAAAAATGTTTATACATATGCTCATCTACGCAAACATTAGTTTTGTCATTCCTTTACATCGAAGAAGATTTGTTTTGTCTGAGTATGTTACGAGTGTGTTAATCACTATTATGTTAAATTGAAGGCCCAATATAAATTTAAAAGGCCTATTATAGCCCAGTAGAGTTTCTAATGAGTTTTTTATATGAGTTTTCTTTTCTCGCGCAGTTTTGTGTTTAGTTAACAAATTCCGGCCTCAAGAGTCGACACCCCCCCCCCCCCCACCGTCTTCTTCACCTCCGTCCCGCCACGATTCTTAGGGTTTCTTTCGCAGAGCTTAGCCGAATCTGGATCCTCTATTCTCTGTCCATACAGCTTTCTCCAAAGCGTAAGTTCGTTTATTTGTCGTCAATTTCTACTGGATTTGATTTTTTTTTTCGTTCTCTCTTAGTGAACCATGGAATTTGTTGCTTTGGTTTTGCTTGTTTGACTGTTTCTGATTCGTATTCTGGCCAGCACACAAATGTCTCAGATTTTATAGAGATCGATCCCTTTTGCCTTTCACACAATTTCTCGATTTTCTCGGGGGATCATTTGTTTGATCCAATTCCTGTTAGGAAATCTGATTTTCATGTTTGTGCACCTGTCTTCTCTCTTTTACTTCCTCTGTTCTGCATTTTCTTTGACCTTCTTCTGTTGGAACGGGTTTGTGTTCTCTACGCTAGTTTCAGAATGGGTTTGAGATATATATATATATATATATATATATATACTTATACACACACATATCATCTATATGGATTTTACAGAATGTCTTTTGTCTATTTTAAGTTGTCTCATTAAGATTTTAGCCTTTGAGGATTGATTTGGAAGTAGGTCATTTCTTTTCCTGGTGAATACTAATGATGCAAAGCTTGAATTAAATCCCTGTGTTTATTTTTTTCTTCTTTCATGCTGCAGAAACAAATAGCCAACGAAGTTGAGTTTGATTACTCGCTAGTGCGAAGATGTCGGTCACAGCGGGAGTGAGCGAGGCTGCACTTGCTACAAGGGCAAAACTACGAGGTGGGATCGGACAGACTAAAGTGAAAAGATATTGGCCTGGAAAAGCTCCCGAGTGGGCCGATGAAGCTGAAGAAGATGAGGATGTTAGGATGAAGAAGGTTGATGTTTTGGATAGAGCGCATGATGATTTGGGGGTTGGTAGGAAGGATGATCCAAGGCTGCGCCGTCTAGCTCAGACCAGAATTGAAAACCGTGAAGAGGTTAGAGCCGATCATCGGCGAGTTAGACAGGCTGAGATTATATCTACAGAAGAAGAAGAGTTGAAGAATCAAGAGAATAGAGACGAGGAAGAAGATGAAGACGCCGTGGAAGAAAGAAGAAGAAGAATTAGAGAGAAAAATCTTAAAAGAGCGCAAGAGGAGGCTGCTTTGCTTCCTGTAAAAGATGAAGAAGAGCTAGAAGAAGAAAGGAGGAAGAGGAGTCGTCCGAGTACGAGACTGATTCAGAAGATGAGATGCCCGGAATTACCATGATCAAGCCTGTTTTTGTGCCGAAAGCTGAGAGAGATACGGTGGCAGAGCGTGAGCGGCTTGAAGCTGAAGAACAAGCTCTCGAGGAATTAGCAAAGAGAAAACTGGAGTTGAGAAAAATAGAGACAAAGCAAATAGTGGTTGAGGAAGTTAGGAAAGATGAAGAGATACGGAAGAACATTCTTTTAGAAGAAGCAAATATTGGAGACGTGGAAACTGATGACGAAATCAATGAAGCTGAGGAGTACGAAGTTTGGAAGACGAGAGAGATCGCTAGGATCAAGAGAGAGCGAGATGCAAAGGAAGCTATGCTGAGAGAGAGGGAAGAAATAGAGAAGCTGAGGAACATGACAGAGCAGGAGAGGAGAGACTGGGAGAGGAAGAATCCGAAACAGTCATCAACTCAACCGAAAAAGAAATGGAATTTCATGCAAAAATACTACCACAAGGGTGCTTTCTTCCAGGCAGATCCTGATGACGAGGCAGGATCTGTTGGAACCGATGGTATATTTCAGCGGGACTTCTCTGCTCCAACTGGAGAAGATAGGTTGGACAAATCGATTCTCCCCAAAGTTATGCAGGTCAAGCACTTTGGTCGCAGTGGAAGAACTAAATGGACTCACCTTGTCAATGAGGATACAACAGATTGGAGTAACCCGTAAGTTTTTTGTTTTATGCGTTTAAGCCTTTCTTTTTTGTGTTACATTTGGTTAGTCATAGACTTTTGATAAGAAAAATAGCTCTCATTTAGGCTTCTGGAATCTGATTTATTAGCATTTGAGTAGAAACATTAAGCTGAGAACTGAGCTAAATCATTGCATGCAAATTTATGTTGGGAGAATCTTGTATCTTTTTTATCGTTTAGGGAGCTGCAGATTTTGAATTTATATTTGCATAATGGCAGGTGGACTTCCAATGATCCTTTACGCGAAAAATACAACAAGAAAATGGCAGGCATGGATGCTCCTATTGCAAAACCAAAGGGGAGCAAGAAGATGAAAGATTGGGAGACCTAAACCGCACCTACGTCGGATAGTGTTTAAGCCAAAACTGATGCAAAAGTGGTACGTTGTAGTAAAAAGCATCCGGCTCGGTTATGTCCGAGTACTCTAAAATCGCAGTAGTTAATGATATTGCTTTGTGACTACCATAAGCTCGTGTGACAATAAGACATCTTGTCGTAGGAGACGGAGTGTCTTTTGTATCGGATCAATTATGGGATCAGTCGAGATATCATTTTATGTTTCTGCTTGTATGACGAAAGCATTTTTATTTATTTATTTCCAAGGTAGAAGAAGTCTGATGGTTACTTCATTTTCAAGATAGAAATATATGGCTCTAAATTTCAGTCACACTAACAAAAATCAAATTGCCATTGATCCGAACTAATCAAATGAAAGGGCCTTATATGACGCTCTGGATACAGTTAATAGTCCTAAAACCAAGAGTTACGACTTAGGGAAAGTACACCAGAGTGCTATTGTGCTTTCGAGTCTTAACCTCACCAAGGTCAAACACATTTAGCTCAACCCCAATGGTTATCTTTAGATGTTTTAACTAAAGTTCTTAAAAATAAAATTGAATAAACAAATGATTTGGGTGCAGGTCCGGTCCATAGCACAGGCGGACTAAGCCTGGACTTGGGACCACCTCATTTTTTCAATTTTTATGGGCCACATATAATGTATTAGATTTGGATTTATAAACACAATTTTGAAGTCCATGAGGCCACATGGTGTCAAATTATTTTATATTTTTGTTTTGGTTCTTCTTTATCACATTTAGTTTTTTGTTTCTTTTTTGTCATTAAAAAATTGCAATTATAAAAAACAAAAAAAAGCAAGAAGCCTATGAGGACCACATTTTTTTTTCTTGATTTGGACCACCGTTTCCGTTGGACCGGCGCTGTTTGGATGTCTTATTTTTAAGAACAATGTCTAAAATAAGACACTTTTTTAGGTGTTTTAGTTCTTAACTTAAATTAATATTATATTTAATATTAAAATATGTTTAAGACACTCAACATGAATTCTCTATTGGGTTTGCTCTTACAAATCTCAAGTTTGAAGTAGCCAGATGGAAAAAGACAGACATGGTTTTTATGTATATCGCTTTATTAGTTCACATGGCTAAAAACATGGTTTTTCATAGTTTAATCACAAAGTTTAATAAGCCAGCCATAAGGATATTTTTGGATCTTGTGATTCGTTTATAATATACGATCTACCAAATTAAAGATGACGAAAAAAAAAGAAGGTGAAAATACAACATATTATATGGTCCTAATTTGTGACAACACACGTACGAATTGTAAGTTCAATTATTATTTCATAAAGTGCATTACAAATTCTTCTTTTTGCGTTTGAGCTGTTTAAAGTATAAATGTTTACGTTGCAGGCCAGTAAAATTAAATTATTTTCTTCATTAAATGCTCGTGTGACTTTTGTTATTATTTATATTTTATAATGTTAGATCTAAATCCACCGACAAGCCACATCATTAAGGAAGCATATGCAATTGTCTTGCTAAAAGTCTCATAACTGTTGCTCGATTTATTGTTGTAAATTTTGATCGACAACTAAAGGTTAAAGATTACCACACTGCTGCACACATGATATAAATCATTTAACCTATGGTTTTTTTATCCATGTTTTTTTTTTTTATAACCCAGATATCCGGATACTCTGGATCCGACTAAGCACCGGACACCAACCGGACACTAATTTACAAGGTCCTGCGGATCCTGTGTAGTGCGGAACGCCAGCCTAACGGCGGATCCCGCAGAAATCCTGGAGGCCCGGAGAGATAATTTGAATGCCCCGGTGGTCAAGTGGATTAAATGTTGCAATTCCGCTTTTGTAGGGAATCGATCCCTGATCTAGATCAGCAGGGCCGACTCTCACCCCAGAAGGGAACCACTCCACTACCGCCACTTTTTTTTTTTTTATCCATGTTATGTCAAACACTCTCCTCTGTAAGCATTTTGTTGACACTGATAAGGAAAAAGCAGCCCTCTGTTGACTGTTTTCTCCGTTTGCAACAGCATCTTCTTCATTTTATTATTTTAAAACTCCAAATGGACCTACACAATTTCCAATACAAGAGAAGTGTAAGCCAAAGTCTAAACAAGTTACTAAACTGGTTAAAGACAATTTTATAGTCCAAACTTAGAATATTCTTATAAGTTTCACAAAAGAGATTATAATAATCAAGTACAGTGTATTGCTATGGTTAGATTTCAATAAACTTTGTATTACAAACTAAAATTAAGGATTAATGATTGGTACGTGAAAAACTTGGTGATGACTCACTATGCATATTTTATATTTCGTAGATTATTAGTGTGTGATATGGACTTGAGTCTTATGAATGTTGTAACGCAGACAGTGAGGTTTAAAAGATGTTTACACAAATGTAATATTGTAATNCTAGTCTTCCCGGTCCCTGGTGGCCCATACAACAAGTAACCCCTCTTCCAAGCTTTCCCAACTCTTTTGTAAAAATCTTTCCTTTTGATGAACCGATCAAGATCTTCAATCAAAGAACGCTTGAGCTCGTTGTTCATAGCCATCGTGTCGAATGTCGAAGGGTGCTCAAAGTTCACGGATCTCCATCCACGACAGAGAGAGTAGGAGTACAACTTGAGGATTCTACTCTCGTCCTTGATCACCTTTGCCTCACTCTCCACGTAAGGTACATAAGAGTTTAACACCCAGTCTCTGTGTTTCTTGTCGAAGCTCAGCTGGAGGCATTGAGCATCGAATTTTTCTCCAAGTTGTTCTCCATCTTGAACCGTGGGTCTAGCTGCATACAGCCACTCGAGCTTAATACCTTGGTAGATATCGGAGACAACCTCTCCATTGCAGAGGAATAAGCTGACATTCTTATTGTTAGGTTCTCTAGTCATCCTTAGCCTTGATGCATCAGGGCTTATCTTACTTGAGAGATAAGCCTCGAACGCAGGATAGAGCACGTTCTGCCTAATCCCGCTCCTGTCAGTCGACATATCATCGATGAGGAGCGTTAGAGTCGATGAACGAGAGCCGACTAAAGACTTGATATACGAGACAACATAGTTTTCTACCGATTTCGGAATTAACGTGTGAACCATTGGTTTGATCATCATGACGAGACCCGTTATTGATGCATATGCAGAGAAAATTGATGCAGGAGAAGCGAAATCTATAGAGAACACCATCGTTTTGGACTTTAGGGTTTGGTTTCCCNTTTGAATGAGTTTTACATTGTTGAAAATATTTTTTTTATATTTTGATGAACATTAAGAATTGGAACAGAAAAATATCTCTATAAATTAATATTTTATTAATTTATCGATAAATTAATAATTATTAATTTATCGATTAATTAATAACTCTATAAATTAATAAAATTTATAAATTCCAACATTATTAATTTATAGAAGTTTTACTGTATGTTGACAAATACAATATATTAAAAAAATAGAAAACTATGTTGAAAGATAGGGTGTGAATGTGTGATTAATGAACTCATGGAGTTTTTTGTTGATGCTCATTGTTTATTTGATTAGCAAATTAGTAAATATGATCCGAGAAACTATGGCTTTGTTTTTTTTTTTTTTGGGTCAACGTATTTTAATTAAAATAAAAACGGTACAAAAGATTGAAAGGAAGTTGTTAACCGATTGATTTTAAAAGGTTTTTTTTTATGTGTGGAAGTGGGATATTTTTATTTTGTTTTATTAGCTAGCACTAATTGATTGACTCATATATATTTAGGTCTCTCCATTTTGGATTCGGAACCGGTAATACTAATAACTAATAACGAAAAAATATTATCTGAATCATATCTCTAATTACTGTATGTACATTGTATATCATTCTTGGTATTGTGTACCTCCAGCAATTTCTATGAAGTAAAAAAGAAAGTTTTTTTTATTTCTTAATGGTTCACAATCCTACATAGAAAACATATAAGGGAAAAAAAATTAAAAACACTTTTTAACTTATATCATCGTCTCGGAAATTTCCAAACATTTGTAACTTTTAGAGTAGTAGTAAGCCTCTTAGGTCTAATCATGTTTCCTCATAATCTTATTTGAACCAATACTGGATCATGGAAGTTTCTAACACACGCCTTAGGTCCAAAACAGAACAAGTTTCTTAATTCTTTTGCTGTTCTTCCTCGGAGAACCCTCTGTATCACGCTTTAATCTCATCTCCTCCATCTCCAATCTACTCTCCTTCTTCTTCATCACCGGATTTGATTCATCAGATTTAAACCTCATCTTCTCTAAAACATTCACCAAACCCTCAAGCGCCACATCAGCATCCTCGCTCTTCATCAGCTCCTCTGCGACTTGTGCCGGCGTAATTACTTCCCCGTCCATCAACCGCTCGATCTCCGGATAGAGACGGTGTGGCATTGTGGCGTCGTTCATGCCCATATAGTTAGAGGCTAAGGTCTTGAACCCTTGGAAAGTGCAATGTCCCATGTAAATGTGCATATCCATACGTCCCGGACGTAGCAATGCCGGGTCAAGCCTATCTTTATGGTTTGTCGTGAATATTATAATCCGCTCGTCTCCACAACTTGACCATAATCCGTCTATGAAATTCAGCAGCCCCGATAACGTCAAAGGTCCCTAAACACAAGAATAATGTCATTTTAATATACACTAATTCTCAAGACTAATCAGATTCAGTCTGGTTACACGAAATTTGGATTCAGTTTGGTATAGGAAATTAAAAAAAAAAAAACTATTTGTTGAGAAAATAAAATTTGGTTAGGAGTTCGTTCGGTTCGGTTCGATTTGGTTAAAATCCCTAACCTTTATACCAAAACCAGTTATAGTAGGAAGCTAAGATATAGACAGAGATCCATAGAGGCAGAAGAACCAAACCTGAGATTCGCCACGGTTCTTGCCTTCAACAGGCTGCTCCACTCGGTTGGGCAAATCCACTGCGCAATCGATATCCTCGATGACAAGAATGGAGCGGTTACGTGTTGCGAGTAAGAGCCTCCTTAGATCAGAGTCACGCATCACACTCGCAAGCTGGAGATCATAGACATCAAACTTGAGGTAATTAGCCATTGCTGCAACCAGGCTAGACTTCCCGGTTCCCGGTGGTCCGTACAGCAAGTAGCCCCTTTTCCAAGCTTTCCCTACTCTCTTGTAAAAATCTTTCCTCCTTATGAACCGATCAAGATCGGTGATGACGTTACGCTTGAGCTCATCTTCCATAGCCATTGTCTCAAAGGTCGAAGGATGCTCGAGGATGACCGATTCCCATCGGAGACTGTTGAGAGAATGCAGCATCAAGATCCTCCTCTCGTCCCTGATCTCTTTGGCTTTGGCCTCGATGTGAGGAACGTAAGAGTTTAAGATCAAATCTTTATGCTTTTTGTCGAAACTCAGCTCGAAATACTCGCTTTTACCGTCGTCATCCATACCGCCTCTTCTTCCTCCTCCGCCTCCTCTTCCTCCTCCTCCTCCTCCGCCGCTTTTCTTGTCGCCGCCGTCTGTAACAAACCTCCATTTGAGCTCGACGTCTTGGTACACATCGTTGACGATTTCTCCGTCGCTGAGATACAGATTGACATGTTTGTCCTTGTGGCCTCTGCTGATCCTGAGCCTGATTGCGTCGGGACTGATCTTGGTGGAGAGATAAGTCTGAGCGGCTCGGTAGATCTCGTTGTTCATGCCCATGTTGTCGTCGTCGATGGTCAGAGTCAGAGTTGTGGAAGAAGAACGGAAGAACAGAGACCGGAGAGAAGAGTAGATGAACTCTTGGATTGGAGCTGGGATCAGCTCGTGAGCCATTGATCGTATCATCATCATGTAACCGGCCATTGATGCGTAAGCTGTGAAAAACGAAGTAGGTGAAGGAAGATCCTTTGAGAAAAACATCGTATCTCTCTGTTTTTCTCTCTCTCTGATTCTGTTTCTCTGTTTTCACTGTGGTTTCTTGAAGATGGAGAGTGTGCCAAGTGAGAGGTGAAAGAGATATATAAAGAAGAGGAAGAGAAGCTTAAGGAAGAAGGTTTCATTTGGGGATAAAAGACATTATTAACTCTTAATATCTCTCTCATTGTGTCATTGTCTTGTCTTTATTCAATGGATGTGTGTGTGAAGACCTCTTTTTTTTCCACAATATTATTAGAAAATTTTGAGAATGAAAAAGCAAATACAAAAAGTAAGGAGAGGAGGACAAAAGAAACTCATGGAAAATTTCCACGTCTCTTTCCACGAAGAGCATGTCCATTTATTTTCCAATTTTAACTCATGTGAACCGTCTTTTTTTAATATTTATTGCTTGACCAATGGCGACTCGAAAGATATTGATGTTGGAATATTAAATTATACTACTAGTATATTTTAATTTAGCAGTTCTAGTGTGGCAATCTCTGTAGTCTAGATTTGAAATCGGTTTTTTATGAAAAGATCAATTTTTGTTCGTATAACGATTCAAAGTCTTAAAATTAGTTTGAATTAAAATATCTAACTTGTTTAATATGTCATTACTGATACAACGAAATTATCTAATTACACACATGTGATAATCTAATCGGCATGCATCATCATACAAGATGACGACAAACTAAAAGTTTATACTTTTACATATATAATCTACATAGAAAACGAATATGATACATATGGTGTAGAAATATTTCCATTAATTTAACCATTGGATCAGTGACGTTTTCACACAGATACAAGGTTTAACAATCACGAAAAAGGAAAGTTAGGTTAAACAATCCTATTGAAGTATGTTATAGCTTGATAGAAAAAAGTTGTAACGATGATGTAATTACCAACTTTACGGTAATTAATTTATGTGGTTATACATTATTGGATTTTTGCTTGTAGTTTGTTGAGGTGGAAGATGACTTGTACAATATACACTCAGCATTATAAACTTGATTTTCCGAAACTCGATTACCAAAATAACCTAAACTTTTATCGTCTTTTTTAGACATTTCCAGAAGAACAAAACCTAATACAATTGATCCTCTTTTTTTGTCAGCGAAAACAATTTTGGAGGTTTTTAATAGGTGCGTTTATGTTAATAAGTTTGGTATTACAGTCACACTATTTATGGTCGGAGTTTTAACTTTTTAACATTAGTATTTATGACATTTGAAGATTGACCATAAAAGACCAAAAGCAAAAAAAGATTCGCTATATTGTCGCGATGTGGCATGTGGGGTAAGACTATTGCGTGTTGTAATTACACAGTAGAGAAATTTCAGAGGAGGAGGTACGTGTCAGAACATAACTGGATGATTTGATTCATATCCAAGAAAAGAAAAGTAAGTGTACTATGAGTCATGGATTCATCGTTCTTTTTTGGACCGTGGTGTGTCATTTTAAATCAAACCACGCAAGTTCTCTCTATCGTTCACCAATACTTCAAAAAAGTGTATTTATATCAAAACATTTTTATAATTGTCAATAGCAAAGGCATTATTCATCCAAATATAAAAATACTAAAGCAACTTTTTTCGTTTACGTCTCAATCTTTAAGGCGGAAAAGAAAAACTAGAAGAAGATTTTTTTAGAAAAATAATCAATAAGTTTCCTCTTGTCCAATTTTCGAGCCGCTTAAAACAAAACCCGAGAGACAATAGTCCAAGATCTTCGATTTATTAATCTTGAATCTTATCCGATGTGGTCATGTCATGCACATTCTGGAAATAATAGATATTGATACTCTAATCGATATAGTTGAAGGACGAAATCAACAACCTACGATTCAGTAGCTATGACAATTGTGCAGCTTCAATGTTAAAAACACTTTTTCTCTTTTTTTTGTTTGGTCTTTTGACAGTTGCACTGTTAACTTAACTACAGTACTTGTTCGTTTAATCTGTTTCGTTATCCAATTCCTCACATTTCAATTTCACAATGTCTCTCAAATAGTATGAATATGACGGTCAAGGAAAATAAAAAATTAATAAAGATGAAGAGAGAGAATGAAATACTTTATTCTTTTTATTTAAAGTATTAACACTGCCAGCTTCATAAATATACTAACAAACAAACAAACAAAAAAAAGCATTATATAATAATTCAAAAAAGAAAGTTTTCGAAAAGAACAAGCCGACTAAACAAAAGTGATTTTGTAAAATCATAAATATGTTAATCAATCCACCAATAAATCAATTTCAATCACCTTTTTAGAGCTATGCTTTTAAAGTGATTCATGTATAGTAGTGGGCCAGTAGCCCAAATTGATTGCAACAAACCAAAACAAATAGGGTTGGTCATGTTTGATGTCACAATCAAGCCTTATACGTAAACCATATGCCTAACCAAAAAAAATCGAAACTTTCATTGGGATAACAAATACATCACGGACAAAAGGGTTTATGATATCTTCTTGCAACAGAAATACAACTCTCACTCAATTAAGACACAACTCTCAGTTGGGACTTGGGATTGTAACTAAAAATTATTGATCAGAGAAATGAGTTTTTAAAAATAGTTCCACTTTGGAGCCAATCAAAAGCTGAGACTTAGATCAGAACTGGAATTGCATCTCTGGAGAGTAACCCAGAGCATCAAGGTTTGCAGCCATGGCCTTGTTCATCGGCGGTGGTCCACATCTTAGGATCTGCGAATATATATACACATGAACCGTAAAAAAGATTGAAACACCATCGGAAAATCCAATCTTCCATCACTCAAAATCACTTCTTGTCAAATGTTTCATTCTCTTGCAGTGTTCTTGGTTTTGTTTCAAACACTGACAGAACAGAACAGTGATGATCGGGTATGTTCAAGATCAAGAACAGAGGAGGTGTTTACCTGAATATCGGATGCTGGTGCAGGGCAATGAGTCTGAATCATTTCCTTTGATACAAATCCAACACCACCATCCCATATTTCCGGAGGCTAATCATCGCCACAACAACAACAACAAAATCAAAATACCAAAGAATCTTACGATGAATTTGAATGGGAAATTCAANTAGGGTGATTCCAGGGCAAAACAGGAAGTTTTAGATTGCCTTTTTTCGTTTCAGGAGTGGACGGATCGATCTGATGTTGGAGTGGTCGATCTAAAAAGCTCCTGGAATCGTCCAGATATTGGATCGATCGATCTAAAGTTAGAACGATCGATCTAATAGTTCCCTGGACCTTTTCTGCACATGCTTCATCTTCTCGTCAGTCTGGACAGTCTTCAAGAAAACTGGCATACACTTTGATCGCACCGTTGGATCGACTTCAAATCACTTTCATATGAAAGCTAACTCAAAGTTCTATCTTGTGTCCAAAATTCAGCTCAATCCATCGGTGGTAAGTGCTTCAACGAAGGCCAAACTTCAGACGTCTCTGCATGGTTCTGCATCTCCATATGTTCGTTTGTACCCAAAATGACTTCTTTTCTTCCAAAATGACCTAAAACCTGAAAAAACTCGATAAATGACTAATTTACTCTAAAACACATTTTGACTCGAAAAACCATTGAAAACATTAGGTTAAAAATCCTCAAAAACACAATACATCAACTATGCTTTTAAATGATTCATCATGATTCATGTATAGTAGTGGGGTGGGCCAGTAGCCCAAATTGATTGCAACAAACCAAAACAAATAGGGTAGGTCATGTTTGATGTCACAATCAAGCCTTTATATATGATACCAAAACAAACCGTATACGTAAACCATATGCCTAACCAAAAAAATCGAAACTTTCATTGGGATAACAAATACATCACGGACAAAAGGGTTTTATGATATCTTCTTGCAACAGAAATACAACTCTCACTCAATTAAGACACAACTCTCAGTTGGGACTTGGGATTGTAACTAAAAATTATTGATCAGAGAAATGAGTTTTTAAAAATAGTTCCACTTTGGAGCAATCAAAAGCTGAGATTTAGATCAGAACTGGAATTGCATCTCTGGAGAGTAACCCAGAGCTTCAAGGTTTGCAGCCATGGCCTTGTTCATCGGCGGTGGTCCACATCTTAGGATCTGCGAATATATATATACATGAACCGTAAAAAAGATTGAAACACCATCGAAAAATCCAATCTTCATCACTCAAAATCAATTCTTGTCAAATGTTACATTCTCTTGCAGTGTTCTTGGTTTTGTTTCAAACACTGACAGAAGAGTGATGATCGGGTATGTTCAAGATCAAGAACAGAGGAGGTGTTTACCTGAATATCGGATGCCGGTGCAGGGCAATGAGTCTGAATCATTTCCTTTGATACAAATCCAACACCACCATCCCATATTTCCGGAGGCTAATCATCGCCACAACAACAACAACAACAAATCAAACCAAGAAAAAAAGTATCAAAAAGAATTTTTTTTTTAATAAGGTATTACTTTAGAGAAACGCCAAAACATTTGAATTTTGTGGCTAACCTGGTTCAAAACATAGTAGATTTTGAATTGATCTGGGTAATTGGCGGTAAGGCTCTCCAATTCTTCCTGAAAAACAAAAAGTAGTATTGATTCACATAATAATCAGAGTTTGAAAATAGTCTACGAAAACTCATAAGAATCAGCAGGCGAGAGAGTCTTTTACCTTTAAGAGAATGTCTTCGTATGTGACATTGGCGTAAATGAGGTGCACCTTTGTCTTGTCTGTTGGGTTTTCCAGAATCGCTCTTGCAACCTTTTACAAATGCGAAATATAAATGCGTTTTAAACATATACATTGGCTTCAAAAACGATACTAAACGCAGATGCATCAGACATACTTGGAACATGGGAGTGATGCCTGAACCTCCAGCAAGCATTCCAAATGCCCTAAACTGACCTGGCTGATACTTGAACCTTCCCTGGCAAGTAAAGAGTGTTAAAACAAAAGATTTGAGATTCAAGAAAAGTATAGAGAATAACAAATATGATTGTAAGACCAAGTAAGCAAAACATCAGAATAAAAAAAAAAAGTACCTTTGGTCCCTTTACAGCAAGATGGTCGCCCACACGCATCTCCCTGAAATGATGAGACATCCTTCCTTGCGGATACATCTATTTGCCAACAGAAATCCCCAGCAATTTTTCGATTGAATTAGGGAGAAAGAAACACCCGGATCCAAAACCAAGCCACGTTGACAAGTGTTTTTAAGTATTATACCTTAATGACAAGTTCAAAGCGTCCAACGTCTGAATCTAACGTTGTCGGGGTGTATGGCTTAATAACATCCTCTCCTTGAGCATCCTTGCCCCTATTGAGAATGCCATTATAATCAACATAAACATCCAGCGAAACTCTCTCTAAAACGGATTTCTACACAGAGACCTAACCTAAAGTCTACAAATGAGTATGTTCACAGCCATGTCTTATAGGTTTTAGTATCTAGCAACTTGCAGAAGATTGAATTTTGATACTCGGAGATTGTGAACAAAACACAGAGATTAATCAGGAGAGGGCAATGAGAAGTGTGAAGATGAAACCTGCAACTGATGTGTTGCCCAATGGGAAGACCCAACACGGAGGTAGGAGATGGGAGCTCAAATACGAATTTGGCCACATTGTGACTAAGTTGTTGCTTCTTAACGAGCTTGAAATCCTTGAAATTCTCTGGATCCAAACACCCTATGAACCAACCAATTCACAAGATTTAGCCAACCTTCAAGTAGATTAATTGCATAAAAAGACCAAAAAAATGCTCAATTTTGGTATTAGCTAAATCCAACCTTCAAACAGATGAATTCTACACAAATCTTTGCCTAAAATCTATATAAATCTCATTGTTTTTTGAAATGAGTCATCTAAGAGGATAATAATCAGTCAGAAACGCATTGTGAAATTGAAACCCAGAAAAGACGAACTGAAAACTTTTGGGATTTGAGATCGAACCTCTGCGTTTCTTGGAGGACGAAAGATAGTAAGCAGCACCAGCACCGGCGGCGACGAAAGCGACGAAGACACCCAAGAGAATCTGACGATCTAGGGTTCGGAGAAACTCGGTATCCATGGCTAAACCCAGGAAGAAAGAATCAAATGGCTCAGTGAAAAGTAAAGAATATAAGGAAGAAGTGGGGGAATTGTTGCAAAAAATCACTTTTTTTCGACTAGTCTCTTTCCCTTGTTATCTCCGCCATTAAAACGAGAGGGGATGGGGATCTGGTAGACCTAACCCCATCACGTTCTACTTGCCTTCTTTGCCACATTTATTATTTTTCCATAAACTAATTTATTTGTAGTATATATTAAATTACTTTTTCATTTTTCTTTCATTTCACTCAATACCACAATTCTCAAATCATATACAGTAATCATTGTTTTTGTGAAAATAAAAAAATTTGGTCCAAATGATGCTGATAAAAAAAAAATGTGGAAAGATTAAAGTGATACAACTAATAAAAAAATATACAGAATGCAACAAATAGTCAAATTAATCAAATTTTTCCATAGTTGTCAATGGATTTGGTCGATTGTGACTAGTGTATCTTTGAATGGAACTTTGTATTGGGTTGCTACAACAGTTGAGACTCGTGAGTGTTTCATCCAAAGCTTCGATTTTTCCGAGGAGAAGTTGAAGCCCTTTTGTGATATTCTGCCTTGCAAGAACGATTTCGGGAACACCCAAGTCCTTGCGGTTTTCAAAGGAGATCGACTTACGGTGTTGGAACAATGCCACAAAACAAAACAAAAAGGTTGAGATTTGGGTGACCAAGAACAAGATTAACAAGGATCAAGGAGAGGATGTGTCTTGGAGCATGTTAATGACGGTTTCGATTCCTAATTTCCCGGTATTACAATACAATATACGCTCTAACTCTCAGCCAAGTTTTACTTCATCCACGATAAGGGGGCTCATCGTGTGTACTTGTGATGAAATTTGGGCAAGCTTGCATCTACGTTGTGAGGGGAGATAAGTTCAAGAAGATTCCGGTTGATTCTTTGCTTGATCCGTGGCCTTCTCACCTCGCTTATGTTCCCAGTTTGGTATCCATCCCTTCAGGTCAAAGAGAGGAACAGAAATTAGCGGTTTAGTTTAATTAGATTCTGGTTTCTTGTAGCAAACTGAATTGATTCATTGTTACAAGTCATTGAAACCTGTTCTACATGAACACCAAATGCTCTCCAGTTTCTCAGCAAACTCTCCTCTTCTCTCGCTTATAACACTCTCATGATCAGCACCTGTGACAATGTCAACTTCCACCTCCGGAAAAATTGACTTCATGTCACCGGAGCAATGCGAAGGAACGATTTTATCAAGGTCGCCTTGTATCAAGCGAATCTTAACGCTGGAGTTTACTAGGGTTTCGAGATATTCATCAGCGAATTTGGAGGCGCCGCATATCACATTGTGCATACTATGCCATGCTGAGTGATGCGTGAGTCTCGTTATGTCCTTTATCTTCCAAGGAATCTCCCTAACAAAGATGAAACCTTTATTGAAAACTTTGATCTTTAAACCGAACCAATAACCAAAAACCAGTTCAAATGTTTTACCTTTTACCGGTACATAGCTTGATGAGCCGCTCCCATATCTTGTGATGCTTGCAGACTATGAAACAAACGCACCTACCGATATGTTCATACCAAGACATCACCGCCGTTCCAAACGCCAGCGGCGGCCACAACCGCTTTCCAGCGATTCGGGTCAAGACCGATCCTTCAGGCGATGAAGGAAAATAAGGCTGACACACACAAACATAAAGTTCACAAATCGAATCTCTGCGGATTAGACTAAAAATTATCAGATTAGATAGCAAATTAAATCACTCACCGGTGCAACGAGAGTAACCGATTTGACGACGTTTGAATGTTTTGCCGCCAAAGCAAGAGCAATTAAGCAACCCATCGAATGTGCAACCACATGAAATGAATCTACTTGGTACGGATTAATGACAGAACGCTCGATCGTCTCTACATGATCTCTCAATGTATAGAGACTGTCTCTTGGCTTAGGGCTCTCTCCGAATCCCAGTAGATCGATCGCGAAGAGCCTATAACGACCTTTCTTAATGTGTTCGAACACAGTTTCTGTCCAAAAATGTGATGAACCCATGAAACCGTGTATGAATATTACATTCTCGGACGGTTCTTGAACAGAGTCCTCTGTTTTCGTTCGACACGAAACATTGAAATATCAACACGAGTTAATTACTTCAAAGTTGAAACAACATGAAACATTAAAATCAATTGTAAGCGACAACAAGATGAAATAAAATATAAACGTAATTTCAAAGTAATTTTGACCTCGAGAAATTGAATCTTTGACCACGACGTGAAGATTCCCATCTTCGTTCTTCGTCCACGAATTGCAAGATTGGCACCCACAATCTGACCATCTATTCGCCGGCTCGTGAATCTTAGATTTACTCACTTTCCGGGAAAATTTGAACTTTCTCGCGAATCCCAGAAGTCCGATTTCCCGTAAAACGTTTCTCCTCCGAAATAAAGTCTCCGAAACCTCATTTTCACCGGTGGTAAGAGGCGCCGCCGTGCAGTAGCAGCCGCGGGCTTTTCCCTCCAAAACCTCGTCGACGAACTCGTAAACTACGCAGAGAACCGCGTCAATGAGGTCGAGGAAGAAGAAGACGATTAAAGATAGGGCGGCGTGAATGGCTGTCCCGGATTTTCTCGCCCATTTTCTCGTGAAAATTGAGAAGAAAGACATGGAAGCGGAAAGAAGAGAATCTAGAGCGCCAGAAAGTTGATAAATTGTTAGGCCACGTCGAAAGACAAATGTTTCGACTCTAATCCAAGTTCGAAAGCATATTAATCACAAGAACTCGAAACGACGTCGGTTTTAGTGGATGCATCATGCATTTCAAATCTTAGGGATGATCATTTTTGGTAAAATGCTTATTGGCTTCAAGAATTGATAAGGATGATTTTGCGTAATCCCTTAATTTGGGAATCAAACTTATTACATGACACTGTTGGTGATGGAGGAAGAATGTTTTCTTCTAATCTCAGCCTTGCTCTTTGTTTTGTTGAAGAAATTCAATATAATTTTGTTGTGTGCACGAGGGAAGGAGATCAAGAAGCACAAGCGACTTCTAAAGCATGCTTTCGTCGCTTTTAGATTAGACAATACAGTTTTACTCATTTTGTGTATAATTAAAAAGAAGATAGTATGAATATGTAACCAAAAAAAAAGGAACTGTGAATTAGTCCGCAAAAATGTTATGGCTACAAGGTCAGCTATCTCCTTTACCGGCTGGATCATAGTCGGTGTTCGGAGGAGGATTTCGCTGCTGGCGTTGAGAAGCTAAACGCCGTTCCAATGGAGTCTTCCTCTTGCTGACAACAAATCTATTCACTCCTTTCCTCATCGGCATTATCGACGGGAAATCTTCGTCCGGGATCTGACTCAGCTCTGATATGTTCTTAATCTCAGCCACTCGCTTAAACCATCTCTCCGCTTTTGCTTCCTCCGACATGTCCAACAAGTCAGGCTCCTTCACTAACGAACCCTCCAAGCTCTTTCCATTCCTGATCTTCCCTGCCATTGGCTCGGGATTCTTGTTGCTTGAAGGTTCTCTTGGTTCTTCTACTACTACCTGAGAAGCGTTTTCTGTCGCCGGGGGTGGAATAGTATCTGTTGTTTCCTCCGGCTGTTTTTGTTTCGCGAAATAGTCAGGTGGGAAAGGGACCAAAGGGACAAAGTCTGAATCTTTTGCTTCGATGGACATTCGTCTCTTGTTTGCTGGAGAAGTCAGTGAACGGTCTTTCTTCCTGCTCACCACAAACCGATTCTCTCCTTTACGCATTGGCATATTCTCAGGAGAAATCTCTTCCGGTATCGCGCTTTCCAGATCTGAAACGTTGTGCAGTTCTGTGACCCTCTTGAACCACCTCGCAGATTTCTCCTCTGATTCTTTCTCGTCTTTTTCAGGTTCTTCTGTTTCTTTGCCAAAGAGACTTGCACTTGACTTGTCCTCTTGATAGACGTTCCGATTGTCGTTTGAGACACCATCCATTTGGTTGTTGGCGGTCAGGCCAATCTGTGTTTCCTCCTTATCGGGCTTCTTGGCAAACATATCGGACGGTAGTGGCACGAACGGGACAAAATCAGAGTTAACTACCTGCGAAGATTTAAAACTCCTGGAAGAAACAATCTTATCATCAGATCGAGGAGCCAAAGAGGATGTAGAACCGAGAATCTCATTCAAGCTCCTGTTCGTTTTAGTTCCCATTGCCTTGTCGTCGTTCCCTTTCGAGTTTCCATCTGTAGCTACGCTGTTCTCAGGATTAGCTAACCTTCTCTCAAGAGGTGTTTTTCTTGTGCTAACAACAAATCTGTTCACTCCTTTCCTCAACGGCATAATCTCTGGAAAATCCTCATCTGTATCAACACTGTTTGAATCAGAACCACCCTGTGCTACTTTACTAAACCACCTTTGTGCTTTCTCTTCATTTTCGACCAGTCTTTTCTCAAGTTCAGGATCTTTTGAGTAGCCAGAGTTGGCTAAATTGAGTGAGAAGTCCCCGGGTCTCTTGCAATCACATCTTAAGCAAGCTACGTTCCTCCCGTAATTGTAGAAATCGCATCTGATGGGTGAAACAAACGAGAAAGAAAGGGAAGGTTAACCTCATCATGCGCCGTCGCATTAACTATAATGCAGCACAGAAAACAAAATTAGTTGCTTACTGGGGACACTCCCATTCTCTACCAGTTAGCTGTCTCTTTGGTCTTGCTTCATCACACTGGAAGCATTTGACATTTCTCGCAAAGTTCAATCCACTGCACCTGTTTCAACAAATTCCCATACCATATATTACATTACATGAACAACAAGAAGATGAAACAAAGACATTTACAACTTACTGACTTCTAGCTCTAAAGATACGATCTTTCGACCCCAATAACAGTGTGTATAGTCATTATATACTAATTCAAACTCAGAGCCTATAGAATTTTCTTATGGTACGTTACTCTAATACCTTTCCATAGAAGAATGGCAACCAACAGGCCATAGGAGATTTAAATCAAAAGGATACTGATAATCCAACAACTTCTTACCTCGAGCAAATCCAGTCGCCTCGTTTCATCTCAACGTTTTTATGAAAGGACCCGAGTGCTTGTCCATTTCTGACTGAGAACTGATTTTGCATCGTGCCATGAACATTCGACTCAGGAGTACGGAAGCTCATCTTTGCTATCTCGCTCAAGAGGCTTCGAACCGATGACTCC
This sequence comes from Alliaria petiolata, assembly GCA_020283515.1. NCBI lineage: Eukaryota > Viridiplantae > Streptophyta > Magnoliopsida > Brassicales > Brassicaceae > Alliaria > Alliaria petiolata. The sequence goes on from JAHZTW010000001.1 coordinate 180,081,876, forward strand.
ATAATCTCTTGGTTATGGTGTTTGCTTCCCTCGGAAGAAGCAGAATCCACAACATAACTCAAAAGAAGCCTCATCAAATCCACTGTACTCGCCTTATCCATATCCAGTATCTAATATGAAACACAAGGGATCGAAACATCACTAACACTCTTAAGTGAGACTAGGATTCACCATCCACCATTAAAAGAGTAAGCTTTTTGCCAGAAAGAACTTACATTACCAATGCCCTGAGGACCACTACTTAGATAAAGGCTCATCTTCTTGAGTGAATCTGGGCCTGTCCTAAATAAGAACGGCTTTCCATTCTCCACCACCACTTCGACGTCTCTCCTCGAAAGCATTCTAGCATCCAGAAGAAGAAGAAAAAAGGTGAAATTGGAAAGCAATCAAGGAGAGAAAGAAAACCCACGAAAGAGGGTTTAACGAGATGAAACTAGCAGCTTTACTTACTCAAGTAACCCGGGTCGATCACGAGCGAAAGCTAAGCAAGCGAGAGCTGGACGGAGGAGTTCATCTGGAAAACCGGGGAAAAAATCGTTTTCGGAATCGGAGATTGGACCAGAATCTGAGAAGTAACCAGCCTCGGAGAGATGTTGGAGTAGCTCTGTCCATTCAGGTAGCCGGTGGTGATAGGAAGGAACAAAATCGGCGGCGGAGAAACAGACTCGGTGAGTATGGAGCCGCCCCAGGGGTATCGTGGGGACAAGCGCCGGCAAAGACACGAGTAGACTGAGAGAACTTCGATTAGGCGAGCCAACGGATGAAGGAGCAGACGCAAGGCGGTGGAAACGACGGAGATTGGTTACGCGGCCGATGAAGAGGCCACGGAAGAGGAAGAGAGGAGGGGGAGAAAAGAGAGAGAGGAATCTGGTGGAGTTGTTCATCGTCTCTCCTCTCGACGGTGACCGTTAGGTTTATTTCTCCGCTCGGCGGATGATAGAAATTGGATGAAATGTGACGAATTTGTAAATATTTTCTTTTTCTGCCGCGGATAGTTAAATATTTTTATCGGCGAGGATTGTTTCAGTGAATCGTAATAGTTTTTTTTTTTTTTTTTGCCTTCCGTAATAGTGAAATGTTAGAATAACGGGAAAAAAAACGGATGAATAAAAATTTAAGTTGACAACAATTTTTTATTTTTTTATTAAGTAACTTAGGTCGATAAATAGGCCTATATGGGCTCACATAGGCTACAAAATTTATGAAGCAAGTCCAGGTGCTGTCTGTACAACATGGGCTAACAAAAAAACAATTTCCTGATGATAAGCCCATGGTTGATATACTTAATTACTTATTAATCTTCTTAAAATCAACGGTTGCGTTGGATTATCTTAACTCTTAAGGTCATCTGATTATTTGAATTATGAGCTCTTACACAGCAACACGTTTTCAATGAAGAAAGCCGTGGCATACTCTTGATGTTCGGTGTTTATTTGTAATCACGACAATAAATGTTAAATCATCTTATTTAGAACCCTCCAAGGCTAGAAAACATTTGCACATTTTGGATTATGACGCAAGTTGTAGTTTCGTTTATTCCATTTTAATAAAACATTCCAGACAAATATTGCATTTCATTGATTAGGATGTCGCTTATATATAGTTAGAACTAATATTGGATTTAACCAAGTGATAAGTATAGCTAGGCATGTTTCAGAGACTATATATAGTGTGAGTTTTATCTTGAAATGCTCAATTTATAAAACAATTGACATCAATTTTCGTGACTTCAAAAGTTGAAATATACAATGTGACACGAATGCAAACATTTTTTTTTACTTAAAAGTTAAACCGTTGAAATTATTATCCCGTTATTGAATTTTCATTTTCTTAAAACAAAACATATAACTCTATATATGTTCATAATAAGTTATGTTAGGAAATTTCACACACTTAATTAGGTTATAGTTGTTATTATTATTATTATTATTATTTAAGTGTGCATGTTACATGGTGTTTAGAGATTTTACATATTTTGTTAATTTTTAACTTTTTATTGTTTATTTTGTTATTTTACATGTTACAAACTCTGAAACTAATAATAATATATAAACAACTATTACAGAATGATGTTAAAAATACAACTTTTAGAGAATTTACATATTTGTTATAGAAAAAAGCAATGTTAACAAAATCAAGATCGTTTATATAGTGTTTATTAGTTCATAACTTAACATGTAAACTTAAAATTAATAATAAACAATCAAACATTTCATTAAACTAAAAATTGTCATTAAAAACAATGAAAAATATCAATTAGCTAGGTTCAGTGTAGTAAAACGGAGAGAACAATTGTGTTCTCGTCGACTTTGGGAATCATTGTGAGTTAAAACTTGGGTGTGGATTAGTTGCCGATCACTGCCGTCAACTTTTGACTAATGTTTAATTTGATTAATACTTTTGCATACATTAAGCTATTT
>JAHZTW010000001.1:180086116-180231345 GCA_020283515.1 Alliaria petiolata
TTGTTGTTGTATAACTACGATGAGTGACCACTTCCGATGATTTTCATATATATGGCAATAATTACAAATTTGAATGACAAGAGAGAAAGAAACAGTGTTTTACATCGTAAGAGTACCTATGGGTATAATAATATAAGGAGGGGTGGTACAATGTCACGTTACCATTTCAATACAACAAAATTTCGCGTGGGGGCCTGTCTCTTATACACATCTAGATGTGTATAAGAGACAGGTGACGACCCCATTCAATTCTAATATATATGAAATTGATATAAGGAATTATCTTGTAAACCAATTTAATAGTAAAGAAAATTTCTTCTTTTTTTTTTTTTGTTAAAGGGCCTAAATTAAATATGATATATCTTTCCTGGAATAAAGTACAGCAAAACTGAGTTTAAAACTAAAAACGAAACAAATCACCTTCTTGATAAGACAATATTGGTTAATTACGAGGTGGGAATTTTTATTTTCCGTGTTCTCTAATTGAAGATGCAACACGAGATATCAAAGTAGTCACATATCATATATGATAATGATCTTAAGAAATTATATTCTTCTGATTAAAAAAAATAGGATATACATATATTTTCAGTTTGCGACGCCTGTTTTCCCATTAATTGTCGCACAACATTGTTTGAGTTAGTTCTTTTTTTTAAAAACATTGTTTGAGTTAAGTAGAACTGTAGAAGTGTGCTCGAGTTCACTGAATATATAAGTAATAATGTATAAATCTAAAACGACGTCGAGCCCTTCGTTCAAAAGATCTTGAAGTACTTAAACAAGTTTTTTTGTTTGTTAATGAAGTACTTTTTTGGTTAAATTTAATGAAGTACTTAAACAGTTAAACTAGTTGTTGAGCTAATCATGATTATATAATAAATATTTGCAGAAAACGAATTCTTTGAAACATGCGATATATATATACACACACACGCACATATATACGTTATGGAGAACAGAAAAAACTGAGAAAAAGCAATTAATTTCTCTCCCTTTAAGATCTTTTCTTGCTTTGTGTCCGAAACAGACAAATATTGATTCTGTTGTTTTTTCCCATAATTAACTCACACACACACGTATGTACGTGCACACGTGCAATATATGTATGCTGTCTCTTATACACATCTAAACAGTTAAACTAGTTGTTGAGCTAATCATGATTATATAATAAATATTTGCAGAAAACGAGTTCTTTGAAACATGCGGTATATATATATATATACTATATATATATGCTTGTGTATATAGACACACGCACATATGTACGTTATGGAGAACAGAAAAACCGAGAAAAAGCAATTAATTTCTCTCCCTTTAAGATCTTTTCTTGCTTTGTGTCCGAAACAGACAAATATTGATTCTGTTGTTTTTTCCCATAATTAACTCACACACACACGTATGTACGTGCACACGTGCAATATATGTATGTGTGTATTAGTGTATACTAGTAGCCACACGAGCGGTTCAAAAATGTTTTTGGAGTTTCCGAGACTGTTGAGTCTGTGGGGCCTACAGATATCGAACCCTCCACACGCACGAGCGGGTCTCGTTTTGCATGCAACAAAACTACACGTACCCACCGACTTTTCCAAAGCCTTACTTTTGCACGTGTAGAGAGAGAGAGAGAGAGAGAGAGAGAGAGAGAGAGAGTTCTCAAACTTTAGCACAACAAAAAAAAAAGTACTCAAACTGAAAGTATCACATTATTCGAAATTTTCGTTAAGTGGAAAAAAAAATGCAACTTGTAGAAAAACGTGAACATAAATTCTTTCTAATACATTTTCTATATATAAGATTTTTCTTTGTTGTTAAAATATAAGAAAAGAAAAGAGATATTGAATAACTTGAAAATATTTGTTTTTCTTTTCTTTTTTACAAGAAACAAAATTAACAAGCAGCTCACAAAAATATTGATTAATTGTTACAGATCCGTTTTGATATTTTTTTTAAGATAGAATTTTAAAAACCACGAACGATTAAACGTATAGTTTAAATGACAAATCAAAGTTACATATGATTTGTCAAAAAAAAATGATAAATCGTATGTAACTTAGATAAAAACCATCGGAATGAAATTATTTAGGTCTTTAAAAATGATAACTTATACAAAATTTGATTGAGTGTGGTATAAAAAAATTTCCCCTTACACCTTTTCGGTGTGAATAAAAACAGCTAGCAATTTATTTTCCATGTACTTTGAATAAAAACTCACCATCAATTTTTAAAATAATATTCTTATATTAACTTCTAAATAAATGTCAGTCAAATTCAAATATAATTCAATAAAAAAATAGAGAATCTCTCTTTCCTCTTCCACCATATAAACAGTGAAAAGCCATTCAAGTGATCTCCCTCTCTCTATCTCTCTATCTCTCTATCTCTCTCCTATTCCTGGTTTCTTTTTCTTTAATCCCTAACCCCAGAAAAAAAAATAATGAATCCAAGTCTCCCTGAGAAAGATCTAACAGGTAATGAAACTATCAATGGGTCGAGACGATTCGAAGAAGCAAACAACTTCGGATCTCCACCAAACTCGCACACCAACTCCTCTCTCGCTAGAAACCATCCTCACAACAAATCAGTCTCACTCTTGGAATCGGAAGATGAGCATGAGAAAGAGAGGGTTGAAAAAGAAAATAGACTAAAAAGGAGGGGCAGAAACGGAATAAACACAAAAGTATGCTCAAGAGGACACTGGAGACCAACAGAAGATGCTAAACTCAAGGAGCTTGTTGCCCAGTTTGGTCCCCAAAACTGGAACTTGATTGCTCACCACCTTCTTGGTAGATCAGGTACATTTATTTACCTAATTATTACCTTTATTTTATCAAAAAATTATAACCTTTACTTGTGTTACTAAAATTTCCGTAAATGTTAGTAAGTATTTTCTTTTAAATCTTTTTCAAGTAGAAGAAAAATAATTAAATATGTTAAAGATTGAAATTTTGGAATCCAAAATGTCCTGTTTTTTAACAGATAAGTCTTTTCTCCAACCTTAATAGTAATACTATTCGAAAAAATAGTTTTAAAACATATAATAAAGGGCTATAAGTGTAAAGACCAATATACATTTAATGACATAATATACTATTTGATAGTAACCAATTTCAATTTTTATAAGGGTACGTAGTTAATGTTGCTTCTTTGATTGCAGGCAAGAGTTGTAGATTGAGATGGTTTAACCAACTAGACCCGAGGATTAACAAGAGAACCTTCACTGAGGAAGAAGAGTTTAGGCTTTTAGCTGCTCACCGAGCTTATGGCAACAAGTGGGCTCTGATCTCACGTCTCTTCCCCGGTCGGACCGATAACGCCGTCAAGAACCACTGGCACGTCATCATGGCTCGAAGGACTAGGGAGAGTCAACGACAACGTCAACAGCCTCATGAGGCGCCGTCAGGAAACGCTGAAATGACTGTTTCGTCCTCGTGCCGCTATCATCACGGTGAGTTTTTCGGTAAAGTCGCGAAGGGCAGTTTCGTCAATGATGACGACGACGATGAAGATGGTTCAGCTGTATCTACTTGTACAACGGAACTCTCTCTCACTCCGCCTTGTTCGACTCACCAGCCTCGCTTCTTGAATTACGACAATACCCTTGCCTCAGGTAACAATTTTATTCGTTTCCTAGTTTTATAATGTTTTCTTTTTCTAAAAAAGAAATTACCCTCATGACTTTCTTGAGACATGAAAAATATAGAAACTTGGAATGTTTTTTCTCGGTTGTCTTGAGAAGCGTTTCCGTGAATCTAATTATAATGATTTCGGTCGGTTGGTCGAGACCAGAATCAGATAGCAATTTTTACCCAGTGTAACCGTTGATCATGATCGGTTTATACTTTGATTTTCGAGTAAAATCAGCTTAGATTCCAGTCTTGTTCAAAGCATATTAAATGATAGTTTTGGCATAGTTGTTGTTGTATAACTACGATGAGTGACCACTTCCGATGATTTTCATATATATGGCAATAATTACAAATTTGAATGACAAGAGAGAAAGAAACAGTGTTTTACATCGTAAGAGTACCTATGGGTATAATAATATAAGGAGGGGTGGTACAATGTCACGTTACCATTTCAACACAACAAAATTTCACGTGGGGGCTCAAAAAACTATTTTGATAATTTTGCAGGTAAAGATGGTCAGTGTGTGCAGAGAGCAGAAGTAAATGGCAAATATGGTAAAAAGATGGACCATCAAAATCACCACACAATCACAGTCAGTGAAAGGAAAGTGGAGATGAAGATGAAGAGTGGCTTTTACTTCTTTGATTTTCTTGGAGTGGGAGCTTCTTGATTAATTATTTGAAGAATTAGGGTTCATAATGAGGGAATTGTTGAGATAAAATGGGTTTAGTTTCTTCTATTTCTCCTGGTTAATTTTTAGGCGTGTTTGTTTACCATTTTAATTTGGGCTCAATCTTGGTAGAAGTTAGCTGGGTATAAAAAACTAAAAACAAATTAAATAATTTCGTACAAGTCAGTAATCAAGAAATAATTTTTTTGAATGTAGTTAACATTCTTTCCAGTAGAATTAGAATACACTCGTATAAATTATATCACTTTTTTTTTTGTCTACAACTCATAGAAACAAATTAAATTCGAATCATAACACAGTACGATATCAGCGGCATTATTATATAATTTGTAAACCATTAATTAAACTATAAGCTTTAGTTGTGAAATTATACGAGCCAAATAGTAAAGTTGGGCCTATCAATTTCCTATTAACTTACAAAACAGATATAAGAGCCCTCTAAAGCCCACGTAGAAGTGGGCAATATATAAATCCCATATAACTTATTTAGTCAGAAATGTTGAAGTAGACTCTGGTCTATGGGTCGATCCGGTGTCTCCGGATGCTCTACCAAAGATAAAAAAAATTGTATCTTTTTCATTTTTTTTAAGGGAAATTACTCAGATTAGCATCCAAATATACGTGTATTACTAGAATAACTCCATATATCGATTTCTTACTAAAATAACACACATTTTAAAGCAAAAGACAAGTTATCCAACTGTTATTTAATTAATAACAGTTATGCCATTATGATATAATTCAATTTTAAAATTTAAATTTATAACAAAATGACAATTATACTGACCGAAATATCAGAAAAAATCATTTACAAGCCCAGTAAAAAAAAAGAACGAAACCCTCGTCACCTTCGTAATCTTCGACGGCGGTTCCCGATTCTCGAGTTCTGTTTCTTCATTTCCGGTTCCTCATCTTCGGTTCCTCATCTCCGCTTCATCATCTCCGATATCAGTTCTGATTTGACTTTCGGCGGTTCTGATTTGCGGCGGTTCTGATTTGCTACTTCGTCATCTCTGGATTTTCTCCAGTTCCGTCTGTTGTTCTAAACTGGCCGAAAACCTAAAGGTAAACTCCAATTTGAAATTCTACACTCCAATTTGAAATTTAACCTTCTGTCAATCTCTGGGTTTCTTTGTCTAAATTTCTTCAATATTTTTGATTTGTATAACTCTCTATGTGTAGAAAATCTTCACTTGTTCCTGTTCCAAAATCAGATGTCAGTTTTTCTTAACTTAGCAATATTGAATTTTTTTTGTATAGATATGGCTTCATCAAATGGGAAAAAAAGATATCCTCCGAGGCTATGAGAAGAGGAGAAAGCGCATAATCAGATAAGAAGTATAGACCACAATTGTTATTTGTCCAATATACAAATGGTTAAAGAAAGAGTTGGAATTGATGTGTGGGATGCGTTGAAGAATTCTTTTGTTGGAGTTATTGCGAAGCTTAGAGAGGTTTCTTACATATGGTCGGCAAAAACTGTCAAGTACTTGCTTAGACATCAGTTGGCTATTGAGAATCCTTACGAAATATGGTCATTAATTGATGATCAACCTATCCGGTTTTCTTTGTATGAATTTGAGGAGATTACAGGCCTGAATTGTGCTCCTTTTAAAGTGGAGGATAAATGGGATGCTGATCATAAAGCGTTTTGGGGAGAAATGAATGTTTCTACAGCAGTTGGTCCTTCCTTGTATGAGTTGCAAGTGGTTTTGGACATATGTAAAGAATGGAGTTTTGAGAAGAGGAAAATGGTAGGACATATGTAAAGAATGGAGTATCAAATTATCTGCAACCGGGAACAACACGGAGGTATATCAATCATATGATTTTGTTGTTCTCTTCTGTTTTTTATGCTGATAACCGTATCTTATATTGAATTGTCTGACTGCAAGTTTCTGACTATAATGTCTGATATGTGGAATTGTATATGCAGAGCTTCAAGTGGTTGTTATTAGAGAGAAGAAGAATAGGACATGGCAGGAATTAATTAGCGTAATGACTGTTTTTAGGTCGTTAATGACTGTTTTTTTTGTATTTCCAGAATCCACAAACGTAATATTAATCAGTTTTTTGTTCTCCTTGCTTGGCTTTTTTACCCACTTTGAATTACACACACATGATACTTCCAGAATCCATGCACAAACGTAATATAAATCAAACATTCTCGAAAATCACGCAGGTGCCCACACAAAACAAACTTGATTATGAAAATTCATTTGGATATGTGAATCATTTGCTTGTACTTGTAGAGCTTTGGCGTAAGCTACACGAAACTGCAGATTTTTTTAAAATTTCATCAGTTTTTTCAAGAGTTTTGCCTACTACACATTAACAAATCAGTATTGAATCTATTGATAGTAGAGAGAAAGGTAATACCTCCAAGAGTTTTTCTACTCGATCATCATTGTCTCCATCGTCTTGATTTTCTAAACATGGTGTCACCGTCAATCGTCACTCCGTTTCCAACAGCATGATTGTCTTTATGTTTATGTTCCTTAAGATTGATATGCATATCACAAGCAACTGAAACATCTGGTACTTGTTTTGATGAACTCGCTTCTTTGTCCCCAACTTTCTCCTTCAGTTCAACACAAAGCCGCACTGGTTTCGATTTTAACTGGAGTAGAAAACTTTGAAGTTGTCTACAATTTTCGACTTCTACAGGAGGAGTAATTTGTAGCAATTTTAGCAAAACTTTCTTAGGAAACATGTAACTCAATTCGACATCGTAGAATCTCCACTCAAACTTGTAATCTTCAATCACCATCCGAATCAAATCTTCATAACGAGTATTATCACTTGCTGTGATAATTTTGCACTCTTTTTTGTTATCAACTTCGAATATCTATTTGTTCTTCTCAAAAATTCATCTGCCACAACAAGAATAATTTGATCCATTGGATGAAAAAGAGAAAGCAATAAATTTAATTAGATCATATATGATCTAAAATCAGAGAAAAAAATATATGGGTGCTCTCAAAACTGAAAAAGAGATTGAGTGTGTGATAAGTGGCGGCTTGCCCTAAGTAGAATAGGTTTTGGATACGTGTCTTTGTTAATTAAAACTGCCATGACTAGAGTAGCGTAGATCTGTTGTCAAAGGAAACATAAATCTGCCACTGGAAAGTCGGTTATCAAAGTAAAAAATAGAAAAAGCTATTGTAGTAAAGAAATTAATCTGTCGTCACATACGCTCTAAATTCTGCCATCAAATTAATGAGTTTTGTTCAAAATTATAAAACTGTTGCGAAGTGAAACAAAAACTGTTATAACATATAAGCTAGTGTAGTAATAAAATTGTAAATTTTCTTTAACGATAGACTATTGAAAATCTGTAGTTATAATTGAAATCTGTTATCAATTAAAACTATTAATCTGTTAGGAAAATAAATCTGTGATATAAATCTGTCGCAGTATAATAAATCAGTAAAAAATAATTTAAATATGTTACATCATAACAATAAATCTGTGAAACAAATCTGTCATACTAAGTATAACTACCACGCTAACAAAAAACTGCCACCTCGTGTGATAGATTTACTGAAAAAATCTGTCACACTAATTATAATTGCCACCGTATTAAAAAACTGCTACCTAGAGTGACAGAGTTATCTTGCTAATTTGTTTTTCGAAGAACAAGTCTGGCACGTTTTAAATCTGGCGAATTATATAAAAATATGTTCTCTAATGAACAACAGATTTTTAACAGTTTTGATTTGCGCCACATAGACGGTGGTAATTTCGTTAATTTTTTTTAAAAAAAAATTAAATATGGAAAAAAATAATGACAATTCTGTAAATATTGTTTTCCTAACAAAGACTAAAAGGGCATTATAGACATGAAAAAATAGCTAGTAATTAAATTAAAATATGAGTTAATATAGTAATTATCATTCAAATGTGAGCTATTTCAGTAAACTTCCCTTTTTTTATTAATGAAATTTCTTTCTAAATTTGTTTTCAGAACAATTGACGTTTAAAATGTGGGGTCCAAATATGAATGAGGACATAGATTGGCTTTCACTGTCTACTTTCGTTAGAGAGAGAGAGAGAGAATTAAATGATGGTATCCATCAAAATCATTTACGCTCATTAGACACACCAAGAAGACGATCCATAATCAATTAATCATATCAGTTCCTTGCGGGAGTCTGATAGGACTTCATGGTCTGATAGGACAAAGCCTCTCTCCGGGAGTTCAACTTTGGTTCACCACTCATCGTTGTTTCAGACTTCATGGTCTGTTTTATTTTAAAATTTTAGTATTTTCTTTTCTTTATATATATATTTTTATAGTTTGTGCGTAATCTCCTTTGTTGATGAATAAACAAACAAACAAACAATAAACTTGATTGTTGTTAAAAATGTCAAATCTAAATGACATATTTTCCACAAGTTATATCTCCAATTAAGAGTTTGCTTATTTTGTAAATTAAGGTTTGTGTTCAGGCGAGAAAGAATCGACAAAGAAAACAACATATCTATTCTGACGAGTTCAGCATATCTTTTTTGTAAAAAACTTTTAACTGAGTTCAGCATATCTTTAATATAATTATACACGATAGACATAAAATCAATAGAAGTATAAAATAATTGACCGTATGCGTTGCAACACAAGATAGCCAGTTCATGTCTGTCTCGGTACCTGTCGATGATAAAATGAATAAGAAATATACTGTATAATTTTAGGTAATTAAATAATTAGATATTTGCGTAGATTAATTAGGTATTATATTTCTAGATTAATTAGGTATTATATTCCTTTTTCATTTTTTTTTTATTAATGAAATTTTAGGTAATTAAACTTTTGATAACATTGACAAAATGGTTTACAAAAGTTTTATATTTCTAGAAAATGTTGACACCGTCTATTTATTTGACCAAGAGAGAATATAAATTCCCAAGGTCTCTTTTGCCAATGAACTCACTAAAATACTCAAAAAGTCGGAATTTATTGGTTCTCGTGTTCTTGGCTATAGTGTTTATTTTTAGAAATAAAATATATACGATTAATAAATAACATATATTTTTCTCTGTTTCATAATAAATATTTTTATTTTTTACTAAATTAAAGATCAAGTTAGATATAAAAGATCAAAATTTTACATTAAAAATCTAAAACGGCAATTAATTTAAAATAAAAAAATAATTTTTAAACGCTTATTTTTTTAAAAAGAATACATAAAGAAAACCTAACCCGATTTTTATTTTATTTATTTTAATAAATTATATATAGAGCTGACATCAATCTGTAGCCTGTCTCTTATACACATCTAGATGTGTATAAGAGACAGGAAGAAGAGAGGCCGAGAAGAAAGGAAGAGACTTGAGATGAGGAATCATTAAATAAGTAATTAGCTGATGAGTTGCTACAACTTCCAAATCCCAAATCAATCTCGCTGTTGCTGTAAGGATGATGATGCATGTTCATAGTCGTCATGTGCTGGTGGTCTTCAGCTCCTTTGGCGGTGGCGGCTGCAGCGGTGGCGGCTGCAGCGGTGGCGGCTGCAGCGGTGGCGGCTTGAAGTTGCCGCTGTCTCCGGCGAGATCTTGACCGTCGGTTTTGAAACCAGTAGAAGACGTTTGCGTCTCCCACTGCACCGAATTTTTCCAGCATCTTTCTTATCCTCACCGTTTCCTCTTTTGGTGGGTTAACAATACCACTGTTGAAGATGGATTCAAGTATCAAGATTTGCTCCGGTTTAGGTGACCAACGTGATCGGACCGGTTCGGTAGAATTGGAGGGGGCGGAGGAAGAACGGCCATGCCCGGTAGGGCTTTGTGACTGTCTCTTATACACATCTAGATGTGTATAAGAGACAGGTAATTAGCTGATGAGTTGCTACAACTTCCAAATCCCAAATCAATCTCGCTGTTGCTGTAAGGATGATGATGCATGTTCATAGTCGTCATGTGCTGGTGGTCTTCAGCTCCTTTGGCGGTGGCGGCTGCAGCGGTGGCGGCTGCAGCGGTGGCGGCTGCAGCGGTGGCGGCTTGAAGTTGCCGCTGTCTCCGGCGAGATCTTGACCGTCGGTTTTGAAACCAGTAGAAGACGTTTGCGTCTCCCACTGCACCGAATTTTTCCAGCATCTTTCTTATCCTCACCGTTTCCTCTTTTGGTGGGTTAACAATACCACTGTTGAAGATGGATTCAAGTATCAAGATTTGCTCCGGTTTAGGTGACCAACGTGATCGGACCGGTTCGGTAGAATTGGAGGGGGCGGAGGAAGAACGGCCATGCCCGGTAGGGCTTTGTGATGATCCTTCTTGATCCATTTACTAACAAGACTGCTAGATTCTTTCTTTTTTTTTGCTTTTCGTGTTTTTTTTTGGATTATGGATATTAAGAAAAAGAAGGAGATTTTGTGGTGACTTGAGGGAAGATCTGTGTCAAATTTATAGGAGAGAGTTCCTCAGTGATTTGTTTTTTTTCCTTTTTTTTTACTTAAACACTAAGTTATTTTTGTAGTGCTCTCGCTTATATTTAAATATTGTATATAGGTACGGTCGAATATGTTAACACGTATTCCGAGAGGCGGACGGATTATAAACCGGGGCTGCATATATATATGGTGGTGATATAACCAGCGAGGGGAATGTTTTCGATCATAATTTGTAGTCTTCGATCTAGTGATAGTTAAGTATAGTATCATCGTGATTATAATCTGTAACCTTAAAAAAGAAGATCGATCGATGTTATTGTAACAGTTATTTGTATAACACTAGGAAAATAGTAATGTGACAACTTCGTAGACCCAAACCAGAAAATATTTAAGTGGGGAAACACCGGTTATGATTGTCCTGCTTTCTGCGGTAAATATGATCCAAATGTATTTGATCAGTTATCAATAAAATTATTAAATAGCAAATTATCAGTTTTAAAGTTGCTTTTAGATATATGTAAATGTAGAATAAAGATTATCATGACGTCATGCAACAGAGGCCAAAAAGATTTTGTTTGTCAAGTAGAACTTGTCTTTGATTGAGATATAGATTGATATGAGACAAGCTTTTGAACACCTCACGCACATATATAAACAACATTAGCCGATCAAAACTTTATAAATTATAGAGTCATTTTTAATATATAATTAGAAAAAGGCGAACAATGAAATAATGTATTTATCTTAATTTATTAATTTTGCGTATGGTATGTCATATTTGAAAATTAAATAGATAATCTCGATCACTAGTTTTAAAAATTCCAAACGTTTTAAAAAAAAATTAAGCAAATGAAAATGTAATAGATGGTTCATATCCTTCCTATAGTACTAAATAATAAAATTATATATTTGCGTAGCCCAGGAATATTACAGTATAGATTTATTTTATCTTACACAAAAGTGTACGTTTGATCATAACTCAATAAAAACAAATATCATAACTCATGCGAGTAACTACATATGTGATATGTTTGTAAATCATGCACAAAATACATTTTACATATTTTATGAATATCGGGAATTTTGTAAACTAATAATAAAAATGACAAGGGAAAGATACGTAGGATTTTGTTTCACCTCTGAATTTAGTTTTCCAAGGTTACGTTTGCGTTGTATCTAACCAATGACTTAATAAAATACTTTAGTATTTTCTTTCAGTTACATAATTGTCACTTACTAAACAATATCCACGAGAATATATTAGATCAAGGTGGCAACAGCAATCAATATCTCTTAGTCCATTGGATTTTATCATTTATTTTAGTTTGTTTTGGAATTCATATCATATCCTCCACCATAAATTTTATTTATCCGCCAAGCATATATATAAATCCATGTCGAATAAATCCTAATCTTGCTCTATGGTCGAATAGAACCAATTCCTTATTCGATGGTCCGTCAGAGGATTTAGTACATGTGTATGCATGCAAAATAATCTAAAACCATTATAGCTCATTTTTAGAGCAAAGAAACAACAGCTGACATTTTCTATTTGTTTCCCCTCGTAACTAGCAGTATAAAAAAAATGATTGAGTCTATAAGATTTTTATTTGTTTTATAATTACAATATCATTCTCTCTATAAAGTTTTTCAATTATAAAATCTAAATATACGAATAAAGAAGAACAAACATAATTAAAATTTACGTAAGTTTGTGTGAACACAAATCAACTCTAATAAATATTTTGGTAAAATGATAGTCAAAATCTTTAGCAAAAAAAAAAATTGATAGTCATAATCATACATTTAACCAATTCGATCCCATCCAAAAAATATCATACATTTAATTTATTTTAAATACTTAACTTTTGATTGTTAATAAATAAAGTTGTCCGTGTACCGTATGCGTATGTATCGATAAGTGTGCATGTACGTATATGAATATAATATACGTTAAAAGTTAAGAGTGTTGAACAATACAATCGGCGACAATCTGTTTCTTTCTTGCCTTCTGGTATTTGACGACGATCTATGTTACTTCCTTAGCTGTTTCATTTTTTTCTTTTTGTTTTATTACCATCTCAAAATACTATATACTCAACTCCAGTTTTCTCTGTACTTTTTCTTGTTTTTCAGTTTTCACATGGCCGCCCTTTGAAGTTATAACCGATCGAGTTATTTGGCACAAATATTGTTTTTTCTTCTTCTTCGAATTCCCTAGTTTTAAATTTGTAGTTATTTGACCAAGAAAATAAACAATTTAGTGAGACTTGATATCTGAGGGAATTTGTATATATGGTAAATGTGAATAGCGATTTTAGAAGTTGGCATGCATATATGCTATATAGAAGTGTGAAAATAGGTTAATGATAACATTTTAGTCCATTTGACGACATATATATATATATATATAAGTTGTATAGTTTAAAAGAGTGCTCTACCAAAACTTGTAATAGTCTGTCTTATTATTATGGCCGTTAATTTTGTGGATTGAGCCACTGATTATTTAATTTAATTTTTTCTTATTTATAATTTTTCAAAAATATGATTGACTAGTTAATTTCTATGTACAATCAAGTATATGATGATGAATCATGTTTGAAACTTGCGGCAGTTCTGAATAATTTATATTAATGACGGAGGGAATTTTCCATTCCAAAGCTAGCTACAAAAGCTATAAATATTAGTCACAGGAAACAGAAACAATAATTGCATGTTTCCCGTATGTTACGTTTCCATGAGAAAATATTGAACTTCAAATTTTTGGAATTTGATCAAAGTAAATTTTTGTTTAGGGGTGAAATACATACTCTTTTCATTCACACGTTGAAGAGAAAAACAACTCACATTTGTACCCTAAAAGCTCCAACCAAATGCTGGTATGTCCCCAATATAATTATTAAACTTAATAGAACCTTCCTACAAATCCATGGGACATTTAGTTGGAGAGATGGCATTTTTAATACTATAGCTAGTGATTAGTGAACCTAGTTCACAATATAGGAGTAGGTATGTCTGGTCTGCCGGGTACGTAGAGGCGATGATGTTTCTCGTATAGATCAAAAACCTTTTAATGCGGATGAGATTTGGTGTATAACATGTATTTAGTGTATTCATGATGACTTCAATTACGTTTAGACACTCCCCCGCGTCAAGTGGAAAGAGGAGCGATCGGAAGAGATTCACTCAAAAGAAAATATTATTTTGGAGTATGTTATTATCTTTCTTTTTTTTTTTACAGCTTTTGGAGTATGTTATCTACATGTCAAGAATACAAAACATCAAAATTGGATCTACAAACCTCTAACGAAAATGAAAATAAATGTTTTTGACACATAGTTGACGAAATATATTCTGGATGAGTTATGGATATCTAAACTTAAACAAAAAATCAATATATACGTATTAGTCAATACTCGTACTCAAATTTAATACTCGAATACCTTAACGGGTCAAATCGGATACTAATCCCTAGTCCCTACTATACACACCTCGCATCCCTAATATTACACTTTAAAAAAAATAAGTTACACTTTTAACTGAATTTTTTATTTTTAGATTTATTTTATTAGACTTTAGAATTCATGCACGTCAGGAAACAGCCAAACTACTACTAGGAGTAGTGAAATAATCCTCCCGTGACTTGTTAAATAAAAGGAATCCCAACACCTACATAACTCGCGTCTGCGGTCAGCTTTTCTTCTTTTTCTTTCTTACATCATCCATATATATATAAGAGGTCAAGATTGTGCAAACTTTTTTTTTTTTTTTTTATTTAATTATTACCGACTGTGACTGAGTTGATACAACTGGGCATTACTTGTCTTTTATAACTTCCCCAGCTGTTTGTCCTTTTTTCGTGAAACGGAAATTGATTTTCTAATTAATTGGTAGAAAAACAAATACATACCACTAGAGATTTTAAATAATTTATTATGTCCACAACTAGACACTATTTGTCTTTCCCGACTATTACTATCACTGATTCATCCTCCAGATTCAAATCCACATAATGTATATTCTTAATAAAAAAACAAATAAAAAACTATTTAGTATTTTAAGACATTTAACTTAATTATGGATACGAAAGAGAAAAAACAAAATTCAACTTAATTGTGACATGTATAATATATGAGTATACTTGTTGTTGCTTTTGAAAATATATACCATTTATTATACATTTTTTGTTGCTTTTGAAAAAGTTGTACTATCTTAACCGAACTATATATCCAATACTTAAGTACCAATTACCAAAAGCCCACTCAAATACATAGTATGATCCAAAATAATATGATGTATTTTACAAAGTATCTAATATATACGTGATATTATGAAATTTTAGACACAGAGTCAAGCCAAACTATATTTCTGTTATTGTGTCCTAAACCGCTTTTATTTTTTATTTTTTTTGGAGGACCAGATCAATGGTTATCTGTATGTGATTTTCTAAACCGAATAGATAATAAACATGTCCTCCGTCGGGCTAACCAAGATATCATATACATAATTTAAAAAAAAAAATACGATCTCTGTTCACATCCAATATCCAAAACCACAATCCTAAAGTTGCTTTTGGGACGCTGGAGCCTTGAAGTAAAACCCAATCTACACATGATTCATTGATGCACCTTAAAAGA
This sequence comes from Alliaria petiolata, assembly GCA_020283515.1. NCBI lineage: Eukaryota > Viridiplantae > Streptophyta > Magnoliopsida > Brassicales > Brassicaceae > Alliaria > Alliaria petiolata. The sequence goes on from JAHZTW010000001.1 coordinate 180,101,458, forward strand.
ATATGTATATAAAACCTCAAACAAAGTAATTATTATAATTATAGTCTTTAGACGTCTTATTGTAAGTTATAGAGCGCTAGAGTTAATATATGCGCAAATACGTCACGAAGCATTGAAATCTTTAATGAAAAAAATAAAGCATTGACGTTGGTTAAAAAGTCTTATAGTTAGAATAAAGTAGACCTCTAGGGATCCGGCAGAGACTGTACGAGGATTCACCTTAAGCCACTCTCTCTCTGTGGTCCTGAAGACCAAAATCTTGTAAGAGTTTGAGACTTCGTTCTTCTGAAATCTTCCTTATGTGGTCCTGCTCTGTAACAATGTACGGACTCTCTTTAATCTTTATATATATACACACCTGCATGATTTTAATATATCCCTACATATTTATATAAAGACTTTATCAATTAGGGCAATTATGTATATAGAAATTTGTTTGGTCCCTCAAAATGTTAATAAAATATTTTTAAAAAATTATTGTTATGATGCATTTTAAATTATTTATTCAACATATTGTTTAACTGCATTTGTTCTATCCATTATCTTTGTATGGCTGTATAGGTCATATTATTTTAGGTAATAGCTTTCTAGCATTTTGAAGAGCTGTTATATATTTACAAGAAATCGTATGTTGTGTTTTGTTCTTTTCTTGGTTGAGTATGCTTAAAAAATGTGCACTAAAGTTTTACGAAAACCGGAAACTTTCTTAATTTAAATCTCAAACTAGTCTTAGATTCTATGTAAAACTTTTGGTATAAAATATGCTTGGTCATATATGCATCATTATGTTGCATAAGGGTATTAGAGCATTGTATATATACTGATCTATATATATACGCATTTGATTCGATGAAATGATTTTTATGAACATGTCGTAAGAAAAAGACGTGTGTGAACATTGTGAGGTATGGTAGTTTACGAATATAGAGCTGACGCATATGAAGCAAGTGGAGCTTTGTTGATTTGGCCGGTGAATCTGCAGATCACTCATAGGGACACTAAAAATAACTAGAAAGAAGACAAAAAAACATAGGGGGGAAAGAGAGAACACATATATTACAATCAATATTATATATATTTTTTTAAAAAATAATAATATTATATATATTTTTGATATGCATGCACCCTGACAAACGGATGACGACGATAGCTCTCTTTTTTTCTCTATTTAAATATATAGAGAGAAATATAAACATTTTACTCGTCTTGTACAATTTAGTCAAACAAACAATTTTTTTATACGTCTCAGTCCATTTTGTTTTTCATCGAATCCTTTAATCCATTTTATTGTACGAACGAACATTTGATGGAGTTCTGTCACCTATATATATATATACTTGCCAACGAACATAATATTATGTTCTTACCATTGAAGGCTATTTTCTAGACTTTTCTTACTTTGTTTATATTATTTACGAGGTTTATTGAAATTCAAGTTAATCATGATGATCACTGATCAGACTATATTGCTCCTATGTAAATTTTTACGTTTTCAGGTATCCGCACCAAATGAAAACTGGTTATTCTACAACTACACCAACAACAAGATGAACATTTTAAATCCGATTGGTACTGTTTGCATATCCTAATTAAGAAGACGTCAAGATAACTTTCCTTAGCAATAAATTAAAACTCTGGCTTTGGTCCAAAACACACCAAACAAACGGCGCAACTGTATTTTTTTTCATAATAATTTTTTAATCTGGTGTAATGCATCTCTGATGTGTGGCGCACTTGAATGATTAGCAATCACAAGAAGTGCCAAAAGGCTAAATTCTTATTAACTTTTTCATTTTATTTGTATTATAGAAATGAAGCCTAGAAAAATAAACGATCAATTAATAGACAGATTCATGCATTCATCATATATCTATAGCATTATTTTTTAACAAATAGTAATTGCTAAATAATAATATATATATCATTTGCGGCTTTTTGGAGTTTCTTTTAAGACACTTCAGTTTCAAGTATATATATTAAGGTTCAAAAACAGAAAATTAGTATATAATATATATATTTTTTTTTTTCAAAAACTGCTCAACTGTAAGTAATTTATCTGACATTTAAGTATTTAACGAGAAAAAAGTAGGAGAGTATTCATCCAAAAGGTATTAGATAGTAAAGAGGTTTCCTGACAGAAAAAAATAGTAAAGAGGCCCATTAAAATCTGGGCTGCTTTACTTAGTACTAACATCAGTCCATTTCAAAGCCCATATTTAATATACCCACTGAAAATGCATAATATTGTTATCCTTTGATTTGCATAAAATACCAACTTCACCTTCAAGGCCAGTTAAACATATTTTTTTTATGAGGCAATCGTATGAAACTATCCAATTTAAAAGGTCCTTTTAAAAATAGTACATAAAAATATGATTTTTCGTCATTTTTTTAAATTATGTTTTGCTTATGTTTTTTTTTTGGCTGAAATATTAAGTTCATTAATCAACAAAAGAATTATCTACAAATAAAAATAAAAATTAACAAATAAATGAAAATGTATTTCAGATTTGAAAGCTGAAAGATAATCTTAATTTTTATGAAATATGGAATCATCAAAATATATTAACTTTTCTTTTTCGTTTTTAGATTAATTTTTGTTTCATTTATTCTGTATGAGCTTTCAAAAGTCTTAGACTCGACCTTGTACTTACTATAATTGTACCCGAGAACAAACAAAACAAATATATAAAAACGTTTATATATATATTATTAATCATGACAAAGATACTTGGATCAATATACCACAAAATAATCGTTTAAGATGCATCCTCCAAATGTAGACCAACATATAGTTATATTTCTAAATCGAAACAATATATCCGATTCAAGAAAAAACTTATTTAAGTAACAAAAACCCAAAAAAAAAAAAAAAATAGAAACATAAATAAGACTTGAAAACCATATGTTTCAAATTTAGTGATCTCCACGCTTAGAAGTAATTCATCAGTTGAATCTCCTGCAGTTTCTCCTGATCTGACCGGCACGACCGGTAAGCACATCAACGGCTCCCATCTTCACCATTGCTCTAACGAACTGACGCTTGAAGAAGGCATTGTTGTTCGCATATCGAGCCACAATACCACGAGTCTGTCGGTCTGTTGCGAGCCTTTGGTCAACCTGCAACACTCCTCTCCTTTTACGGATCTGCTTGAAGAACTGGTTGTCGAACCTCAATGGAGTCGACTGGTCTAGTGCCGCTGACGCGCTGTTTGCACATGTGTTCCTTAGCCTACATTACAAGAAAAAAAAAAAAAAAGAACATTCAGAATATTATTTTTATGTAAAACTAATTTGCTTAGGTTTTCATGGACAAATTCGTTTTCTAACTTTATTAGAAAAAAAATGTTTCAAGAAATCCAACTTCTTGGAAGTAACTAACTGGAAAATATGTTTTCTTTTTTCCTTTAGATAAATAATGCATGTCAACCATGGAAAATGTCATATTTTTAAAGTAATAAAAGTTGGATACCAAGGATAAGAATAAAATTTCAAGTCTTATGAAAGTTAGATTTTTGTTCATTCTTATGTAATTCATTTTTTTTTCTGTAAATTCAATCTTGAATTTGGTGGGTGAATAATTGAACTTAACCAGTTTAAAATTACCTGGAAACCAAAGCAGGGTCCATGGACGGGTCAGGTCGTCCGGTTCCTTGGAAATTAGTGATCCGGTCACTGAACAGACCACAATTTCCCAAACCAACGGTGTGTGCACCCAAAAGAGCCACAGCATCGAACACGTTCATCTTTTTGTTCGTAAAGAAACTGACGGCACCTGAGACGGAGATGGTTGGTCCCGGTAGGGCCACGTCGGCATTGTTCGAGACCAAACCATCGCGCCTTCCTGTGGGGATGCTGTAGCTCGGACCTCCGGCTAATGCCACCGAGTCACGGGTGGCTAACGTGACGATGTCAGCGCATGAGACCGTGGAGGGACACGCAGCTTCTAGCTGAGCTTTGATGCGGTCGACTAAGTCAAATTCTCTGACGCTTCCGTTTGGTCCAGCGGCTTTCTCAGACGGACGAGCGGTGGTTGAGTCAATGAGGAGAGATGCGTCGCAGCCCTACGAAGAACGAATAAAAATATTAAGATAAGTTTAGCCAGACTAAATGATATTGATATGATATGAAATTCGTGTAGTTTTATGAAATTTTTTATAAAACTATGCATTTTATATACAAGTATACTATTTTTTCTGACATACTCATAAATAATCGAAATAAGTAATTTAAACTAAAAGTTGACGCACAAATGCTATATTAGAGTCTTACCCTAACGAAACAATCGTGGAAATGCATACGGAGCAAAGCGGCGGTGACGGTTGGGTCAGCACCAAACCGCTGGCGCACCAGATTTCGTACGATCGTCTCGGCTTGAGGGCATGACTGGCTATAAAACCCGACTCGCAGTTGAGCAAATGCGATCGGGAAAATGAAGAAAAACACAACAAGAAGGGAAGAAAACTTCATCATTTTTAATTTGATGAGTTTCTTTTCTTACTATTGGTTTTTCTTCTTGGGTAAAGGATTGTGAGACCTTTGAGATCAGCCAGAAGGTATATATATACGAGAAAATCAACCGTAGAAAAATGATTTAAAAATTTAATACGTCTCAAATAAATGCCGAATACATGCGAAAGTCAAAGGTTATATATTAATATTGAGAGAATTAAGCTTAGAAACGTTTGTAGAGGCGTGCGAGCGACTTAGTGAACATTCCTTTGCCATGTTGTGATATACTTTATAGGCTGAAAATTTGATCCAGCTAAGTCGATAGTAGTAGAATTGTAAATAATTATATGGCAAGGTGGCAGTTTCATCGTAATCTATTTCAATTTCATTATTTTTTTCGTTGGCGATTTCGATTTTGATAGAAATCTTAGGTCAATAAAATGTAATTGATCTTTTAAATTATATGACAGTAAAACTACTTGGCTCTAACATATTTATCTTGAATTTTATATATACTAATAAGAATTTTATATGATTAAGAATGATTTAATGGACGACTTAGGAAAAAAATACGGATTTAAGTTTTAGACATTACCGTTAATTGTATCTGTTTTATTTAATTTTAGTCAATGACACATGTACAACAACCAAAAATAATTGCACCACAACAACTGGTGAATTGAGGCAATATTTTAATTTTCTTAAAACTTGTTTTATGAATTTTGTTCTATCGACAAGACATTTAATCAATTAATTTTTTTTGTGACAATTTTTGTTTTTCACATAACTTCTGTTCTTTTAATAAATAGCTGCGATTAACAAAAAATATTTGTTTATAACTTGAGATAAGCGACAATGAGGTTTGGGAATATTATTTTGACGCTTACAATATATGATTTATAAAACATTATATGATTTATTTATAAAAGGTAATTCAAACTCGGTTTCGTGCCGAGTTGTGTGAAGAAGCTGTCAAGGCACAAATGATTTGCTTGTAATAATGTGACATTCTCTTCCTTTACAATATATTTGCATTGGTTATATATAAATGTATAGTACTTATTATTTAAGTATTTATGCATTATTTTGGATTTTTACGAATAAAAATTAAGTTTTTTAATTTTATTTTAATTTCTACTCATTTTGACTGCTCTTTAACCAAGAATTACTCAAACAGGTGATTTTCTGAAATTTTATTATGCGACTTTGCACCCAAAAAAAGAAATTGAAATTATACTAAAATTCACTTACAACCAATTATTCGCTTTTGAAGGAACTTGTTTTTGTCAAAGTTACAAACCGTATCGAAGTAAAAAAAACAAAAAACAAAAAACAAAACAAAACAAAACGTATCGAAGTTCTGAACGAGGGATTCGTTTTGTTAAGAAAGAAGAGGGGGGACTTGTTGACTTGTTATTAAGCCCAATTAGTAGTGTTTTATTTATTTATAATTATACACACTAGTTTGGTTTCGGTTTGGGTAAACCAAATGAACATTGGTATGATTGAATAAAAAATAGTGTTGTTATGGGGTCCAGAAGGCCCAAAAGTCTCAAAAGTCCGAGTTTATCTCCTTGGGATCAAAACTTGTATTGGGCTTTTTGATGATTTTTTGACCCAAAAAAATCACCTAAAATGTAAAAAACATTTTTTTTAACAGCTTCTTTCACCTAAAATGTAAAATTTTAGGTCATTTTACTACCAGTCAACTAAATTTAAATCCATCAAAATTGATATCAATTTAAGTCAAAATACGACTGAATTACTTAATTTGGAAAATAAATATTAGAGCCTTTATCTTCGTGTAAATACACTAATTATTTCAAAACTTTTGCTTTCTTGAATTAATGTGATTGAATGTTCAAAAAAAAAAGTGATTTCCAACTGTGTTTGTTGGGCTTTTCATTCCATCCAATATATGAAGGTAGCTAAAATAACTGAATTTTTATAACTATAAGTATATGAATGTAGCTAAAATAACTGAAAATAAATATAAGCATTTTCGTTATTACGAAATATGAAGACCACAATGGTCATATGTTAATGTAATAACGAGTCAAAAGGAAAATAAATTCATGGAACGAAATTGTGAATATTAATTAGATTAATTATAAACAAAAACGTGATTTAATTTATATATACGAGTTACGACACCGGAAAAAAAAAAACAAATAAAACAAGTGATGAAGGACGTGAAAAACTTGCGTTCTAAGGAAGATAATACGAGGAAAAAACTCGAAGAAAGAAGCTTGAGTGAGAGAGAAAGAGTTTATCAATTCCAACTCGAAGTTAGAGAGATGTTAAATAACTGCTCATAACAAGCTCATAACAACAAACAACGGCTTTGCGTCTGACGTGAAGATTTCAAGAACCAAGATCAAGATCTCACTCTCTCTATATAAATCTTCGTTTCTCTTTCCCTTTGATCTCTCCTCTCTCTTCGTCTGTTTCTTTCTCTGTCATCAATTTTCACTCTCTCTCTCGCTTCTTCTCCCTCATCTCTCTCGTCTCTTTGACCCAATTCGCCACCGTTTCCGCCGCGAGAAAACCGTGACCCACCTTCGTCTCTCTCAATGGTACTTACTTTACTTCTCAAATCGACTTCAAATTCGCGGCATTATCTTCGTTTCTTCACATTCTTCAGCCACAATTCACCAGCGATTCTCTCTCTCGGAGATTATTGATTCTTCTCCCTCTTGCTTTTGCTTCTTGCAGGAAATCGAACAAACCGTAGCATCTCCCGCCGCCGCCGCCGCCGCACAACCCACCGGACAACCTCCCGCCACACAACCTCCCACCACACAACCTCCCGCCACACAACCTCCCGCCTCTCAACAACAGCCACAACAGCAAACACTGGCCGGAAGATTCTGCAGATGCCTCTTCACGGCGATTTTCTACTTGCAACTGATCCTAATCTCGCTCTTTGTCGTCTTTCTCACGCTTAGAGGCCTAGTCTTCACCAAATCACCAAACTTCCACCCCAAGAAATGGTACACACCTTTGCTATCTTCTGTCGCTCTCTCTGGAGTTCTCTCTTTAGCCTGGCAATGCTTCTTCGTCTGCAACAAAGTAGCAACAGTCAAAGCAACGTTCTGTCTCACACCGCTACTCACATTCTCAGTCGGGATCTTCCTAATAGCGTACGGCTCAGCGGTTGTTCCAGGGATCGGTTTACTTCTTCTGATCTTTAGCTTTGCTCAGGCATTCTATGCCTGGATCTTCGTCCTTCGATGCAGGCGTGAGTTGGCCTTCAAGATTATGGCAATCGCCACAGGCGTACTACCCGCAAGAACCAGAGCAATAGCCGTCGTATCAGCGATCTTAAGCGTCTTTTACTCTGCTTTCATGGTGGCTGGAATCGGAGGAGCCACTGCTACAAGAACAGGTCTAGACATTCTTTTCATCTCCATAGTCGTGTTAAGCCTGGCCTGGACAATGCAAGTTCTCAATAACGTACAAGTAGTAGCCATCTCGAAAGCCACATACGTTTACTTTGCGCGTGTTGAGTTCATGAATGCCTGTGATGCTCTTTGCGCCGCTATGAGAAATCAGCTCTGGAGCGTTTGTATCGGGTCAACGCTGGTTCCTGTTTTTGTAATCATCAGGGGAACGATCCGAACCTTTAATAGGTTGGACGGCGGCAGCGACCGGACCATGTATGCAAGTAATGGAGACTGCTCTTGGATTGCCAATCATCTGATTTTATTCGGTAATAGATATGGATTTGTTCATGTGGGAGCTCACAACAAAATCTTTGTGCAAGCGTCGAGTGATACCTGGCAGGCGTTCAGAAGAACGGTTGGATTGGATGAACTGATTGATTCTGACCTCACTAGCTCCATCTGCTTCCTCAGCGCCATTGCAATTGGGGCAATCTCTGTATTAACTGCAGGAATATGGGGGTTTCTGATCCATAAGGATTACTTTTTTCAGCTGACTCTCTATGCTTTCATCATCGGATACTTCGTGGTAAGATCTCATTATCAAAATGCAGGAAAAAAGAATCAAAATGGCTTTACTACTATGTTAGCTCATGTACCTGGTTTTTTTCTTTCGTGTGTTTCAGGGGAGAGTTGCTTCGGCGTGGCTGCAAGGATGTGTACTGGGTTACTATGTTGCTTACTCTGAGGATCCACAGAGCGATAGCTTTGATGACACGATTCCACAACGTATTGCGCGTCAGGATATAGAAGAGACACAGAGAGAAGCTTTTTATGCGGTGCGAGAGGTAGGGGAGGAGGAGGAACAGGAGACAACTTACATGTAGAGCTAAACATGCGGATGAACATATCCACCAAGTACAGAAAAATTACTTTGGTTTTTCTTTTTCCATTTCACTGAGGCTTTTTCAAGCTTATAGACTTTATAGATTGGAGATTGTGTAGCTTCATATGCAAAATGCAGCTAGAGAAGGAATGTACATACAAAAGTGAGACTACGATTGATTCAATTCTCAACCTTTCCCTGCTTTACTTTCTTTCTCTCGGATCCATTATCTGTATCTGAATGCATAAACAATAAAAAGAGCAGTAGAAGAGATAGAGAATTTATGGTTTAGTCACAGCCACGTAGGAAACCGTTTTTTATCTAACAACAGAAGATGAATCGAGTCTGTTACAAGATTGTAAAATTTTCAGCTTAGAGATTACATCAGAACAAGAACACAAAGCTATATATATGGAACTTACAAAAGTAGGATTCTGCAATAAGATCAGAGAAAGGCAAAACATATAAAAGTGGGTAAACTGAGGAAAAAAACCATGACTGGAAACAAGAGAATCTCGGAGTCATCAGTGTCCTACGTGTCCACGCCCGCCACAACTTTTGCACATAATGTTGCCACTTCCACCACAACCTACAGCAGAAGCAGCAAATGGTTAAGATGAAGACAAAGCAACTTGCATAGATCATGACTATATAACTTCAGTAACTAAAAAAAAAAAAAATGCAGGATTAAAGAATACCTAAGCAACGGACTTTAACAATGATGCCTTGGCTCTCCATTATGGAGTCTACATATAGACCAGATCCAGAGCAAGTGGCACAAAGCAATGCACCTTTAGCTTCACAACAAGTGCAACGCCTATAATCACCAATCTCTTTCTCTGACATGGATAATCCAATTGGCTCCTCGATTATTTCCTCTGGTATTGGCTTATCATAACAGAACATTGACTCGAGACTGCTTCTTTGTCTGTGCACATCTCTTTTTATACATGACTCAGCCTACGGAATCAAACAAATTTCCTTAACTTAGCAAACAATGTTTTTATCTCTCTCTTAAGAAACAGGATTCTCTTTCTTTACTTTCTCAGTTACACTCTTGTATAAATGTTGCCTGAAAAATCAAACACTGAAAAACTCTTGACTTCTGTATCATCATACCAAACCAATCAACACTATAACATTTTTTCCAGTATTTGAAGTTATAGCATCCACATATAAGGCGTAATCATCATCATCACGACACAAATCTGTGAACAAGCACATGGAAATGGTTCCAATTTACAAAGGATATCATCAGCTCAACATTTAAAAAAACGTTTCTATTCTGCTACAGCAAAGCAACACTATTCAGTTCCAGGAATGGAACCAACATATAAATGCTAATACTCGTACTTATTGAAATCGTAATTATCATCATCATCATCATCATCATCAAACAAGTCCTGACAAGTACATTGGTATGATTGAAACTTCCAAGGGAAACTAGCTCGACTTTCAAATTTTGCTTCGTTTCAGATGCAGACAATGCGAATAACAGCTCAAGACGCAGAATAACACTGATAACATAAGTAATCTCGTAATCCTATTTGAGTTTTCGCATGTATTAAACAAAATTATCCAGCGGAAAAGAAAAAGAAGCAGAGGGAAAGCGAAAAGGAGATTAACCTTGAGAGATGAAGAAGGAGGAAGAGAGCACAGTCTTACGCGGGAGCCGAATCCAGGAGAAGGAACCCCGCGTCCGATTCCGATTCCGCCGACGAAACTCGATTTCGCCGGAAAGGTAGCCGAAAAAGCAAAATCTATAGCGGAATTCATTGTCGGTTAGACGGAGATTATAGTGCAGAGACGAGACTGAAATCGGAAGATCGAAAATTCGAAATCGACGAATAGAGATGGAGAAGGTGGATGATAGATGATAACTTTGGAGGGATCGCCCGTTCATAGGGTCTAGTTGTTCGGGATAACCGGATCGGACTGGACCATGAAGGTCTAGACATACCGGTATGATATCCGGTTTTTTAGACCCAGCCGACATCGTTCGAATGATTTTTTAAATCCGTTTCTTAAATGTGAAATGTAGTCACGCCACGGTAACGCAAATTTTAAAGCGTTGTTTGTTTGAGTCATCGAGTCAATGAAGGAACTAATGCGACACCAATTATAAACTAAAAAAAATTTGGATTGGATAGTGGATACAATGAAGTCTAATCACTCTGCAATTATATATTAAGAGATTAGATAAGAGAAACATCTAAACAAACAAAAAAATCAAAAACTGTAAAAGGTTGAAGTTTTAAAGATGAATGTTGTGAGTAAGTTTCAAAGGTTCCGAGTTTATGATTTGTGGTTTATGGTTTTGTTTATGGGTTTGATCCAATCCAAACCAAACCAAAGTGGGTTTCCTTACTAGAAAGAAAGCCAACAAAAACGGCACGTGGTCTTAAAATATAAACATTTCTCACTATCTTGTACAGTGAACAAACACACAAATTTGGTTCATCTGAAAATACCAAAACTTTTCCTTATAAAACAGTTAATGGTCTATTTCAGATACAATTGTTTAAGTTCAAAAAGTCAGTTAAATGTGACAATGCGTTTAAACCGTAGTAGGCTCTCGTTTGTATTCGAAAACTCAACTATACAGTAGATTTTCTCTCCATGAGTAATCGAAGATTTCATATCAAAAACTGAAAAAGTTATATCAGATCTCTCCGTCGAAGGGGACGTACGTGTTGATTCTTGTGTTAAAATGGGATCGCTTCTACTCTCTCACTTAGCTCTCAAGCATTGAATTAAATCACAAAATAAAATAAAAAATGTAAAATTAAGTAAAGCAAAAAGAAACGCGTTTGGAGACCGCGTTGCTCTCGGTACTTTTACTGGTCGCGTTTCATACTGATAAGTCCCCTTCACTTGATTTATTTATCTTCGATTTTAATTGTCAATAAATGTTTTCTCTCACCTTTTTAGTTTTTATAGAAAATCTTATCCTAAATCGGAAATCCTAATCCCTCCCTCCACCGGCTTATTCGTTTTAGTCTCTCGTTTTGTAAAGTAAAATAAAAAGTCCAACTTCATGCTACAACTATCTTTCTGTGAGTTTACTATTGTTTCCTTTATTAACTTTCTATTTATCTAAGTGTACATCTAAATCTATGCAAAAATTAATAACAAATAACTTTTTTATCCTTATATTAATTAATAAATTTAAAATTTAATAATAATTAGTAAGGTTATAATAGGTATACAAAAAAATTTAATTTATATGTCCAATTCTAAAATATCAAATAGTATAAAAAATACCGGTGGAAGTATATAAGAAAATCAATAATCAAAAGTTCGCAATTAATGTAACTCGACAAAACAAGCAAAACAAAATAATACTATGTCATACACTAGAATATTTAAAAAAATATTCAACACTGAATATATCTTTTTAATGAGTTTCTTATTTTATGAATAACATTATCATACAGTATTTGGAAATCTCATATAAATTTATACGAAAACTCATAAAATATCAATATATGAACTAAAAATGAGAAATGCTAAACATCGATCATTAGAAGACGGAAAGTAATCGTTTATATTTTTTTTTCTGACATAGCTTATAATAAGTTCAAATTGGTCCAGTTTGCTGTCAAAATGAAAAATTGGCCCGGTTCACTTCAAAGCTCAAACATACTATAAAACCGGAATAAAACCGGAATGTTTCTGTTTTGTTAATGTGCTTAAGGAATAATGAGCAAAAAAAAAAAATGCTTGGTCGGCTTCTTAAAATAATATTTAATTGTGGAAAAGCTTGTTTAATTTTCTGATCGCTAACCCTCGTCTTCCTTCCCCATTCCTCGAAAACGTAATGGAATGGGAAAACGACGCACGGCTGATCGTGAAGCCGACACATATGCCATTCCCAAAAACACCGAAGCCCAAAATGGTAATGACAAAGCGACAAACTTTTCGGATTCTTTATATATATAAATAAGTAAAATTCGGATCCTCTGTTTTTTGACGTTTGTTTTCGGCTGGTCCTGTTCAAGTGTGTGTGTGTTTGTGGGTGTATTCTTCTTCGCTTCGTTCGCATCAAATCGTCTCTCTTCCGCAAATCCATTAAATTCGATCCCTTTTTGCTTTTTTTGCTTTTTTTGCTTTTTGCAGATATCAATAAAGGTCAGTGCTTGCTGTTTTTATTTCTCTTTCCGCGTCGAGTTCGTGTTTATCCATCTGTTTATCTCTCTCGCTTCATGACCTGTTGAGAGGAAAACCCATTAATAGAGATTCTCCAGGAGAAAAACCAATTTCTTTTTACTTCTATTTTGGAAAAAAAAACACCCACCTCCTGATCGTTTCTCTCTGTTTTGATCGGGTTCTTCTCGTTTTTTTTGAGCTCGAGGTTTTCACCTGATTGATGGGATTTCCATTTTCTTCAAACCGTTTCGGTTACTTGACAATCACATTCCTCGTCGTCTCTTCTGTCTTGTTCGGCTTCCTCGCGAATCCTGTCGATTCCAGTGCCCTAAAACCTAAATCCGCGCATGATTGCAGTGCCCTGAAGCACTTCCACGACTACGAATCTAAGTGCGCTTACCTGAAATCGATCGACCGGTGCGCGAATCAAGGTTTTATCGATTACCTCTCCTTTCTCTATTGCAATTTCGATGGATTCCCAGTTTTGGGTCAATTCCTCCTCTTCCTCTGGCTGCTTGTCCTCTTCTATGTTCTGGGCCACACAGCGTCTGAATACTTCTGTTCGTCTCTCGAGAGTCTCTCAAAGCTGCTCAATTTGTCACCAACTGTTGCCGGCGTAACTCTTCTGTCGCTCGGCAATGGCGCTCCTGATTTGTTCGCCAGCTTGGTCTCTTTCATGGGAGAATCAAAGGGCACTTACGATGTCGGTCTCAACACTGTCGTGGGAGGCTCTTCTTTCGTCACCTGCGTCGTTGTTGGGATCATAAGCATTTCGTTGCATAGGAGACGTATTCAGATCGAGAGATCGGCTTTTATAAGAGATGTTTGTTTCTTCTGTGCTGCGATTGGTTCCTTGGCCTTGGTTTTGGTCTATGGGAAGATCAATTTTTGGGGTGCTCTGGGGTTCTGTTCATTGTATGCTGTTTATGTTGCCTTCGTGTATCTGTCTTGGAGATTTGGTGGAGAAGGTGGTGAGTTTGATCTCGAGTCAGTCCATAAGCGTGGCAGTCTTAGTGAACCAATCTTGCAGAGGGACGATCTTGATGAGCAAATTGAAGATGGCGTTGTTAACGGAGAGCATCGGAATCTTGATGACGATCATCGGCGATATTACTGGAAGATGGTGGTTTGGGTTATCACTCTGCCTCTCTACTTGCCACGGATATTGACAATTCCTGTCGTGAGTGAAACCAAATGGTCTAAACCAATAGCTGTTGCCTCTGTCACATTTGCTCCGGTTCTGTTGTCGTTTCTATGGAACTGGAAGCGGAATCCGACGAGTTTCGAGGTGGGGGTTGTTTATGTAATCGGGTGTTTAGCCGGTATAGTTCTTGGTTTCATCGCAGGAGCCACGACGAAGAAATCAAACCCACCCAAGAAATGGCTATTACCTTGGTTAGCAGGTGGGTTTGTTATGAGCATGACATGGAGTTACATATCGGCGCAAGAGCTAGTCGCGCTTTTGACTTCACTAGGGTACATTTTCGGTGTAAGCCCTTCGATCTTAGGCCTAACGGTCCTCGCTTGGGGGAATTCGATCGGAGATCTCATAACCAATGTGACGATGGCGCTGCACGATGGGAACGAAGGAGCTCAGGTGGCTGTATCGGGATGTTACGCCGGTCCAATCTTCAATACATTGTTCGCTCTCGGGATTTCGCTTGTGGGATGCGCGTGGCAGGTTTATCCGTCGAGTATCGTGATCAAGACAGATCCTCGTTTGTTGGAGAGTCTTGGCTTTCTGGTCATAGGACTGGTTTGGTCGTTCTTGGTTCTGTTTAGTAACCGGATGAGGCTTGGTGGTGTGATGGGCATAGGGCTTTTGGTCATTTACTTGGCTTCACTGTCTATAAGGATTGTACAAACAGTTGGAGATTCTCACTAACTTTGATTTCAACTCCAATAGGTGTTTCATACACAACATGCGTTTGTATAATCTTCTTCTACACTGTGATAGGAATCGATTTTGTATAGATATATGGATGACATATATAGATTTATGACATAGATTTTCATCATATGTGATACAATTTCAGTTTCGTGGAGGAAATTATATAAAGTTACTGTAAATGTATTTGCAATCATTATGGATCAAGTTGAAACAAAGATATAGTTGGGACTTGCAGTGCAGAAAGTGGTTTCAATCCCCAACTTTGGTGTCACATAAATGTATAATAAATTTTAGAGTTATGGAATTCAAATTGGGTAGCTAGATTTTTAATTCTAGGTGTAGGTGTCAGATACTCGACTGGTCAACAATCCTACTCATGCATCAAGTAAACACCATACCCACACAATATCATGAATATAATGTATTTTGTTTTTTTCTTGCAAATATATTTATATATATTTTCAAAGGGAATTACTATATTCTTTTTAATTCCCAGTATTGTGGGAGTTAGTTGAATCGACAACGCTTGTCACTTTTTGCCAATTTGCATAAAAACTTTTAAGATAATTCAAATTGTTTTAATTGTATTTTTGTTATTGTCTATTCTATTCAATTTCCTTATCTCATGAGTCGTGTGCATAATAATTTGGCACATTTTTCTTGTTTGTCTGCAAATTGTTTCCTTGGAATTAGGATAACTCCAATTTTTGGCCTTTTTCTAATAATTCAAAAATGCTAAGTGACACTTGCATTTAGCAGTGTCCCTTATAGCCCATATAACTGATTAGGGATTTGACCCCCCCAAAACTGATTAGGGATTTTACATTTAATTAGGCCATATCTGCTTCATTCCGGTTGATTTCACCTAATTACAACTTTTTAGTTTAAATCGGAGTTTTGTTTTGTTTTGTTTTTGTTTTTGTTTTTAATTTGGAATATTAATGGTTGAGCCAAAACCACAAAACATGAAAGATCAAACCTTAGTTATAAATAAAATACGTGTTATAGTTAATAAGAAGATCATAAAGTGTCTCATTCGACTAGATATGAGATGTTGTTAACTTCACTAAATTTCAAATGTTTTTATTCTTGGTAAATAAAATTACAAGTTCAGAAAAGTTGATACATTTTTTATCTTTATTCTCATGAAAGTACGATTCGTGTAAAATAGTCGAATAAATACTCACCGAGAATCCCATTTAGAATGGTAACAGAAATTTAATACTAATGATGATGTACTATATATACAATCCATGAACAATGAATCTAGAACAACATGCCAATGCTTTCTTAATTTTATTAAGGGACTAATAAGTGAGTTTGACAGAAAATGAGTGTCCAGCCACAAACAAAAGTAGCCATCCCTCTCAATAGTATTCACAAGAATTAAAATTTAAGGAATAATAATATAAGACCCACAACTTTGTTCTATTTGCAACTTTCTTCTTTAACAATCAACTATATTACAAAAACAACCCAAACAAAATTTAAAAATCCACAATACTTAAAATTCACCGGTCGATATCAAGGACTCCGAAAACCGTAGCCAATCTCAAGAACAAGAAACAGAGGTAAATAGCAAGTAAGCCGCCACCAACAAGCCTATCAAGTATCATCTTCCTCTTTGGCATTATCACAAGTGCCCAAAGCAAGCCTACCATTAAGAACCCTAGTGTCTCAAGCAACGAATTGTCACTTGGAATGATGTAGACCCCGGGATATTCAGCCAACGAGCAGATGACAAGTGGCACGCCTAGTCCAATAACCGTGTTGAATAACGGACCCGCGTAGCACCCTGAAAGTGCTATCTGCGCACCGTCGTTGCCTCCGTGAACCGCCATGGTCACATTGGCGATTAGATCGCCTAGAGAATTGCCCCAAGCTAGGACGGTTAATCCTAGCACGGAAGGAGTTATCCCAAATATATACCCTAAGGATATTAACAATGAGACTAGCTCTTGTGCTATGATGTATGTCCAGGTCACACTCATTGTGAAGCCTCCTATAAGCCAAACCACCGATAATTTCTTCGGCGGGCGAGAGTTTTCCGTCGTCAAGTACGCTAAGACACCAAAGATTAAACCGATTATTCCGGATATTATGTACAGGATTAGGTTTCTTTTGGGCCCGCTGTAATGAGAACAGTAAAGTTCGTTTAGTAGAACAGGCGCGATGGTTGTGGAAATCACTGCTCAAGGCCTTGACCACTTATCTTCGCAGACTACGGGAATTGTGAGCCGCCGGGGGAGATATAGAGGTAGTCCTACGATGCTCACTAGCACCGAGAAGCAAGACGGCTGCTTTTTTGGCGAATCAAGAAACAGAATCTCGACTTCTTGTTCTTGACTTCTTAATTCGTGAGCAATTTTTTGTGGCGGTACCGGCTTTTCCTCATCGATATAGCCGAGTATTGGGACGCCCATCTCGGCTAAATCCTCTCTGGTACGAAGAATCTGATCGGTTATAGGTTTCTTTCGATCGAAGAAATGGGAAACCGATAAGAACCCAACATAGAGGAGATAAATGGATAGGTAATAAAATGCAATCCAAATGGTTACTCTGCCTATTAAGACGATCAAACCGAGACATCACAGAGCGGCCAGAAGAAAAACCACGTCGCGGATAAAGCTGTACTTGTCGATAGAGACATCTTTAGATCCAATTAACAAACAAATCGTCCCGACAACGAAGCTGGAGACGAAGAATGCACCTCCTATAATAGAGTTGAGTCCAAAATCGCCATTATTTGACCTTGTGAAGGAGTCAACACTTGAAAACAAATCAGGCGCACCGTTGCCGAGAGATAGAAGCGTTACTCCAGCCATTGTAGGAGAAAGCTTCAAAACTTTAGATAAGCTGTCTAAAGAAGGACAGAAGTAACTCGCGGCCGTGTCTCCGAGCAAATAGAACAGAACAAATAACCAGACGGATAAAACTAGATGGCCCAAAACAGGGGATTGTCCGAAGATGCAGAAGAAAATCTTGAGATAGTCTATGTAACCTTGTTGGCCACATTTTGATTGAGATCTAATGTAAGAACACTTGGAACGGTGGTCGTCGATGGCGGCTAGTCTTTCGCTGCAGCTGTCACTGTCCCCACCGGCGAGAGAATTTAGGGATTTGATGGATCCGGAGTGAGGAGGATTTTGTGAAGCGAAATGGAGAAAGATGAGGAAGATGAAGAAGAGGTTGATGAGAATAGAGAGAGAACGTGAGCTGAGAGGTGAGGAGAAGAGACTTGCCATTCAAGGAAGTAAACTGGTTTGAAGTGGGAGCAATAATGAGGGGTGTTAGGTTTTTTGATATAATAATGAAAAAATGATATCGTTTTTATTTTGTTTTAATTTTTTATGTGGAATTTTTGGATTTTAATATTTCGGAAAATACAAGATTCCTTTTTTTTTTTCCAATGCGGATGTGGGTAGGGGAAACTATTGTCTTTTTATGCGGAAATTATAAGTGGGGGAGGTAACATTCAATTATTATTTTTGATAAGGTTACATTCAATTATTCAAACCAGGAAGAAAAATCGAAGTTGATAAAGTGTTTTTTGTAAAATCTTCTTTATCCATTATTGATTTTTACGAGATATTCCGTATATATTTATAGCAGAAATGATTTTGTTTTTTGTATAGTCCAACTTGGGACTCCAGTTTTCTAGTTGCGAGGCATGTAAACCACACGTGTTGGGATATTTGTGTCAATATTATGAGTGGATTAATGAAGTAGAAAATGTTGCAATTAGCTAATTAATAAACTTTATGGTATTCGAAAATATATACTAGTAGCAGCAATATTCATAAAAGCATGTTCATAATTCATAGTAAAACATAACTATTCAACTGAGTGGAAAAGATTGTGCTTCAATGCTTTTCTTATAATAGTCGAATTAATCACCAACTTAATTTATAGGCCATTCCTTGCTCTCTACAAAAAAACTAACTGAAAAACATCAAAATCTGGATTTTATTTTTGTATATATACATTTTATTTTTGACTGCCATCAAAATCTGTACATTGCCTAATGTTTTCGGCATAAATAATTAAAATTTGATTATTTATATATTACATATGGCTATATATCGCTGATCAATAAGATATAAACATGTGATTGATATATTAATAAATTGTTTTAATGAAAATAACAAAAATGGAGAAAAATCCAAACCTTAAAGGTCGATCGTTATGATTGAGAAGTATTCTGGCAGAGTATCAAAGCGAGCCATCTTTGCGACGTAATCCCAACCGATCACGACTTTTCAAACGCAATCATATCCACATTCTTATGATTTTCTTGTATAATGGTACTATATATTAAAAAAATTTTGCACCATTAGATATCAATAAACGTGTAAACATATGGAAATTCGATAAATGATACAAACAAAAACATCATCATCATTTTAATATATTTAATTTGGACCGCCGGCTTCTTTTGTTTTTGTCGAAAACCGACGGTTTCTTTGTGTCCATAATTTGAGAAGATTGAAAATAAGTTATTAGTCTGTTTTCATATTCGAAAAAAATATATATATATATATCTTCTGTATTTTTAGCAGTTATGTTATTTGCCCTATACTGACCTAACGTATATTTGTACATGAACAATTATGCAACGTAACTGATATTTTTCATCTATAATAATATTCTATTTTTTTTAAACGAATTTTACTTTTTTTTAAACAAATTTTAAAAACTACACTTAAAAATTGAAAACATCTAAGATTTTGAAACAATTTGTTTTTCGAAAACATCTAAAAATATAGTGAGTATATTAATAAGGAGTATACCACATTTTTCATAGTTTTCTTAATATATGTGTAAATTAAATTGTAAAATGACAAAACAGAAGGAATAACATTTTTTGAGAAATGTCGTTGAAGCATTGATTAATGATGAGTGGGTTAAATCCAATAACATTTTTCTAGTTAATCAAGTTAATTGCGTTTGAATATATTGTATGAACGCTAAACAATCTATAGATCATGCCACATGGATCATAACAATCGGCTAACGTTTCTAAAAAACTTGCACATACAATATGATAAAATTAAAGTCGCATATTTAATTTCATGGTTCGTGTAATATTCTAATCCAACACGGATGTATATCAGTATCTTTTTGTTTTAGGTCGGAAACTAAAATATTGATAAATAAATAAAAAATCCAAAGATCCCTGGTATATTCATATTATCATATAGCTGGCATGGCAGTGCAGTACAAAATATAAACTCTAATTCCAAGAAAATAGTTATAAAATACAGCAATAATGCAAAAGAGTACGAGAGCAGTCGACCCATATGGTTCTCTTCTCGGTGTACCAAAATATACCCCCTAAAAATGCAATCACATGACTGAGATTGGCTCAAATTAGGCCTTTATACAAGACACTTACTAGACAAATATTTGCATATATAAAATAAATTATATACTTTATATTCTTCTATAACCATTTAAAAACAAGAGCAATGATAGTTCTTAGAGAGATTTTTAAGTTTTGAGTGGATTTCTTAAGTTTTTAAGAACCCCATTCATTATTATAATACTTTTTATTTGTTTAATATATATTAATAACTTTTTTAAGAACTATCATTGCTCTTACTTTAACTACCCACTTAAATTTTTAATATATACATGCATAAGAATATATATTAGTTTTTTTTATAAAGGGATTTTCGAAAAACAAAAGTTGGTTAAGTTTTTTGAAATAATTTGAAAAGTTGTTTAAGTTTATCTTTCTTTCTTTTTTTGGTTATAGAGGTTTCTTTAATTAATTGATAAGTAAGTTACAAGGAATCAAATCCAAACTATTACAACCACATTAATATGATAAGAAGAACAGCCATAACTAAATTTTTTTTTTTGAACAAGCCATAACTAAATTGAGGGGAAGGGATAGTGGATTGTAGACCAACGCCTACCACAACCACCACTTTAACCACCAGAAATTAAGTTTATCTCACGGTTATTAATTATTTCAACGATAACGATTTTTGTTTTTGGGGGTCAAAAACGATATTAAGATAAGATTTGTAAAACTTATATAATGCCATAGGTTTGTGATGCCTAATTTGGTCTAACCGACAGAATCTCCTCGTACAAGTAATTGAATGGCTGAGCTGTTGATATGTAGATATGTAGTACGAATTGTAAATAAAAAAAACCAATAATTATTCTTCGACAGAAAAATATATATGAGGGGTGATAATCCGATGCACGTGAATTTGTGAATGTAGTGGATAATGCAAGTCACGTAGAATAGTCTGAATAGATGAAAGTAATCTTTTTTTTTTTTTGGCCATAATTTTAGCAAATGTTTTTGTGTCTACGTAAAGAAGAGTACTTTTCATCGCAATCGCATATTTCTGTTAATTGATTATTTTGATATATAACGATAAAGAGATAAGAACTGGAATTAAAGAAAGAATGTGAGAGTGGAGAACTAAAATTGGTAATTATGTTGGTGATAGTAGTTAGTTTAAAGCCTAATTTAGGCGTGGAATTGAATTAATACATAACCATGATTAGACAAAAGATTTGGACAAAAGATATATTTATTAATCGCTTTGGCAGCATTGAGAAACCCTAATAGCCGCTAAAATCAAATGAATGTACTAGAATGTCAGTTCATCACGTGTAATGTTCGCTTTGTCTAATACGCTTTTTTAAAAATAACTATATAAACTCTAACTCGGAAAAATTCAATTCTGTTTTTTTCTTTTTCTTTTTCATAACATCGAAATCCAAATCTGTTATAGACCAACTTAACAACAACAAAAACCGAAAACTCAAACTACTTATTAATAGATTAAAAAAGAGATTGGACACTAAAACTGAAAAAAACTTTGGACACCCTGAAAACCTTTAAATACCAACATAATAATCTTAATTAAATAATAATACATATTTGCTTATAATTCTAACTAATGGACCATTACAAATGATTTGTGATAATCTCGTATTGACGTTGTTGTATCATCACCTAGATTAGAATTCGACATAATGCATGTTGTTTTAAAGAAAATAATTTCTAGCTAATGTATTGCATTAACTTAGGGATGATTCGGGTAATATATCTCCTAATATATTTGTAAAATATACCCGGTAGTAGTATATTTTAGATATGGGCCGTTGTGATTATGGGCTATATCTTCCACTATATCAACATTATGTATAGAAGGGCCCAATAGATACTTTAAAAGCCCAAATTTAAATAAAGAGATCAGAAAAAAAACGAAAACTTGGAGAAGATATGGTGTTCTAATCCGAAGCTAGAGGCTCATACTCACTTCCACTGCAGAAAGATAAGAAACAATGTCTGTGTCGGCGATCTTTGGCACCGGAATCGTCACCGTCGCTGCTTCTCCGGCTCTCCGCCAATTTCAGGTTCCGAAATTGGGGAATGGAGGAGGAATGGGTATGGTGATAGAGTGTTCGTCGAGGCCTCAGAAGAAATCGACGGCTCATCACAGGAAGACGAGGCCGAAGAAGACGCAGCCTTGGGACATTAAGAGAAAGCCCACCGTTTATGCTCCTCTCCCTCCTCTACCGGCGGAGTGGGCTCCGCTCGCTCTCTCTTCCGACGACGGTGGGGCCGCCGCCGCCGCTTCTCCTGCCGGATATTTGGTCTCAGGCGCCGCGGCCTAGTTACGAGTTTACCTGCTTCTCTGGTTGTAATCTAGTCTGAGAACTTTTGTTGGTGTCTATTTCTGTTTATGTGTTTCAGCTTTCTGCTGTCTGTTTCTTTTTATGGGGTTTGTGTGTTGAACGGTGGTGAATCAAATGGACCGAACTGCAATTTTTAAAGCTTCTAGCTTTCCTCTGTTTTTGGTTTAAATGTCTCAGCTTTATGCCGATCACCGTGAAATATGGAAATGATGAAATGGGAAGGACGATGAACAGTTGAACACCAAAAGAAAAGATAGCAAGTTACAGTAAAATCTGGGTTGAGTAGTCTTACTTTGGGGGTCAACACCAAATGAAAGTAGATAAGAAGCGGTCTCAATAAGACGTTACATAATTTTCTCGTATATAATCAAGGTATTAGGTTAGCAAGCTTGTCCGCTTAAATATGAAAGATTTATTTTGGTTTGAGAAGTCTGCCTGACATGTTCAGTTTAGAATCTCCCCAAGTTCTTGATCTGTCTGTCTGCGTTAGCGTTAAGAAAATTGAGGGGTTTCCCAAGAAACATGAAAGAGCCATATCTTGCAAGGCTGTCTATCTTTGGAAGGACTTTATTAGACATGTGAATGGAGGCAAACACCTCAAATCACATGTTCTGAAGAATTTTTGTACTGCAGCGCAAGCCGAGGAGCCGTGGTAGAATCAGGCAGTTAGGCCACCAGGACCAGGTCACTTATATTCTGCATTGTGAGATTTTCAATCATTTCCCCTGTCATTTTTTTTCTTGAGAACATGTTCTGCTTCTTGTCTCGATCTTCCCAATGTAGTCTCATGCAGTATGACTAATCCCATCAATTGTTTGATACATTGCTTAATATATCATCTCCTTAAAGTTTATCCTGTTGAAATTTCTCCACAATACCCTGTTCGTAGCCTGACAATACTCTTCTTCCTGCCAATGTGTCTTCATCAATTGCTGTTTCAAGTAGGGTACATTATGTGGTGTTTTCTGCGCTGTGATAGAGCTTCTGGTGAAAATGTAGAATCAAATTTTTGAATGGTGTCGATGTGAGGATAGATGAATCAAATCTTATTCTTGCCACAACAGGTAAATCTATCTTACACAAAGAGTTCAATGAATAAAAACAGTTTGAAAACAGAGATAATCTGCAAGATCTTTTTGGGGGTGAAAGCAGATGCATCTAATACAAAAGAGTGAAATCAAAACCAGTTGTTTAGGAAGAATGTGCTTCACACACATGTGATGTTATTACACACACATGTGATGTTATTACCAGAACCTTCTATGTAAGTCTGACACAGGCCCTTTGGAGATTCTCGTGTCCCTTTGGTTGAACCTTGAAACAAACATTAGCACTTGGGTTACCGTTAATTTTGATCTCTTCGGGTTCAAACACAAAACTGAAGCCGTCTCCCAAGTCCAATATCAAATTTTTAACCAACCAACCGATATTCTTCCCTTTTTACGTATGAATTTTAAATATATATACATAGCTCTTTGTCGAATTGAAATACCACTTGTGTTACTGAATCAAAATCCCATGTTCACATGACATGAATTAAGGCCCAAGAACTATTCAAAAATTAGGTCTACTAACTATGTAATACTGTTGTCGTTATAACTAGTGAAGCCCTTCGAAGATATATACTGGCCCAATAAATAAGAAGTTTAGAATATTCTACATGTGTTGTGTTTCTTTTATTCGGCGACATACAATTTAAAAGAAAAATTCTAAAATGTAAATATTATTAATTATTATATATATGATCTGAATTTGTGACCCAAATTCTATCTAGTTTATTACATCAAAAACGACTGCCGATTAATAGGGAAAAACTTTGCATGTCAGATTGCCTTTGGTCATCAAAAGAATGAGAGCGAGTTACATGTACAGAAATGAATGCTCGATGAATATCGGGGGAATTGCTAAAAATAACCTAAAACTTGATTTTTTCTCCAAAACTAGACCCCCTATTGCATGTTTGGCAAAAGTAACCCATAGGGGTAGTGAAATTACAACACTCACCCTTATGACCAAACAAAAAAACGTTCGCGATAATGACGGTTTTACCCTAGAGAAGTCTACTACGAGAGAGTAGACTTCCCGNAGTGATAAACTATAAGATATATTTATTTGTAACTGATCTGTACTGAAATAATTACTTTTTAAAATATTCATTATTTTTCAACAACATACATAAGACAACTTACTAAACTGAATGAACTTTTGTTATTAAGAAAGTACCAAAAAACTATTTGATAGAAGAAACTACAATCACGCACCTTTGAAAGTGTACGGGTTAGTTGTATTATGATTGTTAGTTGCTAAAACTACACTAATTTTATATAGATCTATATATATACACTCTAGTAACCTATTTCGGGTTTAAAAAGCAAATAAACAAAACTTGTCTTATCTAATTTGATTATTTAGCCGATTATATTATATTTGTCACGGTTCTGTCGAGCGATTAACCACCATTTAAATAACCGAAACGATCAAGTTTTGGAATAAAATTTATATCAAATAACATAAATATTAATTAAGAATAAAACATAAAATTTAATTTCGTTTAAAAAACTTAAAATTTAATTATTTTACAATATAAAAAAGATGACACGACAAAAGATACATGACAAAAGTGCAACAGTTTGGAATACTTGCGAAATTCAAAAGCAGATGCAATACAATGATAAACTAGAAATTCAGGCATTTCACGTGAGCATCAGATCAAAGTATCAAACCAGCGGCAATGTTGGCGGCTCTGGCGGCATCTCGGTTTACGTCATCGAGAATGACGATGAGAGAGGCAATGAAAGCATAATCCACATTTGGATAAACCGTCACCGAGAACTCGTCCTTTCCCAAGAAAACGCTCTTCCACGTGTCCTTCTGCTGCATCTGTTACAACAAAAACATACATACTATTATTTAAATTTCATTTCATTTTAGTCACCCACCAACACAAGGCACCAACCAACCAAATATTCAAAGTATTTTGTCCCACTTTGGCATAGCAATTGTGAAGTCCAAGGTCATAAATAAAACTAAAAGCATGTGCTACCAAATTAACTACCAAGAGCAAAACAACAACAAAAGGTTCATCTTTAAAAAGTATACATAAATTAACAACTATCAAGAGCAAGGAATATAATAAAAGAGATTATAGTAGTATTTGATTAATATCGGACAAAGGCCTGGCCCACCTCCAACACAAAAGGAAATAGAGCTTACTTCGGCAACAATGGCGTCAGATTCACCTGCGTAGACGACACAAGAACTCTCGGACCACCTCCCTTTGATTCGGAAATCGCATCTCTTCTCTTCCTTATTGTGACTCAAAAACACATCAAGTTTCGGCCTAATCTGAATCATCGACGATCTCTTCACTGTGTACAGCAGATCTTCCTGCTCCGTACTCTCTCCTCTAAATACTTGCCACCTGTGATGCATGCTCGCTATCTGCAACAATATATATTTATTAGCTATAAAGTTAATTTAATAATAAACTATACGACTTTGCGGACTAATTAATTAGTCGTGTGTGTGTTTAATTATGGACGACCTTCTCTCTCATATTCAAGACCGAAGATCCAGAACCATCCAATAAAATCCTCTTGTCGTGAATACCAAACACCGGGTCCTTCACCTTGAACAACATGTGTCCGTTCACGTCCGTTATAACGAAGTTACCGCTCGTTAACTTCATCACCTTTCGCACTAACGCGATATCCACGGAGTACGGGGCGCAGAACCGTTGATCCACGATCACTCTGGCGACGCCATCTCCTTTTGAAGGAGCGCCTGTGCCTGGTGGTGGGTAAGCGTACACATGGGGTTGCTCCATTTTCTTCTTCTTCTTCTTTTTTTTTTTTTTTTTCTTCAGTGAACTTCAGCTACGGGATTACTCTTTTATAAATAATGAATAATAAATATCTGGATCGAATAGGTTGACTTGAACTTCTTTTTGGGATGAAAAGTCTACCCCCGCTTATCATTTTTTACAAAATAAAATTCGAAGATAGAGTTTTTTGAAAAAGATAAATTGATTTTTGAGGGATATTTAATTATTGTCCGGTCCCTTCCGGTCCCTTGCTCTTTTCTTAACCACTCACGTCTTTGTGAATGATTGAAAGACGACAAAAAACAAGAAAGAAAGAAGAAGCAGGTATATTTATTGGTATATACAATTTGTTCCTTGAATATTCAACAAAGGTTGAAAAATGACGACACATACGTGATGTACCACCACTGACGTATATGTGCCATCATGACTTAATGAATCCCATACCTAATCTTCATATTACTGATCTAGATTCCTAGTTTACGATTGAACTCACGTAGAAACAAAAGTCGTCTCCCAAGTCCAATATCAAATTTTCAACCAACCAACCGATATTCTTCCCTTTTTACGCATGAAATTCAAATATATACATAGCTGCTCTTTGTCGAATTGAAGAAATACCACTTGTGTGTACTAAATCAAAATCCCACAATGTTCACATGACATGAATTAAGGCCCAAGAACTATTCAAAAATTAGGTCTACTAATAACTATTTAATACTGTTGTCGTTATAACTAGTGAAGCCCTTCGAAGATATATTGGCCCAATAAATAAGAAGTTTAGAATATATACTACATGTGTTGTGTTTCTTTTATTCGGCGACATACAATTTAAAAGAAAAATTATATAAAATGTAAATATTATTGGTTATATATATAATCTGAATTTGTGACCCAAAATCTATCTAGTTTATTAAATCTGAATTTGTGACTGCCGATTAAAAGGGAAAAAACTTTGCATGTCAGATTGCCTTTTGGTTAACAAAAGAAGGAGAGCGAGTTACAAATAAATCTATCTTATACAAAGAGTTCAATGAATAAACAGTTTGAAAACAGAGATAATCTGCAAGATCATTTTGGGGTGAAAGCAGATGCATCTAATACAAAAGAGTGAAATCAAAACCAGCGGTTTAGGAAGAATGTGCTTCACACACATGTGATGTTATTACCAGAACTTTCTATGTAAGTCTGACACAGGCCCTTTGAAGATTCATATCCCTTTGGTTGAACCTTGAAACAAACATTAGCACTTGGGGTTCCGTTAATTTTTGTTTTACCTTTGACTTCTTCTTCATCCCTTGGGAATGGAACTTTGATCTCCTCAGGTTCAAACACAAAACTGAAGCCGGATCTCAAAACTTCAAACCTAGCTTCCCCACCAGTATCAGTTGCCACACTAAACTCAAGGGATGCCTTTGTCGGAGCACATTTACTAGTACCTTGGCCTTCAAGAAGTTTTATGAAGTCTAGTCAGTTGGTGTAGCCAATAAATACATGATCTGAATCAACTTTGTCTGTGTTTACTTCGCTGTCTTGTTCAATCAAACTTCCAACCTTCCAAGTAATGCTGGTGCAAGAGCCCTCTCCAGTGAATTTGACTGTCAAGTTGGCGTGATTTTGACAGTTCTTGAATGAGACAACAACACATAGAACTATCCCAGAAAGCTTGTTGTGATTCCAGTGAGGAGGTAATTCAAACTGCACCAAAGATCCAATTGCTTCATGACAAAACCATGAAGGCATTTCACATCCTGGGAAGCTAATGTCAAACAAAATCTCAGGAACACAACCCTGCAAAAAGTTGTACAAAAAGATAACCATTAATCTATATGTGATCCAACAAAGTTAATACAAAAGAAAATCTTAAGGGGGTTAGAGAGATACCCCATTGCAGCGTTTAAGTGCACTTGATAGCCACTGACACTTTTGTTTAGCATAGACTACAATCTCCTTCTTTGCAGCTTCTTCCAATTCGTTGCAATTAGTGAAAATGAACTTGGAATGGATCTGTTCCGTCGGCATAGAACACACCAGTGGTTTCGCAATCGTTTTCAGTGAGCTGCAGCCACGTACATCTAAACACTGAATATTTGGTGGAAGCTGTGGAACATGTGTAAGATTCTTACAATGCTTCAAATCAAGCCATTTCAGATTAGGACATTGATTGATTAGATCTGGAATTCGGCTGATTTTTTCATTCCTGCTTAAGCATAAACGCCGCACTGAGAATATCTTTGGTATCTCTTCAATGGCTGTCTCATCCAAAAGCAGAATCTCTAAACGGCTCATGTTTCTTCCATTTTCTGGAAATTCTTTGAGCTTTGAACAACCAGAAAGTATAAGTTCTTCAAGAGCTTTCAGTTCACCGAAACTGTCAGGGAGCCTTTTCAACTTCTTGCAGCCTCTCATGTTCAGTAATACAAGTCTCTGGAGGATCCGTATGTCACAAGGAAGTTCTTTTACTGCAGTGCCATCCAAGTATAGAGCTTCTAGCTTATCTGAAATAGCCTGAAAGGTTTTAAAATTTGAGCAGTCGCTGAGGATGAGAGTTTTCAAAGAGATCAATTTTATCTCTGGAAGAGACTCAAGACTTGTGCATCCTCGCAGGTTCAAGAGAACAAGACACTTCATGTTTTGCATATCCACATGCAACACTTTCAACGCCGTGCAGCCTTCAAGATTTAACTCTTGAAGATTTTGAGCCTTTACTAAACCAGATAAAGTTCTCAAATTCCTTGAGTGATTCAAGTTGACCCATTTTAATTTTAATGCATCCTGGGACAAATGAAAAAAAAACATTTATAAAGAGTCAGACAACACTTTCAAAAACTACTTGCTTGCATTGGACCAAGAAAAGAAGAAATCAACTGGTATATCATTACACTACACACCTTGTTATCCTCCCAAACTCGTTCAATCTTGCTGTAAGGAAGCTTAAGGTCAACCAAATTCTTCGGGTTGAAATCTTGTGGAACTTCTTTCAATGGGAATTTCAACCAGTGGAGACATCTCACCTCATTCAAAGGTAGCTGGAGTCCTTCGGGGAAGTTTAATTTAATGTCACCTTCACATTCTTGAGGACAATGAGTGCTGTAGATTTTGAGATATCGTAGATCGCTCATCATGGCAAAAGCATGGCTGTGGAAACTCATTTTCCTTGTTATATCAGACAAGTCAAGAAAAATAGATCTGACATGAGAAGCTCCCTGTTATCCAACGGCAAACAACAACAACACCACAAATTTACAGAAGAGTTTTAGACAACCTTGAAAGTACAATATACTTTATGCAAGTAGGGATGTCAATGCATGCTGCCAATTTCTAATCAACTTAACGATCAACATTAAAGGTTTTAGTATTACCTTATTTTTTTCCAGCACATGAGTTATGGTGTGGTGGTGCCACAACCTATGCCGCCCTTTTCCATCGGTAGCAGTAGCTTCTCGACCAAGTTCCTTGGAGAGCATATACAATGTATCATGCATCTCTACTTTCCCGGCATAAATATTAATCATGAACTTGTTCACTAGATCTTCTATTTCATTCTTAAGCCCATCCGAATCCAATAAACTCGTTACGTAATTCTCATCCAGCGACTTGAAGCATGCTATGTCAAAAAGCGTGTCTTTCTGTTGTTGGCTCAATCCATCGTAGCTCCCTTTCCAAACATTGTGAAGCATCTTGCTAGTGCTTTGTCCTGGTGGAGTTTTATGGTGCTGACTCAATGCAGCGAGTTTTAATTCCCAGTGAGTCTGGTCTTTCCCCAAAAGCTCTGCGCCCAATATCTTGAGAGCTAGCGGATTTCCTTTTGTATAATGCACGAAATCTTTCGAGAGCTTCGAGAATTTTCCTATCCCGAGAGCATGATGATGATCTCCTTCTTGATCACCAAATGCATAATGGATAAAGTGTTGTAAGGCGTCTCTGTCGCTTAAACGAGGGACCTCGTAGATATCATCGACCAAACTCTGTATCAACGACTTATCGCTCGTTGCAATGACAATCTTGCTTCCCCGCTTAATCCAGTCGCGTTTGCCGAGAAGAGCATCGATTTGTTCCTTGCTACTAACGTTATCGAGAACAACAAAGACTTTGGCTTTGAGTAGTTGATCTTTGTAAGCTTCATGTGCAGCTTTGACTGTCTCAATGTTGGGGTCCTTCACATTCAATAAATCTTCCAGGAGCATCGTAGGCAAGTAACTCAACCCATATTCCTTTGAGATTTCATGGATATCTGGGATTAACGCGTGGCTCAAGAATCCGTTCTTCAGCTTCTCGTACAGATTCCTAGCTAGTGTGGTTTTACCTATGCCAGGCATCCCAACAACACCAATGATACGAGTTGTTTCTTCGAACCCAAAGCTTAACTTCTCCTCTAGTTGCTTAAGTCGGTGTTCGATTCCCCAAGAGCTTTCATGGCTTTTCTGGTGTCTTTGAGGCGATAGCCCAATACATTCTGAGGGATTGAGAGAAGCATGTGAAAGTCTGTTTAGCACTTGCTTAACCTCCTTGACGACTTTTGTGATGATTTCTCCCTCATAGCTGCGAACAGAGGTATGAGATGAGATGATTCTGATAATGGAAAAGATCTAAGAGCATCATGACTCATATAAGCTAGCTTTTGTGGTGAGTTCTATCCAAAGATCAGGGATGGTTTTTAACTTTTTATCTACCAACTCCGAAGATTGTTATTCAGTAGCTTGTTTTTTTCCACTAAAAATAATGCGATTTTTGTTAACATGTGGACTGGCTTGGACTTGGTCTGATCCCAAACCCCTATTAGATTCTAGCTTAGTTTTTGAGATTTGAGGTAGTTGAAAGAGTTACCTTTTGTCGTCCAAGACGAAGCCCATTAAGAGAGGAACAGATTTTAAAGCTTCCTTCCATTTGTTCTTGGTCTTCTTGTCAATAGACTTCGCCAGCTCCCTGAACTTATCCCCGAACTCTCCCTTGAGCTCTTTAACGGTGGCAGGCTCCACCTTGTAGAAGATTGGAATCACCACGAGCTTGCTTTGCTCCATTCTCTCCTTCATCTTCGCAAGCTCCTTCAAGCACCAATTTGACTCGGTGTACTTTGGGGAGAATATCGCCAGCGCGATCCTCGACCCTTCGATCCTCTTGAGCAGAACACTCAAATCTTGGCCCTTATCTTCATCTGTATCTATGAAGGCGTTGATCGCGTTCCTTTTTAAGGATTTCTCGAGATGGCTGACGAAGTTGTAGCGTAGTTCGACTCCACGGAAGTTGATGAACACTTGTTCTTGGGGTGGTGTCTCAGCATCTGCTTTCACCCTGTAAGAGGAGGAGGAGGAAGAGCTTGCCATGTCTAATCTTCTAACTTCACACTTTCTCTGGCTTTAGTGATGTCAAAACTTATAGGACCCAAATTTATGCTCTGTTTTGCAGTAGATAGAGATTGGCCTTTGATTTGTCAATCCTTGTTTTGTCTGGTGGGACCAATCGACAAGAAAATATGGTTTTGATTTGTTTTTTTTTTTTCACCGGTTCACACATATATGAGAAATGCTTAACCAAAAAATGAAAAACAAAATTCCGATCAATTCGAATTAAAAAAACATGATAGAATCCCCTATATATTAATTGAGAAACATTTTTAGAGAGTAAACTTATTTTTTTAAATATTTACAATGGTACCATTTTGCTGATGTGTCATCACCACATTTATTCTCTCATTATTTTAATACAAATTTTCTTTTTTGATTAGACTAATTACATTATATACCTTTATACATTCATTACTTTTAATATAACCAAAAAATTATGTTTAAATTTTTGAGTTATTTAAAATCAAATTTTAGGTTATATGATGATTTATGATATACTCGTACATCATATTACATAATACATTTATTAAAAAAGAATAAAACAATAGTTTAAAAAAATATTATTTAATGAAATATAATTTATACACAATTTATGATATACATAATACTTTTTTTGTATTAAGCAAAAAATCTGTTTACAATAAAAAAAGTTTTCGATATGTGTGATTTTAATAAAAAAAAGATTATAACAAATTAAAAATATAATTTAGGTTACAATAAAAATACTTCGATAAGTGTGATTGTAATAGATATCTATATTTATAAAAAAAAATTATATGGTTTGTTAATAGAACCATATAAATTAACCAAATAATATAAATTTTTAAACTTGAAAACAAGTTAAAAATATTATGTCAAAAAGTTGAAATATTAAATTATATTATTCATATATATATAAAATTGATTAAATTATTTTTATTTTAAACAATTTCAAAATCATCTTTAATAAAATTATTTATAGATTTTTCATCATGCGCATGGCGCAGATTATCACCTAGTACTAGGTTATTTGAACAGCCTATTGCGGACAAAATTTATTAGTATTAATTACCACATAAAATGATATAAATATTTATTGTGAATTGAAGTTTATAAAAATGATATAAATATTTCTTCTAATGAAGTTTATAAATTCAGTAATTAGGAATTTATAAATAAAAATTTGATGAAGACATAATAATTAATAATTTTAATTTTACGTCTAATTTATGAGACAAACTTTTTAATATGTTACATGATGCCATCTGTAACCGATTTTCAGTGGCATAAACTCAATTTTTAATAGGTTTTGGAAGATTAGTTTGGTATTCGGTTTAGAAATATATTCGGTTAACAATTTTTTTTTCTCATACTATATTTTTTTACTAGGTGATAACCTGCGTCATGCGCATGATAAAAAACCTATAAATAATTTTATTAAAGATGATTTTAAAATTGTTTAAAATAAAAATAATTTAATCAGTTTTATATATATGTGAATAATATAATTTAATATTTCAACTTTTTGACATAATATTTTTTAACTTGTTTTTAAATTTAAATATTTATATTATTTGGTTAATTTATATGGTTCTATTAACAAACCATATAAACAAAAAATATATTTATAAATATAGATATCTGTTAAAATCACACATATCGAAGTATTTTTTATTGTTAACTAAATTATATTTTTAATTTGTTATAATTGTTTTTTATATTAAAATCGCACATATCGAAGTCTTTTTTATTGTAAATATATTTTATGCTCAATAAAAAAAAAGTATTGTGTATATCATAAATTCTGTATAAATTATATTTCATTAAATAATATTTTTATAACTATTGTTTTATTCATTTTTTAGAAATGTATTGTGTAATATGATGTATATCATAAATCATCACATAACCTAAAATTTGATTTTAAATAATCCAAAAATTAAAACATAATTTTTTGGTATTATTAAAAGTAATAAATGGATAAATGCATATAATGTAATTAGTTTAATCAAAAAAGAAAATTTGTATTAAAATAATGAGAGAATAAGTGTGGTGATGACACATCAGCAAAATGGCACCACTGTAAATATTTCAAAAAATAAGATTATTCTNTATATATTATCGTTCATTTTATTTTCTTGTTTGGTTCAGAACCCTAAGATGTTGAAGAGGATCAGGCCTGTCTCTTATACACATCTAGATGTGTATAAGAGACAGGAAATGTATTGTGTAATATGATGTATATCATAAATCATCACATAACCTAAAATTTGATTTTAAATAATCCAAAAATTAAAACATAATTTTTTGGTATTATTAAAAGTAATAAATGGATAAATGCATATAATGTAATTAGTTTAATCAAAAAAGAAAATTTGTATTAAAATAATGAGAGAATAAGTGTGGTGATGACACATCAGCAAAATGGCACCACTGTAAATATTTCAAAAAATAAGATTATTCTCTAAAAATGTTTCTCAATTAATATATAGGGGATTAATATATAGGAGATTTAGAAACATCTAATTGATTAAATAGCAATTGGCATTTTAAAATTTGAGTTTAGAGTTTAGTTTTATTAGAAAGTCTATCTGATCAATTAGACTATCTAATATGTAGATATACATGTTAGGAGTCAATTTCCAAAATCAAAATTGTTAGATTTCTATAACAAAATTTCAATAACATGTTTTATATAAATATCTAATTTATTAATACAATTTGAGATTTTAGATATAGGATATAGTTTTGTTAGAGGTCCATTTGATAAGTTAAATATTCATAAGAACAAAAATATGCTAAGAGGGAAGATTATCTGTCATGTAAAAAAGAAAGAATATATAGCTTTTATACGTTGACAAAAAAAAATGATATAGTTTTGATACAAAATTGGTCCAAATAACGTTTAAAAAAATTAAAAATTGTCCAAATGAACGAAGCCTTCACTTTTGCGTTCATTGCTATTTTAATTAAACGTTCACCAATTATATCATTTACCCAATTGATGATTCTTTATCAGTTCTGAGCATTATTGACTTTGTCATGCTCCGGTCCACCCGTTACCGACCCCCAACCAATTAATAATGTCTTGAAGCACTTCTGCTTCGTCGACAAAAAAGAAAAAAAAAAGCACTTCTGCTTCAATCAATTTTGTAAACATAATTTCTTTGATTCATAATAAATTCATCTGAGCGGTCCCTCAAACACCTAAAACCAAAAGTCATCGAAGACTTGGAAAAAAGAAGAAAAATCTTATTAAAATCAATTTTGATAACAATGTAAAAAAAAAAAAAAAAAAAAAGAAAAGAAAGAGAAGAGGTGAGAGAGAGGAGAGATGGATTTAAGGAATCCAGAAGCTGGTGAAAAGAATAATAGTTACAGCAGCGTCAAGATCTTCTGCGAGAAAACGGAACAGTACTCGTTCGTCAGCCACCTCTCTGCCGCTTTACGCCGGGAAGGCATCTCTTTGTTCGTGTATGCAGGCGAATTTCTGGATATCGATTACTTCTCCGGTGGTCAGAACCATGGGGTGTCTGTGGTGGTTACTTCCAACAAAGTGAAGGTTAACGATCCCTGGAGTCATAAGTTCATACAAGTCATCGACAACGGTCCCCGCGGGTGCAGTGCCGGGTGGATGCTTCCAGTGTTAGTCAGAACCTACGTCCTCGATCCATTTACCGGAGTTTACGGGTCGGACAATATATGCAGAACAACGCACCAATCAAGGTTCATTTCAATGCATATACAGTGACAGATCTGGGCCAGGAAATTTAAAAAAAAAAAATCAAAATTTGAAGAACCTACTAGATTAAAAAATCCTTTAGAACTCGCTCCCTCTCTTTTGTTCCCCATGGTTTACATCATCGTTGTCAATTTTTTTAAGGAGATTAT
Organism: Alliaria petiolata; assembly: GCA_020283515.1. Lineage (NCBI taxonomy): Eukaryota > Viridiplantae > Streptophyta > Magnoliopsida > Brassicales > Brassicaceae > Alliaria > Alliaria petiolata. The sequence continues at coordinate 180,136,925 of JAHZTW010000001.1, forward strand.
AATATTGTGTATTTGCATTGATATTGAAACTCACGCAGGCCTAGTGTTCTTACAACTTTAGCTGAATTTATGTCTTATTCAATTAACAAATTATAAATTTAAGTTAGGTTTTTGAAGTTATTGTTGAATAATAACGTGGTTGTTTTTTTTTTGGGTAGGATCTCAAGCAATAGGATACTCACCGACTCCGAACTAGTGGAAGAGATCGTCAAAGATGTTTATGGAAAGCTCTATCGAACAGGACTAGTTGATATTTACTCGAGGATACTGGAGATTGAAAACTTGCTTTACACGCAGCCACGGGACGTCGTCCGGAGCATAGGGATTTGGGGTATGCCTGGCATTGGCAAGACGACACTTGCCAAAGCAGTCTTTAACCACATGTCCACTGATTATGACGCTTCTTGTTTTATCGAAAACTTTGATGAAGCGTTTCAAAAAGAAGGACTTCACCGTTTGCTCCAAGAAAAAATCGGTAAAGTTCTAAAGGAAGAGTTTGACATAAAGGGTTCTTACATTATGAGACCAAGCCTTTATAGGGACAAACTATGCGATAAAAGGATTCTTGTTGTCCTAGATGATGTGCGTGATTCTCTGGCTGCAGAGTCCTTCCTTGGAAGGCTTGATTGGTTTGGTCCCGGAAGCCTGATAATCATGACCTCCATAGATAAACAAGTGTTTGCCTTTTGTCATATCAATCAGATATATGAGGTTCATGGTTTAAACGAGCACGAGGCTCTCCGGTTGTTCTTCCAAAACGCCTTTCAAAAACAGGTGCCAATTGACAGAGAAGTATCAAGGAAGGTGATAGACTATGCTAATGGAAACCCGTTAGCTCTCAGCATTTATGGTCGAGAGTTAATGGGAAAGAAGTCAGAGATGGAGGCGGCATTCGTCAAGCTCAAGCAATGTCCTCCCCGAAAGGTACACGACGTGCTACAAAACGTCTACACTGCACTTGATGACAACGAGAAGAAAATTGTTTTGGACATTGCTTTTTTCTTTAGGGGAGAAAATGTCAACTATGTGGTGCAAATGCTTGAGGGATGTCGTTACCTTCCACGCGTTGGGATAGATATTCTTGTGGACAAGTGCGTGTTAACTATATCCGAAAACACAGTGCAAATGAATAATCTCATCCAAGACATTTGCCAAGAAATCTTCAAAGGAGAAATTGAGAACTGCACCGTATTGTGGGAACCTTACAGCATCAGATATCTACTAGAAGATGATGATCTTAAAGCAAGTGGAGAATCTAGTGCAACGCCTAAAAGTGGTTTGGTCTGTCAAATTTTTCTATATATGCATGCTCTTTAAAGATGAGCCAAACTTCTTGATTTCGATTTTACTCTCTTATTTCAGGTCGCTGAAGACATAGAAAGCATAATTCTGGACACATCCAACATGAAATTTGATGTCAAACATGATGCCTTCAAGAATATGTTTAGTCTCAAATTCCTGAAGATATACAATTCTTGCTCTAAATATGTTCATGGACTCAACTTTCCTAAGGGACTCCATTCCTTGCCGTGTGGGCTAAGGCTCCTCCATTGGGAAAACTATCATTTGCAATCCTTGCCTCAAGATTTTGACCTTGACAACCTTGTTGAACTTTGTATGCCTTACAATCAGCTTCAGACACTCTGGATAGGAACCAAGGTAGGTCAAGTCCGGTTTTCTTATTTAACCCTAGCCATTTCGTGTTTTCTATTTGACCTATTAACCTCACTTAAAACATTATATATTATCGTTCATTTTATTTTCTTGTTTGGTTCAGAACCCTAAGATGTTGAAGAGGATCAGGCTTTGTCACTCCCAGCAGCTGGTTTAATTTGATTTACTTCTAGATGCTAGTAATATCGAGCTGATTGATCTCCAAGGTTGTACAAGATTGCAAAGTTTTCCAGACACGAGTGGATTACAACATCTCAGAGTTGTAAATCTCTCAGGTTGCATAGAGATCAAAAGTTTCCAAGGAGCTCCACCAAATATTGAGGAACTACATCTCCAAGGAACCAGTATAAGGGAAATACCAATATCCATTGTGAGACGCCACTCCCCCCAAAAAGTTAAGCTGGACCGGCAAAAGCTTTTGAATCTTCTAGAAAACTTTCAGGATGTTGAGCATATCGACTTGGAAAGTGTAACAAATCTGGCTAAAGTAAGCTCATATAATCAAGGTTTTGGCAAGCTCATCCACTTGAACATGAAAGACTGTTCTCATTTGCGAAGTCTTCCTGACATGGTCAATCTAGAATCTCTCCAAGTTCTTCTTCTGTCTGGATGCTCAGAGCTTGAGGAAATTAAGGGTTTCCCTATAAACATGAGAAAGCTATATTTTGGTGGCACCGCGGTACGAGAAGTGCCACAACTTCCCCAAAGTCTAGAACTCTTGAATGCTCATGGTTGCAAGTATCTGAAGTCAGTTCGGTTGGACTTTGAGCAGCTTCCTAGGCACTACATTTTTAGCAATTGTTATAACTTTTCCCCACAAGTGATAGCTGAGTTCTTGGAGAAGTGTCTTACAAGAGTAGCAAGTTTAGCAAGAGCAAGACAACAGGTTTCTCTAAAATTCTGATCCCTCCTTTTCTTTAACATACATGCATATATATTCTCATGCACACAAGTTATGTCCTTGGCCTTTGTCTGAACAGGAAATCATCAAAGCTTCTGAATTCAGCATTTGTATTCCAATAGGTGCACGTCAAAGATCATACTTTCTCTTGCAAGCAGGTCCAAAAGTAACTATAGATTTAGCTCATTGGACAGGAAAACATTTCTCTGGCTTTGCTATGTCAGTTGTGGTATCATTTCAGGATGATTACCACAATACCGTAGGTCTTGGGATTAGGTGCACATGCACATGGAAGGCCAGGAACGGCAACTATAAAAAAACAGAGAGACTATTTCACTGTTGGGCTATGACGGAAGCTCCAAAAGTTGAATGGGATCACTTATTTATCTTCTATGATACTGAAATGAATCTCACTGGTGAAGAAGACCCCAATTTGTGGGCTCATGAAGTCAGATTTGAATTCGAGGCAGTGAGTTGGGAAAACAAGGTTGTTTTAGGTGCTAATTGCCATGTGACCTTATGTGGTGTTGAGATCGTTACGGCTTCAAGAGATGATACAACACCTAGTGAAATCACAAAAGAAATCACTAGTGAAGCTTCAAGTGTTATTGAGGAGGAGCATCCTCCAACATCGTCCAGAACAATGCGAGAGGCAAAGAGTCCTCTTTCATCCAGCGAGCCACGTAAGGTTTCTAGTGCACTGAGTAAGTTAAGATCTAAGGGAACTATGCTGTGGAAGTGGGTGAAGACAATTAGAAGAGACAAAAAGAAGCAAACGTTAAGAAATCGTGAACAAGTGGATTTAACACAAGCAACTCAAAGGGAGAATCCCCGTGGCTGAGACGCAATATTGTGTAAAATATTCATTCTTGTTGTTATCATATCAATATACACAAATATTGTCAGTCACGTTTTGTCGAATTGTACTCTTCTTTTTCTTTTGTTGTTGTTGTCAGCTGTATATTCGAACTTGTTTCTATGGGAGGCCGTAGAGTTTCAACAACTTTCAATACTGTTAAAAGAATGTTTATATGCTCATCTACGCAAACATTATTAGTTTTGTCATTCTTTACATCGAAGAAGGTTTGTTTTGTCCGAGTTTGTTACGAGTGTACCTGTTAATCACTATCATGTTAAATTGAAGGCCCAATATAAACCAATATTTAAAAGGCCTATTATAGCCCAGTAGAGTTTCTAATGAGTTTTTATATATGAGTTTTCTTTTCTCGCGCAGTTTCGTGTTTTAGTTAACAAATTCCGGCCCCAAGAGTCGGGAGCCCCCCACCGTCTTCTTCACCTCCGCCCCGCCACGATTCTTAGGGTTTTTATCGCAGAGCTTAGCCGAATCTGGATCCTCTATTCTCTGTCCATACAGCTTTCTCCAAAGCGTAAGTTCGTTTATTTGTCGTCAATTTCTACTGGATTTGATTTTTTTTTTTTTTTTCGTTCTCTCTTAGTGAACCATGGAATTTGGTGCTTTGATTTTGCTTGTTTGACTGTTTCTGATTCGTATTCTGGCCAGCACACAGATGTCTCAGATTTTATAGAGATCGATCCCTTTTGCCTTTCACACAACTTTTCGATTTTCTCGGGGGGATCATTTGTTTGATCCAATTCCTGTTAGGAAATCTGATTTTCATGTTTGTGCACCTGTCTTCTCTCATTTACTTCCTCTGTTCTGCATTTTCTTTGACCTTCTTCTGGTGGAACGGGTTTGTGTTCTCTACGCTAGATTCAGAATGGGTTTGAGATATATATATATATATATATATATATATATATATATATATATATATATATATATACTTATACACACACATATCATTGATATGGATTTTACAGAATGTCTTTTGTCTATTTTTAAGTTGTCTCATTAAGATTTTAGCCTTTGAGGATTGATTTGGAAGTAGGTCATTTCTTTTCCTGGTGAATACTAATGATGCAAAGCTTGAATTAAATCCCTGTGTTTATTTTTTTCTTCTTTCATGCTGCAGAAACAAATAGCCAACGAAGTTGAGTTTGATTACTCGCTAGTGCTAAGATGTCGGTCACAGCGGGAGTGAGCGAGGCTGCACTTGCTACAAGGGCAAAACTACGAGGTGGGATCGGACAGACTAAAGTGAAAAGATATTGGCCTGGAAAAGCTCCCGAGTGGGCCGATGAAGCTGAAGAAGATGAGGATGTTAGGATGAAGAAGGTTGATGTTTTGGATAGAGCCTTTCCAAAGCATGATGATTTGGGGGTTGGTAGGAAGGATGATCCAAGGCTGCGCCGTCTAGCTCAGACCAGAATTGAAAACCGTGAAGAGGTTAGAGCCGATCATCGGCGAGTTAGACAGGCTGAGATTATATCTACAGAAGAAGAAGAGTTGAAGAATCAAGAGAATAGAGACGAGGAAGAAGATGAAGACGCCGTGGAAGAAAGAAGAAGAAGAATTAGAGAGAAAAATCTTAAAAGAGCGCAAGAGGAGGCTGCTTTGCTTCCTGTAAAAGATGAAGAAGAGCTAGAAGAAGAAGAGGAGGAAGAGGAGTCGTCCGAGTACGAGACTGATTCAGAAGATGAGATGCCAGGTATTACCATGATCAAGCCTGTTTTTGTGCCAAAAGCTGAGAGAGATACGGTGGCAGAGCGTGAGCGGCTTGAAGCTGAAGAACAAGCTCTCGAGGAATTAGCAAAGAGAAAACTGGAGTTGAGAAAAATAGAGACAAAGCAAATAGTGGTTGAGGAAGTTAGGAAAGACGAAGAGATACGGAAGAACATTCTTTTAGAAGAAGCAAATATTGGAGACGTGGAAACTGATGACGAAATCAATGAAGCTGAGGAGTACGAAGTTTGGAAGACGAGAGAGATCGCTAGGATCAAGAGAGAGCGAGATGCAAGGGAAGCTATGCTGAGAGAGAGGGAAGAAATAGAGAAGCTGAGGAACATGACAGAGCAGGAGAGGAGAGACTGGGAGAGGAAGAATCCGAAACAGTCATCAACTCAACCGAAAAAGAAATGGAATTTCATGCAAAAATACTACCACAAGGGTGCTTTCTTCCAGGCAGATCCTGATGACGAGGCAGGATCTGTTGGAACTGATGGTATATTTCAGCGGGACTTCTCTGCTCCGACTGGAGAAGATAGGTTGGACAAATCGATCCTCCCCAAAGTTATGCAGGTCAAGCACTTTGGTCGCAGTGGAAGAACTAAATGGACTCACCTTGTCAATGAGGATACAACAGATTGGAGTAACCCGTAAGTTTTTTTGTTTTCTGCGTTTAAACCTCTTTTTTTTGTTACATTTGGTTAGTCATAGACTTTTGATAAGAAAAATAGCTCTCATTTCTGGGATCTGATTTATTAGCATTTGAGTAGAAACAATAAGCTGAGAACTGAGCTAAATCATTGCATACAAATTTATGTTGGGAGAGAATCTTGTATCTTTTTTTATCGTTTATGGAGCTGCAGATTTTGAATTTATATTTGCATAATGGCAGGTGGACTTCTAATGATCCTTTACGCGAAAAATACAACAAGAAAATGGCAGGCATGGATGCTCCTATTGAAAAACCAAAGGGGAGCAAGAAGATGAAAGATTGGGAGACCTAACCCGCACCTACATCTGATGGTGTTTAAGCCAAAACTGATGCAAAAGTGGTACGTTGTAGTAAAAAGCATCTGACTCGGTTATGTCTGAGTACTCTAAAATCGCAGTAGTTAATGATATTGCTTTGTGACTACCATAAGCTCGTGGACAATAAGACATCTTGTCGTAGGAGACGGAGTGTGTTTTGTATCGGATCAATTATGGGATCAGTCGAGATATCATTTTATGTTTCTGCTTGTATGACGAAAGCATTTTTATTTATTTATTTCCAAGGTAGAAGAAGTCTGATGGTTACTTCATTTTCAAGATAGAAATATACGGCTCTAAATTTCACAGGCACACTAACAAAAATGAAATTGCCATTGATCCGAACTAATCAAAGGAATGGGCCTTATACAACGCTTTGGATACAGTTAATAGTCCTAAAACCAAGAGTTACGACTTAGGGGGAAGTACACCAGAGTGCTATTGTGCTTTCGAGTCTTAGCCTCATCAAAGGTCAAAACACAATTACAAATCTCAAGTTTGAAGTGTCTCTGATATTGTGAAATATCAAACTGCAAGCCGGATTATTAGGTTTGCTCTATCGTAAGCATTCTGATTTATAATTATAAAATTGGACTCTCTCTCTATCTAAGACGGTTATTGCCGTTAGGTTAACAAGCTCTCTGGCTTTCGTTTTCAGTTTTTGCTCTCTTATTAGCATGAAGCCTTATGATTGAGATTTAGGTGAATACTTTATGTAGCCTAAGAACTTGATAAAAAAAAAAACTAAATTATCGACTTTTGAGTCATAAATATGTATATCGCTTTATTAGTTCACATGGCTAAAAACATGGTTTTTCATAGTTTAATCACAAAGTTTAAGAAGCCAGCCATAAGGATATTTTTGGATCTTGTGATTCGTTTATAATATACGATCTACCAAACTAAAAAAATGGCGAAAAAAAAGAAGGTGAAAATACAACATACTATTATATATGGTCCTAATTTGTGACAACACACGTACGAATTGTAAATTCAATTATTATTTCATAAAGTGCATTACAAATTCTTCTTTTTGCGTTTGAGCTGTTTAAAGTCTAAATGTTCAAGTTCCAGGCCAGTAAAATTAAATTATTATTATTTTCATTAAATGCTCGTGTGTTTTTTGTTAGTATTATTTATATTTTATAATGTTAGATCTAAATCCACCGACAAGCCACAGCATTAAGGAAGCATATGCAATTGTCTTGCTAAAAGTCTCATAACTGTTGCTCGATTTATTGTTGTGAATTTTGATCGACAACTAAAGGTTAAAGTTTACCACACTGCACACATAATATAAATCATTTAACCTATGGTTTTTTTTTATCCATGTTGTGTCAAATACTCTCCTCTACAAGCATTTTGTTGACACTGATAAGGAAAAAAGCAGCACTCTGTTGACTGTTTTCTCCGTTTGCAACAGCATCTTCTTCATTTTATTATTTTAAAACTCCAAATGGACCTACACAATTTCCAATACAAGAGAAGTGTAAGCCAAAGAGCCAAAGTCTAAACAAGTTACTAAACTGGTTAAAGACAATTTTATAGTCCAAACTTAGAATATTCTTATAAGTTTCACAAAAGAGATTATAATAATCAAGTACAGTGTATTGCTATGGTTAGACTTCAATAAACTTTGTATTACAAACTAAAATTAAGGATTAATGATTGGTACGTGAAAAGCTTGGTGATCTCACTATGCATATTCTATATTTCGTAGATTACTAGTGTGTGATATGGACTGAGTCTTATGAATGTTGTAACGCAGGATTCATGAGGACAGTGAGGTTTTAAAGATGTTTACACAAATGTAATATTGTAATTGACATAATTTTTGCGTACCAATATTTAAGATTTAACGTTATAAAACATAAAAAATTCAAAATTTAGATTAGAAGAAGGAATAACATGTAAATTTAGGGATGCAATGGAATAAAGTTAAGAATCAATGTTTGGTGGCCAAATTATCAGCAAACAACAAGATGAAGACCACTCATCACTTTGTTTATGAATCTTAAACAATATATAATGTGGGTCCGTAATCCCTCTTTCTTTAATCTTTACCAACTCTATTCACCGAACATTTTTGTTTGTCCAAATCGACTATAATCGGATAATTTTATTTTAGATTTAATATCAAACATTCATTTATTTTTTTATTTTTTTTTAGTATTAATGTTACATTTATTTTTTTCTTTCTGAAACACCGATTAATTTATCGTTAATCCATCACATATAAAGCAACGGCCAAAGCCAAAAAATCATATATACTATACATGTATTATTAAACACTAGTTTTCGATCAACATATATTATGGGTAGAAGATCTAAACCTTTTTTCAAACACTAGTTTTCGATCAATATAAATTATGAATCGAAAATCTAAATTTTTTTTCAAACATTAGTTTTCGATAAACATGCGTTATAGGTCAAAAACCTAAATTTTTTTGTAATAAAAACAATTGATCAAATCTAATTTTAAGTTGAAAATTTTTCAAGTAAAAAAATTAATTATAAAAGATAAAAATTATTCTTTTTTTTCATTTCTAATCGATATATATATGTATTTTATATATATATTATATATATATATATATATTATATGTATGTTTATATATACTAATATATATATATCCATAACTATAAGTATGTATATCTTGTATTTTTATATCCATTATTCACAACAACAAAACTTAAATTATAGGTATAATAAGTTATATTCCAACCAGTTTAACTCACTTGGTGACTAATAGATGAATAGTAAAAATAAAGAGGAAAATTAATCATCATCACTAAAATTAAATTATGTGAACTAGCAAAACTTTTATCGTTTTGACTTATGGCTTATGTGACTATGATGTATATTCAAATTCGGAATGTTAATAAAAATAATTGAAGCTCTATTTTTATAGTCAAATTGTATAAATGGAATATATTTTGTTTCTAAAAAAAAAAAGTCCAGTCCACTACATAGGTTTCCAAAACGCTGCCGAAAAGGCCTGAATTACGACACTCATCGTGCTGACACTAAACGCCGTCGTATTTAATAGAAACTTTTACTGTGAAATGTGAATCTCCACCAACCTCCGTGGGTCCCATGCCACCCACTAATCGATCCCACGTACACCAACTCCCCTTCACGTTTTAATATACTCTGTTTAATCTCTTAATATACGTTTAATACACCTTTATAAATACGTTTAATTAAATGATTGGACTCTAATGATCAAAATTTAATATAACCACCGATAATTTACATGAAAATTGTAATTTAAGGTATTTCTGTCAATTATTATCTCTAAACCCATTATTAGAACAATCCATACTAATATTAATGTAAATAAAATTAGTCTGATATGTTAAAAATACATATCAAACTAAAAGATGCGTTGAGTAAATTTTCTTTTGGCATGATCCTTTTAATTTATGTTTACGGTTCCAAATGGGGGAAGGCGGGACAGGACGGGGCCGAATCAGATCGAGACTATACGGGAATAGTGTAAAATTTCCATAAAAATACTGTACTAAAATGTTGTTGAAAATATCAGCTTTTAAGAAAAATACACATAAAATAAAAAAATAAAAACCCGGAAATATATATAAAATTATTATGCCGAAAATATCCACCACCAGATCTACGCTTACACGAAGCCCAACGATCTATCATTTCGTTTTGCTATAAATAAACTCACACAGCCCACTCTGCTTCCTCGCTCTCTCTTCTCGCCCTCTCTTTGTAGCCAACCCTTTTTTTCTTCTCTTCTCCGATTCTTCCTCCGTGAGGTACGTCTCCGAGTTTCTATGGCTTCCCCACGTCTCCCTTATTTAGCTTCTTCGCTTTTCATTTCTGTTTTCGTCTCCACGTACGTTGTTGTTACTTATTATAAGTGATTTGTTTGGTTATCGTATTTGATTCGATTTCTCCACGATCTGTTTGTTCGTCTTGTGTGTTTTCCACTGAGATCTAAACGGTGAGGAGTTCATCAATTACAGATCTGAGTTTTTGGTGTCATTCGATTTGTAGATCTGGTTCTGGATCTGATTGCGATCTATTGTCAGTCTTTGAAAATGATTGGTGTTCTCGGTTCGTATGCGTTAGATCCGCTTTATATCATCTCGCAGGGGACGAATGTCGCATGTGATTTGATCTAAAGTTTTCGATTCTACTTTGAAGTGGACTCATCTTGTTTATCTCAATCACAAATACGCCAAAAGCTGCATCACTTTTCACTTTTTTTTTTTGTTTTTGTTTTTGATTTTGAACACGTGAACTGTAAATTCTGTCAGTTTCGTTGCCGCTTTCTTGGAGTTTGAAACTTGGCATCATTATTCTATATATTAACGAGTTAATGAATAATAAAATAACGTATTATATTAGATTTAAATATTGATCTCGATTTCGTTTCTGTTTGATGCAGTTAAAAGAAAATCAAAAATGGCGTCGCACATTGTTGGATATCCTCGTATGGGTCCTAAGAGAGAGCTCAAGTTTGCATTGGAATCCTTCTGGGATGGCAAGAGCAGTGCTGAGGATCTTCAGAAGGTGTCGGCTGATCTCAGGTCGGCCATCTGGAAGCAGATGTCTGAGGCTGGGACCAAGTATATCCCAAGCAACACCTTTGCTCACTACGACCAGGTTCTCGACACCACCGCCATGCTTGGTGCTGTTCCACCCAGATACGGATACACCAGTGGTGAGATCGGGCTAGATGTTTACTTCTCAATGGCCAGAGGAAACGCCTCTGTGCCCGCCATGGAAATGACCAAGTGGTTTGACACCAACTAGTGAGTCTCGAACGCTCTCTTGTGCCCCCTTGCAGTGACATTTTTAGTTGGGATTTTTTTGAGTTGTGGACTAATGTAATAATGTTTTGTTGATGCAGCCACTACATCGTCCCTGAGTTGGGCCCTGATGTCAAATTTTCCTACGCATCTCACAAGGCGGTGAATGAGTACAAGGAGGCCAAAGCTGTACGTATTATTCTTCACTATTATCCATTTATTAGGAAATTATTATGTCTGCTCGAAGATTAGTTTATTGGAGATCATATGCTTTGGTTTCGAGGATTTAGTGTTTGTGCTTAGATTCACTGAATGGTGTTTCACAGAGGATGGCAGGATGCTGATTCGTTTAGAATATGAATACCTGAATATTCACAAACCACAGTTAGTTTTAGAAATGAATTTGACTCTGTTTTTAATTGTACACCTAAAGTAGTTTCTTTTTCTTTTGCTATTTAAAGTTCTGATCTGATGAACTTGATGTTTATGCAGCTTGGTGTTGAGACCGTCCCTGTACTTGTTGGCCCTGTCTCGTACTTGTTGCTTTCTAAGGCCGCCAAGGGTGTGGAGAAGTCATTTGACCTTCTTTCTCTTCTCCCCAAAATTCTCCCTGTCTACAAGTAAGAAATCCCTTTGTTCTTTTTCTTCTTTGTTTTGCCATCAATATCCTTGATTTTATGAATGTTTCTCTGACAATGATGACTTATATTTGTGTTCAGGGAAGTGATTACCGAGCTTAAGGCAGCTGGTGCCACCTGGATTCAGCTTGACGAGCCTGTCCTTGTTATGGATCTTGAGGGCCACAAACTCCAGGCCTTTACTGGAGCTTATGCTGAACTTGAATCAACTCTTTCTGGTTTGAATGTTCTTGTGGAGACCTACTTCGCCGATATCCCTGCTGAAGCATACAAGACCCTAACTTCGTTGAAGGGTGTCACTGCTTTTGGATTTGATTTGGTCCGTGGCACAAAGACCCTTGATTTGGTCAAGGCAGGTTTCCCCGAGGGAAAGTACCTTTTTGCTGGTGTTGTTGATGGAAGGAACATCTGGGCCAATGACTTTGCTGCGTCTCTCAGCACCTTGCAGGCACTTGAGGGTGTTGTTGGAAAAGGTAACATGTCCTTCCAGAATGGTCAGCCTTTTACCCGGCAATATAGGGGAGTACTAAAAAACAATTATTTGAAATGTTGATGCAGACAAGCTTGTGGTCTCAACCTCCTGCTCTCTTCTCCACACCGCCGTCGATCTTATCAATGAGACTAAGCTTGACGATGAAATCAAGTCATGGATGGCGTTTGCTGCCCAGAAGGTCGTTGAAGTGAACGCATTGGCCAAGGCTTTGGCTGGTCAAAAGGATGAGGTATTGTTTGCAGAAATTTCACCCACAAGCTTCTATATTGGATCCTTGAATAATAATGTTAATGATTTGGTAAGCACTAGAATTCTAATATTGTTTTCTCTTTCAGGCCCTTTTCTCTGCCAACGCTGCTGCTTTGGCTTCAAGGAGGTCGTCCCCAAGAGTCACCAACGAGGGTGTTCAGAAGGCTGTAAGTTTGACGTCAAACCTAAGCCATGTTCACATTCAATGATTGATTTTCTTAATATTTTATTGATCGAGTTGGTTTCTGATTCTTGTTGTCTCAGGCTGCTGCTCTGAAGGGCTCTGACCACCGTCGTGCAACTAATGTTAGTGCTAGGCTAGATGCTCAGCAGAAGAAGCTCAACCTCCCAATCCTGCCAACCACAACCATTGGTTCCTTCCCACAGACCGTAGAGCTCAGGAGAGTTCGCAGAGAGTACAAGGCGAAGAAGTTAGTCTCCTAAATTAATCCCTTGTATTTCCTTAAGGTGCATGATGCTAATGGTTTTACTGATCTCTCTTTTATTAGGGTTTCCGAGGAGGACTACGTTAAGGCCATCAAGGAAGAGATTAAGAAAGTTGTTGACCTCCAAGAGGAACTTGACATCGATGTTCTTGTCCACGGAGAGCCAGAGGTGACCCTTCTTTCTGTTTAATTTTCTATGTTATCGCCTGAAACTAATATTTAAAGTTATTTTTGGTAGTCCTTGTTAATGTTTCTTAACGATACATGTTTCAACAATTTTGTAGAGAAACGACATGGTTGAGTACTTTGGGGAGCAGTTGTCTGGTTTTGCCTTCACTGCAAACGGATGGGTACAATCTTACGGATCTCGCTGTGTGAAGCCACCGGTTATCTACGGTGATGTGAGCCGTCCCAAGGCAATGACCGTCTTCTGGTCCGCAATGGCTCAGAGCATGACCTCTCGCCCAATGAAGGGAATGCTTACCGGGCCCGTCACCATTCTCAACTGGTCCTTTGTCAGAAACGATCAGCCCAGGTACATAAAAAAAACCGTAGTCTAAAACAATCACAGCTTACCCAAAAAAAAAAAAAAAAAAAAACATATATATAATTTGAAACTTTGTAGGCACGAAACCTGTTACCAGATCGCATTGGCCATCAAGGACGAAGTCGAGGACCTCGAGAAAGGTGGAATTGGTGTCATTCAGATTGACGAGGCTGCACTAAGAGAAGGATTACCACTGAGGAAATCGGAGCACGCTTTCTACTTGGACTGGGCTGTTCACTCCTTCAGAATCACCAACTGTGGCGTCCAAGACAGCACCCAGGTTTGCTTCCTATAACACATATCTCTCGAGTCTCTTGAAGTTTAATGCTTTCTCAGTTGCTTTAACTTCCTTCTTCTTCTTCTTCTTCACCTGGTGGTGTATTGCAGATCCACACTCACATGTGCTACTCCCACTTCAATGACATCATACACTCCATCATCGACATGGATGCTGATGTCATCACCATCGAGAACTCCCGTTCCGATGAGAAGCTTCTCTCTGTGTTCCGTGAGGGAGTGAAGTACGGTGCTGGTATTGGTCCAGGTGTCTATGACATCCACTCCCCAAGAATACCGTCTTCCGAGGAAATCGCAGACAGGGTCAACAAGATGCTTGCTGTTCTTGAGCAGAACATCCTTTGGGTTAACCCTGACTGTGGTCTCAAGACCCGTAAGTACACCGAGGTCAAGCCCGCGCTCAAGAACATGGTTGATGCGGCTAAGCTCATCCGCTCCCAGCTCGCCAGCGCCAAGTGAAGAAAGCTTGAAACAGAGATGAATGAGATTTGAACAAGGAAGCGGTTTCTTTTATCTACAATGGTTGTGTTTTGTTTTGTTTTAATAACTTTTTAAAAATTATTTTAGACGAAGTTAGATTTGGTGCGTATGGTTTCCCTCTTGTTGAAAGAGTGAAGATATGGCATCCTTTGGATTTGCTGCAATGTTTGTTGTTTTCTTTGGGCTCCTTTATTTCTCTGGTGGAATGTCTTTTTCTAAGGAAATAAAGATTGATTCTTATACAAAATATCGAAACAGTTTCCCAAGTAAAAGCATTCGAAATCTAAGTACAATTTATCTTTTCATTGGAGTACAATATACCTTGCAAAGTTGCAATCATCTCTGGCTCTCCGCCACAAATTTATAAAAATTGATTAATTTTTACCTTATTGAAATAATGAAATGTACGATTCGAAATCCATTTGTAAATTTCTCAAGTTTTTTCTTTCGAAAATTTGTGTGAAATCAACCAAATCGTTAATCATATATTAAAAAACAATTAATGTAAAATAACAGTTTTTAAGGTCGTTTCTACATTTGTTTTATTGAAGCTGATGAAACTTGGAAAACTTCTATAGTAAAATGTGTACAAACGTAAGAGCCAATGGCATAATCAGAGTAAAACTCTTAAGCGCTTAAAAATTGTTGGCCTTGGCACACTTATGGAAACAGAAGAATCACATGAGCAATCCATCTGCATTGTTAAGAGCTTCTTTGGCTTTCCTGAATTTCCCAAAGATTGTCTTATTAGCTTTCACAACATATTCCTTCATAAAGAATTTGATGCCATCGCGTAGAGCTTCATAGTCCGGATTCAAGGCTATGCGCGTGAACAAGTTCCACACAAGATTCTCAGGGTGCTCGAAGATGGCCTCGAACAGCATCCGAAAGTGCATGATTCTTTTCGGAGTTAACTGCACTGGGTTTGCCAAGTCCACGGATTTGAGCACCGCAAGAGAAAGATTGAAAGATACAATCATCTCCGCCACAAATTTCGCCAGATTCATTGATCTCTGAAGTGACATCGACTCTAGTTCTTTGAAATGGTCCCAAATGCAATACTGCAGGAGATTTTTGTTTTATTAAGAAAAAAAACAAAAAGATGGTTAGAGAAAAGAGAATCCTTACTTTAACCGGCTTCGGTTCTATAAAGATAGCAGAAAAGTACCTGTAGTGTGAACTTATGATTCTTGTCGTGCGCGCACAACTTTGAAGCGAGAACTGTGTAGTACTTGTTAAACACTTTCTCCTGTAAACAGCATTCAAGTAGAACCCTCACGATCTCTCTGTCCTGTTTTCCTGGCAAATCCAATCTAAGAAGTTTCTCAAATGCATCAATGTAGTCCTCGCTGCTCATGATCACGCAAAATATAGCCTTTCTGGAATCTGTATTCATCCTCTGTGCATCAGCTAGCTTTAACATTTTCTGGGCCTCAACAACATCTGCATCCATTGTTTGTGCTACATCTTCAGCGTTGTTTGTTTTAACCACCAAATCGCCAGATAACCACCACTGACCCTTCTTCTCGGGGTCAAGCAGTTTGCTCCATGTGAGCCCTCTTAATAATACTTCTTCCACTCTCAACTGTGCAAATTTGTAGGAAGAAGGGCACAAGTTTATGATTGTTGCCATGATGGTTTTCTGTTATATATCATATCGAGGAAAAACCAGCTGAGATATTACCTTCTGAAGCCACTTCTTCACCCTTGTGTTCTGGACGGAATCATCTTTGGCTCTCAGCTTGTTGTTCTTGATTGCAGAAATGGTTTCAAGCATCTTCTCCATCTGCAAAAGTCAGTGTAAGAAACGATTTTAAAGTCATAACAAATTTTCTTCGAGAAGATAATCTTTCGTAGATCACGTACTGTGTAGTTATTTATTTTAGGCTGGCCATCCGGGGAGGTTTTAATTTCATTTGTCTTGTTCTGGATGCTTATGATGAAAGTTTTCATAGCCACAGGATCATCACTTCTTATTTTCATTCCACAGCCTATTCAAAGCATAATCGAGAACTTAGAGATGTAACATAAAATCTCAAAACACCTAATATGACCATGCAAGTATAATATAATCAAAACTTACAATCTAAAACAGTTAAAATAGTGGAGGCATCAACTTCAGTCAGCCGCTTCCCCAATGTCATTAAGAAATCATAAATAAGATCACTGCAAAAAAAAAACAAATAAATAGAAATTCACATTCCGTCCCAGAAATTAACCCAAAAAAATTTCATAAATCAGAGAACTTATGGGAAAAAATAAAAATGATATAAGATCACTCTACTTTCTACTTTTCTAGTACTGTTACATAAGAGAACTAGATAGTGCATTGGGGTAAAAATACAGGAAACTGTGCACATGACGAACACTCGAGAGTTTTCAAAAGTAAAAAAAAATCTACTTCCACAAGATTCTAACGAAAATGTGTATTTAGATTTATCTACTTTGACAACCTGATAAGTAAACAGCATTCTTGGTTCAGTTCTAGAAATTTCAAAACAGCGAAGAATAACTACACTTGCACAAAACGCTTGATTAAAATGAAAGAATGTGTAGCTGCAGAATAGTTTACCTGGAGCAAACTCCCAATATGCACAGATAAGAGAGTAAAAGAGTAATTCCATTCAAAGAGAGACTGTCTTCTTTCTGGTATTCATCCTGAAGAAAAATTTAAGGATTTGTAATTAATGAAATATTTCAAACAAGATGGTGACAAGAAACATATTATGGAGAATTTAGTTAGCAATCCATACATGCAAAATCCAGGGACATACCTCAAAGGATTTAGCAAGTGAAGCAATAAGCTTTGCACTAAAATCCATTCCAACTAGACACGCCATGCCAGCTATAAAAGCAGCAAATACAGAGTACCTTAACAAGGAAAACAAAATTTTCAGACATGAATCGACTAATATGGACGTCAATATAACCAAGCAGTTCCGCATTACTCAAGGGCTAGCAGTAACACCAGCTGAAACTCTAGAAAATTGCACAAATCTTAACTGTTCATTGCCTCTGGCATAAGTTGCCAAAACCTCTTCACAGAAAATCTGAGAGGACACACTTCTCGCAACAGTCTGCATTAGCAAATATTACAGGGGTTACTACAGCGATGCAAAAATACCATGTAACAACAATAACAAAGTAGTATTGAAATCTAGGAAGATTATGATAATCACAAAATATCAACCATACAACTATCAAATGATTCTGGAGGAAAAACTGCGAAGGATATTTAAGCTTACGCGATAGATAGTGGAAAGTTCTGCGGTTATTGTTTCTACATTGGATTCAGCCATTTTATTAAGAAGACCTGTAACACATATTAAGCAATGTCAAACTAAGATTACAGAACTAGAAACACCAGAGGTTCAACAGCCTTTGGTAGCCATACCTTTGATCCGTGTACGTAGTTTAGTGTGTTCTTCAGGTTCACTTCTGGCCTGAGATCTAAAACGAGGAGCAACATACTTGATGCTGCTCTGAGGATTTTCCTGCAGAGGAGATTCTACTTTCTCCAAAGTTGATGGTGAATCGTCATAACTAACAGTCTCTGACTCACCACGATCTGTGATTTTCATAGGATGGCTTTCTAATTCTTCATCCACAGACTTCTTCTTCTTACGCTGTTTACGGTCTCTTTTTCTTGTGGGCTCTTCTTCGCTTGCCTCATCAGAAAAATCAGTTTCTTCATCAAGAGACTTCTTCTTCTTCTTACGCTGCTTACGGTCTCTTTTTCTTGTAGGCTCTTCTTCGCTTGCCTCATCAGAAAAATCAGATTCTTCATGCTCCAAAACTTCGTTTGCTTGCTGGACGACAACCTCGTCGTCCTGTTTTTCTTCGGATGTCTTTCTCTTACGCTTCTTACGAGAAGAATCACCGAGTTCAGATCCCATAGAATCCAATACAGATGGAAGCCCTTCAAACAATTCATTCATACCATCATCCAAGCCCCTTAGTTTTCCTTTATTTACCTTGAGCTTCTTAGCGAGCTTCCTCTCAAGTTCAACATCCTGCTCACGAGATACTAAACCGCTCTGTGTCTCCATTTCAAGCATCTCTTCAAATTTCGTCTTCTTTGGTTTCTTTGGATCTTTCATTCTGTCTACGTTTTGCATCTTCTTCTCCTTTGATTTGACTCTATCCTCGCCTTTCTTTTGCGCCAAATATTTTCCATCATCCTTGTTTCCACTAGGACTAACTGATTTCACATGTTCAGTTTCACTATCACTCGTCTGCTGGAAATTTTCAGACTTTATCACGTCACCAATCTTCTGGACTGACGATGATACTCGTTTCTCCTTTTGCAACTTCTGAGATCCAGCAAACCAAGATCACACATCAGCACACCATTTTAACAGGAATTGATTTATGGTTAGTAAGCTATACCAATGATTCCCCCTCGTACCTGACGCTGAAGCCAATATTCATGTTTTTTCTGGTTCTTCTGCAAGCGAGCCTCTTTCCGCTTATCACGACGTGAGTTCTCTGCCGAGCACCAAAGACAAACAAAAGGAGATCTTTTAAAATCCTAGCTCGCTCGAACAAGACATTTTTAGCTTAGACCATTGTTAAGACAAAGAATCAGCTTACCCTTTTTAGCTGGCCCAGCAACAGATTCTTCCAACACTGAAAGAAGGAAAAAAAAAAAAAAAAATTAAAACTTTGGATTTCCGCTGAAACATAGAAGTGCCAGAACACACGACATTCGCAAATAAATTGATGCCGAGGTTTCTATAACAACTCAGGTTCTACCACAATTTCAACCCAAAAGCATTGTAGTTCTATAGCAAAACTCTGATTTTATTAAAACTTAAGGATTCGACAATTCAACCAAACAATCAACCTAGGCCAAATACGTATAAGGTTGCACAAAAATTAAGCACGTGGTTTGATTGAAAACGTCACTTAGAAATCCAAATAATCGAAAGAGGATGAGTAGAGTGAAGCAAAGAAGAAATCGGCAGAACCCAAAGCCACCAAACCATAAAAGAAAACAAAATACAGAGAGAAACCCGAGTTGACATTATGAACACGAGAACGAAGAGAAAGATGAAGCAATACTTTGAAACACGTGAGCTCTTCCGAATCTTGTTCGTTCTCGCTCTCGCACGCTGTGTGATGAAAGGAAAGTAGGAAACGAAAACTCAAGGAGGGATTTTTTAGGTTCAACGAAAAGGAGGAAATTGCGGAAATTAGGGTTTTTTTGGTCGAATTTTTTAAAATTATAACGATATCAAATTAAAGATGGAGAAGCAAAGCCCGCCAAGTTAATTGGGCCTAAATCTTCTCACTGTTCTGACAAAGGTCAAAAGGAACAATCCGATTATATTATAGCACAAACACGCAAGCATCTTTACTTTTTTTTTTTTTTTTTTTTGGTCATTTGTACATTTGATTACGAAAAAAAAGAACAAGATAATCAGTTTTACAACACTTTTTAATTCAATGCAACAATTAAATTTGTTTCCTTCTAATCAGAAGAGAGCTTGTTGAGATAATCAGAAGAGAGCTTGTTTCCTTGTAAAAGAGATGGAAGAATTAATGCATTGGAGAAGTCTTCTCCTGCCAGATTAGGTCACTATTGTCTTTAGAACCGGAGCTTGATTATCACTTATCAGCACCTCTAGTACTTCCTCCAAGCTGTTAATGAACAAAATTTGAGTCACACATAACATGAGAGTTTTGAGATATATATTATACCTAGCACCAGGCCCGGCTTTAGGGGTGTGCCCACGGTGCAAAAGCACAGGGTCCCACCATTTTCATCAATTTTTTATTACATTTTAGGGTCCAAATTTTTTAAAAATTGTGCAATTGAGGGTCCAAATTTTTAAAACATACAAATAAGTTTGATTTTAACATTTTTTTTGGCACAGGTCCAGTTTATGTTTGGGCCGGGCCTGCCTAGCACCAATGTTGGTATCTTCAGACTTCCACTCAATTAATTCTCAGATTCTTGCTTGACCTCTCAGGTCCCTCTGCAACACTGGACCACTCCCGTTTCTTGCTTCTACTTGTCTCTCCAATGTTGTTGTTGTTGCCTTCATCGTCCTCTAGCGGAAGAGTTGATAACTTGGGGTGAGCTTTCGAGTCATATTCACAGGAACAGGGCTCCAACAGTTTTACACCACATCGCAGTATACTGGAGGATACAGTTACCGGAAATTTTTTACTCTCCAAGCATTTGAAATAAAAAAACATCTCGCTTTCGGGGATGTTATCTTCCTCCAGCGTGAAATAAGAGTTGAGTATAAACAGATGGTTCTCCTGAAGCCGACAGTATGAAGATATCGTTGGCCATCTATACACAGTGGTAGAGTGTCTGCCTCTGACATAACAAGATAATTGGAAACTTCTTAAACTCACAACATCATCACCCGGGGGGAGCACAACGCAAGCCTTAAATTTCAACGATTTATATAAGTTCTTCCGGTCTAAATGAATGGTTAGAGAACTTCCACTAGCTCGATGAGTAAAATAGTTGCGCACTTTACTACCAGGTAGGACCGCATACCCGCAAGCCCATTGCTCAACGACTAGTTTACGTGCTTGTTGATCCAGTTTCGAGCAGTTAAAAAGCTTGAGAACGAGCTTTGGGTCGTGAGATGAGCGAAAGGGCGGAGACAAACTTTCAAGAGACACAAAATTATCTGCTTCCAGTTCTGACAGCGAGCCCGGAAGCTCTGGCAGCCACCGAAGATGCATGCAGTCTCTAAGGCAAAGGAAATGAACCTGCGGTACAACGTAATGTGGAATACTCTCGAAATCATTCCCAAACAAAGACAAACGTAAGGGGAAATCGTGGGTCTCCTCAGGCGGAAACGTAGGTAAACTGTTCTTGCCAATGTCGTCCAGTGACAAATCCAAGCCATGCGATAAAGAGAAGCTCTGGAACATTTCTGCAGGGAATTTTTCTACATTTATGCAGCCATTGAAATCGAGTGAGTGGAGTTGTCCTAACTCACAAATTCTTGGCGAGATCTTTTGCAGCTCCGTACAACCTGACATCGTCAATTGTGCGAGCCCATAGAGATCCGAGATCCGCGAAGGAACTTCTTGTATTCCTGTTGAATCCAGATGTAACTTGGAGACAGTGTACGGAACAAGGGGAAATTCTCTAACGCTTTCACAACCAAACATATCCAATGTATGAAGACAATCCCAAAAGCCAATTGATGGAGGCACTTCTGGTATCACGGTGAAGGACACATCGAGATGTTCAATGTCAGTAGAAATCTCTGGAAAATCTTTGAGTTTTGGGCAGGCGCTAAAGTTGAGGTACCTTAGAGATTCCAATGCGTAGTTTGCTGGAAGAGGCTCTAAATTTGTGCATCCTTCAAGGTGTAAGAAATTCAACTTACTAAGCTTCCAGATAGAGGGAGGAAGCTTGAGCAAACTGTGGCACTCATACAAATCCAACTTCTCCAAATTTATTGCTTCTGAAAGGTCAGGAAGTTCTTCCAGGCAAGTGGAGCCACCCAATTTCATCTTTTTGAGATTTCTAAGCATCTGAAAGCAAATACATGGAACAAAATGTTTAATTTTTTTGTAATTTGGAACAAAATCATACAATGCAGGTGAAGCTTGTCAAGAAACTTACTGGGACTCCTTCCCAAAGCTTCTTCAGTTTGCTCTCTTTCATTTTGATTACAATGAGACATTCTGGACGAAACCGAAAAGACATATGTTTCATAGGACATGATTCCCAGTGAAGTAACTTGAGTGTACGAGGTAGAGGCAAACAATCCACACCTTCATGTAAATGCAGTATGGCCTTATCGGACCTTTTTTTATAGAATCTTAGAAACTGGAGATTATGCATCCCACCAAAGGCTCTCTTTCCTAGGAACAACTCGCGGCTTTCAGACATGTTGAATGATATGCCTAAAACACTTCCCGTACCCTGAAAAATTGTCAGGACATGAATTATAACAATTTGATCTGCTCGAATCATAATGAGAAAACAATTTGATCTGCTCGAATCATAATGAGAAAACAATTTGATCTGCTCGAATCATAATGAGAAAGCGATGAGAAAGGGATGATGTAGACTTACAGTGTCATCAGCAAGAACATCATAAATCTCCTGAGATTCTATAAGGAATTGACGTTTCCCAGGCTCATGAGCAGATTGTCTACGTACGATTTCTCTTCCCATTTGTTGTAGCAAATGGTGCATCTTGATCTCTCTGTGACTTGATATATACACAAGCGTTCTTTCGACAAGGACAGCAAGTCCATATTTAATGTCAGGAATGCTATTTTCAAGAAGCTGAATCACCCGATCCTCTTTTTCACCATCGAATAAACATGCGATATGGAGAAATATCATTTTATACTTATCATTACCTAAGCTATCATAGCCGACTCTTAATATCTTCTCAATGTCACCATGAAGACTGGCTTTTAGGCTAGGCAGTTCATGTGACCACTCAGTTTTGCTTTTACCTCGCAATGATGAGCCTAAAACACAGAGTCCCAATGGCAGATGGTAAGTGAATTGTGTAGCTTCAACTGCAAGCTCCATGAATCCTTCCGGCGGGGAATCTTGTTTGAAGGCGGATTGAGAAAAGATTTGTAGAGCTTCATTTCCAGACGGAAAGTGCACCTCATAAATATGGTTGATATCATGCACCTTAAAAAGGTGTTTATGCTCAGTGGTCACAATAATCCTACTTCCGGCACCAAACCACTGAGGTTCATTTGCTAAAGCTTCTAGTTGCTCTAGATGATCGACATCATCAAGAACGATAAACACTTTCTGAGAGTTTAGCCTCTCCTCTGCCACACCTAAATGATTTATCCTCATATCCTTGAGGTTGAGCATTTCAGAAAGAAATTGTTCTTGCAACCGCAACTTCGAGCTGTAGCTGTCATTCTTGTTATAACTTCCCTTGACATTTTCCATAAAAACACTAAGCTGAAAGTCGCCGGAAACTCGGTTGTATAACGCTCTAGCAATTGTGGTTTTGCCAATTCCTGCAGGACCCCACATCCCTACGACCCTCACTTCATTAGAATCCATACATAACAAAGAATTCATCTTTGAAATATGTGCTTCAATTCCAACTAAATGATCGAAATCCCTTGACGGTGTGAAGTTCAGCATGTTAGTAATATCTGTGGCAATTTTTAACATCATAGCAGCTTCGTTATCCCTGAAAGGAGAACATATCACTCCTTAATCAAAATGGAACATGATTTTTGATACACATACATGGAAATGATAGGCAGTATCGACATTCAAAGATCATGAAAGATTGAACTTTTTACCTTAGAACAACTATATCCATTCTTGTATAATTTCGATATGCACACACATATATAAGCAGCAGCATCATCCTATGTACACATAGGTGTAGATTTTCTATTACCTATCAACTACACATTCAACCAAACTTCGTGCAAATGTTTCTCAAAAATTCAAGTTAGCTATGAATTGTGGCAAGATGAAACATTTCGTGGAGAGAACTAACCAATTATCTGAATGCTCGCCGACTATGTTGGCAACATTAGTCAAAGCTTGGCTCCATCTCTGCTTCTGCTCCTCTGTTTTCCCCTCACAAGTTCTCTTGAAGGCCATCCCGAAATCTCCATTCTGTTTTCTTACATCAGATGGATTTATATCGTAGAAAACTGTCATCACCTTTTGACCTGCAGTGTCTCTGCATTCCATAATCTCCAACAACTCGTCTAAACACCAGCTGGAAGAAGCGTAGTTCTTTGTGAGGATGACCAGGCCAATCCTCGATGCTCTTATAGCTCGCACGAGCTCAGGGCCGATGGACTCGCTCCTCCTAATTTGATCATCTACAAATGTGTTGATTCCCTTGCGCTTAAACTCACCGAGCAAGTGGCTGAGAAAGTTTCGACGGACGTCTTGACCGCTGAAGCTTGGGAAGACGTCGTATTTCCATTGGCCAGGGGCCAACAAAGAAGAAGATGAAGACGCAGACATCATGGAGGATGAAGCCTAAGCACAAGACCCAGCCAATCTATAATCTCTAAGCTAAAGTCTTTTTTTTGTTTGTTCAAGCTAATATCAGAAAAAAACACCCTTTGTAGAGGAATTAATCATGAACCATGAAAAAAATTCATCGTTTTTTCTTGTTTGATCTCTAGCAAAATCAATTTGGAGAAATTATGAAAGCACATTCAGCATATATCATTGAAGAGAAGAATGTTTTAAAAAGTCAAACCCTTTACCTCCATTAATTCCTGGAAATTTCCCCCACAGGCTAATTTATTTGATATTAGACAAAGTCTCACTTATTTTGGAAGGTATGACGAAATCTCTAAAAAAGTCAAACCCATAAGAGTATCAAAACATGGGAGTCAGTTTCTACAATTTTGAACTTAGCTGACTGTTTAAAACCCCTTAGCTGCCAAATATCAACCAAAGCGTTGTACAGTTGTTGTAGCAAAATCCTAAATTTACAAAAGGGTCTTAGCTTAAGGATTCGAAACTCAATCCAACAGTCAAACTTGGCCGAAACCGTAACGAAACATCAAAGCATCGTAACACAAAATTAAAAGACCTGATCAACTGAAGAAAATAACTCCCAAACTAAAACGGGAGAAGATCAGGAAATCCATGTAGAATGATGCAAAGAACTATACAAGAAATCGACAATATTGAAATCCTCGGAGAGCCAAAACAAAAACAAAAAATGAAAATTTGAGAAACCAGAGTTGTAATTTCAAACAGAAGAACACAGAAAATAGTCGATAACAAGAAGACCGAGCAGTACTTGAAAAGGTGAACCTTTTCAAACGATGTAAGGAGTCTCCTCCACTCCACTCTTCTCTGCTCTCGCTCTCACTGTGGTTACAGTAAGGAAAAAGAACGAAAAAAAAACTACAAAAGTTAAGCATTTTTTATAAAGTTAAACAAAACCCTTAACAAAAGCCCTTAACACGACGTTAAGCATTCAACATTTGGCGTTGTTCCCGTTTGCATAGTTTCAGACCAATAGTTATCGTAGAAGAAGACTTAGACTTGGTATGCAACTGATGTTATTCAATACAATATATATGACATTGCACGTTCAAAATCTTACAAGAAATGAGAGAGTTTTGATTATATATATATATATATATTTTTTGTCTTTTCGCCAAGGATCTCATGTCATTAAGAAGCATTACTTTGTGCAAAACAAAATAAAAATATTCAAAAGGACTTAGGCCCCGCTTGTTTAAAACTTTACAAAGTCTCAAGTTTGTGAGCTACATGCGTTTTTAGAGCCTGAAAAAACTTAATAAATTTTCTAACTTAGAATTTACCAAGGCTTTTTACTACTAGGATACGTGCTTGCAAACCGTTTCTGGATAGAAAACCCCAACACAACGGCGTATTGGTTTTGTGATGTGAATGTGAAGCTTGCTTAAGCGAAAAGAAACAATTGAAACAAAGGAAAAAACAGACAGTAAGTGGTTCCCTTCTTTTTCTCTCTTGGTCCGAGGGCCTGAGGAGACCGAATCTCACTGGTGCACACATTAAATTATAATACCACTACAGACCGTCTAGTCCAGCCTCTAGGAAGCTCTGTCACTAAAAAGGAGCAGAGATTTTTCTTCCATGTAAGTATGTAATAACTCTTCTTCCTCGAGCAATTCCAATTATTTTCGGTGATATCATATATTGTTGTGTAAACATCAGTTTGGAGTATGAAAGCATGTAGATACGTAGAAAATTAACTAATCGTAGGTGTGCTCTCGTATATCAATAGCTCTTAAACCAAACATTGGACCGAAGTTCATTCATCTTGCCTAAAATGTGAACATTGGAATATGGGTGAGGTTGATTGAGAGTAGAAAATTTAAGCTTAAGGTCGGTGAGATTCGAGAAAAAGTAGAGACAAAGAGACCAATCACTTTTTGAAGAGAGAACAAAAGCAATTGCCTGAAATCTGACATTTCCTTGGTGGCATCGAGTGTCGTCCACCACCTTCAATCTCCTTCTGAACTAAAGCTATTAAAGAACAGTAGGAGAATCTTCATTTAGTCAAAAGCAACTTGGAAAAACAAAAGCCGAAAGTAAGGAATTACGTAATCTATGACCGAAAAGAGAAAGATCTGAATGTATTTCAATTAACAAAAAGAAAAGGGAAAGCAAAAGGAAAAAAAAACAAACAAAAGAAATAGAAAACAAAGTTTGAACTGACAGGAGTTGCTTCTCAATCAAGTTAAGAAGCACACGATTTTATGTTCAATTTTTTTTTGTTTAAGTATGGAATTTTAAGGCTTAATATTTCACACTCAATAGTCAATACAACAACTAAAATTCATAAATCCGGACATTGATTCGATTGTTCAGTTTTAAATGTGCATGCAACAACTTGGACATTTGTCATATTTTTCTTTCATTCTCAAAGTATCATTAGCGAATATCTCAATAAAACAACAGTTCATATTTACTATAGTTTTAACATATATATATACACACAAACACAGGCTCTTTCTTTCCTATCAGATACACACCTAGCTAAAAGAAATTAATTTATCCTACTTTTTGTTTCTTCTCTTTTGATTCTTTTCCCACACATTTCTTAACATAAGCCACTAATCCTGCAAATCAAACCTCTTCTGTTCTTTACCCTCTCTCCATCTCTTTCTGTCTTTTCACAAAGCCTAAATCTTTTGGCAAATCCAGCTTGATTAATCTTATGCATGCATGAAACAACAGTTTCAATAAGACAACAAAGAAAGAAAATGGCAACAACTCGGAAACTGGTAGTAGAAGTAGTAGACGCGAAAGACCTTACACCAAAGGACGGCCACGGAACGTCAAGTCCGTACGTTATTGTCGACTACTACGGCCAGAGACGACGGACACGGACCATAGTCCGTGACTTAAACCCTGTTTGGAACGAGACGCT
Organism: Alliaria petiolata; assembly: GCA_020283515.1. Lineage (NCBI taxonomy): Eukaryota > Viridiplantae > Streptophyta > Magnoliopsida > Brassicales > Brassicaceae > Alliaria > Alliaria petiolata. The sequence goes on from JAHZTW010000001.1 coordinate 180,163,929, forward strand.
CGAGTTCAGTCTCGCAAAGCGACCTTCTCATCAGGTCTTCACCGATGTTCTTGAGGTTGACATGTACCATGACAAGAACTTTGGACCCACACGGAGGAACAACTTTCTCGGTAGGATCCGACTCGGGTCGGACCAGTTCGTTGCGAAAGGAGAGGAGGCTTTGATATACTTTCCTTTGGAGAAGAAGAGTTTGTTTAATCTTGTGCAGGGTGAGATTGGGATTAGGATTTATTACGCCGATGAGGCGCCTCCTGCTTTGAAACCGGCGGTAGCTCCTCTTGAACCGGTGGTGGAGGAAAAGGAGGAGGAGGTGACGGCGGGAGGTCCAGAGGAGTCTAAGCCACCACCAGAGGCAAATGATGGTCCTGCTGAAGTGAAAGAAACAGGGGAACATCCGCCACAGCCACCGCCGGAGATATCGCCAGCCGAGGAGGGTCTCAAGCCAAAAGAGGAGGCCTCAACGGAGTTACAGGAAAATACTACGGCTGGTGGAGAAGATCCAGCTGCGCCTAAACCGAATCTGCCACCGGAAGCAGATAAGAACGAAGCGGAGGCGAGCCCCAAATTACCGGCGGAAGAGCCACCGCAGATTCAACCTGACGGTGAACATACTGTTCTTGAGACCGGAGATGCGGCAAGCTGGGTTTCGACGCCGAGATCACCGTTACCGGAAGTTACGATTTCGAGATCTGTATCCGGTTCCATACCAGAAACTAATATTGGAGGAATCGGCGGACCGCAACCGCTTCGGAGAAGCTTTTCAGAAACAGCGAGCTACACTTCAGAGATCTCCGACGTATCGACGATAGAACGATCGGCGTTTGATTTGGTGGAGAAAATGCATTACGTCTTTGTCCGCGTTGTGAAAGCTCGGTCGCTACCAACCTCCGGGAGTCCAATTACAAAGATCTCACTCTCCGGCACAATGATCCAATCAAAACCTGCCAGAAAAACCTCTACCTTCGAGTGGGATCAAACGTTCGCCTTTCTCCGCGACTCGCCGGATTTATCTTCTTCTCCGATTCTAGAGATCTCCGTGTGGGATTCATCGACAGGGATCGACACTAGCCACTTCCTCGGTGGAATTTGCTTCGACGTGTCGGAGATTCCGCTCCGAGACCCGCCGGATAGTCCATTGGCGCCTCAATGGTACCGTCTGGAAGGAGGTGGACCCCACCACGGCGATCTAATGCTTGCCACGTGGACAGGAACCCAAGCAGACGAATCATTCCCCGATGCGTGGAAGACCGACACCGCCGGAAACATAACCGCCCGAGCCAAGGTCTACATGTCGTCGAAGCTGTGGTATCTACGCGCCACCGTGATCGAAGCCCAAGACTTATTGCCGCCTCAATTAACGGCGTTTAAGGAAGCGTCGTTTCAATTGAAAGCCCAGTTAGGTTTCCAAGTGCAGAAAACCAAATCCGCCGTTACTCGAAACGGCGCGCCGTCATGGAACGAAGATCTGCTCTTCGTAGCCGCCGAGCCTTTCGCCGATCAGCTGGTTTTCACCTTGGAGTATCGAACATCGAAAGGACCTGTCACCGTCGGAATGGCTCGCGTGCCGCTCACCGGGATCGAGAGGCGCGTCGATGACCGTTTGGTTGCCTCCAGATGGTTCGGTTTCGAGGATCCAAACGACGAGAAGAGAGGAAACAGATCTAGAGTACACCTGAGGCTCTGCTTCGACGGCGGTTATCACGTGATGGACGAGGCGGCGCACGTGTGCAGCGATTACCGACCAACGGCGAGGCAGCTATGGAAACCGGCGGTTGGAATCGTCGAGCTCGGTGTGATCGGTTGCAAGAATCTTTTACCGATGAAGACGGTGAACGGAAAAGGATCGACGGACGCGTACACGGTGGCGAAATACGGTACAAAATGGGTCCGTACCCGAACCGTATCGGATTCGCTAGATCCGAAATGGAACGAACAGTATACGTGGAAAGTATACGATCCGTGTACGGTTCTGACCATAGGAGTCTTCGATAGCTGGGGAGTATACGAGATCGACGGCGGAAAAGAAGCCACGCGTCAAGACCTACGGATCGGAAAAGTTCGTATACGTATATCTACATTGGAAACGGGTAAAGCTTATAGAAATACGTATCCGCTGCTGATGTTAGTTAACGGCGGCGTTAAAAAACTGGGAGAGATAGAATTGGCCGTTAGATTCGTGAGGTCAGCTCCACCGCTGGATTTCTTACACGTGTATAGTCAACCGTTGTTGCCTTTGATGCACCACATCAAACCGTTGACTTTGTTCCAGGAAGAGATGTTGCGGAACACCGCCGTAAAGATTTTGGCTGTACACTTGTCACGATCTGAGCCACCTTTAAGGCCGGAGATTGTACGGTACATGCTCGACGCCGATTCGCACACTTTCAGTATGCGTAAAGTTCGAGCGAATTGGCTCCGGATTGTCAACGTCGTCGCCGGAATGATCGAAGTGGTGCGATGGGTGGATGACACGCGTTTCTGGAAGAATCCGACATCGACTCTCCTCGTCCACGCGCTTGTCGTGATGCTGATCTGGTTTCCGGATCTAATTGTTCCGACATTAGCGTTTTACTTGTTCGTAATTGGCGCGTGGAATTACCGGTTCCGGTCACGCGCTGCTCTCCCACATTTTGATCCGAAACTCTCGCTGGCTGATGCAGCCGATAGAGACGAGCTCGATGAAGAGTTCGACGTTGTCCCGAGTAACCGGCCGCCGGAGATGGTCCGGTCGAGGTATGATAAGCTGCGAGCGGTCGGAGCTCGAGTTCAGACGATTCTTGGTGAGGTGGCGGCGCAAGGGGAGAAGATGCAGGCTCTAGTGACGTGGCGGGACCCACGAGCGACGGGTATATTCGTGGGGCTGTGTTTCGTGGTGGCGTTGGTGTTGTATCTTGTGCCGACGAAGATGGTGGCGATGGCGTCAGGGTTTTATTACTTCCGGCATCCGATCTTCCGTGATCGGAAACCTTCTCCGGTGCTGAACTTCTTCCGGCGACTACCTTCGTTATCTGATCGGCTCATGTGATATGTTTGCAGCGAGGTCTACAAGAATTCGATCTTGGTGTTTTGCCATTTTGCAGACTTTGCAGTGGAGAGGATTATGCGTAATTTATAGATGATCTTGAATTTATAAATCTAAAAATGGTATTTTGTTGGAGCGGTTTGTATATATATTTTGGGTTGTTTACGCTTATTGGGCCTTCTTGGGTCATTATGGGCTACTAATTGGATTTATATTATTTCCCAATAGGTGCTTTTATTTGACTTTGTCGAAAGAAGCAAGCATTAAATAAACAACAAAATTAGTGACCTACTTTTTGTTGGGTGGGGAAATAAAAACAAAATGTACTTGAGGAAAACGTTGTTGGGGTGAGAGACTCAAAAGAGAAGTTGTATATGATATCCATTGCGCAAAGCTTACCAACTAAATCTCCAACTCGGGAGTTTCAAAGGACCCTTCCTATCGTAAGTTCGGTTTTTCGTGTCAGTTTTTGACCAAAGAATCAAAAATAAAAGAGTTTAGAGAATCATCTGAAAGGAATTATTGGGATATTCCCAATTTTTGAACTTCTTTGTAAGATTTGTTTAAAGGCGCTAGCTTTAGCCATTAGAGGGAAGATCCATAACAGCAGCTATCTCTCCATCGTTCGAATTTCTCTAGTTTGTGGTTTGCTATCTAACTATCGTTATGGCGGCGACGACCTCCATTGTTTCCGGTATCAAGCTTTCAGGGATCGTAACTTCGTCCAGCGCAGCAGATGATGGCTCAAGTTCCGGAAGAATCGACCTGAGCGGTGTTAGAATTTATCCGGCATTGAGTCGGCGACGATTCTCATCGATCGGAGCTGTGTCCCCAATTCGAAGGAACGCCCAATCTTCATTTCCGTCTTCCAGTCGCAGGTAAGCCTCGATTTTTGGTTTAGGTGTAAAACACAATCCCTTGAAATTGTTTGTTTGTGGTCATTGATTTGAATATAGGATTCTGATTGTGCTCTTAATCTCGTGAATTGCTGCAGCTCTTTCGCTTACCCTCAGAATCTCGTTTTGAGCGGTGGTTTCGGTGCTCCCGAAGCTCTGCCAAGTGCTTGTGAAAATGCCAGCCCTTCTTCCATCAAATCTTTCAACCAGGTGATTTTTTCATTTCGATTTTCAGGTTAAGTTTGTGAATTTTTAATCCCGTGTTTCTGGGTCTTGATTTTTGAACAATTCAGATCTTGATAAATCCTAGTTGTTAAGATCTGTATCTGTTTTCTGACTTGGATTGACTCACTTGCTTCGTCCTCTGGCTAAACATGATTGGTCCTGTATCTTCTTCAAATTCCACTTGTATGGCTTGGAACAAGTTTATGGCTTTTGTGGATTTTGAGTGAAAGTGTTTTTTCCTTAATGTGTTTAAAATAATTTTAGTTTCGTTGAGCTTCCAATGGCTTTGAAGATAGAAATTTAGATCATGACATTACTATGCTCTCATAATGTGTTTGCTCTGTTTTGTTTTTTTTGTTCTTTCTCTCAGTTGATTGAAACTTTGATAGATCGGGTTGATCTATCTGAATCTGAGGCTGAATCATCTCTCGAGTTTTTGCTGAAGGAGGCAAACGAGGCGCTAATTAGCGCCTTTCTGGTTCTGCTGAGAGCTAAAGGAGAGACATACGAAGAAGTATAAGTCAATTTATCTGTATGAAAACGTATACATGATCCTATATTACAACACTTCACTGAGTAGACATTTATGTGTAGGTTGTGGGATTGGCTAGGGCAATGATGAAGCATGCCAGGAAAGTAGAAGGATTAGTCGATGCCGTGGACATAGTTGGAACAGGTGGTGATGGAGCAAACACAGTCAACATATCGACTGGATCTTCTATACTTGCTGCAGCTTGTGGTGCAAAAGTAGCAAAGGTATAGTGAGCGAGAAAATCCTTATAAGAAATGATAAATTTTAAAATGCGGAAAATGAACTCATCTGTTTTTGCAGCAAGGGAATCGTTCGAGTTCATCTGCTTGTGGAAGTGCTGATGTATTAGAGGCACTAGGAGTGGTGATTGACTTGGGGCCAGATGGGATTAAGAGATGTGTTGAAGAATCAGGGATCGGTTTTATGATGTCACCAATGTACCATCCAGCTATGAAGATCGTTGGTCCTGTCCGAAAAAAGCTTAAAATAAAAACTGTTTTTAACATATTGGGACCGATGCTCAATCCTGCTAGCGTGTCTTATGCCGTCGTTGGTGTATACCACAAAAATCTGGTACACTTTCTTACAGCTGAATTACTTGTTCACCAACAAACAACAAAAAAGGACATATACTTATCATTTTCTATTGTGGTTTGTAGGTTCTTAAGATGGCAAAGGCGCTGCAACGATTTGGTATGAAGAGAGCATTGGTTGTTCATTCATATGGCCTAGACGAAATGAGTCCGTTAGGTAATAAGATTCTCTCTTTCCAAATCCGTGGACTTATATATCATTATCCAATGATTACTGAACCATGATGGCTTAATGAAAATAGGAGGAGGGCTAGTTTATGATGTAACCCCGGAAAAGATCGAAGAATTCTCATTCGACCCATGTAAAGATTTCTCTTTCAACTCTCTAGCTTGGTGATATATGGGGAGTTAGTTAAAGTTAAAGCTTATTTCTTTTTGACAGTGGACTTTGGGATTCCTCGTTGTACCATTGAGGATTTACGTGGTGGAGGTCCAGACTACAATGCGGATGTGTTAAGACGTGTGCTTTCAGGGGAAAGTGGGCCAATTGCAGATTCATTGGTATGTTTTGTTGCAACTTTTACGGATTCATCATTCGCTCTATCTCTCTGAAAACTCTCCCTTTCTCGTGAGCTTCTGCAAATTTTGTCATCGATTTTTCACAAATCTTGTTTCAGATCCTAAACGCAGCTGCGGCTCTATTGGTTAGCAACCGAGTTCAAACGCTAGCTGAAGGAGTAACATTGGCCCGTGAAGGGCAATCGTCTGGCAAAGCTATTAAGACGCTTGATTCATGGATTCACAACTCTAAACTTAGCTCATAAATCTCAGTGATTGACCAGAGAGCTTATACATTGTCCTATATTGTATGCAGTTGTCAATCTAGAAAGAGAAGAGACTAGAGAGAGAGATAGAGATACTCCTTCTCCATGTAAACATTACAACAATCATCATCCTTAATAAAACAAATAATTCTGTTTCACATTACTCAAACAGTCAAACTGAGATCAGATTCACCAATTGGGATACCAAATCACACTTTAACAGTAACAACAAAGAAAAAAAGTTAGAAAACTAGTCCTAACATTAAACCACAAACCATAATGTCGCTCCAAATACAAGTTCTCACTAATTCTCCAACTAAGTCTCTCATTCATCATCGTCATCATCATCATCATCATCATCATCATCTTCTCTGGAGAATTCGAGACGCATCTCGGTTNGGCAATCGTCTGGCAAAGCTATTAAGACGCTTGATTCATGGATTCACAACTCTAAACTTAGCTCATAAATCTCAGTGATTGACCAGAGAGCTTATACATTGTCCTATATTGTATGCAGTTGTCAATCTAGAAAGAGAAGAGACTAGAGAGAGAGATAGAGATACTCCTTCTCCATGTAAACATTACAACAATCATCATCCTTAATAAAACAAATAATTCTGTTTCACATTACTCAAACAGTCAAACTGAGATCAGATTCACCAATTGGGATACCAAATCACACTTTAACAGTAACAACAAAGAAAAAAAGTTAGAAAACTAGTCCTAACATTAAACCACAAACCATAATGTCGCTCCAAATACAAGTTCTCACTAATTCTCCAACTAAGTCTCTCATTCATCATCGTCATCATCATCATCATCATCATCATCATCTTCTCTGGAGAATTCGAGACGCATCTCGGTTGGTTTAATGAGCTTGAACGTGCAGACATCTCCGACCACTAAACCTAACCCTTTGGCCAAACGAGACCAGCCAGCAGAGAATCTTGTCTGTACATCAGTGACCAAATACAAAACCTCCCATGCATCCTCCCCTTTCGGATGAATCTTGAACATCTTTGTCTCCTTTGGCATATGCATATCCACAAACTTCTTCGGGATTGCCTGAATCACAAATCTTTATTGGATTATTTCACATTTATAGATAACCAATTTGACAGTGTTGCTGATCTTGTCTTACCAAGAACAGGAGGTGTGATTTCTTTATGGTGAGATTGAATTCTGGAACAAGTGACGAGGTGCCGGCTTCAAAATCGTTACAAACAGTATCCACCTTCTTCTTCTTCTTCTTCTTCTTCATACTCTTGCTGAATTTTTCGGTTTCCTCGGCTTTCTTCTTTCCCAAGTTAAGCCCCCGTTTCTGCTTCAACCTGCTTCCTGCAGATTCAGCTTTTTTTAGACCAGGATAGCTTGATTCCGACGAAGACACTATCTCTTCCTCCTTCACATCTTTGTATAAGCCCTTCCTTTGTTCTGTCTTGTTCAGACCTGCGTTCATCCAAAACCAACCACAAGAGTAAAAACTGCCTTTCTTCTTCTTCTCCATAAGCATCACAAAAGCAATCACATGGATATGAACACTTACCGGAACTAGAAGCAATGGTTGCAGATTTTCTTGGCCTAAGCATCTCCGTACCATCTGGCTCGTAGATGCTTACGCTAAAGCACATACTTGCCTCGTGAGTGAAGGTAAGATACTCGTTTTCACCCAAAACGTTGTCGCTCACAAACTGGTTCCATCCATGATCTTCCATGTAGTGAAAACTTGGGTTCTTGGAGATTTTGACTGGCCATGAATTTCCCCATGGCACTTTCAAGACCATCTTAAACGATGACGAGCTGTCGGAGACGCTTCTTATGAAGTCATGAGGAACCATTCTCTTTAGAGGCACAACAAAATCAAGAGATATCACAAAGAGGGTCATCAAGAAATGATTAAAATGAGAGTCACATTTCAATTTCAGTGATATAGTCCGATCATTTCACACACAAACCCGACAAGAAATCTGAAAGAAAAAAAATCAGAACAGAACCTCACCAAGAAACAGATCTAAGTTTCATGAGACCACAAGACACACGCATACTGAAGAGAAAATCAGCAAAATTACTTTAGAGATCCATTAGAACATGGAAGAACCAAAAGATAGATTCGATCTTTCAAACAAAAAGCTAACAAGAAACTCAGTGATGAGGCATGAAAAAAAATCAAGAGAGTTACCATGATTTCAGAAGATAAATCTTCCCTTCGAAGAATCTTGAAGAATCCGGGATTGTCACCTTCTTCCATAATCTGACCAAAACCACTGTTTCTCTCCATCTCTCACTCTTAGTCCCCTTTTCTCTATTTATTTTTCACTAATTCTCTACTTCTCTTTCTATTTCTTTCTCTTACTGACTCACTACTCTCTCTCTCTCTCTGTGATTATGGGCAAAGTATGGGAGAGAGAGCTTTGTAAGACTTTTTTTCTTTCTTTCTAAAAACAGACAAAGGTACCTCTCAAAATTCTCTTACAACATTAATTTCGAAATAAATTTCACATGCTGTCAGTTGATAAAGATTCCCATGTATCATCAAACTAATTATTTTCGTAATTTGATTTCGTTATAATTTACGGAAACAGGAGTAAGTTTTAGACTTCACAGGCACGCAAAAAAGCAGAGCAAATTTCTTGTTTTAGTAACTCAATGCTGTAAAAAGGCAGTGACTAATTACTTTATTTTCTCTTTCTTTTTGGTATTACTACAGCCAATTATTAGGTATGTAGCTACTTATCCCTTTGTATATAACTTAAATATGTTACATGCTTGAAAATTTATAAATATTCTCAGTTTCAATTACTATGAATCAAAATCCATTAGAGATAGGAGTTTTGTAGGTTGATGGTTTGTCATACTTTGGATTTAGCTTAGCGAATAAAAACATATAGAACTTTACCAAATGTACCCTATTTCAAGGAGTTTCCACCTTAACATTGCAAAAGGAAAAAGAAAATATTATAAACCAAGATCAACTTGAGATGAAATAATTCAAAACTAACAATTTTTGAAAATACATGTTGTTCATGATAATTACTTTGAAATACCACAAAACCATTTTTAACTTCAAAAATACCATAATTTAAAAAAGTTACTGAAAACAATACAAATTTTTTAATATATGAAGGGTTTCTAATTCATTTACTACATATATTTCTATACTTTCAGTAACTTTTTTGTACACCGAATGTTTGTAGTGCTTTTACAGTGGACTTTAGTGGTTAATTTGGAAAACAAAATACATGTTCGAAAATGCCATATATTCAGTATGTATTTTACAGTTTTACTCAGTTAGATTTCCTTATAAAAAAATATGTATGTAAAGCAGATAAATGATGATCTCACATCACATAGTCACATGTATATAATCCAACGAATCACATATCAATGTAACATTGGAAAATGGATCCAGTCCACATCTCAATTGGTGTGTGTTGCTATAATTTTCCTATTTTGGGCAATGCGCGTCTTTATAATTTCTGAGGAGATGTAATAATATTTATAGAATAAAATTGAAACAGAAGTTGGAAAAACTTTGATAAAAAGAAAAAGAAAAAAGTGGCAAAAACATATTTTGGTTTCAAAACGCATCATCATACTCATATAGCTCAGATCTTCGACGGTAGATCACCGGAAGCTTTTAGGTTGCCTCTCGGAAGAATCGTGTATTAGTTAAGAATGTGGGTCAAAGTAAAAGAAAACCGAATTAAACCGGATCTGTAATCCCAGTTGAGAGAAATAAGAATCCCAAACCGGGCGCAATGCGACAGGTGTGAAATTGGAAAGAGTTCTCAATAGGAAACAGCAGTAAAAAGATGTCCGGATTAAGTTCAGGATTTTGAACCCGACGTGAATCGAACACGCAACCTTCTGATCTGGAGTCAGACGCGCTACATTGCGCCACGGATCCGGATATTAAATATGATCACTTATTTTTATTTAAACCGTGATTTGAAATAGTTAAAATAGTTCTTCAATTGTTGTGGTCTTTCTTTTTCAGTCGATCCAAAATCTATTAACATGATCGTGTCTGTTGCATACAAAAGTGGTATTCACTCTCTAAACACGTCTTTCAAGAAGAAAGAGATAAAAAAAAAAATCTCCTATGTTTACAATGAATATATTTCTAACTCGGAAGAACAAAACGTTGGACAATCATCATTGGACTATTGGAGCCGAGACGTTACGTTGATGAATATATCTTCGGGACAAGGAATCGTTAAGCCACCCATTGGATGATCGAACCCAAACTCTTCTTCGGATTTGCTGAGAAGAGCTTGAAACGAAGGCTGGCTCAAGTATGAGATTGGCACCACATATCTCTTTTTCTGGCTCTCTCCTACGTACACCGCAAGAAACCCTTTTGGCGCCGCCGAGGCTGCCCTTTTGCTTGTTTCCGCTGCTGCTGTTAAGGAGTGGCCAAGAATCTTCTTTGCACCCAATAGACTTCTCACCAAAGCTATTTCTATATTTTTTTGGCTGAATGTTTGATTTCTTTTGAAGATTCTGAAGATGTATGATAAGATTCAAGTTATTGGATATATTGATTGTTGTTGGTTGATGATAAAAAGAATGGGTAATGTGTATTTTATAGAAAGATCAATGAATGAGTTGAAACCTCTCTGAAAAATCCTTGAAACTTGTGGTCTTGAAGTGTGGGACAGACTAGAACAGAGTTTCACATGGTTCTGTCTTTGCCAACTGATGAAGTTATAGTTTGATGCGATTTGTCTTGATGAGATAATAAATTAAGTGTGGGACAATACACTAAAAACAAAATGAAATTCACAAGGGCTTGTTTTCTAAATGTTTGTTTTGGATAAGACATATGGTATTGTCAATAATAAAGACCAGCAAGTTTCTGTTCTTCATGTTCTGTGATGATCCTATTCCCTCATCTCTGTGGTCTAAATGGATTTGATAAGAACTTAAAAGTGGGGACCTGTAGTTACTCAACAACAGAACAACAAGTCTCTGTCACTGGTTTAAGTTGTTCTTTGATGATATCTACAAATAGGATCACACACATTAAAATTGTAATTAAAAGATTGAATATCTCATTTGTGCTCTTCATTGATTATACAGACATGGAGAAAACAAACAGATAATGCTCGTTAGCTTTCGCTTCTTGTCATCTATCATATCTAGAAGACAGAACCATGTGAAACTTTGTTTGTCTATGTCCCATACTTTCAATGGTTCCAGGGCGGTTTTAAGTCTTTCATCAATCTATTTATACATCCAGGGACAGAACCAACTCTTCAAATCACCAAGTAGTAAAGCAATCCAAATCTTGCATCTAACTTTTTTTCAAAAGCTTCCAATTTAGATTTTCCAGACAGAGGAAATGGCATTGTTCAGAGGTCTCTTGGGTGCAAAAAAGATTATCGGCTTTTCTGTAGCGGCTACAAGCAAAAGAACCGTTTCAGCACCAAAGGGGTTCCTTGCTGTGTACGTTGGCGAAGACCAGGTCCAGAAGAAGAGATATTTGGTGCCAATCTCATATCTAAACCAGCCTTCTTTTCAAGCTCTTCTTGGTAAATTCGAGGAAGAGTTTGGATTTGATCATCCAATGGGTGGGTTAACTATTCCTTGTCCTGAAGATACCTTCATCAATGTAACTTCTCGGCTTCAATGATGATGTTCCAAAAGAAGAAGAAAACTAACATTAGTTAGCCCGAGTTAGAGATAGAATAGAATGATTCAATGTAAACATGTTAACTTTTTTCCTCTCTTTGTGAAAGAGAGTTGTTCAAGAGGTTACAAAACTCAATTTCAAATGTGAATTTTATACAAACTGCGGCAAGTTTTCTGAGAAATATTTCATCATTCTTGTATACATAATTGTCTATGTATCCATATCAGTGCCGCGAGGCTTTTGTTTTCGATAAACACAAAGCATATACGAGGAGGATGCTATTATCCTCGTTAAGATTCTTGTCTTGTGATAAATTGACTTTTAACCACGTTTAAGATGTATCTATCTGTTTACAAAGACCAAAGCTGTTTATGGAAAGACGTTAAATTTTCTTCTCATGATCATTATCTTTGGAGCCGGAGAGACGTTATACTGAGTTGAAACTTGTGATGTGCAAGAGGAGAGTTTCACATGGTTCTTTCAGATTTACTAATCTGGATTGACTGTGGGACAAGCAACATGGTTCTGTTTTTTCATGTCTTGTAAAGATTCTCTGGTGGGTTCTAATATTATCAAAACATAAATTAAAAAGAACAAATAAAGACCGAAAGAAAAAAAAGGAAACAAGAGAATCATATAGTTTCATAGAAAGTAAAGTGTGCATTGAGAATGGAAAACAAAAACAATAGACATTGAGGAGCATTGAACGATGAAGGCGCTGCTTTAGATAGAAGACACGAGGCTCTCCATGTGATTTGTGACGGTATGAAATTCGCGTATGTCGAATTTACCAAGTCCATAGCGGCGTCTAAATTCATCACCAACAATCCCCTCAAGCATGGCTTCTCTTTTACTATTTCTCCTCGGATCGAAATATAGAATATGAAACGGTTCAAAGAGACAGGATGGTGCAAAGATGAGCTCGCCAGCATCAGTGACACCCTTGAAATAAAGATAAATCCTCACTCCTATTCGAGAAAGTACAAGAAAGCGTTTATTCGTCCATTTGTGTCCATCTGCATCTTCCAAAATCCACATCTCAAGCATACTATAGTAAATGTCAGGACAAACTACGGCTAGCTTTCCCTCATAAGGTATCATAAGATTACTCTTAAAACCATAATTATAATCCTCCGGAAACTTTATTGAGTTGAACTTTTCAGATCTGACATCAAAGCTCATTAGACTCCTCTGTCCAAAACCAGTAGTACCAAAACGGGATGAATAATACAGGATTCCATTGAAGCATCTCCCACCTCTTACAAAATGGGATTCCCAAGGGCTAGCTTTGGTAATTGTTCTCCAAGATTCTTGAGCTCCCAATGTAAGAACCCGAGCATGCTGGGATTCTCCAACATCTACGCGCACTACTTTGTGTTTGCCCTCCAATGGGTCGTATCCTAAAAAAGACATTCCTTCGTTGCTTGTTTCGGGTTTTGGCAAGTTTATAAACCGTCTCAGTGATGGGTTCCATAATACCAATCCGTCGTGTAATAAAACCAAGCCCTGGACGCTTTCGGATAGCGGATCGCTCCAATCTTGAGGGTTTGTCATCTCATAACTGTCCACCGGAGAAGAAGAGCCGTCTTCTTGAGGAACAGAGAAAACGATTCGCTTCGACTCTGTTGAGAAGATGAGCAGAATACGCCGTGTTCGTTCACAGGAACGAGTCGCGAACGAGTTTATGAAACTTTGATGTTTGGTGCAGGAAGACCATAGCTTTGACACACACTGAGATCTCACTATCGATTTCACAGGAAGTCTTGAGAGTATCTCCGAGATCAGATCAAGCGGAATCGGGTCTAGTTTATATCTATCATCATGTGTTGTTGTTGCTCTCTGGATCTTTCCCCTCTTCTCCATTCCTTCATCCATTGCTCAACAATACTTTGTTAGCTCAAACCCTAATTCCTTCGCCCATTCCCTTTATCTTCCCCTTTGTATTTTTTAACCTAGAACTAAAGTACGTATCCTTTTCGGTTTTACTAACTTATGTAAAACTGACAACAGATTACGAACCAAAAGTTAGTATTTTATTAATTTTGATAAAGTTAGTATCTTTTCTTAATTAATTATCCATAGAAAAATATTTCTTTCTATTATTTTTTTTTTTTTGATGTATATGAGTTAGCTCAACTTGGTAATTACTTGGATATAAAGATTGTTCAAAAATAGTCTTGGCTTTATTATTTGTCATAATCGGTCCAAAATGTATATTAATGATGATTCCTGCATAATAAAGGCACTCACTTTCTAAAATCTTAGCACAACGCTTTCAAGAAAAAAGAGCAAAAAATCCTTCTAGCTATTTTGAAGCTTAGTTTCTCTTATACTGTTTATCTTTGGATCAAAATAATTAATGAACATAGAACGATTTATACATACTCTTTTGTGTATAAATAAGCTGACCCTTTCAAAACTAAGAACTCTCATTCTTTGACAGGACTTAAAAAAATGACTATATGACCATTTGCTTCTCCGCATCCATATTTAAACACCAGAGCCAATGTAACTAACTAAAGCTAACCTTCTCTCACGAGGTACCAAAAAAACAGTGATCATTGTATTCAAACTAAGGTATTATCAGTTTATCACAAGCCCCTCATGGGAATAAACAAGAGAACCTATAAACCAGGTGTTATTCTAAGAAAAAAAGAAACTGTTGAAGAGCATCTCTTCATCATAAGTCAAGTCACAAGACTTCTGATGTGATTGGGGAAAATATCCATGTCGTCTACAAGATGGTCTCCAAGCCTATTCTTGCGCCTAAACTCATCACCCAAAATTCCGTCAAACAAGGCTTGTGTAATATGGTTTCTCCTCAGATCGACATATAGAATATACACCGATTTAGACAGAGTCTTTGGTACATAAATAAGCTCACCAGCTTCGGTAATACCTCTCAGCTTTAAATCAGTCTTCCAAACTGGGTCTACCTTAAAGAGAGGTAAAAGAAACTGCGTACGCTTCCATTCGTGTCTATCTGCATCCTTCAAAATCCATAGATCAACAACAATTTTAGAGGAAATGTTACTAGTAACTAAGGCTAGCTTTCCTTCATAAGTCACCATAACAGAGCCGTTAATATAATCCTCCGGGAATTTTATCATCTTGAAATCTTCAGATCTTGCGTCAAAGCTCATTATAGCGTAGTAACTTCGATCAACACCGAAAAAGGCTTTATAATACAAAACCCCGTTGATGCATTTCGCAGAATGTTTATGATTATGCATAGGGCAGTCTTTGGTGTTTCTCCATGATTCACAAGCAGCTCCCATTGTAAGAACAAGAGGTTGTTGGGAGATGTTATAGAATATGCACAAAACTTTGTGTTTACCTTCCAAAGGTTCGTATGCTAAAAGATATACTCCACTCGTTGAGTTGCTTTTGGGTTTGGGTATGTTAAAGGACCGTCTCGTTGTAGGGTTCCAGATTTTGAGATATCTTAAGAAGATCAAGCCGTGGACGGACTCTAGTTGTGTAAAGCTCCAATCATTAGGGTTTGTCATTTGGTAGCTGTCGACCGGAGGATAAGAGCCGTCACTGTTCTTGCGTTGAGGAAACGAGAAAACGAATCGCTTGTTACCTTTGTGGAAGGTGAGGAGAAGACTCGGTCGTGCAGAAGAACGACTCGCGAACCAGTTGATGAAACTTGGAAGTGTGCAAGACCAGAGCTTTGACACACAGAGAGATCTCAGAAGCGATTTGGTAGGAAGTCTTGAGAGTATTTCCATGGTTATATCGAGAGGAATCGGGTCTGAGATTTTTCTCCTGAGGCCATGAGATCTGTGACTATCATTATTCCATGTTCCCTGAATTTCTCCCGCTTTCTCTTCTTCCTTTGGATCCATGGCGGATCACTCGGCGGTACTGTGCTTTCTTAAAAACCTTAAGCTCTAAGAGCATCTCCATCCATGGGATTAGAGCAACCTTATCGGTTACAGTGTCTTTACATTTAAATAATATTAAATTTAATAATATTTTTTCTTTCAGTTAAACAATGAGTCGTAGATGCATTTGGGTGTCTTCCTTGTGGTGTCTTCCGTGTCTTTACCCAAACACAGATCTCTACTATTTTTAATTTTTAATATTTTTTTATAAGGAAGACATCTACTTTTCTTGTCCGTTGGGGTGGTCTTAGAAGGGGTTTGTTAAGATATATTAAACTAATAAAAAATATTATTATAATGATTGAGTTTCTTAAAAATTTAACAAACTCGCTCAAAATTCAAACGCTTAATAATAATATTTAACTGGTATATTATAATAATATTTTTTATTAGTTTAATATATCTTAGCAAACGCTTCTCATCCCATTGATGGAGATGGTCTAACTGGTATTTGTTTTTGAAAATATCTGAAATAAGATTAATTGAAATGAATTGGATAATAATGAGATCGGATAATGGTAGTTCAAAGAATAAAATAAATGGAATAAATAATCGTAGAGGAGTATATATATATATATATATATATAGGATGAATAGTAGTTGTTTAGAGGAATAGAGAGAAATGAAAATAAAAAAAATATATTTTAAATTACATAATATTATAGAAATATTAAAATGTATATAGTAGTAATATATATATTTGGTTAAAAATGAATAAAACAGTTCTCTAATTATTAAAATATTATAGGAAAGCAAAATATGTTTAAAAAAAAGCAAAAAAAAAAAAAATCCTTTGAATCTAAAAATGATAACAAATCAATTTACCAAAGTCAGAAGATTTGACCACTTCAAAAATATGTGAATAGAATATACGTAAAAAAATAATAGAATAAGCCAAAAAAATTTGTAATGATAAAGCTTTGAATGGCAAAGATATCTCCACTCCATATCCCTTATATTTATTTCCCATTTATCCTACCGGTATTTGTGGAATCAAAAATATCTTTTTTTTTTTTTTTTCACTGGTAATTTTTTAGTGGAATTCACGTGAATAAACTACTAATCTTAAAAATAGCATTCCGGTTGCAGCCTTAATTTTCCCATTAATTTGTTTGTAGTAGCCTCCTGGCGGAAACGGAAAAAAAAAATATGGAAACATCTAGCAAAAAGATTTTCCGGATTTAGTTCGGGATTTTGAACCCGACGTGAATCGAACACGCAACCTTCTGATCTGGAGTCAGACGCGCTACCATTGCGCCACGGATCCGGATGGTAAATATGATCACATACATTTATTTAGCCACGAATAGTTATTATTAAGTGTTGTGGTCTTTTAATTCAACAGTCGATCCAAAATGTTTTGACATGGTCGTGTCTGTTTTTTCCACTCTCTATTTATCCTATTTACAATGAATAAGTCTATTTCTAATCAGAAGAAGGACATGTTAAGGTAATTATCATCGGAGCCGGGAAGTCACGGTGATGAAGATATCTTCGGGACAAGGAATCGTTAGTCCACCCATCGGATGATCGAACCCAAACTCTTCTTCGGATTTGCTGAGCAGAGCTTGAAACGAAGGTTGGTTCAAGTATGAGATTGGCACTAAATATCTTTTCTTCTGGCTCTCTCCTACGTACACCGCAAGAAACCCTTTTGGTGCCGCTGAGACTGCTCTTTTGCTCGTAGAAGCTGCTGCGACGGAGGGGCCAAGAATCTTCTTTGCTTCCAATAGGCTTCTCATCAAAGCCATTTCTATATTGTTTTTTTTTTTTGTCTGAAAGTTTGAATTCTTTTGAAGCTTCTGAAGATGTATGAAAAGATTCAAGTTACTGGATATATTGCTTGTTTGTTGTTTGATGATAGAAAGAATGAGTTAAGTGTATATATAGATAGATCGATGAAATTAATAAGCTGAATCCTCTCTGAAAAAATATTTGAAACTTGTGGTCTTTGAAGCGTGGGACAGACTAGAACAGAGTTGCACATGATTATGTCTTTAGCATCAGGAAAAAGATGCATTAATGCAATTTGTCTTACTTGGATAATCTCCATAGGCAATTCACGAGGGCTTGTTTTCTCAATGTTTCTGAGATTTCCTCCAAAAGAATTGTCATGTGTGATCCTATTTGTTGTTCTGTTGTTGAGTAACCTCAGGTCCCTACTTTAAGCTGTTATTAAATCCATTTAGACCACAGAGATGAGAGAATAGGACTAACAACCAACCACAGAGCAAGAAGGAGAGAAGTTTGCTGGTCTTTGTTATTGCCAATAGCATATGTCTTATCCATTTTTGGAGAAAACAAGCCCTTGTGACTCATTTATTTATCCATCATGACTAACTGCATTAATGCATCTTTTCCATAATTTTCAAGACAGAACCATGTGAAACTCTGTTCTGCCCTGTCCCACGATTCAAGACCACAAGTCTCAAAGATTTTTTTAAGAGATTTCAACTCATTCACTGATCTTTCTATATATACACATTACCCATTCTTTCTATCATCAACCAACAACAACCAATCCAATAACTTTAATCTTTTCATACATCTTCAAAAGCTTCAAAAGAATTCAAACTTTCAGCTAAAAAAAGAAGAAGAAAAGAAATGGCTTTGGTGAGAAGTCTATTGGGTGCGAAAAAGATTCTTGGCCGCTCTGTAGTAGCGGCAGCTGAAACAAGCAAAAAAGCAGCCTCAGCAGCGCCAAAAGGGTTTCTTGCGGTGTACGTCGGAGAGAGCCAGAAGAAGAGATATTTGGTGCCACTCTCATATTTGAACCAACCTTCGTTTCAAGCTCTTCTCACTAAATCCGAAGAAGAGTTTGGATTCGACCATCCGATGGGTGGCTTAACGATCCCTTGTCCTGAAGACACCTTCATCAATGTGACTTCTCGGCTCCAATGATGATCATCCAACATTTTGTTCGTCGAGATAGATATAGACTTGTTCTTTGTAAATAGAGGAGTTTTTTCTCTTTCTTTTTGAAAGAGTTTTTCTATAATTTTTTTTGAAAGTGAATGACATTTTTTTTTTTTTTTTGAATTATGTGTGAATGACATTTTCTTTGCAATAGAGACGATCACGATTTATGTTAATATACATTTTGGATCGATCATTGAAAAAGAAAGGTACTACCAATTGAAAAAAAGTCCCCCATGTAATAATGACTTCTTAAAAGGAATGATTTTATATTTTTTAATTAAAAGGATAAACGTCTTTTAATTGAGTACAAAGAGGGGAATACAAAAAAAAAAAAAAAGGAATTAGGGTTAGTTTGAGATTAGTATTTCACTACGAGGGTTAAGATCCTTGTTGAGCAATCCGCGCCATGAATGAACAGCAAGAGAAGAGGAAAAGGATCCAGAGAGCAAAAAAACATGATGATGATGATGATGATGATAGATCTAAACTAGAACCGATTCCGCTTGATCTGATCCCGGAGATATTCTCAAGACTTGCTGCGAAATCGATAGTGAGATGTCAGTGTGTGTCAAAGGTCTGGTCTTCCTTGACCAAACATCAAAGTTTCATAAACTCGTTCGCGGCTCGTTCCTGTGAACGGCCACCGCATATTCTGCTCATCTTCTCAGCAAAGTCGAAGAAGCGATTCGTTTTCTCGGTTCCTCAAGGCCAGAATCCTGACGGCTCGTCTTCTCCGGTGGACAGTTATCAGATGACAAACTCTCAATATTGGAGCTCTCCGATATCCGAGTGCGTCCAGGGCTTGGTTTTGTTCAGCGGACTCGTAATATGGAACCCAGCCATGTGACGGTTTTTAAACTTACCAAAGCCCAAAACAGGCAACGGAGGAATGTCTTTTTTAGGATACGACCCGTTGGAGGGCAAACACAAAGTAGTGCACGTAGATTATACGACCCATGCTCGGGTTCTTACATTAGGAGCTCAAGAATCTTGGAGAACAATCACTAAAGGTAGCCCTTCGCAACCAATCATGGAGACCTGTCGAAGCAGGTGGTGGAGGGCGATGCTTCAATGGAATTCTGTATTTTTCTGCCCGTTTTGGTGCTCATCGTCAACAGATTATAATGAGCTTTGATGTCGGATCTGAAAAGTTCAACTCGATAAAAATTCCCAAGGGTTATCGTGATTTTCCTTTTCAACATATGATACCTTATGAGGGAAGGCTAGCCTTAGCCAGTCCTGATGATCACATTTCCCGTAATAAGTTTTATCTAAGGATTTTGAAAGATGCAGATGGACGCGAATGGACGCATAAACGCCTTCTTGTGCCTTCTCATAGAGATAAAACAGAAATGAGCACCCGTCTATATCTCAAGGGTGTTACTGATGCTGGTGAGCTTATGTTTGCACCATTATGGTCTGATGAATCGTTTTATATTCTATATTTTGATCCGAGGAGAAACAGTATTAGAGAAGCCTTGTTTGAAGGGATTGTTGGTGATGGATTTAGACGCCGTTATGGACTTGGTAAACACGACATACACCAATTTCATATTTTCCCAAATCACATGGAGAGTCTTGTGTCTTCTTTGTAAAGCAGCGCCGCGCCTTCATCGCTCAATTTCTTTTGTTTTTGTTTTCCCTTTTCAATGACACTTTAGTTTCTATAAAACTATATGATTCTCTCTTCTTGTGATCTTTATTTGTTCTTTTTAATTTATATTTTGATGAGAATAGGACATAGAACCCACCAGAGAATCATTACAAAACATGAAGAAAACAGAACCATATAGTCAATCCAAATTAGTAAGGCTCAATGACAGAACCATATGAAATTCCCTTTAGTATAACGTCTCTCGAATCCAACGATAATGATCATGAGAAGAAAATTTTAACGTTCTTTCCATAAACAGAGTTAGTCTTTCTTAGATAGATAGACACATCTTAAACGAGGTTAGAAGTTAATTTATTTCAGAAAAACGAGAATCTTAATGAAGATAAAAATATCCTCCTCGTATAATGGTTTGTGTCTATCGAAAACAAAAGCCTCACGACTTTCTCGTGGCACTGATATGGATAGAGAGACAATTATGTATACAAGAAGGATGAAATATATTTCTCAGAAAACCTGCTGCAGATTGTATAATTGGAACCTTTGTTCTTACACAGCAAAATAGCATTCACATTTGAGTTTTGTAACCTCTTGAAGAAACTCTCTTTCACAAAGAGAGGAAAAAAGTTAACATATTTACGTTGAATAATTCTATCTCTAACTCGGCCTAACTAATGTTAGTTTTTCCTTCTTTTGGAACATCATCATTTAAGCCGAGAAGTCACATTGATGAAGGTATCTTCAGGACAAGGAATCGTTAACCCACCCATTGGATGATTAAATCCAAACTCTTCCTCGGATTTACCGAGAAGAGCTTGAAAAGAAGGCTGGTTTAAATATGAGATTGGCACCAAATATCTCTTCTTCTGGACCTGGTCTTCGCCGACGTACACTGCAAGGAACCCCTTTGGTGCTGAAATGGTTCTTTTGCTTGTTGCCGCTACAGATAGAAAGGCCGATAATCTTCTTTGCACCCAAGAGACCTCTAAACAAAGCCATTTCTTGTGTCTGGAAAAACTAAATTTGAAGCTTTTGAAAAAAAAAAGTTAGATGCAAGGTTTGGATTGCTTTACTACTTGGTGATTTGAAGAGTTGGTTCTGTCCCTGGATGTATAAATAGATTGATGAAAGACTTAAAACCACCCTGGAACCATTGAAAGTATGGGACATACACAAACAGAGTTTCACATGGTTCTGTCTTCTAGATATGATGACAAGAAACGAAAGCTAACGAGCATTACCTGTTTGTTTTCTCCATGTCTGCATAATAAATGATGAGAAGAAATGAGATATTCAATCTTTTACGTATAACGCTCATTTGTGATCCTATTTGTGGATATCATGAAAGAACAACTTAAACTAGTGCCAGAGACTTTGCTGTTCCGTTGTTGAGTAACTTCAGGTCCCCACTTTTAAGTTCTTATTGAAATCCATTTAGACCACAGAGATGAGGGAATAGGATCATCACAGAACATGAAGAACATAAACTTGCTGGACTTTATTATTGACAATAGCATATGTCTTATCTAAAGAAACATTGAGGAAACAAGCCCTTGTGAATTTCATTTTGTTTTTAGCTTATTGTCCCACGCTCAATTAATTATCTCATCAAGACAAATTGCATTAAACTACTTAACTTTTTCAGTTGGTAAAGACAGAACCATGTGAAACTCTGTCCCACGATTCAAGACCACAAGTTTCAAAGATTTTTCAGAGAACTTTCAACTCATCCATTGATCTTTCTATATATATACACATAACATAACTCATTATTTCTATCATCAACCATAGAACAAGCAATATTCCAATAACTTGAATCTCTATTCATACATTTTCAGAAGCTTCAAAAGAATTCTAACTTTCAGACAAAAGAAATAGAAATGGCTTTGGTGAGAAGTCTATTGGGTGCGAAGAAGATACTTGGACGCTCCGTAACAACAGCAGCCGCAACAAGCAAAAGGGCAGCCTCAGCAGCGCCAAAAGGGTTTCTTGCGGTGTACGTAGGAGAGAGCCAGAAGAAGAGATATGTGGTGCCAATCTCGTACTTGAGCCAGCCTTCGTTTCAAGCTCTTCTCAGCAAATCCGAAGAAGAGTTTGGATTCGATCATCCAATGGGTGGCTTAACGATTCCTTGTCCCGAAGATATATTCATCAACGTAACGTCTCGGCTCCAATGATGATTATCCAACATATTGTTCTTCGAGTTAGATATAGACGTGTTCCTTGTAAATAAAGAACATTGTTTTTTTCTTTTTTCCTCTTTCTTATCGAAAGAGTTAGTTGTTCTAAAAGTTTTGAAAGTACTGTTATCGACACAGTCATTATTATTCATGTTTAATTTATACATTTTGGATCGATCACTGAAAAAGAAAGGACAACACCAGTTGAAGAACTATTTAAATTATACTTTTAGTTTTTGTTAAATAATGAGAGTATTTATCAACCGGATGAGTGGTTCAATTTAACCAAATTATCATCTATTGAAGTTTTTCATATAACAGAGAAAGAGATGACATTAAGTTAAACTGAGCAGTGCAAAGAGATAATGTTATATGAGTATATATCTCAAGAAACTGGATCGCATTAATATTAACTTAATGTCATCTTTGTACTGCTCAGTTTTTCATTGTAACAGAGAAAGAGATGACATTAATATATAGTAACTGGATCGCATTAATATTCTTTCCTTCTTTTGATCAACCTGAAAAAATTATATTGGCATTCAGTTTAAGAGTTTTTATATATTAATCATCCTGTTAACAATAAAGTTTTTTTTCTGGTAAAAGGATTTAACAGTAAAGTTCAATCTGGTATAAAGTCCTAATACAAGAATCATAGAGAAACTAATAACGTACTTTCTTAAATCTCCCATATTAATCATCCTGTTAACAGTAAAGTTTTTTTTTCTGTTACGGGCACTTTTTTTTTTTTTTTTATCTCTGTTTCATAATCTTACAAGGCTACAACAACTTCTCCATTAGTCTTCTCATTGAAACTCTAAAACTAAAGTTGGATCAGCCTTCGGTCAACATCTGCAAGGGTGTGAATGGATCCTCAGCTTTCATAATTTGTCCTTAAAACATGTTTTTGCTATATCACTCTTACAAATCACGTAACAGTGAGAAAAATATTTTTTGTTCTGTTTTTTTTTCATTTGTCAATTGTATCCTATTCCTATGTATCTTCTTTACTCTGTTTTTTTTTTTCCTTTATCTAGCAAAGCTGAAATAGGGAAATATTTATTGTTCTCATGAAATGGTGACGTGAGAGACACTTGTAAATTCTCATTGACACCATTAATTCTTACAAAACAAAAATGACATTCGCATTGAGTTTTGTAATCTTTGAACAACTCTTTTCTCACAAGGAAAGAGGAAAAAGGTTGACCTATAAACAAATATTGAATAATTCTATCTCTAACTCGGGCTAACTAATACCAGTTTTTTCTTCTTTTCAGATCATCTTCCCTTTAGCCCAGAAGTTACGGTAATGAAGGCTTCTTCAGGGCAAGGGATCGTTAAACCACCCATCGGATGATCGAACCCAAACTCTTCTTCGGATTTACTGAGAAGAGCCTGAAACGAAGGTTGGTTCAAATATGAGACGGGAACTATATATCTCTTCTTCTGGACCTGGTCCTCGCCAACATACACCGCAAGAAACCCTTTAGGTGTTGTAGCCGTTACAGAACGGCTAAGAGTCTTCTTTGCACCCAATAGACCTCTCACGAAAGCCATTTTAGGTCTCTGAAAAACTAAATTGAGGATAACAAGTTAAATACTCAGAGTCGAGCTTTTGGATTGCTTTACCACTTGGTGATGTGAAGAGTTGGTTCTGCTTCTGGATGTATATAGATCAATGAAGGAGTTAAAAACCACCCTGGAACCAATGAAACTGTGGTCCACAAGCGTAGGGACATACAAGAAGAGAGTTTCACATGGTTTTGTTTTCCAGATACGATATATGACAAGCAATGAAAGCTAAGCAACATTATATGCACTTCACAAGGGTTTGTTTTCTCAGTGTCCTTATCGCCATCTTCTCTTGTCTCCTAACATTGGCAAGTTTGATTTCTTAATGAGATGGGACTTTAAGTTGCCTACCAAGAAAACAAGAATGACACATTCATGTTGAAAGGACATGATCACATGTGAAACTTAAATTTGATTGAAAATGTAAGCGGCGACTAACCTGTCAAGCTGTCACATTCATGTGGATATCTCTGCAAAAACTTCATCGAGCAACCACCATCAGATGGGGCCTTATTAGATTAAAATGTTGGCCAAGACTTGACAAAGCATGTGATCAGTACAAATTAGCTGAGCTTCTCTGAGCCAGAAAAGACAAGTCAAGATATCTTCAAGCGGTATATCTATAAAAAGAAGTTCCCAATCCCTTAAACCCGCACAAGAACTTCTCACATCTTCAAGAAACGGGAAGGTCTTTCTCTTTGCAATCATCTTTATATACTGAAACAAAAAACAGGAAAAAGATACTGATGGCTTTCAGAGTTCCTCGTGTGCTGCAATCAATGCAAAAATTCCGGCAAGCGAAAATGTTTGCAACCTCCAAGTCTGCTGACGTTCCAAAGGGTTACTTTGCGGTGTACGTAGGGGAGGGCCAAGAGAAGAGATATGTGGTTCCGATATCGTTCTTGAGCCAACCATCGTTTCAAGATCTGCTTAAAAAGGCAGAGGATGAATTTGGGTTTGATCACCCAATGGATAGACTAACAATCCCCTGCAGTGAAGAAACCTTCGCTGATCTCACCTCGCATATCCAAAACACACATCTCATTCTATAGATTTTTGTTGTTAGTAACAATTTTGTACATATAAATCTCTCCCTCCCCTAGACTAATGTAACATTTTTCCTCGCATTTCAGCGAGTTGTAAAAGATCTAAGCTCCTAACTAATTAAAGAACATGTTCTCTTCATCTCTTCATTTCAGATTATGATGTTCATTTCATTACAAAAAAAAAAAAAGATTGTACCAACAAAGAGCTAATTCCTCGACCTCTGGTCAATATTCTAATGGAGCTTCTAAGCGTAAACCAAGTTGGGTTCCATAATCCTGAAGAAGAGAAACAAACAACAAAAGAAAAGAAAGAAAAAAAGACACCTTTCCATAGATCCGAGGGCAGAAAAAATCTACTTGTAGACTGTTCTTCAGCATTCATTTTAAAGAAAGCCCAACAATTGCAATTGGCAGCTTTCCTCTTGCACTACTCAGTTCCACCAAAATCCTTCAGCCTAACAGACGGAAGTTTGGGTCAAACTGAGAAGTGCAAACGGGAAAGCTGTCGTTTGCAAGTTCAGATCCTAACCAGAGAACGAAATCAAACCGTCTTCCATCCTATAGAACGCTGATCTGTCCATCGGACGGTCATGAGCGAAAGAAGATAAGCGAAGAAGAGACCTGGCCGAGAGAGAAGACTAAATGGAGATGAAAAGTAAACCAATAATAATATATAGTCAAATAAAAATGCTTCCTTTAGGTTTTGACTCAGTGTTCGCTTTCATCCATCGTAGGGCCCATCTTCCATTTTTCACTCTCTCTCTCTCTCTCTCTCAAGCGCCATGGACGAGACCCAAATCGCTTCCCTCCTCCGATCATCAGATCTTTTTCCGATTCCTCAAGGCGTCAAGCTTTCGTACGGGACGGCTGGGTTCCGGGGCGACGCAAAATTGCTGGAATCGACGGTCTACAGAGTTGGGATTCTCTCAGCTCTCCGATCGCTCAAGCTCGGGTCAGCGACCGTCGGGCTCATGATCACAGCGTCGCACAACCAAGTCTCCGACAATGGCATTAAAGTCGCAGATCCATCTGGTGGCATGTTCTCTCAGGAATGGGAGCCTTTCGCTGATAAGATCGCCAACGCGTCTTCTCCTCGAGAACTCGTCTCGTTGATCAGAGAATTCGTGGACAAGGAAGAAATTGCAATCGGGGATCAGAAGAAGAAAGGCGCAGAGGTATGGCTGGGGAGGGATACTAGACCTAGTGGCGAACTGCTTCTCCGAGCTGCGGAAATGGGAGTTTCCTCCGTCGTGGGATCTGTTGCGACTGACATGGGGATTCTGACAACTCCGCAATTACATTGGATGGTCCGAGCTAAGAACAAAGGTCTCAAGGCAACCGAGACTGATTACTTTGAGAATCTCTCAACTTCATTCAGGTGCTTGATTGATCTGATCCCAGTTAGTGGAAACAACAAGTTAGAGATTAGCAAATTGCTTGTAGATGGTGCTAATGGTGTAGGTGGACAGAAGCTTGAAGAGCTAAAAGAGTCGTTGAACAATCTAGATCTTGAGATTCGTAACACGGGGAGAGACGGAGGTGTGCTTAATGAAGGTGTAGGCGCTGATTTCGTGCAGAAGGAAAAGGTTGTGCCTTTAGGATTCGGGTCAAAGGATGTGGGGCTGAGGTGTGCGAGTTTTGATGGCGATGCGGATCGATTGGTTTACTTTTACATTCCTTCAGAGTCTTGTGCAGGCAAGGTTGAGCTACTCGACGGGGACAAGATTCTGTCTTTGTTTGCTCTCTTCATCAAAGAGCATCTAATCATTCTCGTTGATGATAAAGTTGGGACGCGTTCTCGTCTTGGTGTTGTGCAGACGGCTTACGCAAATGGTGCATCCACGGATTACCTTAAGCAGCTGGGTTTAGATGTTGCTTTTGCAAAAACCGGGGTTAAACATCTACACGAGAAAGCAGCAGAGTATGATATTGGAATCTACTTCGAAGCTAATGGCCACGGGACTATACTCTTCTTGGAATCTTTCCTTTCGTTGTTAGTTGCCAAACAAAAGGATCTTACTCGAGGCTCTGAAGAGCATAAAGCGGTTTCTAGACTAGTGGCGGTGAGTATTCTGATCAACCAAGCGGTTGGTGACGCTTTAAGTGGATTGCTCTTGGTTGAAGTGATTCTGCAACACATGGGATGGTCAGTACAGAAGTGGAATGAGCTATACAAGGACCTTCCTAGCAGACAGATTAAGGTCGAAGTTCCAGACAGAACAGCGGTTGTGACCACAAGCGAAGAAACCGAGGCTCTGAAACCCTTGGGGATTCAAGATGCCATTAATGCTGAAATCAAGAAATACCAGCGTGGCAGAGCTTTCATAAGGCCATCAGGTACTGAAGATGTTGTGAGGGTATATGCTGAAGCATCCACACAAGAAGCTGCTGATTCTTTGGCTAATTCTGTGGCTCAGCTCGTCAAAAGTTTCCTTGGTTAAAGCTATAGGTCCATCTGAATCTCTGTAAAGAGTATGTTAACGGGAGATCTTTTGTTTCTCTTGTTCACCTCTTAGCTTTCACATCTTTTGTATAACCCAAATGACATGTTCTCTTGTTATGTTTCTTGAGATTTACTTTGTTTCTCTTCTAGCTCCTCTTCTCCCTCTCCCTAATGTAAACCGATACATACTTTGCGTGCCTGAAAAGACCCCGCAACGTTTTTTACTCTTTTTCTATCTAATAAAGCTCTAAGACTGTGAAATTTCTTCTTCTCATGATTTTTTTCAAGTGAGAGATAGTTGCTAAGGAATCAGTAGCAGGTATTTATAATAAGATCATAAGTAACAATGGTGTACCTGAAGAAAGCTATGCCTTAATCTCTGGCTCAAGAGGGGAACTTGAGCTCATGTCATGCCTTTGTCTTCCTGACTTATCTCTCAACAACT
Source organism: Alliaria petiolata (assembly GCA_020283515.1). Taxonomy (NCBI): domain Eukaryota; kingdom Viridiplantae; phylum Streptophyta; class Magnoliopsida; order Brassicales; family Brassicaceae; genus Alliaria; species Alliaria petiolata. Next base: position 180,191,703 of record JAHZTW010000001.1, read on the forward strand.
TTGTCTCCGACAGTGACTTCACCACGAACATAACACAGTAACACTGACCCCTCTCATGAAAAACTTTCGTCTGTCATATTCTTCTTTGAATTACAACCGTCATGTGTGGTCTTATTCGTGGAAATCATGAAAGAACAACATAAAACTAGTGACAGGGACTTATTGTTCTGTTGTTGAGAAACTTCAGGTCCCCACTTTGAAGTTGTTAATTTATTATTAAATCCGTTTAGACCACAGAGGTGAGGGAAAAGGATCATCACAGAACATGAAGAACAGAAACTTGCTGGTCTTAATCATTCACAATAGCATGTCTTATCCAAAGCAAACATTTAGAAAACAATCCCTTGCGAATTGCATCTTGTTTTTTAGTTTATTGTCCCACACTCGATTAATTATCTCATCAAGACAAATTGCATTAAACAAAACTTTTCCAGGTGGTAAGGACAGAACAGAACCATGTGCAACTCTGTTCTAGTATGTCCCACGCTTCAAAAACCACAAGTTTCAAAGATTTTTCAGAGAGGCTTCAACTCATTCACTGATCTATATATAATACACATTACCCATTCCCTCTATCATCAACCAACCACAAGCAATCCAATAACTTGAATCTTTTCATACATCTTAAGAAGCTTCAAAAGAATTCAAACTTTCATACAAAAAAAAAATATATATTTATAAATGGCTTTGGTGAGAAGTCTATTGGGTGCAAAGAAGATTCTTGGCCTCTCCGTCACAGCAGTTTCCACGAGCAAAAGAGCAGCCTCGGCGGTGCCAAAAGGGTTTCTTGCGGTGTACGTAGGAGAGAGCCAGAAGAAGAGATACGTGGTGCCAATCTCATACTTGAGCCAGCCTTCGTTTCAAGCTCTTCTTAGCAAATCCGAAGAAGAGTTTGGGTTCGACCATCCAATGGGTGGCTTAACGATCCCTTGCCCTGAAGATACTTTCATCAATGTGACTTCTCGGCTTCAATGATGATTACCCAAGATTTTGTTCTTCGAATTAGAAATAGACTTATTCGTTGTAATTAATAGATTAATTTTTTACTCTTTTTTCGAGGAGGTTAGAAATCGAATTCCTGTTTCCATGCAATCGACATGATCATGTGAATACATTGTGAAACGATATATGAAAACGAAATACCACAAAAGAACCTTTAACTATAATATTAACTCATGGTTAGATATACCTAAGTGATCATATTTAACATCCGGATCCGTGGCGCAATGGTAGCGCGTCTGACTCCAGATCAGAAGGTTGCGTGTTCTATTCACGTCGGGTTCAAACTCCCGAACTACATCCGGAATATCTTTTTATCTTCTAGATTTTTCCCTTCCCTTTTTGTTTTGTAACCAGTTCTCTTTGTCAACAATTTCATCACAAACTTTTGTCGGTACATTTTTGTCATTTACTAAAAACAGTTTAAGAATTACAATGTGCTTAAAATCAAAATCAATCTTGCCATTTAGCAAGTTTTCCCTACATATATAGAATAAAGATGTACTAGAAGTTGGAATTTCTATGATAACTTTGTTCTCTCTTTTTGGTTATATTCAAAATTTGATTTCAATGTGACTCTAGTTTTCAACTAGATGTGAGTCATGTGACCCCACCACGTTAACGAAGAAAACCAATTATAAGATGTGAACCTCACGCTTACGAGAGACTGAAAGTTTCAAACAATAACACATAGCTCTATTGTGTGAACCAGTTAGTGCATGATCTCAACTTTCACAATTACTTATCAAAAATCTAACTTGAACAGCTAGTAACTTCGATTAATATGGAGAAAAAAACATGAATTAGCGAATAAAAAAAAAAGAAGTTTAATTTTTATTTTTATATATATATATATATAATGGCTGTAATATGTAGTTGAACTTCATCATAGTAATACAAATATTTTAGGCTTTTAGCCTATAGAGTAAATGATGTAATGGGTCGCTGTCCTTGTAGTGAATTGAGTTTTTACTAAAACTAGCAAACTGCTCTGCTTTTCGCGTGTCTTCAAAGTCACAAGACACAGTTCCTGTTTTCAGTATTATCAAGAAAATAAAATTTTCAAATAACATTACTAATGATGCATGGGCTTCTTTCTCAATTATTTCAAAATTAATGGAGAAAAAGTAAAGACTTTGAAAGCTGGGAGCAGCTTCCTCTGTTTTTAGAAAAAAAGTCTTACAGTGCACTCTCTCTCTCTCTAAAACTTTGCCCATTATCAGAGAGAGAGAAAGGAAATCGAAGGAGAGGAGGTTGAAGAAAGAAGGAGAGAGGGAGAGAGATGGCGACGAACAGTTGTTTTGGTCAGATAATAGAAGAAGGAGACAAACCAGGATTCTTCAAGGTTCTTAGAAAGGAAGATCCATCGTCTGAGACCATGGTATTTTTCCTTTTCCATCGTCTTCCTTACACTTCTTTTCTTTCCTGCTCATAAGAAAATAATGCTTGTCTCTTAAACGAGGTTTCTTAATTAGGTTATCTGCTCTGTTAGTAATTGATATAGTTCACGCTTTAGGTTTTCAAATGTGGTTTTTCTTTTCGATTTCTTGATATAATCTGTATGTGAAATGGTCGGATGAAATTGATGAAGGTAAAAAAGGTTGAACCTTTGGCCTCAAGGTGCTTGGTGGATGTGAAATTGTCAATGATTTTCACTGAAATTGCATAATTTTTTTTTTTTTTGACATATCTAGTTCTTATTGTATGTCTGAAGAGAGAGATTCCTCACGACTTTATAAAAAGCATCTCAGACAAGGATTTCTCAAATAAGATGGTCTTGAAATTGGCATGGGGAAGCTCATGGCTAATAAAAATCTCCAAAAACCCAAGATTCTACTACATGGAGGAAAGCGGATGGGAACAGTTTTTGAGGGACAACGCTTTAGGTAATAACGAGCTTCTTACATTCACGCACAAGGGAAACATGTGCTTTAGCGTAAACATCTACCAAATAGATTGCAAGGAGATTCTTAGACCAAAGAAATCTGCAACCATTGCTTCTTCCAGTAAGTTCTCATGTTGTGATATGTTTTTTTTTTTTTTTTAAATGCTTATGGAGAAGAAAGACAAATTTTAGTTTTCTGGTTGATTTTGGATGAAACAGGTGGTCGGAGAAAGAGAGAAGAAGGGAAGACCATTTTCATAGATGTGGAGGAGGAAGAGAGAGATTCTTTGTCTGAATTGAGCTATCCTGGCTTAGCTGGATCCACTACAGGAAGAAGATTGAAACAGAAGCAGCAGCTTAACTTGGGAAAGAAGAAAGTCGTAGAAACCGGAAAATCAAAGAATAATAATAATAAGAAGAAGAAGAAGAAGAAGGTGGACGATTCTGAAGCCGGCACATCGTATCTTGTTCCAAAATTTACGCTCACCATAAAGAAATCATACCTCAAGTTCTTGGTAAGAGAAAGTAGGACAAGATCGATCAGTAACACTATCACATTGAGTTATATTATGTATGTGCGCGAATTAAGTAACGGAATATTAATTTGTGATTCAGTGGGTCCCAAAGTGGTTTGCGGATATGCATATGCCAGAGGAGACAACGAAGTTCAAGATTCATCATCCAAAAGAGAAGAAGAAGTCATGGGATGTTACGTGTGTGGTCTCTGATTCTTATCAGTCGAGATTCTCTCCAGGATGGGTTCGTTTGGCCAGAGATTTCGATTTACAGGTCGGAGATGTTTGCACCTTCGAGCTCATCAAACCGACCGAGATGGTGATGTATGTACGTGAGATGATCTGAGTTTGATCACTCTCTCTAGTTATTAGTTAATGTGTCAGCAGAGGAACCAGTCTCTATTTTCTGTTGTTTCTCTTTTGAGACTTTTCTGACTAATCCAACTGTCCAATGATTCTTCTCTCCGGTTCGGAATTGCAATTTATTTTAACCGAGGGTTTTATTTCCGGTCTGATTTGGTTTTTGGTTCTTCTCTCTCCCCCCCACTCTCTTAACCAAAAAAAAACACACATTACCAATTTAATCCGATCAACACCACCACATCAATCCGCAGAGACACTAACGAGATACCGAACTGATGGAAGCTCCTGCGAGAGGCAATCTGAGAGCGGTGGCTCTTATCGCCGGCGATAGCAACGTCCGTGGCTGTCTTCAATTCATACAAGACGCGTCCGGTGATATGTCGGCGTGGAATTAATAATCTCGAGGACGTTCTCTATTTCATTCATTGGGAGATTTGTACTTGATTTTGTGCCTGTGGTCTTTGACTCTTTGTGTGTGTGTTTACAGGGACTACCCATGTTACCGGAAAGATCTCAGGACTCTCTCCTGGCTTCCATGGATTTCATATTCACTCTTTCGGTGATACCACAAATGGCTGCAACTCTACTGGTTGGTTTTTTTTTGTCGAATCTGAGATTGAAATCCGATGCTTTGGTTGCTGTTTTCTTGTATTTCGTTGTGGTTTTACTGAGTTTGATTTGTTTTCTGGTGAATTTGGGTTTTTTTGTACTATTTCCGAATTCACCAGAGAAAGGATTTTTCCTTTCATTTCTCCGAGATTTTCTGGTGAACTGGAACACATGCATACATATGAAAAAGATTAATCTTGATGTGGAACTTGGAACTGTATTGGTTTGGTCCTTGGATCAAATTTAGTTTAAGTGGACTCTTAGTGTTGCCAAAGAATTCACTCAAGGAACCATTTAGATTAAGCTATAGTGGTAATAGCATAAACATATTAAATTTCACTTTTAGGTGTTGGAATGGTGTTTACTCTTTGTGATTCTACTGAGTTTTGTACTTCATATTGAGGGTTGAGTTTTTTTTTTTGTTTCCTTGCGGGAATGTTAACTTCAGGACCTCACTTCAATCCATTAAATCGAGTTCATGGGCCACCGGATGAGGAAGAGCGTCATGCTGGCGATTTGGGTAACATTCTTGCAGGATCAGACGGTATATACTCTTTGTTACTTCGTCTATAGACATATATGTTTTGTGTCTTTTGAAAAATGATGCTAGTAGTTTTAGATGAGACTTCTTGTTTCAGGTGTTGCTGAAATAACAATCGAAGACAAACAGGTAAAAGAATCTTCTCTTTTCCCTTCTTCAACCATTTAATGTTTGCATTACATTTTTTTCAGTAGGTTTTGCAAGTCCTAAGCTTCTCATCACTATTGTCCCAATGATCTCGGTTTCTCTTTGATTTTCACAGATACCGCTTAGTGGGCAATATTCCATACTCGGGAGGGCGGTTGTTGTACATGCTGATGCGGATGACCTTGGGAAAGGTAGGAACTTCTTTTTAGCCTTTTAAATATACATATCGTCCAATGTCACTACTATATATAAAGTAAGCCGTAAAAAATTGTAAGGGTTAAATCTCTCGATGTTAATCATTGTGTCTAATTTCATTTAGTTGTCACTTGTCATCAACTACCTGCCACAGTTCTTAAAAATCTCATTAGTAACCATTGTCTCTTTGTGGTTGTTACCGTGCAGGAGGACACAAGCTTAGCAAATCAACAGGAAACGCAGGCGCACGAGTTGGATGCGGTATTGAGAAACAGAGAGCAACACAATTTTCTCATTTTTCTTTTGTTTCCATTGTGTGAAGTAACTCACTCTAGGTTTTGATGTTGAACTAGGTATTATCGGACTTCAGTCATCTGTGGATCCTAAGCTATAGCCTTTGAGATCAATGAGCTATCCACACCAGAGCCAAACTCAGTTTTTCATCTATAGATATGTACATGAGAGACCCTAGAAGGAAGTGAAATTGTACATTGAAATACTGTTTGAAACACAAGTCATAATAAAGCAAACCAGTATGTGAGAGCTCAAGTTTATTTGAAAATGAATCATTATAGATTCAAACGAGACTCAAACCATTGAAGGTTTAACACGACTTAGAAACAAGAAAACAATTGAATACTGCTACAGAAGTAGCCAGGATATTCGCTGCTGAGATTGTAATCCAACAATACAGCATCCATATATCTTCCAAGGTTGCAGGAGAGCTTCCCGAATCTTCTCCAAGTCAGGTGATACAACGGTATAGTTTGAACCTATCCTCTCAGCCATGTGTTTCGGTAAGAAGAGTTGTCGCGAAGAGAAGCATCATGGGGCTTGTATTCCATGACATATGCATGAGGCAGCTTCAAATGCCGCTTGATTGAGTCTCTCAAACCCATCACTGCCTGTTCACCGAAAGCATTTCACTGTGTAAGACTAAGAGCCAAACGAAAGAAGGGAGAGCGAGATCTTCTTGTGGATAGTTTTCTCACCTGATGATCAGAAGCATTGCGATTCCATACACTAATGATGTCCTCGTTGAAGCGGACACTCAGTACTGCCCCACATATGTTATCAGCATCATCAAGCTGGTCGCCTACCAAAGCAAGAAGCTGAAGAAAACAATTAAATGGAAGGGTATAACATGATTCCCAGATACAGCAACCTCAAATCTAAGTACGAAAGATAGACAACTGAAAGAACATTTACAACGGTTCCTTTTGAATGAATTAGAAGGGTGTCAATACTCAATAGAAGTGCCCACAAGAAAAATAAACTCACCAGATCCTCCCAGAAGCGAGCGGATACAACTTTTGAGAAACGTATGATCCACTTTCCTCCATTGCAGTTGGCACCATCCTGACGGAGATGAATTTAGCTAGTTTAGTTGATCTACTGTGGAGATAAAACATATGTTGTATAAAAGGTTTTTGCTATATCGATGATCCACATACGAACAAACACAAAGACAGTGAGAAAAAAATCAACATATGGAAATACCCACCTCCCACAATGGGCGAATCCCATCCTTAAAGAAATGAAGATCTGTTGGACTAGGCAAGAGAGAAGAACGAGCAAGGTGACAGTAACTGGCCCAAAACCCTTCAACCTAATTACCAAAGCCAAATCTCAGAAATGAACAAGATAAGATTGCAAACAGCTTCAAGAATGGAACTTCCATTAGTATTTTTGAGCTTACCGTGCTGAATTCCACAATCTTCTTTATGTTATCCTCATAAGATGTCTGGTTTCGGACCCCTGGTGTGCGACGGGTGTACCAAATTGCAAACTTGTACTGCACATTCCCAAAAATATAAAAACGTAGATCCACTGAGCCATCATTTGATTTTGACAATGGTAGCAATAATCTCATAGTTCTTACACTTACATCAGCAAAAGAGATAATCGCTAAAGAATGGAACATTAGGGCCAGAAGAAAGAGCTACAATCAGTAGGACGAATACGAAAATCCAACTAGAGCAGGATTCTACAATATCTGAGCACAAATGCATTTAAACAAAGCCGCAAAAAACCTAAGTTCCCAGCGAAACTTCCAGAAATATAGATTTAGGATCCGAATCTTCCACTACTCTGGCTCTAAGCCATCATATATAAAGTTCCCAATCTTCGGCGAGAAAAGTTTTAGCTAATATCAGATTTAAACTTAAAATCAATCGATTTAAAGGAAAAAGAGGACAAACCCGGAGAGGATGCAGACCAGCGTTGAGCTCGCGAGAGTGGCGTTCATCGGCAAAAGAGTCGGTAACATACTGCGACTTAATGTTGTCCATGTTTGCAGATTCTCTGCCGCCCCTGATATCCTCGTCCCTCCGCTCTGTAACATCCATTTTTCTCGATTTCAGCTTCAAGCGTTCGGCTTCAAAGCCCTAATTAGCTAATCTAACAAGGAAGAAGCAGAGAGAGAGGGAGAGAAAAGTAAACTTTTGACTATAATACGTAGAGGTCAAAATCTGAAGAATAATAGCCTTTGGGCCCTGTTGAGTCTTAAACAATGGGCCTTAAAAAGAGATTAGATTGTAGTTCCTTTTTTGGGTCAAATTGTTAGTCTTTATTCCTTAACTAGGTTATTAATCCGCGTTGTATTAATAATTTGATTTAACTTTTTCGTTAATATTTTTTAAATTATCAAAACCATAAAAGATTTTTAGAAAATTTTATTATATAAAATTATTTGAAATATAATATGTAATTTTCGTATTTTTGTTTATAAAATTAAGAATCATATTAAGTAAAATAATAGTAATGATCACCTATCGAATTATCCAACTTCGACATGCACACATGTTTGACTTAGAGAAGAGTTTCTTTGATAAGATTTTGTTGTTTTATTTTGTTTTTCTTGTGATTTTTATAGTTCTTTCTCTGAGTTTTATGTGTTTAAATATTTAGGTTTTTGATTGAATGTCTCATTGATGTTGTGTAACTATGCATATATAATTTGTGATTCATGCTGATAACAATTTTTGTATTTAAAAAAAAAATTAGATATGTTGTTTTATCAATTTTTTTAGTTTGAATGAAAGTGTAATGCGAATTTGTTGGAATATACATAGGAGCTGGTCGCTTGGTTGCTAATATGCATACTGAATTTTGCACAAGTGTGTTTGAAACAATTAAGAAAAAAATCGAGTTATCGCGAACAATGAAAGACTGCATGTATTTTTGTTGGAAAGCTGCAATGATCATGCAAAGCTGTTTCTTGCTTCTCCACCAAGCATTCCATGTGTTTTAACTTATACCTCTATTCAGTTTATCATTGATATATGTTTTATTTGCAGTTTACTATTTGATAATTTTGGTTTTTAAATTTGTAAGATGATGTGGAGTCTTCACATCATTTTTACCTTTTTATCTTTATTTGTTTCTTCCATGTTTTGATTTGAATAGTCTATCTAGATTTACCATTCTAAGTTTGATTTATAAATCCGTCATACTTTATTATTTAAATAAAATTTTATAAGGTGTTACTCATGTGTTGTTAATGTTGGCTCATATATAAGTAGTGGCTATGCATAGAAAAATATTTTACTACTTATCATATTTCGAGTATAAAAGTTACATGTGTAGTTTTTTTGTATAGTTTTTAAATCAGAAGCAGATTGTGTATAGTCTTTGTATATTTAAAGTGTATGTTTGATTTATGTATGTTTGTTTTGATTTAGTTAAATTCAACTTTTTATGTTTAAATAGAATGCTTATTTGGACAAATGAAGTTGATTTTTTTAATCTTATGTATAGCTTAATGCATTACCCTTAACTTTTTATTTGTTAAAAGCTCTCAAGTTTTTTTTTTAATTAAACATTTTATATAGATTTTTAATCTTATTATAGCTTAATGCATTACCTTTAAGTTTTTATTTGTTAAAAGCTCTCCAGTTTTTTTTTTAATTAACCATTTTTATTTAGATTTTTAAAGAGTTAGAATATAATAAATTAATTATTAAGATGATTTTTTGTGTTAATTTAACTTTTTGATTATTGATTTCCATATTTTTTTTTATTAGTTTAGCTTTTATGACATTGAATTTTTATTTTATTTTGGCAAACACTATAGATTTGGATTTTTGACATAACTTTTTTTTATCTGTTTTGTTAGTTAAACTTTTTTTTATCTTAATTTTCTATTATACTATGAGATTTTTTCGTTTTTCGTTTTTTTTAAAATTTATTTAAATTGTTAATCATATTTAACATTTTTGTTTAATGAAAACGCTGATTTGAACCAATGAGATTGAGTTTCTTCGTCCTATGTAAACGACCTTAATGACATAATGCATGATGATTTTTTTTTCTTTGTTAATTTAACTCTTTTTATTTTGACATAAAATTGTTTTGGAAGTATAAACATTTTTTAAGACATAATTTTCTTTTTATTTTTCTATTTTTCAAACTTTCTTATATTGATTACTTAAATAATTAGCCTAGATATCATGTTAATTTCATTTTTGATGTTTCTTTCTGTGCTATTTTTTTGTTATTGATTTCTATTTTAACTGTATTGACATTTTGTAAAACATAATTTCCGTTTTTTTATCTTAAATAATTAGTTGAAATGTCAAGTTAATTTAATTTTTGATGATCTTATATTTTTTTAATTTTACCCTTTTCGTATTAATTTCCATTTTAATTAAAATGTTAATTTTCGTTCTTTTTGTTTGTTTTGATTTAATTAAATTTAATTTTTTATGTTAAATAAAATTATTGATTTGGACGAATAAAATTGTTTTTATAATCCTATGTATGGCTTAATGCATCAACTTTAACTTTTTATTTTAACTTTTTATTAGTTAAAATCTCTCAATTTTTTTATTAGTTAAACATTTTTATATTGGTTTTTCAAAGTGATAACATATAATAAATTAGTTATTTTAAGTTGCATTTTTTGTTAACTTAACTTTTTGGTTACTGATTTCCAAATTTGTTTTTTTTGTTAATTTATCTTTTGTGACATTGAATTTCTATTTTATTTTGACAAACGCTATAGATTTGGATTTTTGACATAATTTCCTTTAATTTGTTTTGTTAGTTAAATTTTTTTTGATTTTAATTTTTCATTATACTATGATAATTTTCGTTTTTGTGTTTTTAATTTTAAGATAGATTTTTTTTTTGTTAATTTAACATTTTCGTTATTAATTTTTATATTTGTTTTTTTGTTATTTTAGCTTTTGTGACATTTAATTCTATTTTATTTTGACAAAAACTGTAGATTTGTATTTTTAACATAACTTTTGTGACATTTAATTCTATTCTATTTTATCATTGTACTAACTGATACTTTCTCTATGTTTTTCTTCTTCTTCTTCTCCACTTCTCATGTTTTTCTCTTTCTTTTTGTCATTGTTTTTGTCATTCATTTTCTTAATTTTTTTCTTTCTGGTTTTTATTAGTCTTTGTCTACGCTTCTTCTTCGTCTTTTTCGTCATTGTTTTTGTCATTCATCTTCTTATCGTCTTCTTCTCTTTTATCTTCTTTATCTTTAATTTTTTTTCTCATCGTTTTTATTTTTATCGGCTTTGTCTTTGTCTTCTTTTTCCTTCTTCTAATTGGCTAATAAAAAGAAAGAAAAATTGTGAATGTTAAGTATAATCATAACAAATTTTCTTTACCTATTCCCTGATGTTTAATCTAAAATTATACCATCCATTTAGAATAGCTTAAAACTATATTTTTAATAACATCTCTATAAATGTTTCTTTCCATTTTTAATGTATTTTTATTTTAAATTCAAAAATTATATCTATTTAGAAATTCAAAATTCAAATAACTTGAAAAATATTTAATGGCGACTTCCTTGAGATCATAAGATTTTTTTTCAAATTAACATGCTATTTTTGACACATTTATTTAAATAGCAAATTAGAAATTTTGAAAACATCTTAATCTCTGAATTGTTTTTTTTAGTTGCTAAAACAAAGAAAAAAAAAACATTTGTGCTAGTGAGCGATATATTGTTTCTTCATAAGCTTTGTTTAACTATTTAGAGTAACAATCACTGACAATGATATATAACTAAAAGTGATAATAAAACAAAACAAAATGATGTGTTTTGCAATAAGATACGTACAACCAATGTCGTTTCCTCTGACCATCTCACCAATCCCTCTGACCAATTTTTTAGTCCCAACAATTTTCATCAAGAAATAATGAAAGAAAGTTTCAGTAGTACATATAAAACAACTAACCATGGTCAGCAAGACTATCATAGATCATACTTGTAATCTTTCCATATAAGTTCAACTTCTCAAAAATATACTTAATTTTATTCTGAAAATTCACAAATACACTATTTCGAGATACTTAATAAATGGTATATCATAAGTAGATTCATCCATTCATGGTCATTCACCAGAATTGCAAAAAAAAAACAAACGAATCATAATTTTTATCAAACATTAATGGGTTCTATAACTCTTTCATCAACACCATTCGTACTTCACAATCTTCAAGAATATATTTCAGAAATAAAACAATTGTTGAACCCAATTCAGCAGTCACTAACCCTGGCCAGCAAAACCCAAAAATCAAAACTATGAACCTAAACTGACAACAGCTTATTGCGACAAAAACGCAAATCTAATCGCTTAAAAAGTCTAGACGAAAAAATAAGATCATTTTTTTATTATGCTTTTGCTATTAATTTCTGTTGTATTTAAAAAAATATGATTTTGATATTTAAAAAAAAAAAAAACTCACATTTTTAAGATATACTTAGCGTAGATATCAAGTTAAATTCATTTTTTTAATTTCTAATTAGGTATTTTAACTTAATTTTTTATTTTATTTTGTGAACTACGATTTTTATATTTTTTATATTCTTAATATTGATTTCTATTTAATTTGAATATAACTATTTTTTGTTGGTATTAATATTTTGTAAGACATAATTTCCTATTTATTTTTATTTGTTAGTTTTTTATGTTAATTCTCCAAACTTTAGCCTAGATATTAAGTTAATTTAATGTTTTGATGATTTTTGATTTTTTTAATTAGTTTTTAACCCTAAAATTTATTTTATATTGTTAAATTCGATTTTTATATTTTTTATTTTTAATCTTGATTTCTATTTAATTTTGACATATACTATTTATTGTTGGTATTAACATTTTCTTAAGATTTACCACCCTTTTTATTTGTTGTTAGTTTGCTTTAATGTTAATTTTTTAAAATTTAGCTTAGATATTAAGTTATGTTCCATTTTTTGTCTGTTTTTTTGTTTATTTTCATTTTATTTTGTTAAATACGATTTTCATATTTTTTTATTCTTAAAATTGATTTCTATTTAGTTTAAGCATATACTATGTTTTGTAGGTATTAGTATATTTTTAAGACATAATTTCCTATTTATTTTTTTGTTAGTTAGTTTTTTATGTTAATTCTACATATTTAGTTTAGATAAGTTAATTTACTTTTTGGTGATTTTTGATTTTTTTTAATTCGTTTTTAATCATAAAATTTTAATCATAATTTTTATTTTATATTTTTAAATATGATTTTCATATTTTCTATTCTTAATATTGATTTCCATTTAATTTTGACATATACTATTTATTGTTGGTATTAACATTTTCTTAAGAATTAATATCTTTTTATTTTTTGTTAGTTTGTTGTTATGTTAATTTTCTAAAATTTTGCATATATATCAAGTTATTTTCTTTTTTTTGGTCTGATTTTTGTTTATTTAATTTAAGATCATATTTAACATTGTATGTCTAATAATATGATGATTTGGACCAATAAAAATTGTTAAGCATATTTAACATTTTTTGTTTAATGAAAACGCTGATTTGGACCAATCAAATAGAATTTTTTCGTCCTATGTGGACGTCCTCAATGGCATAATGCATCAACTTTTATATAGTATAGACTAGGTATTTTATCCGCGCGTACTTTGTCAATAATTTAGTTTAATCTTCTTTTTGTTATTAAATTACCGAATGCATAATAGGTTTACGGAAATTTTTTTTTTAATAAAAATTTATTAAACATACAATGTATTATTTTCTCTTACTTGTATTTATTTATAAGATTACAATTTTGTTAAGTAAAATAATAATAAGTCAATTGATTTTTATTTGATTAAATAATTAATTTGTTTTTTTAACACGTTTAATTATATGTCATCTTGTAGAAATATTAAAAGAAGAAGAATAATTTGACATTTTATAAACTTGAACAAAATATTTCTTTAATGTATATGTTTATATTGTATCTTTCAACATATTTTTCTATATTTTGTTAAAAATAATGTAACTCTGATAACATATAGAGGACATATAGTTTAATTGTTAATATGCATACTGAGATTCGTACAATTGCATTTGAGACAAACAGATAAGAGGATCGAGATATCGCAAACAAAAAGCTGCTTTGTTGAGAAGTTTCAATGATCATGCAAGGCAGCTTCTTGCTTCTGCATCGGATTTTTAATATGTTTTATCGTATATGTTTTTTTTTATCTTTCATATCAGTTTTATTTGCAGCCTGCTATTAGATAATATTTTTCATCTTTTTAGGTTGGTGTGAAGTCTTTGAACCATTTGTCAATATATTAACCTATGCGTGTTTTCTCAATGTTATGTTTTGAATAGCATGTCTAGGTTTGACAATTTGCGTTTGATTCATAACACCGTCTTACTTTATTATTATTTAAATATAATTCTATGAGGTGTTATTGATGTGTTATATTATTGGTAGTAGCTATGTTTATGAAATCAGACTTTAAATCCTTATTGTGTTTTAAATATTACTTATATATTCAAATATTACTTATATATTTTTGGTTTCATATAAACTGTTAATTCACTATTGTGGATGTTTTTACTATAACATTTAACTATATATTTAGTTGAATGACGCTAAAAATGAATTTATCTACATAGTATTCAATTTTTTTTGTTGTATTAAGTAATGACTCACTATAAGTGTATGGTTTTATATATTTTATTTTGTATATTATGTGTCTAATAGACTGTTTTTATCGTTTTAAAATATCTATCTGATAGTTTAATATTCGGATTATGAATTTACCGCAAGTTAATATTGAACTTATTAATTTTTTTGCTAGCCTCATAAAATAATAACCTATTACTATAAGACTTGAATTTTCATTTGATTATGAGTAAATAGATTAAATAAATTATTAATACAGATTATCAAATCAAATTAATAATATCAGATTAAGAAATGATTAATAATCAAATTATTAATAATCAAATTATCAAATCAAATGATTAGTTTTAATATATTTTAAAACTAATCAAATTATTAATAACAAAATATTATTTAGATCATTTATTAATCAAAGCAATATCAGCATTCTCTCCCTATTTCAATGACCCACTCTTCAACTCTTTCTATCATATCAACCATCATTATGTTTTTGACTTTTTTTATTTATACACAAACAAAATAATCCCAAAAAATGAAGAATTAAGAATACTTGTCAAAGATCAATACAAGAATCAAAGAGTTTCCCAACAGAATTCGTATTATCAACAGAATATGCCAAAAAATTCCAAGAAAAGTATAGTTCAAATATCAAAAATTCCAAGAACTAAAGTATACATTGTTGACTCGAATCTTCAGAATCGATTTATGATGGGGAAGTTAATAACATCCTGCAAAAATCATTAGAGAGAGAAAGACATTAGACAAAGAGAAAGACATTAAACAAAGAGAAAGAGAAAGAGAAAGAGAAAGAGAAACTGACCCTGATGTTCAAAGAATCTGTCAAGAACATGGCTAGTCGATCAATTCCCATGCCCCAACCAGCTGTTGGTGGCATGCCATGCTCAAGTGCAACACAAAAACCTTCATCCACAATCATGGCTTCTTCATCTCCACATTCTCTCTCCATCCGCTGATAATCAAATCTCTCTCTCTGAGAGACCGGATCGTTCAACTCCGTATAAGCATTGCATAGCTTACAAATAAACAATTATAAAAATCATTAAATAAGCTCTTTCCTATCAAACATCCATCAAACAATAATAAAAAAAAGGCAAGGTTTACACTTACTTCTTGTTTCGCTATGTAAAGCTCAAATCTCTCGGTAAAACCATCATTATGTTTTTGACTTTTGGCAAAAGCACTCATAATCACCGGATGGTGAATGATGAAGCTTGGTTGCATACACATCTCTTCCAAATATTTTTCAACAAGCTGCAAAAGAAGAATATTAAATATTCAACATAATCTTGACAAAAGAAGATATTAAATATTCAACATAATCTTGACAAAAGAAGGAGAATACCTTTCCAAGAAGTCTTGATGTTGTTGTGGGAGAAGCGCAGTTGACATTAAGCTTTGCACAAGCATCAAGGAGATAGGTGTTGGCATCTTTGCTGGCCAAGTCTTTAGGAATCTCCAGCTGAGCCGCTTTCTCCAACTCTTCTATCATATCAAGCCTTCTAAATGGAGGAGTGAAGTCGATTTCGATTGGTTCTTTATCATAACCATTAGAATGATACTTGATTTTGCAACAACCTGTTATTTCCTTCACCAAACCACTCAGCAAATCCTCAGTCATTGTCATCAATTCGTTGTAGTCTGCATAAGCCATGTAGAACTCGCAGCTGGTGAACTCCGGATGGTGGGTCCTGTCAATACCTTCATTTCTGAATTGCTTTCCTATCTCAAACACACGGCCAAGTCCACCTACTACAAGCTGCTTAAGATAAAGTTCAGGGGCATTACGCAGATACATTTCTATAGCTTTATCACCATGGCGTACTGAAAATGGTTTGGCAGCTCCTCCACCAACACTCATGCTCATGACAGGTGTCTCAACCTAGAGAAAGTTATAGAAAAGGTATAAGCAAACTTTTAAAAGTTGAAAATGAAAAGGTAAGAAAAAGAGATAAACATACCTCCAAAAAAGTTTTCTTGGTCAAATAAGATCGGATGTAGCTGGTGATATTACTCTTGGCATGTAATATTTTGTGTGCGTCGTTGTTGATCATGAGGTCAAGGTACCTCTGCCTATATTTAGTTTCCTGAAAAAAAAAAAAAACACAACAACATCAGAATAATAAAGACTATATATATAAAGCAAGAAAATGATAGATAAATACCTTATCCATTAGAATATAAGA
The DNA here is from genome assembly GCA_020283515.1 of Alliaria petiolata. NCBI lineage: Eukaryota > Viridiplantae > Streptophyta > Magnoliopsida > Brassicales > Brassicaceae > Alliaria > Alliaria petiolata. Next base: position 180,208,074 of record JAHZTW010000001.1, read on the forward strand.
TGTAGGATTTCGAGGTTGCCCTGGAGACCAGTTTTCAGTTTTCTACAAAAAAAGATATAAGTCAAAACGTTTAGAGCGTAAAGGACAATATATATAAAAACATAAAAAGAAGAGCCATGGAACTGTGTTAATTACCTTCGAAATATCTGGTATCATGTGGAGGCAATAGGATAGAAGCGTGAATGACCGGGACGAGAGAGCCAACTCTCCCTTCTTTGTTGTCATTGGAAAACCAACGACACCAACAATGTCCCCATGCTTAACTTTTGCATGGAGCTTTGAAAACTCAGCTTCATCTAACGTTGAGTCATCTGCTTTCGCCATAACTTGGACCTTGCAACCATCACCGTGTAGATCATAGAAGAAGAGCTTGGAAGAGGAACTCCGCTTGCTCATGATTCGCCCTATGAAAGTTTTTAAAAACAAAATGATTAACTAAGCTATCTGAAATCATTAGTTAGTGGCTAATATACCTGCTAGAGATGTTTCAGTAGATGTTTCAACACAATCCCCTCTTTTAATGAATTCAGGAATCGACATTGACACAGAAAAGTGAGGGTATTGACTCTCCCCAGCCTTAACATCTTTCAGTCTAGCCTTGAAGTATTCTTCAGAAATTTTTGTTGAGAGTTTCTCCTTCGAAAGTATCTGCTCCTGAGTTTCACCGGTATCCATGGTGGAAGACCCTGTTGGAAATTCTTGGAGGAAGAAGAGTCTCGGATGAAGAATCAGCCAAGGCAGCTTGGGATCTTCTGCATACAGAATACAAGGGAGATCCAAAGACATAAAAAATAAAGCTACAAAGGCTAAGAGCCACGTTTTGGAGTGTAAAGCAAACAGAGAGAGAAACAATTTAGAGAATTCATGATCAGAGGATTACTGAGCTAAACAATGAGATGAAATCATATGGAAGAAGAGAAGCTAGCAAAGAAGGAAGAAATATCGTTTTCAGAAAATCATATACCAACAGCTCAAAGCACATGGATTCTAGACAGTGGAGCAACAAATCGCATGGTCAAAGAATTGTTCTCAGATTTGGATAAAACGATTCGTACTCCAATGAAAATGGCTAGTGGAGAGGTGGATTATAAGTACAGGAAAAGGCAGCATCATTGTCATAATAACAGAATTGGACCAAAGAATCATACAAGATGTGTCCTATTAGTTCCAAGGATCGATAGTAATCTACTAAGTGTTGGGCAATTAGTAAGAAGTGGATATTAAGTGGGTTTTGATGAAGATAGAGGTATCATTATGGACAATGATTACAACAAGATGTTCGAAGTTCCTATGGCTAAAGAAGATTTTTCAGGGTTCCACAAGGATACAATCACAAAAGAGACTAGAGATTTTTCAACAAGTGTTCTAAAATCTGGAAAAGAAGGAGCATCAGAATCAGAGACTACACGTAAAATTGGAAACTTTAGTCACACAACAGCCTAAAGCTTGCCAAGCAAGAGTTCCGAAGTCTCAACATTCACCATCAAAAGATACAACCCAAGGTTCAGGCACTAAACCACAAGAAGAGACAGTATGTCATCAAACAAAACGAGTAAAGGATCAACAAGAGTAGAAGCTAGTCACAAAGATTGAAGAGAATCAAGACAAGAAAGGAGAAAAAGGGAAAGAAAAAGTACCGATGAAGAAGAGAATTCCAGCAAGACGGAGCGAGAGTAAAATGATTCCACACAAAACGCGTCTACGCACCGGAGCGGCGTTTTAGGGCAACTTCGCGGCGGAGGGAGCGATTCGTGAAATCGGAAAGAAATCGAAACGAACAGAAAAGATTTTCGATGATTCTTCTTTCTCTGTCTCTCAGTTTAGGAGCAAGACGGTGTTCTGCAAGACTGCAACGGTTTTAGTGGTCCCCACAAATTAAATCATTTTTTAATATTGTTTTTTGAGTGTATCCTATTTTTTGAATTTTTTTTTGGCCGCGATTTCATTAAATCATTCCACAAATTAGAAAAGGTTTTAAAATATAATTAGCGCTTTTTTTCTTTCTTATATTCATCTTGGACATTTTACTTGTGAGATCTTTTTTAAAATTACTGAATAAAATTTAAAATTAACTCCCCTGTGTCATAAAAAAAAAGAAGAAAGGAAATAGACCACACTTTATAGACGATGCATATATCATATAAATTTGACAACTAATAAAAATTAGTCAATAAATTTTTGAATAAAAAAATTACAAGTTGTAAGCACCAAATGACTCAAATCTGACTTTTTATTTGCAAAAACAAAAACTAATCAACAAATGAATTTTTTGTTCACCCAGTTGATGAAATTATTTCTACCCGATGATTTTGAAAACTTTGTCATTTTATTCACCAGAGTGATTAACATAATTAAACTCCATAACTAGGTTATCCAGCAAACTTCTCATTTCTTTGAACGAAATCATCATCTGATTCCGCAAATAGCCAATCAGAACCTATAAAATACAGAAAAAAAAATCGCAATTTATTCATTCTCATCTTCAATAATAATCTAATAAAGTAAAACTTAAAACACATCCAAAAAAAAAAAAAACAAAACAAGAAACTAGAAACCAAGAAGTGAAGCTTGATCATCAAACTCATTATCAGAACCAAACCATTGCATTTCCTGAGTCAAACCTTCAATCATCAAATAAATCTCTTGACAAAGAGGATGAGATCGATCTTCAGCAATAAAGGCATAGACTTTGTTTCCAATCTCAATCCAGCTCCAACCTGGAACTCTCTTCACACCTCTCTCCTTCATCATCTTCTTCACATTAGCTTTCTCTTCCAATTTCTATCTCTCCACAAGCCCTACAAGCTTCAAGGAAAGTTTTCAACACCATCGGATCAGGATTCAGTGGCATTGATTCGATTAACTCTTTGGCTTTGTTCACAAGCCCGCCTCTGCCTAAGAGATCAACAGCAACTGCTTAATGTTCCGTTCGAGGATGGATTTTTGTAAAACGGTTCCATCGAGAACTCGAGTCCCTCTTGTACTAAACCGGTGTGGCTACAAGCTGTTAGAACTGCTGTGAAGGTTACGTGGTCCAGTTTCACGTCTGCAATCGTAAAAGTCTCAAGTCCATTACAGTCTATGGCTCTAGACGGTGAAGTTGTAACTAACCTGCCCAAACTCAAACAAGCTCAAAGCCTTCATACTTGCTTCGTCAAATTCAGCTTGAGTCATGAATCCACCTTCAACTATCTGCAAAAGCAACACAGAACTAAACAACTATGGGTTAAACTCTTCTCGTGTTACAGCTAAGCAGAATACTGAGATAGCAGACTAATGACTAAGAAAATTGTTCCTCGCAAATAGTTTCTCCGTGACAGAGAAATAGACCTCAGTTGGAGTGATGGGCACATCATGATCCTCAGCCTTAGTTGTTGGGGTAAGTATATTAGCTGGAAGCTTCTGGTTTTTTACCAATCCTGAAAAGTTTAGTAATCAGTTTATCAATGATCTTCTGAGATGTACTTAAAAGAAGACAACTTATAAATGGCAACAAAAGAAACTGTACCAACTGAGAGCGCATTTTCAGTTTCACCAGTAGCCAAGCTTCTTTCTCCATTTGAGTATGTTTTTTTTTTTTTTAAGCATAGTACATGTACATACTGTTGGCAGCCGCGCAAGCTATCGAGTTCTCTGTTGGATGCCATGTGAGATGCAGTAACTTAGTTGTATGGTCAAAAGAATTACCATTCCCATCGCCTCCGGGACTCCCTGCTCCTGTTTCCCAAATTAGTAAAGCATTCATTTACCTCTATGCTCAATTAATTTCCTTCAGGGGATTATGCTAAAGACACATAGATAAAATTCACTGACCTCTACTAACTACGCGCGTTATACTGCTCAGTGATGGTCTTGATGGCCTCGCAGGATTGTCTCCTATAAAGTTCAAATACATATTCGTATCTGATCAATACATAAACTAAGGACAAATGGGAGAAAAGATTCATGTTGCTAGCACCAGTTTGTTACCTCATTGGGTTTTTGCTTGCTTCCAAGGTTGTAGTTTCAGTACTTCCCGGGGAAACACCAAACACACGGAAGAGATTGCTGGAAACAAAGTTAAAGTGGGGCAAGATAATTCCAGAAGAATCAAAGTCGAAATATAAATACAATAAAATCAAAGAAAACGATATGCATATACAAGCATACCTGTAAGAACCAGTAGCCACTCGCAATCCGTCCCCACTTAGACAACACTCGAACTTATCGAAGATGGAATCGTTTTCATATAAATCACAGAGCTGGAAATCGTCACAAAAAGGTCGTCATCAGCTATGCACCGAGTCTGCTGATGCAACTCTCTCTCAAAGTACAGGAAACTGACCTTTGACCTTAAATATTCGTGAACCTGGAAAGTTGTTACTGGACCCGAGTCCATGTTGATGTCCCATAACTGACAAGTAAAATATAACCATTATTTCAGTTTTGCTTATACAGTTAGTTTGAAACAAATCAGTAAATCACTAATTACTAATGCCAATAAAACAGATGTCGCCGAATGCAACTCTCTCGATTTAATGAGACATAATGCACCAGGAAATTGGAAAAAGTATGGACCTTAAGCGTCATGTAGTCACGGCTAAGTATATATCTTCCTCCTTTCGCGAATTTGATGTCTAAAATTGAAGCAATTATCTCCGTGAAAAATGATCTAGAAGTTGGTGTCTCTGTGTCCTCAAACCTGGAAAGACAGGCAATTTTGACTTGCGTTGTTGCAACAAGTGATAAAACACTACAAGAGAATTTGATTTCTTTTGTGTTTGCTATACAACTATGCTACCCTTTATTCTGAAAAGTGTTACTTCAGACATGATTCCTAAAGTAGTTGAAGTAGTGCTATCCAGATGATACATCTTTACCTATTGTGTTGGTAACTTAACAATCAGATTCTGACAAAGTAATTCAGATATCTATACATATCTGGATCCTCCTTTCTACAATTCCATTATTGAGAACCTTAACAGGTCTACCATTCTCAAGACTTACAATTTGGTATGTGAGTCACATAAAGCTGATTGTCGCAGATCAATCAGACGAATTGAGCCTTTCGAACTGCTATGCGCTAAGGTATTGCAATGGGTAGGATGAAATTCGGCTGATGTGATAACCTCTGCAACAACAAATAGGGTAAATATTGCAGCTCTAGTTAACTCCCCTCAGCTCAAAATTTTACTTACAAAACAAATCAAATATGTGGGTAGAGTGATGACTAGATGAATGCAACTTTTTTGGACCATGCTATATTATATTTAGAGTTGCATGCACAAAAAGGGAGAGGAGAGAAACATAATAACCAAGTTTTGATAATTCGGTAATTCCGTCCCAACAGATTATCTTTGTAGCACTTCGAAAGAAAAACACAGCTTACCAGTTAGATCTTCCATATTCGCAGGCTTGACATCAACAATGTTAAAACTTTGGTTGCTTATCTCCGAGTTCCAAAGATTTATTCGCAAATCATCAGCAGAAATAAATGTCTCGCCGTCACTTGAAATTTGGTAGCAAAATAACCAAGAGACGAACATGATCAATGCAAATAAGAGGAAGGAAAGAAACTATGTGACCAAATGGACGAATAACCTACCTATTGTTTGAGATTGAATTGATATGATAATCATGAGCATGAGTGTAGACTCTTCGACATCTAGCTACAGGGCTAGTCTCAGAGCTAATAGTTACCTGTATGTTTGCAAATGAACTATTAGTCTCCACTGGAGCAAAATAAACAATTCCGCATAAGAAAAAAAAAGTAGAAATTTGCTAGTCAAAAGTAGAGAACACATGAAACTAGGACTAAGAAACTCAAGGAAATCAAATCTAAACAAAAACCTACGCTGATGTGAGTAATATTATCTGAGAGCTCACTAAATGCTAATGCTTCATATTATTTCAGCTCACTTGGGCACTCAATCTTTGACCCTGCAAGTAAGTCAAAGAATAACCCCAACCCGAAGGTTTTGAGTTCCTTGTTTAGGTATATGATTCATTCAGGTTGATGTTCTTATTGACACTAAGATCTAGCCAAACCACAAACAATTAAGAGAGAACAAAAAGTCGTGCAGAGTCAAGTACCGCTGGTAATTGCAGCGATGGGATGCCTCCTGGCGGAAATGAGTAATCATTACTTAAATAATTGTTTACTTTGTCAGGTAGTCCTCCATTAGTAAGGCATGAGTTTGTACTGTTTGAATTACTTGAGCTTGCAACACTTCCATTTCAAAGAGATGTGGAAGAATCTGTATTTATGTCACAAATTTTCTTGATCTTTTTCTCTTGAACCTGTTTAAACTCCCACATAAGAACAGAAAAGAATAGTTTTAAGATATTCAGCTTAAAAGGTAACTGATAAACAAGATCTAAAGAGAAAATCATAGAATGAGACCGAGATACATTGACCTCTTAGGTTCATCTAACATATATCCATCTTATCACTACATTCAAAATGTAAAACGACTAAGATATGATAAGAAGTCCAACCAACGTTGTCCTTGTCCAGAAGGTTTTAGTTCCAACATTCTAAAGACTGTTCGTGAAAGGAACAGTTACACTGTCATATGCCACAAATGCTCAGAAAAACAAACACAATGCAGTGTAGACAACAGCTCCTATCAAACCATTATGTCATTCAGAGGCCAAGACACGAAAGAAAGGAGTTTCTTACCTTCCAAAACTTGATGGTTTTATCATTTGTTGAAAGGAGAAAAAGAGCACCATTCGCTGTCTGAGACCATCTAATTTTGTTGATTTTCTCCTCTTATCTCCAAACTCTTGAGGTAATCAAACTGGTAGACAAGGAGGCGAGCATTAAAAGCCAAAAAAAAACAAGGTACAGCCTATGTTGCAAGACAGAAACAAAAAAAGTGAAAGACGTACCTCAGTTCATGACTTTGAAATTCAGTTTTATAACGAAACTCCGGGTGTCTCAGTGGATAGTCTGTTCCTTCGAGATCCACTGGTCTGTAATGAGCAGCATGCAGCAAGATATAAGAAACACACAACAATCTCATCTATCATTTACGAAAAGAAAAAAAAAAGTGATGCAAGACAGCGAGAGGGCATACATTTTTGGAATCTGTTCTCTCAAAAAGAACAACACGTCCACCACGATCCCCAGTAGCAAGATGGTCTCCGGATTTATCAAACTCAATCGCAGAAATTATATCAACTGCAGAGGAAACACCAGCTACAGTTTAAGAATTTCAATTCAATTTAGATTAAAAAAAATAACCATGATTACAATGGAAGCCAAACTGTAACTCATGAATCTTTTCAAATCCAATATCAAACTTGTCCTCATCTTTATGACTACTAACATGCAAAACAGAACTTAACCAACCTTATGACCACTTTTGAGCTCATGTTTGATGCATATTGTAGAGGAGTTCTCTTATATGGACTAATGGACTCTATTGGGAACATGTGTTGAGCTAGTGGAAAGGGAGCTTAGAAGATAAGGAGAACGTTCTCTCTTTGAAGTATGAGGAGATAATTGAGAAGCCTCGTGTTCAAGTCAAGAGGCTCGCCGAGTTCTTGAATTGTGCATCTACCGAGGAAGAAGAGAAGAGTGGATTGGTGGAGGAGATCTTGAAATGGTGTAGCTTGCGTAACTTGGGAGATTTAGAGACTTATAAGAAGGGTACAACGAGAACTGGTATGTATCCATTATATTATAATGGGCAAAACGGCCAATTCATACCCGAACTAAGCACTGCGGTCCCGATACGGACATGTACCTATAGTCTATGCAAAAACATACACATACATTGAATTTATTCAAATTCCATACCTGAACTACGATTAATTGGCGAATACATACATTGACCAGATTTTTAGGTTGATCTGAAATCGGCAGATGACGTGTCGGTTGACATTCACGATTTTAAACTTGAAAATTGAAAACGAGGTCGTTTTATTAAAAAAAAAAATTTTAAGACAGAATATCTGTTCATGTGGGATTTGAACCCCTTACCTTGACCTAAGATATAAGAGCATCTCCAATGCAAGAATCCCATAAGGGTTTCTTGCTTAATATTTAACTATAAAATTTATCTTAAGAACCCTTGTCAAAATAATTTTGTTTCATATACTCCAATGGTAGAATTCCATTAAGGGTTCTTAAAAAAGAAAACCAATCAATTGATTCATTGCCAAACAGCAAACTCACCAACACAAACCGTATTAGCACATATGAGGATGACATATTCACAGCTTTGTTTTGGAACTGCAACCACACATAATTATTGTCCCACTGTTTTTCACGAAATGGAGTGCAAGCAATCTATTTCTCTGCACTTTCATGTATTTCCAGCAATGCCACTGAAAAATAGTCATTCTTGCACCAATGAAATGAGTGCACGCCCTGTGATCCACATGTGATATTGCATCCTTCCCAAACGGTTTGATTCATCACTTTTGTTGTGAATTGCAGGCAAGTAAACCACAAGCTGCGTAACAATTCTCGTTATGTCTCTTTGGGCAGCATTGACTGTAGCAACATAAACTATCTTTGACTCCTTAAACATTGATTATCTGTTACCAATTTTCTTGGATATGCCCTAGTGTTGAACTTGAAGGATTTGAGAGACTTCTTGTTCTTGCGCAGTTGCCGATCCGGAAAAGAATTTTTCTGACACATATATAAGGAGACCAATCGACTAGTGAGGACTTGTGAACTTGTATACTCCACCACGCCAATCTGTGACTTCTTTTTGAACTTGAATCGCCAAGATTGAAACACTTCTGCTGCTTCTTTTTAGTGTGTACTTTTTCTTTTCGGAGAGACATAATGTCAAACAGTTTGTGTGTACCATCAAGCTTTGAGATACTAGTCTTTTGAGACATCTCAACCTTTGTTTCAGCTTCAAGCACATTAACATGCATCGATGGAATCAGATTTCCCTTCTTTGGTGGAGGCAGAGCATCTAAACAGCACTTCTTCATCACAAGTGAAAGACAATCACCAGATTTCTCATGAAATTCTTTGACAAATGGTGATTCAGTCTTCTGCACTAATATTGTTGTCTCAGTAACATCATTCATTTTTAAATCCGATTCATTCTTCAAATTTCCTTCTAATGGAGAACGACTCCTAACTGTACCAAATCGAGCAGTCAGTCTTCCCTTAAACTCACTCTAATCTGTGAATTTATCTCTGGCCAATGAAGGTGCAGATTCTGTGAGCCATCAGACATATGATGCACCAGACGAATCAGACGCATCAGATGTCTGATCGGACGGGTCATCAGGAGGCAGAAGTTTATGGAAAGTATATATATTCAAAGGGGCACGCCTTGAATATATTACTTGGAGATAAAACTCAAGGAAAAAGGAATATTGAAGCTATTTGGAAGACTTGATGAGATATGGAAATATTAGGTTGATAAGGATCAATCAAAAAGGAATATTTCCTCTTAGCTTTAGGAAACTTGTTAGGGTGCCAACTTGGAGGGTTAGACACGAAATCCTTTAAGTATAATGTCTCTTGGGTCATGAAAAAGTATCCCTTGAGACGTGAGAGTTAGTTTGTAAGGTGTTGTAGCCGTTTGGCATCTTTGAGAGAAAAGGGTGAGAGTTCATCACAAAGTGAGAGTCCTGGGTGTAGATTAGTGTGGCTAATCTTAGGGATCTCATTGTGAGTTAAGAATAGATTGGGGTCGAGCTAAGAGGTTCTTAGAGTCGTGTAACCCCAAATTGGATACTAATTGTACTTGTATTCAAGGAGATTCTTAATAAAGGTTTGAGGTTTAGACACGTTGTCTAACCTTGGTGTATTTTATTGTGTATTGGGGTTTCTCTGCACTTACAATTGGTATCAGAGCCTAACCTAGGCAGAAGAAGAAATTCTATTTTAGGGAACGGTCCTGCAGAGAACACAATGACACAAACGATAATTTTTGGTGCAGCAAAAGCGTTGGTGTTGGGGTCAGAAAACTATGGCCATTGGAAAGTGAAGATGATACATGAGCTGAAGGGAATTCATGAGGATGTATGGACAGTGGTCGAATCTGGATGGGAGCCACCAAGACAAGCTGTTTCAAGCGCTGATAGAGGTCCTGATGCAGTCGCTGCTCCAAAGCCAAAATCAGAGTGGTCAACACAGGAGAAACAGATGTCTAGATTCAATGCTCTGGCACTTTCAACAATATATCGTGCTGTTTCAGAAGATCATTTCGAGATGATTCAAGGTTGCACTTCAGCGAAAGAGGCGTGGGATACTCTGCAAAATATTTTCGAAGGAACATCAGGTGTTAAACGCACAAGGTTAGATATTCTCGCTTCTAAATTTGAACTTCTGAAGATGGATGATAGTGAGGATATTGCTGGATTTAGTGGTAGAATATGTTCCATGGCACATGAAGCACGTGTTCTTGGGAAGATCTACAAGAATAAGAAGTTGGTCAAAAAGCTGTTGAGAGGTTTACATCAGAGGTTTCATGTGGTGAAGACTGTGATGGAAGTCGCTCTTGATACAGATAATATGTCTTTTGATGAGGTAGTTGGAAGGCTACAGGTTTATGAGCTGAGTTTACCATCTGATGGATTAAACAACTCACCAGGGATTGATGTTTGCTCAGATATTGATAGTGAAGATGGCTTAACGTCTTATAAGATAGAAGACCTCATGGATCTCGTGGAAAAGAAAGTTGAACAAGTTCTAAAGAGAGTCGACAAACAGAAGATGGATAAAATCCAGTGTCATGAATGTGAAGCTTTTGGTCACTATAAATCAGATTGTCCTACAGGCAGGAAAAGAAAAATCAAGACGGGTTTTTCCAAGGATTTTAGACCTCACAACCGAGTAGATGCACGTGAGGAAGATCCTTCTGATCTTGTGGCATTATTTGGATCAGCCAAAGAAGCTGAAATTGGTTCTGATAGTTCGTCTGATGAAGATGCAGATACAGACACCAGATCAGACGTCTGTCCAGGAAGTAAAAAAGGTGACCCTCAATCTGTGGTGCGAGATTTATATGAGGATCTGGTAGAAACATGCAAAGTAAACATGGCTCTAGTACAGGAGAAGAAGAGGTTGCACAACAAAGTTGAAGAACTTGAAAAAGAACTTGATGTTGAGAAGAAACGTGCCAAGGAGTTAGAGGATGTGTTGATTGGAAGGAATAAAAGTATTGGCAGAAAGAAGAACACATATGTGCGTCTCGGTTACAGGCAAAACAACTCAGGAAAGGAGGTAATTCGTGTTTCTGAAACGCCTCAGAAATCTGTTGCAAAGGAGGCTACAAGTATTGAAATGTCTCAGAAATCTGTTGCAGAGGAGTCAAAAGGTATCATATCAGACGTAAGTCTTGTAACAAAAGCGAGAGCAAGAGCTGTAACAAGCACTTCTACAGAGGTCAAAACACGAGCTGAAGCAAGACAAAGTGCCAAGATGAAGGTTGACACTCGTTCACATACAGAGTATAGAAGACAGAGTGCTAATACGCGTGTTGATACAGCTAAAGATCAGACAAACAGATCAACCACCAGGCCAGCTTGGCATCAATCTGCTGAATGTTATTGTTGTGGTAGACTTGGTCATATCAAGGCACATTGTTACAGGTTTTCACAAGGTGCAGATCAAAAATGGAGGAGAAATCGATATGTTCCACACTTTGGGCAATCCAAAAGGGGGTGGAAGTCTGAAGGTCGTGCAAGTACTACTTTAATCAACAATTCAAGAGGTGTATTAAGCTGTTATGGTGGATGTTCATGGCCTGTGAGAAGTAATAAAGGGGTATATCAACAGAAGAACCTTGACAGAGACATAAATGTGAGATGTTACGATTCAAGTAGGTGGAGGAATAGTTGGATAAGGAGATGGTGAGGCTGATGGTCGTCCACAGACAAGTAAGTTGTTTGAAAAAAAAAAAAAACTTGTTTGTGTTGACGACAGATGGATGTCCTGTGCGAGAGGCTGTAACAGGGCATATACCAGAGTATGCAACTTCATGGAAATATGTGTGATTGATGATGTACGTTGGGGAGATAATCTTCTAGTGTTTTTAACTCAGTTATGCACTCAAGCAGGGGGAGATTAGGTGGATATTGTTTTTACGGAGCTGATCTTGATTCTGTTGAGCGTGCTGATGTAGATGAAGCACAATTGATGGGGGAGTTTTGGTTGCTTAGGTTTGGATGCTACTTTGCTTTGTTCTTGTGTGTGTGTCTCTGTGGGGGTTTGCAGATGATTAAAGAGCTTGGTGCTTGAGTATCAAACTAAGTTAAAAAGGGGGAGATTGTTGATGTTAGGTTTTGTGAGATAGGCCAGAAGCATGAAGCGCAACGTAGTTTGATCAAAATGCTCACAAGCTTGATGATCGATGTTTGAGGGGGAGTTTGAAGTTCTAAAACTCAGTCATCAAGGGGGAGATTGTTGATGTTTTGCTGACTGGTTTGAGAAGCTGTATGATCACGTCATCAGAAACATGATGCAGATGCATCAACAGGAAGATGATGCAGACGCGGCAACAGAAAGATGATGCATCAGACGCATCAGACAGGACATCAGAAGTCAGAAGTTTATGGAAAGTGTATATATTCAAGGGGGCGTCTTGAATATATTACTTGGAGATAAAGCTCGAGGAAAAAGGAAGATTGAAGCTATTTGGAAAACTTGATGAGATATGGAAATATTAGGTTGATAAGGATCAATCAAAAAGGAATATTTCCTCTTGGCTTTAGGAAACTTGTTAGGATGCCAACTTGGAGAGTTAGGCACGAAATCCTTTAAGTATATTGTCTCTTGGGTCAAGAAAAACATCCCTTGAGACGTGTGAGTTAGTTTGACAAGTGTTGTAGCCGTTTGGCATTTTTGAGAGACAAGGGTGAGAGTTCATCACAAAGTGAGAGTCCTGGGTGTAGATTAGTGTGGCTAATCTTAGGGATCTCATTGTGAGTTAAGAATAGATTGGGGTCGAGCTAAGAGGTTCTTAGAGTCGTGTAACCCCAAATTGGATACTAATTGTACTTGTATTCAAGGAGATTCTTAATAAAGGTTTGAGGTTTAGACACGTTGTCTAACCTTGGTGTATTTTATTGTGTATTGGGGTTTCTCTGCACTTACAGCCAATTCATCCTTGTACCAATTGAGAGCATCTCCATATAAACTCAACGACACCATGCCTAACTTCTCCTCTTCGGTGAAAGAATCTCTCTACTCTCGCAATCCATCCGTATGGATAAGCTCCCTCAAAATTTGGTATCTCAATTCCAATCCTATTGTCACTACGGCAAGGTTCCAGAGTATAGATCGGAACCTGAATTGGTTGTTTGGATGGATTTTGTTCCATATTTTGCTCATCTTCGACTTTGGGTAAACGATCCTGCACCAGATTCTTCAATGCCGTCATCGTGGATTGCATCTTCTCCACGTTCGAGCGAATTCCGCCAACAGAACTCGTCTGAAATGTAGCCGGAAAAGCGATACCGCACCTATTCAGGGGGAAGAAATGATGAATGCGTAGAAGAAGAAATAGATGAAAGACTTACACGTGTCACTTAAGAGACGGCTCTTAAAAACGTTAGTTAAGATACGATTCTTAAGTTATTAGCTAATTTTTATTTATTTTAATTCTTTTTTAAGTTAAGAACCCTTGCTTACATACTGCGTTGGAGATGATCTAAAGGTTTTATAAGCATTTTTTTACATTTTTTTAAACATTTTTTATATATTTTATAAATATTTTTAAAAGGTTTTATAAGGGTTTTTATAATTTATAAATACTAGGTGATTCTCCCGTGCTAATGCACAGATATAAATATTTATAAAATAACTAAATTAAAATTATTGGTTAATGTTAACTTTTATTTATTTATAAGTCTATTTGTTTTGTCAACTATATGTATTGATGTAAATAGAAGATTTTTTTAAATAATTTTAAGATGTTATATATCTTATTAAACATGTTTTTGATATAAGAAATTAGATAGGTACCATTATTTATTTTTAAATTTATTATGTTGCATATATTCTTTCGAATTGAAATACAATTAGCTTTTGGTTCTATTTAGGCTAAAGTTGGGTCGGTTTTCGTCTTAGATTTGTAAAGGTATTTTTGTAAAAAAATTCTATTTGATATATGTTGTTTTGGAAAAATAAAATTTAAAAAACTAAGTTAGATCAATTAGAGTTGCATAAACAAACCATACCAGTAATCTTTTGAAAGTTCATGCATGTATATGGATATTTACAAAAATAAAGATATCATAATAATTAGTTAATATTCACTTTTATTTGTTTATATTTTAAAAGTTTTATGTAATTTATATGTATGAAAAGGAAATGAAATATTATTTTAAATTTATGTGTTATCTTAGTTAGACATGTGATTTTATGTATAAAAATATGGTGAGTCCGGTTCTTCTTTTTTTTTTTAGTTATTTATTTAGATTTATAAATCTATTTTCGTAAAAGTCTATATATTATTATATATGTTTTTGGAAAAAAAATTAAAAAAATACTAAAATGTTGATTAGTTCTCTGCATAAAAGAACCAAACTGATAATTTGGTGAAATTTTATAAACATATTGTCAGAATTATTTATTTTGAATTAACGTTTTTTTAATATAAACGTTATTTGGAATAACTTTAATGTTTTAAACATTTTTTATGTGATATTCTTAACGTTTTTATATATGTAAAATGTTTTTAATGTTTTCAAATACCTTCGGTTTAGTCGTTATCATCTCAGTCTTGATTTATTTGAAATCTTGATAATTTTTATGTTTTTATTTGGAATCGCAATATTTAAACTTATTTTAAAGTTATTTCGTTTTTAATATGATTTAAAAAAGACTTTCTTTTTTTGGAATTAACGTTTTTATATCTAATAAAAATATTTTTATATTTCAAAATTATTTTATTTTTAATATATGACTCTAAAAAGACTTTCCTTTTTTGTAATTTTTGTTTTTATATTTATACAAAAATTATTTTATGTTTTAAAATTATTTCTTTTTATTAATGTGTTTTTGAAAAAGTCATTAAATAAAAATTTAAATTTAAAAGTTTTTAAAAATGGGAATTCTTTTAAAGCTATTTTCTTTTTAGTATTAGTTAAAAAAGACTTTCCTTTTTTAGAATTAACGTTTTTATGTCTAATAAAAATATTTCTATATTTTAAATTTATTTCCTTTTTAATATGATTTTCAAAAACTTTTCCTTTTGTAATTTTCGTTTTGAATATCTATACAAAAAATATTTTATGTTTTTAAATTATTTCCTTTTATTAATGTGTTTAAAAATCATTAAACAAAAAATATATCAAAAGATTTCAGTAATGGCAAAAAAATATAATAATTGGAATTTATTAAAGGTATCTCTGACTCTGTAATCAACCTCGTGAGAATTAACGTGAGCGCGACACGTAGGAAATTCACTTCTCAAATAATATTATAGAGATATGTAATTTTGAGATTATAAGTAAACAGGTATTGTTAATGATATCAAAAAACTGCAACAGCTCAGACGGTAATGCCTTGTATCTTAGGTCTTAAAGGCAAGGGGTTCGAATCTCACGTGAGAAAGTATTCAGTTTTAATTTTTTTTTTATAATAAAACGATGTCGTTTTCAAATTTTCAGGTTTAAAATCGTGAATGTCAACCGACACGTCATCTGCCGGTTTCAGATCAACCTAAAAAATCCGGTCAATGTATGTATTCGCCAATTAATCGTAGTTCAGGTATGAAATTTGAATAAATTCAATATATGGATATGTTTTTGCACAGACTATAGGTACATGTCCGGGTCGGGACCGCAGTGCTTAGTTCGGCGGTTTTCCCTATTCTAATGTATTCTTTAGGAAAGGTGAAGTTGGTGACTGGAAGAATTATCTCACTCCTCATTTGGCCAAAACCATTCGAATGTCGACTACGAGGTTCCGGTTTGATATATTTCAATAAGGTCGTGTTATTTGTTTTCAAAAGTAGATAGATGATCATAAATTCATAATTAAGATGGCAAAAACAAATATTTTATTTTAGATATGTATTTTTAAAACATCAATCCCTCCAATGTATCTGTTTTGCCTCGCTCGCCAAGAACTTTTTACTAAATATTTAAAAATAATCTAGTAAATAAAATTGTCTCTAGAGGCCGGCTAAAAAGTCCAATCGGGTTTAGAGGTAGAAAAAAGAAGCCGAGATGATGCTGAAATCCTAGGCATAGATTCTAACTCCTTTTGGCGGCACTCTTGAAGATTGCCGAAGAACTTCACCGTCTTTAAACAGTTTGAGTTAGCGAGAATGTATGTCATTAGTTGTTTTTCATCTTCTTTTCCTTGATAGTTTTTCCACCTAACAATCTCTAGATGAGACGATAAGCATTGGGGAATAGTACTCGGCTGGTTCCACGAACATGTGGGAGAACCCTGATACCATTACATTAGTAACTTTAATATTTAAATTCATCAAACCTAGATGTGCATATTGAAAGGATGAGGGCACTTACCTTTATGTCGATCGTAAGAATTTTCAGTTTCGGAGAGTTTTGAAGCATAAAAATAAGTGGTTCCAGCCAATATACTGGATTTTGTGAAACAAAGATTAAATCTATGAGCCGAGAGAAATTATTGGCGTTACAACAGGCAACCTGCAACAAAACAAACAAAGAAGATTGGTTGAGGTCTTTGAGGAACAAGGAACAAGGAACAAAGGAGATTATGTAACCGTTACCATTGATTCGGATAAATACAAGCGGAGAAGTCTGGCAGAAGAAAGACACCTCAGAAACTTTCCATCAGGGTTAGGAACATGACTGATGTATACCTCATCAAGGCAAAGCATATTCTCTATCAAACTACAATAGTATCCCCAAGCGTCACTTATGACTAATTGTGTTAATGCAGGGCAATCTATCACCAACGACCCAATCTGATCTTCCTCGCCGCCCCATCTACCAAAACTTGTTAATCTACCATAACTTAATATTTTCAATGAAGGCACTTTCACGGTAAAGTTTGTTAAGTTGTCATCATCATCACGTCGTTCAACCTCCAGTTCGCGGAGAACAGGGGAACTTGATAAAAGCCTAGCAAGAGAATCTTCGTCTTTGTACACAACGTTGAGAAGATCCAGATATAAGAGAGATGGCAGGCTAGCCGGGAAAGAAACATCGACGAGGATCTCGTTGGATAGAGATAAAGAAACGAGCGTGCCGCAGGTGTAAAGGCTATTAGGTTAGCTTGTGGGCTCTCCTATCCAGAGGAGAGCGAAATCTAAATCACTCACGCTGTGGTTAACTGCCTTCTCAACCCACTTTCTTACATCTACGTCAACAGGACATCGTGGACTCAGTTCGACGACCAGGCTTGATAGTACCGGTGCCTTGTGGAGTTGCATTGACTTGTCAATAAACCACCCAAAGCTCTCGCTGTCTTGGTCGTCTCTGAAGTCGAGTTGAGGCAGCATCTGCCAGACGTAACGCCATCGTTTAGACAAGATCGCAGTGGCCGCCGCCTCTTTTGCCGGGACGAGGATTAAGATTCGCAATAGCAAATCGTCGGGCAAATCACATATTCTCAGACAACCTGGAACAATCCTTAGCAAACCCATAGTCTCCATTTCTCATTCACCTAAAAGAATACCACATAACAAGAAGCAAAGATGAATAAAAAACCTCAACTCTGTTTCTAAGCAAGGCAGACAAAGAGCTAATTGATATCCACTTTTCCATCTCCAAATCTCATAGTTACTGATAAAGACTGCTGAAAAATCTGGAATTTATGTATCTAAATCTTTGAGCAATTCAGCACAGAGAGGATAAAGGATGGTTAGAGATTAATAATACAATAAAGCAATATCAACCTGTTCATATTGGTCATCAAATTCTAACCAAAACACTATTCGAAACCCAAATCACGGATGGAACAACGATAATCGAAGCATAAAGGTTGAACCTTTAGAATTACTTGAACAAAACCACCTACAATCATAAAAGAAAGATACGAACGAGGTTTAGGCGAATGCTTACTAGACAAAAGGATTGTTGTTTTTTCTTCTTTATTAAATTAACGAATCAGCAGATCTGATTAAACCCTTGAGAGCCAGAAACCTGGAAACGACAAGATATCGAACCCAAGAGAATGATCAAAGGAACAAAAGTTGAATTTTACCCAAATTTGATATGAAAGGGACGAAAGGATCTGATTTGTAAAACTAGAGAATGATATGAATATTTGAGATAGGACCTCAAGTATATATACATATATAAGATGAAACCGACCTAAGTTCTAATAGGAAAAGGAAATAGATCGGAGAAAAGACAAGTACAAATAGGGAAAAAGGTAATTGTAACAGGGTTTATGGATTGAGGATAGAGACCTAAATTTTTGGGCAAGAGAAGGAAGGAGCGCGACGGATTCTGTTCTGATAAAACAGAGAGACACAAGAGAAAGCCGGCGGCGAAAATACGTGAGAACGCTGAGCCGGTTTTGCGTTTGCGTTTAAAGCCCTGTTTTGTAATAGTACGAGTCTTATCTGTCACGGTCTCGTCATAAATCTGAATGTTTTCTTTCTCTCTCATCAAACGTTATTTAATTAAGAAAAATAAATATATAAACAGAGGAAAAAAACGAACTCGCTTTGCCCCTCCCCGTCCTCTCGGAGATCAAGATCCGTCGCCTCTGCCTACTCCAAAATCCAAAGGTTTAACCTTTTGTTTGAAGTTTGTGAAATCCTAAAGGGAGATGCCAATTTAGAGAAGCAGAGTGAGAGAGAGAGAGAAACCAGCAATTCAACTTAGGTAAAAGTAATCCTGGTTGCTCCAAAGATGGGAGGGGGTGTAAACACCATGACGGGAAGCACTTGATGAAGAATTTCGTCAACCAGATTGACAAGCTTTTTCATAAGAAAGAGGAATTTAGAAAATTCAGAGTTCTCCTTCATTGTTTGAAATCTGGAAAAGAGTAAAACATAAGAGTATGAATCAAGAATTCATAGATGCTTGCTTCGTAAGAATCAATCATTGAATTTACAGTTTTCGTAATCTGCTCGACATCCTAATATGTATCCGAACCGTTTGGTTTTAGGCTCTGCAATCCAGAGTTCTTGTCGAAGCATATTATAGGCGAGTCCTGGGCATAAAAACCGGACCCAAAGAACCGAACCGAACCGAACCGAATTAGAAAAAACCGAACCGAACCGGAACCGATCTAAATATCCGAATGGGTTCTATATTTTTATATCCGAAAATCCGGAACCGAACCGGGAATCGAATGGGTACATTAAGTATCCAAAATATAATTATATATCCAAAATATTTGTTGTATTTATACTTTAAATAACTTAAATACTCAAAATTTTAATTATAAATCAAATATATTAGTTATGTTTAGAACAAAATAACTAAAATACTCAAAATATTTGAAAATTTTTAGTTATATTTATCAAATTTTAATTATTTTAGAAATTTTTTAGATAATTTGGATATCCGGAACCGATCCGGACCCGAACGGAACCGAACCAAACCCGAACCAAAAAAAGCAAAATACCCGAATGGATTATATTCTCTAGAACCGAAATATCCGAACCCGAAAAGAACCGACCCGAATCCGAACGGGTACCCGAATGCCCAGGCCTACTAGAGACCATGATTCTGAACCATCATGTAGACCGAAGAACTTGATATGCTAACCGCGCAACCGAGAATCGTTACGCCGGGATAGAAGAACATTTCCGGTTCAGATTTTGTTCCGTTTATTGGGAAGTCACTTTATATGATTTAAAAACTTTATATGCTTTAAAAAAAACTTTGGAATTTAGAAAATTCATACAATTATTGACTATAATAACTTAATTCAATATGGCTACTTTGTTCAAATATTAGAATCACAACAGGATCCAAATGAAACTTTGATTAAGAAAAAGAAACCATAATTTCAACTAAAAAAAATATGCATAAGCCATTATTTAGCGGATAAATGTAGGAAATCATTTTTAAACCTCAATTAATATTTGTACATTAATTCTTCGTTAAGAAAAATATAATAATTTTTTCATGCTTCTTGGTTTAAAACATACTATTAATCATTTCTACTACTATTTGGGTCTTTTAAATGTTAAAACTTTATTATATTGATTATTTCTTCACATTCAATATAGTATATATTATTATGAAATCATTAAAATAAAACAGTATATGCATTACTACTATAAAATTTTGAAAAACATATAAAAGATTAAGATTGCCTACAAATTTTAAAAACGTATAAAAACATATATGCAATTTTGAAGACATATTCTCGCTTACATTTATACTACACGTATACAATGAAGAACTTACTAAATATATTATTTGATACGAGCGTTGAATCAAAAAACTTTTGAGGGAGAGATAAAAACTATTGCAAATAGTTAAACTGAATTTATTTTAATTAATTGATAAAAATAATTAATAAAAATAACTTCATATATATTGTGCCCAAAAATTGATTATTCATACATTAATGTATCACATCAATAACTTCTAATTTTCTAAAAAAAAATTAAAAAAAAATATTTTATTTTTTTATATTAAAGAAATATATAAAGGCTTTTGGATTCATATAAGGGCAATTCTCAAAAATAGCACACTTTCATGTTTTCATCTCAAAAATAGCACATCAAGGTGAAAGAGACAAAAATAGCATTCGTTAAAGAAGAAAAAGACTATTTTACCCTTAATTCTCATTCGTTTTTTTCAATCTTGTAACTCTAAACCCTAAACCCTAAAATTTAAACTCTAATTAATGGTTTGTGAACCCAAATTCATTAGTGTAATACATTTAAAAATGATTAAAATGTGCTATTATTATCACTTTTACCCTAATGTGGTATTTTGGTGACATAAACATGAAAGTGTGCTATTGAAGGGTATTTCTTTTCATTATAATTACAACTAATATTACATACAGTCTTTTGCAGTCTAAAATAATAAATATATAAGTAATACAACATGGGCGTAGCCCTGCAGAATGAACAATGTTCATTCCTATAACTAGGATAATTTCCTCAATTTGATTTTACAACCTTCTCTCTCTTTTAAGAAACCCTATAATTATTTATTAATATTTCTTCTACTAAGAAACTCATTTTAACAACTCACAATTACATCCAATGGAGATGCTCTTATAGCCTCTTTTCTGAACATCGAAACCAAATATCAAAACCCAGAAAGAGATAAAACAATGAATCATCTCACACAAAGAGATTGAAACAAGAACGAGTTTACAAGTTACTCAAAAGTTCAAAACCAACTTGCCGCTGTATATGGTGTGTCACCGGCAGGAACCTACATAGAGGAGAAAAAAATCAAAATCATCCAACTAAATCTCAAAAACATAATCCTAGACTGATATTGGGATAATCGAAGAACTACTTTGCATCAATCGATCCTTAAAAACCTAAATTTTTTTTAGTAAAGCCCAGATCTAAGCTCGATTGAACACTGTCCACGATTCACTAAGTAGATGAAATCAAGTAACAGAAGGAAGAAAGAATACGGCTTCGATGTTGGAATCTCCGGGTTTGTCAAGGACGTATTCATGTTTGTCTTGTTCTTTGATTGTCCTGAGGAAGAGATGGAGAGGCGTCTGTTGGGCCGAAACCAGGTTAATACGATATGAAAAGCTCTGTCACTTTATTCTGTCTAGGCTCTTTGTTCCATTCTACGTTACATAAATATTGATTGTCGCCTCCGTTTCTGTTATTGAAGGGGAGAGAGGATGACAATATTGAGACTATAAGGAAGCGTTTCAAGGTGTTTCTTGAATCTAGCTTACCAGTGATTCAGTACTACGAAGCTAAGGGGAAAGTCCGGAAGATAAAATCTTGCTCTTGTTTAATTGCATTAAGGTCCAGCGTTTGTAAGTTGTAACAAAGTATTGTTGTTCTACTTTACATTCAGATTCATGCCGCAAAGCCCATTGAAGATGTATTTCAGGAGGTGAAGGCAGTCTTTTCTCCTGAAGCTGAGAAGGTAAAAACCAATAATAGTTGTGCTATTCTCTAATTCCCACAATTTACTTCGAAGATATATTTCACCACGCAAGTCTTCATCTTATTAAGCCTCCCAATCATTTCATTTTATGTTGATAGGAAATTAAAAACACATCTTTTTTTACTTTAGCTTTTTTATATTATTGTTTTTCCATTTTAGTGTTACATATATAAAAACAATAAGTAATTGTTCTAATTGTATTGAATTTTCCTGTTTTTTCTTAATTTCCATTTTAGTGTTACATTCAAATAAAAATAAAATATTGCTCTAAAACTAAAATAAAACTAAAATGTTTTCAAATAAAAATAAAATATTGCTCTAAAACTAAAATAAAACTAAAATGTTACATTCTAGTAGTCTTACTATTATGAAAAACCGTAAGTAATGTTGCTCTAATGGCATTAATTTTTTTTTTTACTTTAAAAGTGACTTTTATTTGTTATAGTTGCAAAATTATACCTAATTTGATTAATTAATTAATTAAAGATTATGTAAATAATTATATATTTCGTTTTATGTTAATAAGAAATTAAAAACGTATTTTTTATTAGTTTAGCTTTTTCATATTATTGTTTTTCCATTTTAGTGTTACATATATTAAAAATAGTAATCAATTGTTCTAATGGTATTTAGTTTTTCTGTTTTTTTCTTTTTTCCATTTTAGTGTTACATTTATGAAAACAATAAGTAATGTTGCTTCAATGGTACTGATTTTCCTTTTTTTGTTACTGAAGTCAAATTATACATAATTTTTATTAATTAATTAATTATAAATGATGTAATTAATTATATACGATGACGTGTACCAATATGTCACTACAAGAAAACATAGTTTTTAGGAGGGCCGAATTCGTGGCAAATTCGTGGCAAATCGAGAGTAGCAACGAATTTGCCACGAAAACTTAATCGTCGGTAATCGATCGTCGCGAAAGCAAATTCGTCGCAAATTCCTCGTTAATGTTGGGAGATCCAGATTTCGTCGTAACATCGTCGTTAATAGTGTCGTCGTAAATTCGTCGTTAAATAGCGAGACACATAATTCGTCGTAAATCCGTGGCAAATTGAGAGGAAAACAATCGTAGTAAATTCGTAGCAAAATAATAATCGTCGTAAAATCGTGGCAAATTGAAGGGAAAAAAATCGTAGTAAATTCGTAGCAAAATAATAATCGTCGTAAATTCGTGGCAAATTGAGGAGAAAATAATCGTAGTAAATTCGTGGCAAACTAAAAAACCGTCGCAAAACCGTTGCAACAGAGTTCGTCCTTAAATCGTGGCAAACTTATTTTCGTCGTAAATAC
>JAHZTW010000001.1:180240801-180258465 GCA_020283515.1 Alliaria petiolata
AAAAAAAAAAAAAAAAAAAAAAAAAAAAAAAAAAAAAAAAAAAAAAAAAAAAAAAAAAAAAAAAAAAAAAAAAAAAAAAAAAAAAAAAAAAAAAAAAAAAAAAAAAAAAAAAAAAAAAAAAAAAAAAAAAAAAAAAAAAAAAAAAAAAAAAAAAAAAAAAAAAAAAAAAAAAAAAAAAAAAAAAAAAAAAAAAAAAAAAAAAAAAAAAAAAAAAAAAAAAAAAAAAAAAAAAAAAAAAAAAAAAAAAAAAAAAAAAAAAAAAAAACACGAGCTAGTAGCTCAAGGATATGGGGTGGCGAGTTAGTAACTCAAAATGTGTCCTGAAACATGAGTTAACCGCAAGCGAACAAGAAAAGGAAAAGAAGAATGAAGAGCCAATTTCATAAGAGGAGAAGAGTGAATTAGAGGTTGTGGACATCAATGAGTCCAGTCTCCCTTGCCGTTTTGTGCGATATCTTGCATTCTCTTTTGGAACACGGTAACCCTAAACACTCTAAAAGCTCCACTTTTAAATTAGCCTCATATTTACCAAGCCTCGTTTACTAAGCTAGTGTTTTTAACAAGAAGCTCACGCCACCTCTAATTGAATGTAGAGAGTCTATTGTCTTGAACTTAGATTTTTCTGGGATTGTAAGTCGTATGGTTTTGAGGTTGGTGAACTTTGTTGGAGAGGTTTTCGGTAAGGTTGTGTATCTCTTATTCTAAAGTATGTGGTCTGCAGATATTGGTCTATTCATGGTTTCTGAGATTTTGCGAGTATCCACCGATTTCTCTATGTCTTGATTTTAGTTTTGTTTGAGGACAAACAAAGATCTAAGTCTGGGGGAATTAATATGTTGAGATTTTGCCCATACTAACCTTAGTATCTGATTACTTTCTAGAGTTTTTGAGTGTATTTCAGGAGATTCTAGGTAGCTATGGAGCTGATATTGGAGTTTGGAGCAACTGAAGCCTTTGGAGCAGAAAAGAATCAGAATTGAAGAAAAGAAGACAAATCCTGCGAAGTACTACCAACTCCAATCAGCGAGCACATGCTCCCGATTTATGGCCACCTAGCGAGTACCTGCTCGTCGCCGGAGAAAATAAAGGGAAGAAGATTTGACCTAATCCTGGTGCCGAAAATAATAGGAGCAGCCGCCTAAGAGATCCGATATATATACTCCTCTCTAGTCTTAGGTTTTTATCATCTTATCTTTTATCTTTGCTTTTGCTTTTAGCTTAAACACATCTTAGAGCTTTCTACTTGTAAGGGAGAAGATTTCTGCTACAATTCTGAGAAGATTTTTGAACCCTAGTACCTCTTTATTTACGGTTTTAATGCAGTCTTTTTATTTTATTGTTTTGCTTTCTTCTTTCATTATGCTTGAGTAGATCTCTTAGTTAGGTTAGGGTTTTCAAAGAAATTCATGAGCTAGGGATTAAACACAAATAGGCAAATAAAATCGATGTCTTCACCCTTGTTGTTCTTAATGCTTAAATCGAATTGATCACTTGATTTATTGATATTAGGTTTAACTTAGACAACGACAGTTGCTAGGTTGCTAGAAGAAACATTGGTGAGCAATTTGTTCTATGCCTGCGAAAGTAGATGTGTAGGAGAATTGTGAACATATTAAACCTAATCTATAATGCTTGTTTGCGATTTCTAGAGCCAATGACAGTTAGGATTTTTAGGTCGTTAGACAAAGTTATTGATGCCACGACAGTGGATCAGTATTATCTTTATGTTTGAGTTCTAGACTTGTGCTGAATTGTGCATGAATAGTTGTTTGACCCATTGCTCTGGATTGCCTGCGAATTGCCTTGACCTAACGCTTTCTCATTATTGATTTACAACCAATTTCGATTTATTACTTGTTATTCACGATACCGAACTACATCTTGATTGTCTTAGCTTTTGATTTAGCTCATTAAACCATAGTGTAAGCTTGGTCTTCGTGGGATCGACCCCTGAGTACTACTACGATTTTCTGTGCACTTGCAGTAGGAAAATTAGGGTTTAAAACTCGTGTATCAAGTTTTTGGCGCCGTTGCCGGGGACCAAATTTTTACCTTTGGTTTACGGCTAAATTTCTAGACTAAGAACCCTACTAAACTCGCTTTCTTTTCTTCTTTGTTTTTGTGTTTCAGGTGCATGTCCACAAGGAGCAAAAACAACGAGGACCTTCTTAGCTTAACGAACGCCGAGCTAGCAAGGAGAGAGCGGGAGAACAGGAGACGCAACACACCCGTTCAGGAACCAGAAACGTCTGACACCGCCAACTCAGAGATGGGCGACCAAACAGACATTGCGGCTCAGCTGCAACAACTTCAGACAGCCATGGAGCAGCTTCGTTTGCAACAGGAGAGGCAACTCGTGCAACAACCAGCTTTCGGAGATAAGGATGCAGCACACGCCTTTTACCAAGACCGGTCCGCGATTGTTACTCCGGCCATTCAGAGGCAAGATTATGAGATCAAGCGTCAGATGATTGCCCTCGTGAAGCAACACCTGTTTCACGGTCTGCCTGCTGAGATTCCGATGGATCACATCGAGAACATCGAAGAGATCTGTAGCACAACCGGCTCCAATGGTGTGCCTCCAGATTTCTTGAAGTGCAAGCTTTTCCCCTTCTCTCTTGCGGGAAAAGCATCACGGTGGTTAAAGTCTTTACCACCAGGCTCTCTACCAACTTGGGCTGATGCGCGAGCAGCCTTCTTGGATAAGTTCTACACAAAATCTAAGACCGCAGCCTTGAGGAACAAGATATCCTCATTCGACCAACAATCCGGCGAGTCCTTCAATAAAGCATGGGAGCGGTTCAAGGAGTACAAGCGTGAGTGCCCTCACCATGGGTTTAGCGACGAGCAGCTGCTCAGCACCTTCTATGATGGAGTAGATTGGGACTACAGAAACGCCCTTAATGCAGCCAGTAATGGAGACTTCTACACCAAGTCGAAAGAAGGAGCTCTGGAGCTGATTGAGAACCTTGCCGCGAGTTCCAGCAACAAAAGCCTGGAGTATGATAGATCAAAGAAGGTCAACAGCGTGGAGTCCAAGCAGATTGCGGAGCTCGCAGCCAAGGTTAACCTTCTCTTGAAGGGCAACCAGAAATCGGTCCACTTTGTGGATGAGAATGGAGAAGCACCCTTCGCTCAAATCTATGAGGGAGAAACCGGTGATGACCGGATGGAGGTCAACTATGTCAATGGACAAGGTTTCGGACAGAACCGCGGTTTCAACAACCAAGGTTTCAATACTCACGCGAACCTGTCCTATAGGAGCACCAATGTGGAGAATCCGCAAGATCAGGTTTATCCTAAGCAAGGAAATCAGCCACAGATGGGTTTTCAGAAAGGGTACCCCAACAACTACCAGGGCAGGCCATTCGTCCCTAATCAAAACCGATTCCAAGGAGGAAATCAACCGAGGCAACCCTACAACAACACGTAGCCTTCTCCTCCAGCAACCAGTTCTCAAGATGAGCTGGAAAACATGATGCAGCAGTTGATGGCAAGTCACCAAAAGGCGGCCGTAGAGATCAACTCCAAGGTTGACACTATGTATGTCGATCTTAATGGGAAGTATGAGGCTGTGTGGACACATATGAAGCAGCTCGACGTTCAGATTGCACAGACGGCTGAAGCAATCAAAAGGACACCAGGAACTTTGCCTGGAAAAGTTGAAACACCCAGGAAGGAGTTCGTCAATGCCATTGAACTGAGAAGTGGAAAGACACTCCACGATGCTGCAGCTTCGAGATCGGCAAAAGGAAAAGAGGCAGCGACGGAGCACCTGCTCTCACCCAGCGAGCACCTGCTCGGTGGAGATCATCGTATCCAGGAAAAGGGCGAAACAAGCAACCATACAGCTCACACTGGGACATCATCCTCACCCTTCGATGTTCTAGAAGACGATACGGTGGAGCACCCCAGGGAATCCGCGGAGCACGTGCTCGGCCAGACTACACCATCCACTTCTACCCCAAAATCGACAGCAATTCCAGAGAGGGTGTACAAACCCAAGGTGCCCTATCTTGTCCCTCCAAAGAAGTCTCGCAAGGACTTAGAGGATGTTAAGTGCAGGGAGATGCTCAAGGATCTTACGATTAAGCTCCCTCTAACTGATGCTGTCCAGATGATACCTGCTCTAAAGAGGTATATGAAAACTCTGGTCTCGGGAAAAGTCGCTGAGGAAGAGAAAGTGATGGCAATCTCGAAGGAATGCAGTGATGTGCTGCAAAACAAGGTGTTAAAGAAGAGAGGTGATCCAGGGCGATTTGTTCTGTCTGTTGTGATCGGCCCTATGACCTTTGCTTGCTCTCTCTGCGACCTCGGTTCCAGCGTGAACCTCATGCCTTATTCGGTGGCTAAGCGGTTGGGTTTCACTAAGTTTAAGCCCACGCGAATTTCGTTGGTCTTTGCTGATAGATCAACCAAGCTACCCAAGGGAGTTTTGGAGGACCTTCATGTGCGAATTGGAGACACACTCATAGTTCTAGAACTCGAGGAAGAACTGAAGGATCCTCTCATCTTGAGCCGACCATTCCTATGCACAGCTGGTGCACTTATTGACGTAAGGAATGGAGTGATTGATCTTCAGCTAGGCGATATGGTGATGACCTTCGAAATGGACAAGTTGCTGAAGAAGCCGATGCTGGATGGACAGACCTTCACTGTGGAAGGCGCAGACGATGTTTTTGATGAGGCAGCTGAAGAACTTCTTTGCCCGGATCCCCTTGAGACCGCCTTAACCCTAGCCGAGAGAGAACATGGTTTCTTAAGTGAGGATGCTGATAGGTTCGCCAAGATGCTAGATTCCAGCCGGCGAATAGAACAGATGGTGGCGTACATGAGTCTGGAAAATGAGGAGAAATCGGAAGCAACAGAGGGAGCACCTGCTCCGATCTCGCGAGCACCTGCTCCGCCTCTCGATCCGATAGATGACCCTTGGAGCGAATTAAAGGCACCCAAATTGGAGCTTAAAACCCTACCAGCCGGGCTCAGGTACGCATTCCTTGGAACAAACTCTACTTACCAGGTGATTGTAAATGCTGATTTGAATAATGTGGAAGTGGCCTTATTTTTATGTGAGCTTAGAAAGTATAGAAAAGCTATAGGGTATTCGCTTGATGATATCACTGGCATCTCTCCTGATCTTTGCATGCATAGGATACATCTAGAAGATGAATCGATGAGCTCTATAGAACATCAGAGGAGGTTAAATCCGAATCTAAAAGATGTTGTTAAGAAGGAGATAATGAAACTTCTAGAGGCTGGTGTGATTTATGCTATTTCTGATAGTACTTGGGTTAGTCCTGTTCATAAAGTTCCTAAGAAAGGTGGAATCACTGTGATAAAGAATGATAGGAATGAATTGATACCGACTAGGACCATAACCGGCCATAGAATGTGCATTGATTATCGCAAGCTGAATGCCGCGACTCGCAAAGATCACTTCCCTTTACCCTTCATTGATCAGACGCTTGAGAGACTTGCTAACCATCCATACTACTACTTTTTAGACGGTTATTCAGGTTTCTTTCAGATCCTTTTTCACCCGGACGATCAAGAGAAGACGACATTCACATGTCCTTATGGCACATTCGCCTACCGGCGAATGCCATTCGGTTTGTGCAACGCCCCAGCAACCTTCCAGCGATGCATGATGTCCATTTTCACCGACCTAATCGAAGACATCATGGAGGTGTTCATGGACGATTTCTCGGTGTATGGAAACTCTTTCTCTGACTGTTTGTCTAATCTATGCAGGGTACTTAAGCGATGTGAGGAAAAGCATCTAGTTCTGAACTGGGAGAAGTGCCACTTCATGGTCAGGAATGGCATTGTACTAGGACATCGCATATCTGAGGATGGCATCGAGGTGGACAAAGCCAAGATCGAGGTCATGATGAACTTGCAACCGCCTACTTCAGTCAAGGGAATCCGAAGCTTTTTAGGCCATGCCGGTTTCTACAGACGCTTCATCAAGGACTTCTCTAAGATCGCCAGGCCTCTCACACGCCTTCTCTGCAAGGAGGTGAAGTTCGAATTCGATGATGCATGTCTCGAGGCTTTTCACACAATTAAGGGAGCACTTGTTAGCGCACCCATTGTGCAACCGCCGGATTGGAGCCTACCTTTCGAGGTTATGACAGATGCTAGCGACTATGCAGTAGGTGCGGTTCTCGGCCAAAGAAGGGAGAAGAAGCTCCATGTGATCTATTACGCCAGCCGTACCCTAGATGAAGCCCAGTGCAAATACGCCACAACAGAGAAGGAGCTCCTAGCTGTTGTCTTCGCTTTTGAGAAGTTTCGGTCCTATCTCGTCGGATCGAAGGTCATAGTTCACACTGATCATGCGGCGCTCAAGTACCTCTTGAACAAGAAAGATGCTAAGCCGCGACTACTTCGGTGGATTCTTCTCCTCCAGGAATTCGATTTGGAAATCAAAGACAAGAAGGGAATAGATAATGGAGCTGCCGACCATTTATCTAGGATGCGGATTGATGAAGAACTTCCTCTCGACGACAGCCTCCCGGAAGAACAGATCTACTCGATCGGCGTTTACCAGGTCAAGGAAGCACGTGCTCCCACCCAGCGAGCACCTGCTCAGCCCGAATTCTGCAACCAAATCGAAAGCGGCCAACGTCCTAAAATTTCTTGGTTTGGCGAGATTGCAAATTATCTAGCTGCTGATCTGGAACCGCACGGCTTTGTGGGCAACAAAAGGAAGAAATTCCTTAAGGATATCCGCCATTACTTCTGGGATGATCTGTACCTATACAAGTATTGCCCAGATGGAGTATTTAGAAGATGCGTAGCTGAGGAGGAGATACCAGAGATTCTGTTTCACTGTCACGGCTCTTCCTATGTCGGACACTTCGCCACTTTCAAGACAGTCTCCAAGGTTTTGCAAGCTGGATATTGGTGGCCTACGATGTTTAAGGATGCTCAGCGCTTTATCTCTAGATGTGATTCATGCCAGCGACAGGGCAACATCAGCAAGCGCAACGAGATGCCACAGAACTTCATTCTCGAAGTCGAGGTCTTTGATGTATGGGGTATCGATTTTATGGGTCCATTCCCATCTTCTTTCGGGAATGAGTATATACTTGTGGCGGTGGATTACGTGTCCAAGTGGGTTGAGGCATTGGCGAGTCCCACAAACGATGCACGAGTGGTGATCAAGATGTTCAAGTCCATCATTTTCCCTAGTTTTGGTGTTCCGCGAGTTGTCATCAGCGATGGAGGCTCTCACTTCATCAACAAGATCTTCGAGAATCTGCTGCGAAAGAATGGTGTAAAACACAAGGTAGCCACGCCTTACCATCCGCAAACGAGTGGGCAAGTTGAGATCTCTAACCGCGAAATCAAGAGCATCCTCCAGAAGACTGTGGGCACAACTCGGAAGGACTGGGCTTCCAAGCTAGACGATGCTCTATGGGCTTACCGGACTGCTTACAAAACGCCACTCGGGACCACACCATTCCACCCCGTCTATGGCAAAGCCTGTCATCTCCCCGTTGAGCTTGAGTTTAAAGCTGCATGGGCGGTTAAGTTGCTCAACTATGACATCAAACCAGCTTCAGAAAGGCGCATGATGCAGCTACATGAGCTACAAGATATTAGGCATCTCGTCTATGAGAACTCGAAGATCTACAAGGAGCGAACCAAAGCCTATCATGACAAGCGCATTCTCGCTCGCAACTTCGCTCCCAACGACCAAGTTCTACTCTTCAACTCTCGGCTGAAGCTGTTTCCCGAGAAGTTGCGATCACGATGGTCTGGCCCTTTTACAATCAAGGAAGTACGACCTTATGGAGCTGTGGTGTTGCTGGACGACAAGGGGAGAGAATTCGTTGTCAACGGTCAGCGTGTGAAGCCATATCTCGCTGATTCATCTATCGCACAAGGGGAATCCTTTCCCTTAAGCGACCCGCCCCAAGCCTAATCAGTTCACCAAAGTCAAGCTAGTGACTTAAACCAAGCGATGAGTGGGAGGCAACCCACTAGTAAGTGTTTTTACTTTAATTTGTTTTCTTTTGCTATTGATTTTTGGTTTTGGTTTTCCTTGTTCCAGTAAAAAAAAAAACCGGGAGAGCACCCGCTTCTGTTTCGGAGCTCCTGCTCCTCCTTGGTGCTCTGCCTTGCCGACCCAGGTACGTTTTCTACGACTCTTCTCTAGCTTATTTTCACACCGAGACGGTGTGAAGTAAGTCCGGGGGAGGGTCATGCCTTGAGTCAGTATTTTATTGAGTCATTTTGGTTTTCTATTTAGAGTCAGTTTGTTATGTGGTCAAATCAAAACTTGTGGGGATTAGGACCAAAATCTATGATGAGCTTTTAACCACTTATGAATTTGACCATCTTTCTAGTGAACATTGCTGCAGAATTTAGAATACAGAGACGAGCTGAGGCTTCTTCACATTCGGATCCTTCCTCCAGGCCAGAAAACTTCAATCCCTTTAAGGTTTCATCGGATAGGCTTTAGAGTCTATTTTATTTGGACTTAATTTGGACTTTAATTCTTCTTGTTATAGGCACTAGGGTTAGAAAACGTGTTACATTATATATTCAGGACTTCTTATCCCTTTTGCCACTCTTGCTGATCCTGAATAGCTAGCTTTTAGTTAGTACCTCACCCTGACCCTAACCTCTTTTTGTACCACATGCACTCGTATTTTTCTTTTCTCATTCATGCAGATATGTGCAAAAAGGTCGGGGAGAAAAGGACTACCGCGACTTCTGATTCACTCTTGCTGAAGAAGACGTCACGAGAAAGCTAAAGAAAAGTTGCGAGCGCATGCTCGCCAGCTCGGAGCACCTGCTCCAGAAAAGAAACAAGTTTAAAAACAACCTGCTGGGGTATGAGGACAAAAGGATCATATTTTGCCGAAGGACACATACAATGTAAAGCCCCCCCCCCCTATCCGCATTCTTTTTATTCCAAAAAAAAAAAAAAAAAAAAAAAAAAAAAAAACACGAGCTAGTAGCTCAAGGATATGGGGTGGCGAGTTAGTAACTCAAAATGTGTCCTGAAACATGAGTTAACCGCAAGCGAACAAGAAAAGGAAAAGAAGAATGAAGAGCCAATTTCATAAGAGGAGAAGAGTGAATTAGAGGTTGTGGACATCAATGAGTCCAGTCTCCCTTGCCGTTTTGTGCGATATCTTGCATTCTCTTTTGGAACACGGTAACCCTAAACACTCTAAAAGCTCCACTTTTAAATTAGCCTCATATTTACCAAGCCTCGTTTACTAAGCTAGTGTTTTTAACAAGAAGCTCACGCCACCTCTAATTGAATGTAGAGAGTCTATTGTCTTGAACTTAGATTTTTCTGGGATTGTAAGTCGTATGGTTTTGAGGTTGGTGAACTTTGTTGGAGAGGTTTTCGGTAAGGTTGTGTATCTCTTATTCTAAAGTATGTGGTCTGCAGATATTGGTCTATTCATGGTTTCTGAGATTTTGCGAGTATCCACCGATTTCTCTATGTCTTGATTTTAGTTTTGTTTGAGGACAAACAAAGATCTAAGTCTGGGGGAATTAATATGTTGAGATTTTGCCCATACTAACCTTAGTATCTGATTACTTTCTAGAGTTTTTGAGTGTATTTCAGGAGATTTTAGGTAGCTATGGAGCTGATATTGGAGTTTGGAGCAATTGAAGCCTTTGGAGCAGAAAAGAATCAGAATTGAAGAAAAGAAGACAAATCCTGTGAAGTACTACCAACTCCAATCAGCGAGCACATGCTCCCGATTTATGGCCACCTAGCGAGTACCTGCTCGTCGCCGGAGAAAATAAAGGGAAGAAGATTTGACCTAATCCTGGTGCCGAAAATAATAGGAGCAGCCGCCTAAGAGATCCGATATATATACTCCTCTCTAGTCTTAGGTTTTTATCATCTTATCTTTTATCTTTGCTTTTGCTTTTAGCTTAAACACATCTTAGAGCTTTCTACTTGTAAGGGAGAAGATTTCTGCTACAATTCTGAGAAGATTTTTGAACCCTAGTACCTCTTTATTTACGGTTTTAATGCAGTCTTTTTATTTTATTGTTTTGCTTTCTTCTTTCATTATGCTTGAGTAGATCTCTTAGTTAGGTTAGGGTTTTCAAAGAAATTCATGAGCTAGGGATTAAACACAAATAGGCAAATAAAATCGATGTCTTCACCCTTGTTGTTCTTAATGCTTAAATCGAATTGATCACTTGATTTATTGATATTAGGTTTAACTTAGACAACGACAGTTGCTAGGTTGCTAGAAGAAACATTGGTGAGCAATTTGTTCTATGCCTGCGAAAGTAGATGTGTAGGAGAATTGTGAACATATTAAACCTAATCTATAATGCTTGTTTGCGATTTCTAGAGCCAATGACAGTTAGGATTTTTAGGTCGTTAGACAAAGTTATTGATGCCACGACAGTGGATCAGTATTATCTTTATGTTTGAGTTCTAGACTTGTGCTGAATTGTGCATGAATAGTTGTTTGACCCATTGCTCTGGATTGCCTGCGAATTGCCTTGACCTAACGCTTTCTCATTATTGATTTACAACCAATTTCGATTTATTACTTGTTATTCACGATACCGAACTACATCTTGATTGTCTTAGCTTTTGATTTAGCTCATTAAACCATAGTGTAAGCTTGGTCTTCGTGGGATCGACCCCTGAGTACTACTACGATTTTCTGTGCACTTGCAGTAGGAAAATTAGGGTTTAAAACTCGTGTATCAAGTTTTTGGCGCCGTTGCCGGGGACCAAATTTTTACCTTTGGTTTACGGCTAAATTTCTAGACTAAGAACCCTACTAAACTCGCTTTCTTTTCTTCTTTGTTTTTGTGTTTCAGGTGCATGTCCACAAGGAGCAAAAACAACGAGGACCTTCTTAGCTTAACGAACGCCGAGCTAGCAAGGAGAGAGCGGGAGAACAGGAGACGCAACACACCCGTTCAGGAACCAGAAACGTCTGACACCGCCAACTCAGAGATGGGCGACCAAACAGACATTGCGGCTCAGCTGCAACAACTTCAGACAGCCATGGAGCAGCTTCGTTTGCAACAGGAGAGGCAACTCGTGCAACAACCAGCTTTCGGAGATAAGGATGCAGCACACGCCTTTTACCAAGACCGGTCCGCGATTGTTACTCCGGCCATTCAGAGGCAAGATTATGAGATCAAGCGTCAGATGATTGCCCTCGTGAAGCAACACCTGTTTCACGGTCTGCCTGCTGAGATTCCGATGGATCACATCGAGAACATCGAAGAGATCTGTAGCACAACCGGCTCCAATGGTGTGCCTCCAGATTTCTTGAAGTGCAAGCTTTTCCCCTTCTCTCTTGCGGGAAAAGCATCACGGTGGTTAAAGTCTTTACCACCAGGCTCTCTACCAACTTGGGCTGATGCGCGAGCAGCCTTCTTGGATAAGTTCTACACAAAATCTAAGACCGCAGCCTTGAGGAACAAGATATCCTCATTCGACCAACAATCCGGCGAGTCCTTCAATAAAGCATGGGAGCGGTTCAAGGAGTACAAGCGTGAGTGCCCTCACCATGGGTTTAGCGACGAGCAGCTGCTCAGCACCTTCTATGATGGAGTAGATTGGGACTACAGAAACGCCCTTAATGCAGCCAGTAATGGAGACTTCTACACCAAGTCGAAAGAAGGAGCTCTGGAGCTGATTGAGAACCTTGCCGCGAGTTCCAGCAACAAAAGCCTGGAGTATGATAGATCAAAGAAGGTCAACAGCGTGGAGTCCAAGCAGATTGCGGAGCTCGCAGCCAAGGTTAACCTTCTCTTGAAGGGCAACCAGAAATCGGTCCACTTTGTGGATGAGAATGGAGAAGCACCCTTCGCTCAAATCTATGAGGGAGAAACCGGTGATGACCGGATGGAGGTCAACTATGTCAATGGACAAGGTTTCGGACAGAACCGCGGTTTCAACAACCAAGGTTTCAATACTCACGCGAACCTGTCCTATAGGAGCACCAATGTGGAGAATCCGCAAGATCAGGTTTATCCTAAGCAAGGAAATCAGCCACAGATGGGTTTTCAGAAAGGGTACCCCAACAACTACCAGGGCAGGCCATTCGTCCCTAATCAAAACCGATTCCAAGGAGGAAATCAACCGAGGCAACCCTACAACAACACGGAGCCTTCTCCTCCAGCAACCAGTTCTCAAGATGAGCTGGAAAACATGATGCAGCAGTTGATGGCAAGTCACCAAAAGGCGGCCGCAGAGATCAACTCCAAGGTTGACACTATGTATGTCGATCTTAATGGGAAGTATGAGGCTGTGTGGACACATATGAAGCAGCTCGACGTTCAGATTGCACAGACGGCTGAAGCAATCAAAAGGACACCAGGAACTTTGCCTGGAAAAGTTGAAACACCCAGGAAGGAGTTCGTCAATGCCATTGAACTGAGAAGTGGAAAGACACTCCACGATGCTGCAGCTTCGAGATCGGCAAAAGGAAAAGAGGCAGCGACGGAGCACCTGCTCTCACCCAGCGAGCACCTGCTCGGTGGAGATCATCGTATCCAGGAAAAGGGCGAAACAAGCAACCATACAGCTCACACTGGGACATCATCCTCACCCTTCGATGTTCTAGAAGACGATACGGTGGAGCACCCCAGGGAATCCGCGGAGCACGTGCTCGGCCAGACTACACCATCCACTTCTACCCCAAAATCGACAGCAATTCCAGAGAGGGTGTACAAACCCAAGGTGCCCTATCTTGTCCCTCCAAAGAAGTCTCGCAAGGACTTAGAGGATGTTAAGTGCAGGGAGATGCTCAAGGATCTTACGATTAAGCTCCCTCTAACTGATGCTGTCCAGATGATACCTGCTCTAAAGAGGTATATGAAAACTCTGGTCTCGGGAAAAGTCGCTGAGGAAGAGAAAGTGATGGCAATCTCGAAGGAATGCAGTGATGTGCTGCAAAACAAGGTGTTAAAGAAGAGAGGTGATCCAGGGCGATTTGTTCTGTCTGTTGTGATCGGCCCTATGACCTTTGCTTGCTCTCTCTGCGACCTCGGTTCCAGCGTGAACCTCATGCCTTATTCGGTGGCTAAGCGGTTGGGTTTCACTAAGTTTAAGCCCACGCGAATTTCGTTGGTCTTTGCTGATAGATCAACCAAGCTACCCAAGGGAGTTTTGGAGGACCTTCATGTGCGAATTGGAGACACACTCATAGTTCTAGAACTCGAGGAAGAACTGAAGGATCCTCTCATCTTGAGCCGACCATTCCTATGCACAGCTGGTGCACTTATTGACGTAAGGAATGGAGTGATTGATCTTCAGCTAGGCGATATGGTGATGACCTTCGAAATGGACAAGTTGCTGAAGAAGCCGATGCTGGATGGACAGACCTTCACTGTGGAAGGCGCAGACGATGTTTTTGATGAGGCAGCTGAAGAACTTCTTTGCCCGGATCCCCTTGAGACCGCCTTAACCCTAGCCGAGAGAGAACATGGTTTCTTAAGTGAGGATGCTGATAGGTTCGCCAAGATGCTAGATTCCAGCCGGCGAATAGAACAGATGGTGGCGTACATGAGTCTGGAAAATGAGGAGAAATCGGAAGCAACAGAGGGAGCACCTGCTCCGATCTCGCGAGCACCTGCTCCGCCTCTCGATCCGATAGATGACCCTTGGAGCGAATTAAAGGCACCCAAATTGGAGCTTAAAACCCTACCAGCCGGGCTCAGGTACGCATTCCTTGGAACAAACTCTACTTACCAGGTGATTGTAAATGCTGATTTGAATAATGTGGAAGTGGCCTTATTTTTATGTGAGCTTAGAAAGTATAGAAAAGCTATAGGGTATTCGCTTGATGATATCACTGGCATCTCTCCTGATCTTTGCATGCATAGGATACATCTAGAAGATGAATCGATGAGCTCTATAGAACATCAGAGGAGGTTAAATCCGAATCTAAAAGATGTTGTTAAGAAGGAGATAATGAAACTTCTAGAGGCTGGTGTGATTTATGCTATTTCTGATAGTACTTGGGTTAGTCCTGTTCATAAAGTTCCTAAGAAAGGTGGAATCACTGTGATAAAGAATGATAGGAATGAATTGATACCGACTAGGACCATAACCGGCCATAGAATGTGCATTGATTATCGCAAGCTGAATGCCGCGACTCGCAAAGATCACTTCCCTTTACCCTTCATTGATCAGACGCTTGAGAGACTTGCTAACCATCCATACTACTACTTTTTAGACGGTTATTCAGGTTTCTTTCAGATCCTTTTTCACCCGGACGATCAAGAGAAGACGACATTCACATGTCCTTATGGCACATTCGCCTACCGGCGAATGCCATTCGGTTTGTGCAACGCCCCAGCAACCTTCCAGCGATGCATGATGTCCATTTTCACCGACCTAATCGAAGACATCATGGAGGTGTTCATGGACGATTTCTCGGTGTATGGAAACTCTTTCTCTGACTGTTTGTCTAATCTATGCAGGGTACTTAAGCGATGTGAGGAAAAGCATCTAGTTCTGAACTGGGAGAAGTGCCACTTCATGGTCAGGAATGGCATTGTACTAGGACATCGCATATCTGAGGATGGCATCGAGGTGGACAAAGCCAAGATCGAGGTCATGATGAACTTGCAACCGCCTACTTCAGTCAAGGGAATCCGAAGCTTTTTAGGCCATGCCGGTTTCTACAGACGCTTCATCAAGGACTTCTCTAAGATCGCCAGGCCTCTCACACGCCTTCTCTGCAAGGAGGTGAAGTTCGAATTCGATGATGCATGTCTCGAGGCTTTTCACACAATTAAGGGAGCACTTGTTAGCGCACCCATTGTGCAACCGCCGGATTGGAGCCTACCTTTCGAGGTTATGACAGATGCTAGCGACTATGCAGTAGGTGCGGTTCTCGGCCAAAGAAGGGAGAAGAAGCTCCATGTGATCTATTACGCCAGCCGTACCCTAGATGAAGCCCAGTGCAAATACGCCACAACAGAGAAGGAGCTCCTAGCTGTTGTCTTCGCTTTTGAGAAGTTTCGGTCCTATCTCGTCGGATCGAAGGTCATAGTTCACACTGATCATGCGGCGCTCAAGTACCTCTTGAACAAGAAAGATGCTAAGCCGCGACTACTTCGGTGGATTCTTCTCCTCCAGGAATTCGATTTGGAAATCAAAGACAAGAAGGGAATAGATAATGGAGCTGCCGACCATTTATCTAGGATGCGGATTGATGAAGAACTTCCTCTCGACGACAGCCTCCCGGAAGAACAGATCTACTCGATCGGCGTTTACCAGGTCAAGGAAGCACGTGCTCCCACCCAGCGAGCACCTGCTCAGCCCGAATTCTGCAACCAAATCGAAAGCGGCCAACGTCCTAAAATTCCTTGGTTTGGCGAGATTGCAAATTATCTAGCTGCTGATCTGGAACCGCACGGCTTTGTGGGCAACAAAAGGAAGAAATTCCTTAAGGATATCCGCCATTACTTCTGGGATGAGCTGTACCTATACAAGTATTGCCCAGATGGAGTATTTAGAAGATGCGTAGCTGAGGAGGAGATACCAGAGATTCTGTTTCACTGTCACGGCTCTTCCTATGTCGGACACTTCGCCACTTTCAAGACAGTCTCCAAGGTTTTGCAAGCTGGATATTGGTGGCCTACGATGTTTAAGGATGCTCAGCGCTTTATCTCTAGATGTGATTCATGCCAGCGACAGGGCAACATCAGCAAGCGCAACGAGATGCCACAGAACTTCATTCTCGAAGTCGAGGTCTTTGATGTATGGGGTATCGATTTTATGGGTCCATTCCCATCTTCTTTCGGGAATGAGTATATACTTGTGGCGGTGGATTACGTGTCCAAGTGGGTTGAGGCATTGGCGAGTCCCACAAACGATGCACGAGTGGTGATCAAGATGTTCAAGTCCATCATTTTCCCTAGTTTTGGTGTTCCGCGAGTTGTCATCAGCGATGGAGGCTCTCACTTCATCAACAAGATCTTCGAGAATCTGCTGCGAAAGAATGGTGTAAAACACAAGGTAGCCACGCC
Organism: Alliaria petiolata; assembly: GCA_020283515.1. Classification (NCBI taxonomy): domain Eukaryota; kingdom Viridiplantae; phylum Streptophyta; class Magnoliopsida; order Brassicales; family Brassicaceae; genus Alliaria; species Alliaria petiolata. The sequence continues at coordinate 180,256,804 of JAHZTW010000001.1, forward strand.
TTACCATCCGCAAACGAGTGGGCAAGTTGAGATCTCTAACCGCGAAATCAAGAGCATCCTCCAGAAGACTGTGGGCACAACTCGGAAGGACTGGGCTTCCAAGCTAGACGATGCTCTATGGGCTTACCGGACTGCTTACAAAACGCCACTCGGGACCACACCATTCCACCCCGTCTATGGCAAAGCCTGTCATCTCCCCGTTGAGCTTGAGTTTAAAGCTGCATGGGCGGTTAAGTTGCTCAACTATGACATCAAACCAGCTTCAGAAAGGCGCATGATGCAGCTACATGAGCTACAAGATATTAGGCATCTCGTCTATGAGAACTCGAAGATCTACAAGGAGCGAACCAAAGCCTATCATGACAAGCGCATTCTCGCTCGCAACTTCGCTCCCAACGACCAAGTTCTACTCTTCAACTCTCGGCTGAAGCTGTTTCCCGAGAAGTTGCGATCACGATGGTCTGGCCCTTTTACAATCAAGGAAGTACGACCTTATGGAGCTGTGGTGTTGCTGGACGACAAGGGGAGAGAATTCGTTGTCAACGGTCAGCGTGTGAAGCCATATCTCGCTGATTCATCTATCGCACAAGGGGAATCCTTTCCCTTAAGCGACCCGCCCCAAGCCTAATCAGTTCACCAAAGTCAAGCTAGTGACTTAAACCAAGCGATGAGTGGGAGGCAACCCACTAGTAAGTGTTTTTACTTTAATTTGTTTTCTTTTGCTATTGATTTTTGGTTTTGGTTTTCCTTGTTCCAGTAAAAAAAAAAACCGGGAGAGCACCCGCTTCTGTTTCGGAGCTCCTGCTCCTCCTTGGTGCTCTGCCTTGCCGACCCAGGTACGTTTTCTACGACTCTTCTCTAGCTTATTTTCACACCGAGACGGTGTGAAGTAAGTCCGGGGGAGGGTCATGCCTTGAGTCAGTATTTTATTGAGTCATTTTGGTTTTCTATTTAGAGTCAGTTTGTTATGTGGTCAAATCAAAACTTGTGGGGATTAGGACCAAAATCTATGATGAGCTTTTAACCACTTATGAATTTGACCATCTTTCTAGTGAACATTGCTGCAGAATTTAGAATACAGAGACGAGCTGAGGCTTCTTCACATTCGGATCCTTCCTCCAGGCCAGAAAACTTCAATCCCTTTAAGGTTTCATCGGATAGGCTTTAGAGTCTATTTTATTTGGACTTAATTTGGACTTTAATTCTTCTTGTTATAGGCACTAGGGTTAGAAAACGTGTTACATTATATATTCAGGACTTCTTATCCCTTTTGCCACTCTTGCTGATCCTGAATAGCTAGCTTTTAGTTAGTACCTCACCCTGACCCTAACCTCTTTTTGTACCACATGCACTCGTATTTTTCTTTTCTCATTCATGCAGATATGTGCAAAAAGGTCGGGGAGAAAAGGACTACCGCGACTTCTGATTCACTCTTGCTGAAGAAGACGTCACGAGAAAGCTAAAGAAAAGTTGCGAGCGCATGCTCGCCAGCTCGGAGCACCTGCTCCAGAAAAGAAACAAGTTTAAAAACAACCTGCTGGGGTATGAGGACAAAAGGATCATATTTTGCCGAAGGACACATACAATGTAAAGCCCCCCCCCCCTATCCGCATTCTTTTTATTCCAAAAAAAAAAAAAAAAAAAAAAAAAAAAAAAAAAAAA
>JAHZTW010000001.1:180270697-180298332 GCA_020283515.1 Alliaria petiolata
AAGCATAGTACATGTACATACTGTTGGCAGCCGCGCAAGCTATCGAGTTCTCTGTTGGATGCCATGCGAGATGCAGTAACTTAGTTGTATGGTCAAAAGAATTACCATTCCCATCGCCTCCGGGACTCCCTGCTCCTGTTTCCCAAATTAGTAAAGCATTCATTTACCTCTATGCTCAATTAATTTCCTTCAGGGGATTATGCTAAAGACACATAGATAAAATTCACTGACCTCTACTAACTACGCGCGTTATACTGCTCAGTGATGGTCTTGATGGCCTCGCAGGATTGTCTCCTATAAAGTTCAAATACATATTCGTATCTGATCAATACATAAACTAAGGACAAATGGGAGAAAAGATTCATGTTGCTAGCACCAGTTTGTTACCTCATTGGGTTTTTGCTTGCTTCCAAGGTTGTAGTTTCAGTACTTCCCGGGGAAACACCAAACACACGGAAGAGATTGCTGGAAACAAAGTTAAAGTGGGGCAAGATAATTCCAGAAGAATCAAAGTCGAAATATAAATACAATAAAATCAAAGAAAACGATATGCATATACAAGCATACCTGTAAGAACCAGTAGCCACTCGCAATCCGTCCCCACTTAGACAACACTCGAACTTATCGAAGATGGAATCGTTTTCATATAAATCACAGAGCTGGAAATCGTCACAAAAAGGTCGTCATCAGCTATGCACCGAGTCTGCTGATGCAACTCTCTCTCAAAGTACAGGAAACTGACCTTTGACCTTAAATATTCGTGAACCTGGAAAGTTGTTACTGGACCCGAGTCCATGTTGATGTCCCATAACTGACAAGTAAAATATAACCATTATTTCAGTTTTGCTTATACAGTTAGTTTGAAACAAATCAGTAAATCACTAATTACTAATGCCAATAAAACAGATGTCGCCGAATGCAACTCTCTCGATTTAATGAGACATAATGCACCAGGAAATTGGAAAAAGTATGGACCTTAAGCGTCATGTAGTCACGGCTAAGTATATATCTTCCTCCTTTCGCGAATTTGATGTCTAAAATTGAAGCAATTATCTCCGTGAAAAATGATCTAGAAGTTGGTGTCTCTGTGTCCTCAAACCTGGAAAGACAGGCAATTTTGACTTGCGTTGTTGCAACAAGTGATAAAACACTACAAGAGAATTTGATTTCTTTTGTGTTTGCTATACAACTATGCTACCCTTTATTCTGAAAAGTGTTACTTCAGACATGATTCCTAAAGTAGTTGAAGTAGTGCTATCCAGATGATACATCTTTACCTATTGTGTTGGTAACTTAACAATCAGATTCTGACAAAGTAATTCAGATATCTATACATATCTGGATCCTCCTTTCTACAATTCCATTATTGAGAACCTTAACAGGTCTACCATTCTCAAGACTTACAATTTGGTATGTGAGTCACATAAAGCTGATTGTCGCAGATCAATCAGACGAATTGAGCCTTTCGAACTGCTATGCGCTAAGGTATTGCAATGGGTAGGATGAAATTCGGCTGATGTGATAACCTCTGCAACAACAAATAGGGTAAATATTGCAGCTCTAGTTAACTCCCCTCAGCTCAAAATTTTACTTACAAAACAAATCAAATATGTGGGTAGAGTGATGACTAGATGAATGCAACTTTTTTGGACCATGCTATATTATATTTAGAGTTGCATGCACAAAAAGGGAGAGGAGAGAAACATAATAACCAAGTTTTGATAATTCGGTAATTCCGTCCCAACAGATTATCTTTGTAGCACTTCGAAAGAAAAACACAGCTTACCAGTTAGATCTTCCATATTCGCAGGCTTGACATCAACAATGTTAAAACTTTGGTTGCTTATCTCCGAGTTCCAAAGATTTATTCGCAAATCATCAGCAGAAATAAATGTCTCGCCGTCACTTGAAATTTGGTAGCAAAATAACCAAGAGACGAACATGATCAATGCAAATAAGAGGAAGGAAAGAAACTATGTGACCAAATGGACGAATAACCTACCTATTGTTTGAGATTGAATTGATATGATAATCATGAGCATGAGTGTAGACTCTTCGACATCTAGCTACAGGGCTAGTCTCAGAGCTAATAGTTACATGTATGTTTGCAAATGAACTATTAGTCTCCACTGGAGCAAAATAAACAATTCCGCATAAGAAAAAAAAAGTAGAAATTTGCTAGTCAAAAGTAGAGAACACATGAAACTAGGACTAAGAAACTCAAGGAAATCAAATCTAAACAAAAACCTACGCTGATGTGAGTAATATTATCTGAGAGCTCACTAAATGCTAATGCAAGTAAGTCAAAGAATAACCCCAACCCGAAGGTTTTGAGTTCCTTGTTTAGGTATATGATTCATTCAGGTTGATGTTCTTATTGACACTAAGATCTAGCCAAACCACAAACAATTAAGAGAGAACAAAAAGTCGTGCAGAGTCAAGTACCGCTGGTAATTGCAGCGATGGGATGCCTCCTGGCGGAAATGAGTAATCATTACTTAAATAATTGTTTACTTTGTCAGGTAGTCCTCCATTAGTAAGGCATGAGTTTGTACTGTTTGAATTACTTGAGCTTGCAACACTTCCATTTCAAAGAGATGTGGAAGAATCTGTATTTATGTCACAAATTTTCTTGATCTTTTTCTCTTAAACCTGTTTAAACTCCCACATAAGAACAGAAAAGAATAGTTTTAAGATATTCAGCTTAAAAGGTAATTGATAAACAAGATCTAAAGAGAAAATCATAGAATGAGACCGAGATACATTGACCTCTTAGGTTCATCTAACATATATCCATCTTATCACTACATTCAAAATGTAAAACGACTAAGATATGATAAGAAGTCCAACCAACGTTGTCCTTGTCCAGAAGGTTTTAGTTCCAACATTCTAAAGACTGTTCGTGAAAGGAACAGTTACACTGTCATATGCCACAAATGCTCAGAAAAACAAACACAATGCAGTGTAGACAACAGCTCCTATCAAACCATTATGTCATTCAGAGGCCAAGACACGAAAGAAAGGAGTTTCTTACCTTCCAAAACTTGGTTTTATCATTTGTTGAAAGGAGAAAAAGAGCACCATTCGCAGTCTGAGACCATCTAATTTTGTTGATTTTCTCCTCTTATCTCCAAACTCTTGAGATAATCAAACTGGTAGACAAGGAGGCGAGCATTAAAAGCAAAAAAAAAACAAGGTACAGGCTATGTTGCAAGACAGAAACAAAAAAAGTGAAAGACGTACCTCAGTTCATGACTTTGAAATTCAGTTTTATAACGAAACTCCGGGTGTCTCAGTGGATAGTCTGTTCCTTCGAGATCCACTGGCCTGTAATGAGCAGCATGCAGCAAGATATAAGAAACACACAACAATCTCATCTATCATTTACGAAAAGAAAAAAAAAAGTGATGCAAGACAGCGAGAGGGCATACATTTTTGGAATCTGTTCTCTCAAAAAGAACAACACGTCCACCACGATCCCCAGTAGCAAGATGGTCTCCGGATCTATCAAACTCAATCGCAGAAATTATATCAACTGCAGAGGAAACACCAACTACAGTTTAAGAATTTCATTTCAATTTAGATTAAAAAAAATAACCATGATTACAATGGAAGCCAAACTGTAACTCATGAATCTTTTCAAATCCAATATCAAACTTGTCCTCATCTTTATGACTACTAACATGCAAAACAGAACTTAACAAACCTTATGACCACTTTTGAGCTCATGTTTGATGCATATTGTAGAGGAGTTCTCTTATATGGACTAATGGACTCTATTGGGAACATGTGTTGAGCTAGTGGAAAGGGAGCTTAGAAGATAAGGAGAACGTTCTCTCTTTGAAGTATGAGGAGATAATTGAGAAGCCTCGTGTTCAAGTCAAGAGGCTCGCCGAGTTCTTGAATTGTGCATCTACCGAGGAAGAAGAGAAGAGTGGATTGGTGGAGGAGATCTTGAAATGGTGTAGCTTGCGTAACTTGGGAGATTTAGAGACTTATAAGAAGGGTACAACGAGAACTGGTATCCATTATATTATAATGGGCAAAACAGCCAATTCATACCCGAACTAAGCACTGCGGTCCCGATCCGGACATGTACCTATAGTCTGTGCAAAAACATACACATACATTGAATTTATTCAAATTCCATACTTGAACTACGATTAATTGGTGAATACATACATTGACCAGATTTTTAGGTTGATCTGAAATCGGCAGATGACGTGTCGGTTGACATTCACGATTTTAAACCTGAAAATTGAAAACGAGGTCGTTTTATTAAAAAAAAAAATTTAAGACAAAATATCTGCTCATGTATTTGAACCCCTTACCTTGACCTAAGATATAAAGGTTTTATAAGCATTTTTTAACATTTTTTAAAACATTTTTTATATATTTTATAAATATTTTTAAAAGGTTTTATAGGGGTTTTTATAATTTATAAATACTAGGTGATTCTCCCGTGCTAATGCACAGATATAAATATTTATAAAATAACTAAATTAAAATTATTGGTTAATGTTAACTTTTATTTATTTATAAGTCTCTATTTGTTTTGTCAACTATATGTATTGATGTAAATAGAAGTTTTTTTAAAATAATTTTAAGATGTTATATATCTTATTAAACATGTTTTTGATATAACAAATTAGATAGGTACCATTATTTATTTTTAGATTTATTATGTTGCATATATTCTTTCGAATTGAAATACAATTAGCTTTTGGTTCTATTTAGGCTAAAGTTTGGTCGGTTTTCGTCTTAGATTTGTAAAGGTATTTTTGTAAAAAAAATTCTATTTGATATATGTTGTTTTGAAAAAATAAAATTTAAAAAACTAAGTATATATCAATTAGAGTTGCATAAACAAACCATACCAGTAATCTTTTGAAAGTTCATGCATGTATATGGATATTTACAAAAATAAAGATATCATAATAATTAGTTAATATTCACTTTTATTTGTTTATATTTTAAAAGTTTTATGTAATTTATATGTATGAAAAGGAAATGAAATATTATTTTAAATTTATGTGTTATCTTAGTTAGACATGTGATTTTATGTATAAAAATATGGTGAGTCCGGTTCTTCTTTTTTTTTTTAGTTATTTATTTAGATTTATAAATCTATTTTCGTAAAAGTCTATATATTATTATATATGTTTTTGGAAAAAAAATTAAAAAAATACTAAAATGTTGATTAGTTCTCTGCATAAAAGAACCAAACTGATAATTTGGTGAAATTTTATAAACATATTGTCAGAATTATTTATTTTGAATTAACGTTTTTTTAATATAAACGTTATTTGGAATAACTTTAATGTTTTAAACATTTTTTATGTGATATTCTTAACGTTTTTATATATGTAAAATGTTTTTAATGTTTTCAAATACCTTCGGTTTAGTCGTTATCATCTCAGTCTTGATTTATTTGAAATCTTGATAATTTTTATGTTTTTATTTGGAATCGCAATATTTAAACTTATTTTAAAGTTATTTCGTTTTTAATATGATTTAAAAAAGACTTTCTTTTTTTGGAATTAACGTTTTTATATCTAATAAAAATATTTTTATATTTCAAAATTATTTTATTTTTAATATATGACTCTAAAAAGACTTTCCTTTTTTGTAATTTTTGTTTTTATATTTATACAAAAATTATTTTATGTTTTAAAATTATTTCTTTTTATTAATGTGTTTTTGAAAAAGTCATTAAATAAAAATTTAAATTTAAAAGTTTTTAAAAATGGGAATTCTTTTAAAGCTAGTTTCTTTTTAGTATGAGTTAAAAAAAGACTTTCCTTTTTTAGAATTAACGTTTTTATGCCTAATAAAAATATTTCTATATTTTAAATTTATTTCCTTTTTAATATGATTTTCAAAAACTTTTCCTTTTGTAATTTTCGTTTTGAATATCTATACAAAAAATAATTTATGTTTTTAAATTATTTCCTTTTATTAATGTGTTTAAAAATCATTAAACAAAAAATATATCAAAAGATTTCAGTAATGGCAAAAAAATATAATAATTGGAATTTATTAAAGGTATCTCTGACTCTGTAATCAACCTCGTGAGAATTAACGTGAGCGCGACACGTAGGAAATTCACTTCTCAAATAATATTATAGAGATATGTAATTTTGAGATTATAAGTAAATAGGTATTGTTAATGATATAAAAAAACTGCAACAGCTCAGACGGTAATGCCTTGTATCTTAGGTCTTAAAGGCAAGGGGTTCGAATCTCACGTGAGAGTATTCAGTTTTAAATTTTTTTTTTTTTAATAAAACGATGTCGTTTTCAAATTTTGAGGTTTAAAATCGTGAATGTCAACCGACACGTCATCTGCCGGTTTCAGATCAACCTAAAAAAATCTGGTCAATGTATGTATTCGCCAATTAATCGTAGTTCAGGTATGAAATTTGAATAAATTCAATATATAGATATGTTTTTGCACAGACTATAGGTACATGTCCGGATCGGGACCGCAATGCTTAGTTCGGGTATAAATTGGCGGTTTTCCCTATTCTAATGTATTTTTTAGGAAAGGTGAAGTTGGTGACTGGAAGAATTATCTCACTCCTCATTTGGCCAAAACCATTGACGAGATCGTCGAATGTCGACTACGAGGTTCCGGTTTGATATATTTCAATAAGGTCGTGTTATTTGTTTTCAAAAGTAGATAGATGATCATAAATTCATAATTAAGATGGCAAAAACAAATATTTTATTTTAGATATGTATTTTTAAAACATCAATCCCTCCAATGTATCTGTTTTGCCTCGCTCGCCAAGAACTTTTTACAAAATATTTAAAAATAATCTAGTAAATAAAATTGTCTCTAGAGGCCGGCTAAAAAGTCCAATCGGGTTCAGAGGTAGAAAAAAGAAGCCGAGATGATGCTGAAATCCTAGGCATAGATTCTAACTCCTTTTGGCGGCACTCTTGAAGATTGCCGAAGAACTTCACCGTCTTTAAACAGTTTGAGTTAGCGAGAATGTATGTCATTAGTTGTTTTTCATCTTCTTTTCCTTGATAGTTTTTCCACCTAACAATCTCTAGATGAGACGATAAGCATTGGGGAATAGTACTCGGCTGGTTCCACGAACATGTGGGAGAACCCTGATACCATTACATTAGTAACTTTAATATTTAAATTCATCAAACCTAGATGTGCATATTGAAAGGATGAGGGCACTTACCATTATGTCGATCGTAAGAATTTTCAGTTTCGGAGAGTTTTGAAGCATAAAAATAAGTGGTTCCAGCCAATATACTAGATTTTGTGAAACAAAGATTAAATCTATGAGCCGAGAGAAATTAATGGCGTTACAACAGGCAACCTGCAACAAAACAAACAAAGAAGATTGGTTGAGGTCTCTGAGGAACAAGGAACAAGGAACAAAGGAGATTATGTAACCGTTACCATTGATTCGGATAAATACAAGCGGAGAAGTCTGGCAGAAGAAAGACACCTCAGAAACTTTCCATCAGGGTTAGGAACATCACTGATGTATACCTCATCAAGGCAAAGCATATTCTCTATCAAACTACAATAGTATCCCCAAGCGTCACATATGACTAATTGTGTTAATGCAGGGCAATCTATCACCAACGACCCAATCTGATCTTCCTCGCCGACCCATCTACCAAACCTTGTTAATCTAGCATAACTTAATATTTTCAATGAAGGCACTTTCACGGTAAAGTTTGTCAAGTTGTCATCATGATCACGTCGTCGAACCTCCAGTTCGCGGAGAACAGGGGAACTTGATAAAAGCCTAGCAAGAGAATCTTCGTCTTTGTACACAACGTCGAGAAGATCCAGATATAAGAGAGATGGCAGGCTAGCCGGGAAAGAAACATCTACGAGGATCTCGTTGGATAGAGATAAAGAAACGAGCGTGCCGCAGGTGTAAAGGCTATTAGGTAAGCTTGTGGGCTCTCCTATCCAGAGGAGAGCGAAATCTAAATCACTCACGCTGTGGTTAACTGCCTTCTCAACCCACTTTCTTACATCTACGTCAACAGGACATCGTGGACTCAGTTCGACGACCAGGCTTGATAGTACCGGTGCCTTGTGGAGTTGCATTGACTTGTCAATAAACCACCCAAAGCTCTCGCTGTCTTGGTCGTCTCTGAAGTCGAGTTGAGGCAGCATCTGCCAGACGTAACGCCATCGTTTAGACAAGATCGCAGTGGCCGCCGCCTCTTTTGCCGGGACGAGGATTAAGATCCGCAATAGCAAATCGTCGGGCAAATCACATATTCTCAGACAACCTGGAACAATCCTTAGCAAACCCATAGTCTCCATTTCTCATTCACCTAAAAGAATACCACATAACAAGAAGCAAAGATGAATAAAAAACCTCAACTCTGTTTCTAAGCAAGGCAGACAAAGAGCTAATTGATATCCACTTTTCCATCTACAAATCTCATAGTTACTGATAAAGACTGCTGAAAAATCTGGAATTTATGTATCTAAATCTTTGAGCAATTCAGCACAGAGAGGATAAAGGATGGTTAGAGATTAATAATACAATAAAGCAATATCAACCTGTTCATATTGGTCATCAAATTCTAACCAAAACACTATTCGAAACCCAAATCACGGATGGAACAACGATAATCGAAGCATAAAGGTTGAACCTTTAGAATTACTTGAACAAAACCACCTACAATCATAAAAGAAAGATACGAACGAGGTTTAGGCGAATGCTTACAAGACAAAAGGATTGTTGTTTTTTCTTCTTTATTAAATTAACGAATCAGCAGATCTGATTAAACCCTTGAGAGCCAGAAACCTGGAAACGACAAGATATCGAACCCAAGAGAATGATCAAAGGAACAAAAGTTGAATTTTACCCAAATTTGATATGAAAGGGACGAAAGGATCTGATTTGTAAAACTAGAGAATGATATGAATATTTGAGATAGGACCTCAAGTATATATACATATATAAGATGAAACCGACCTAAGTTCTAATAGGAAAAGGAAATAGATCGGAGAAAAGACAAGTACAAATAGGGAAAAAGGTAATTGTAACAGGGTTTATGGATTGAGGATAGAGACCTAAATTTTTGGGCAAGAGAAGGAAGGAGCGCGACGGATTCTGTTCTGATAAAACAGAGAGACACAAGAGAAAGCCGGCGGCGAAAATACGTGAGAACGCTGAGCCGGTTTTGCGTTTGCGTTTAAAGCCCTGTTTTGTAATAGTACGAGTCTTATCTGTCACGGTCTCGTCATAAATCTGAATGTTTTCTTTCTCTCTCATCAAACGTTATTTAATTAAGAAAAATAAATATATAAACAGAGGAAAAAAAACGAACTCGCTTTGCCCCTCCCCGTCCTCTCGGAGATCAAGATCCGTCGCCTCTGCCTACTCCAAAATCCAAAGGTTTAACCTTTTGTTTGAAGTTTGTGAAATCCTAAAGGGAGATGCCAATTTAGAGAAGCAGAGTGAGAGAGAGAGAAACCAGCAATTCAACTTAGGTAAAAGTGATCCTGGTTGCTCCAAAGATGGGAGGGGGTGTAAACACCATGACGGGAAGCACTTGATGAAGAATTTCGTCAACCAGATTGACAAGCTTTTTCATAAGAAAGAGGAATTTAGAAAATTCAGAGTTCTCCTTCATTGTTTGAAATCTGGAAAAGAGTAAAACATAAGAGTAAGAATCAAGAATTCATAGATGCTTGCTTCGTAAGAATCAATCACTGAATTTACAGTTTTCGTAATCTGCTCGACGTCCTAATATGTATCCGAACCGTTTGGTTTTAGGCTCTGCAATCCAGAGTTGTTGTCGAAGCATATTATAGGCGTAGAGACCATGATTCTGAACCATCATGTAGACCGAAGAACTTGATATGCTAACCGCGCAACCGAGAATCGTTACGCCGGGATAGAAGAATATTTCCGGTTCAGATTTGGTTCCGTTTATTGGGAAGTCACTTTATATGATTTAAAAACTTTATATGCTTTTAAAAAAACTTTGGAATTTAGAAAATTCATACAATTATTGACTATAATAACTTAATTCAATATGGCTACTTTGTTCAAATATTAGAATCACAACAGGATCCAAATGAAACTTTGATTAAGAAAAAGAAACCATAATTTCAACTAAAAAAAATATGCATAAGCCATTATTTAGCGGATAAATGTAGGAAATCATTTTTAAACCTCAATTAATATTTGTACATTAATTCTTCGTTAAGAAAAATATAATAATTTTTTCATGCTTCTTGGTTTAAAACATACTATTAATCATTTCTACTACTATTTGGGTCTTTTAAATGTTAAAACTTTATTATATTGATTATTTCTTCACATTCAATATAGTATATATTATTATGAAATCATTAAAATAAAACAGTATATGCATTACTACTATAAAATTTTGAAAAACATATAAAAGATTAAGATTGCCTACAAATTTTAAAAACGTATAAAAACATATATGCAATTTTGAAGACATATTCTCGCTTACATTTATACTACACGTATACAATGAAGAACTTACTAAATATATTATTTGATACGAGCGTTGAATCAAAAAACTTTTGAGGGAGAGATAAAAACATATGCAAATAGTTAAACTGAATTTATTTTAATTAATTGATAAAAATAATTAATAAAAATAACTTCATATATATATGGTGCCCAAAAATTGATTATTCATACATTAATGTATCATATCAATAACTTCTAATTTTCTAAAAAAAAATTAAAATTTTTTTTTTTATTTTTTATATTAAAGAAATATATAAAGGCTTTTGGATTCATATAAGGGCAATTCTCAAAAATAGCACACTTTCATGTTTTCATCTCAAAAATAGCACATCAAGGTGAAAGCGATAAAAATAGCATTCGTTAAAGAAGAAAAAGACTATTTTACCCTTAATTCTCATTCGTTTTTTTTCAATCTTGTAACTCTAAACCCTAAACCCTAAAATTTAAACCCTAATTAATGGTTTGTGAACCCAAATTCATTAGTGTAATACATTTAAAAATGATTAAAATGTGCTATTATTATTATCACTTTTACCCTAATGTGGTATTTTGGTGACATAAACATGAAAGTGTGCTATTTAAGGGTATTTCTTTTCATTATAATTACAACTAACATTACATACAGTCTTTTGCAGTCTAAAATAATAAATATATAAGTAATACAACATGGGCGTAGCCCGGGAAATATCCTAGTCCTACTAATTAAAAGGATAGATTCCCAGCTCTCTCAAGGCGTCCACGTCGACATTAATGCCACGTAATAATTCCAGCTAATATTTCATCCAATCAGATTCTGTTATCTCAATTAAAAAAACAACATCAGCAATCCTATTAACAAACAAGACGATGAATAAGGGGATGAACGAGAATCGGAAAAGTTTCTTCCTCGATATCACTTTTTCATCAAGAGAAGAAGCTGCTTTCTTCCTCGAAAGACACCGATGGGATCTAGACGCTCCCGTCTCAACTTTCCTCGACAACGATGCCACGGCAGCAGCCGTCGACGCAGCCGATTATACAGCTTGACGAAACCCTAAATTACCTCCTTCTTCGATTCAAGCTGCATCTCCTTCTCAATCTGATTACTCTCCCTCTGAATCCTCTCCTTCTCCGCCTTCCCACGACGCTCCCTACCGTATCAGATCGAAAGTCGCTGCCTCTGATAACCAACAACAGAATTGCCCTAATCCACAGGCTTTTCTCGAGGTGAGACCTCACTGTTCTGGTTTTCTCTTGCATCGTACAAAGTTTCTTCATTTCTGTGGTGTTTACATATAGATGTACACAATGTAACAGGAAGTAGAAGAAGCGTTTAAAGACTCAGTTATAAGAACATCTTGATAACGGATTATAAGAATGTTTATCCTTCTAAATTTTTTGTTTTGCAGTGAATTCTCAGATATATTTGATTTAGACCGATTCAAGAGTGTTTTAGCAAATGATGTGAAGATAGTTTCGTTGCTGCCCGCAAGTAAATTAATGACTAGACCTTCAGAAGATGGTGGTATGCCTTTCCATGCCTCTCCTCAATGGATCCGTTCGCACTATCTAAAGCGAGTAAGATCATACCGCGTCCCTTGAGTAAGTCTCTTCTATGGTCAGTTAATTGGTTATCTTATCAGATTCTTTGTGGTTTGCTGCAGTTCAACAAAGACGGAGTTCTGCTTATGAGGAGACTGGACTCAAGATTGTCTAAAGACTTACCCTCTGATCTCCAGAAGCTCCGTTGTAAGGTACGTTTCTGACTCGGAAGCAAAAAGTGTTTGTTTCTTTCCTCCTAATCAGTTAACAAATGTGTTTCAGGTAGCATTTGAAGCACTTCAGCTCTCGCCAAGGGTAATGGAGCTGGGGGAAAAGCTTGCAGAGAGGATGAGGAGCAAAGGGCCATACATTGCGCTTCATCTTCGATTGGAGAAAGATGTGTGGGTGAGAACAGGCTGCCTTTCTGGTTTGAGCTCAAAGTATGATGAGATTGCAAGAATAGAAAGGATTAAGCGGCCTGTAATAGAAATCATGAACGAAAGAGAATATGATGAAAATGATTTCATTATTCGTCATCGAATGTCGATGTTGGTTACATGGTATATATACATTTACCTAAACCACATAAACCAAAGAAATCTAATCAATCAAATACATTAAACCGGTACAAACCAGACTCTATAGATTGATAGCCTGAGCTCTTAACAAACTAGCATGACACCTAATGAGAGGAAACTCGCGGGTCTCTGTCCATTAAATGCCAAGGAAGTAACAAGGTAAACGATTGAGCTACTGTTTCCCTTACAAGGTTTTATGTGTTTAGAGAGAGGCATTGGTTTTGAACTCCACCTTTGTGTAACTACTTCTTTCTCTTATTTCCTGTGTGATATCTTTTCTGTGATAGACTTCTCAATTCGTTGCAGCAAATAGATTTCTAATTCACGTGAAAACAGCTTTCCTTAACGGAATTCTGGAAGAGGATGTGTACATGACACAACCTCCAGGTTTCATTGATCCTAACGCTGCTGGGAAAGTATGCAAACTTCATAAATCCATTTATGGATTGAAGCAAGCATCTCGGAGTTGGAATCTTCGTTTTGATGAAGCAGTTAAAAAGTTTAACTTCATCAGGAACGAAGAGGAGCCATGCGTTTACAAGAAGACCAGTGGGAGCGCAGTTGCATTTCTCGTATTGTATGTAGATGACATACTCCTCATCGGAGACGATATTCCGTTACTTCAATCCATAAAGGATTGGCGGAAGTTGTTTCTCGATGAAAGACATGGGAGAAGCCGCATATATTCTTGGAATAAGAATCTATAGAGATAGATCAAGGAAGCTAATTGGATTGTGTCAGGACACTTATATTGATAAGGTCCTACACAGGTTCAATATGCATGATTCCAAGAAGGGCTTGCTTCCGATGTCTCATGGCATTACTCTCAGCAAGAAGCAGTGTCCTTCGACACCTGCTGAGCGAGAGCGCATGAGTAGGATTCCCTTTGCTTCTGCGATAGGATCCATCATGTATGCCATGCTCTGTACTCGTCCAGATGTTTCTTGTGCGTTAAGCATGACGAGTCGATACCAATCTGATCCCGGTGAGAGTCACTGGACTGCCGTCAAGACAATCCTGAAGTATTTGAGAAATACTAAGGATAAGTTCTTAGTGTACGGAGGAAGTGATGAGCTTGTAGTGAGTGGCTATACGAACGCTAGTTTTCAGACAGATAAAGACGATTTCCGATCACAATCTGGTTACGTCTTCTGTCTAAATGGAGATGCAGTCAGTTGGAAGAGTTCCAAGAACACCACCGTGGCAGACTCCACGACCGAGGCTGAATACATCACTGCTTCTGAAGCGGCGAAGGAGGCTGTTTGGATTAAGAAGTTCATCATTGAACTTGGTGTGATTCCTAGTATTTCTGAGCATGTGGCTTTGTTCTGTGACAACAATGAAGCCATAGCTTAGGCAAAGAAGCCCAGATCACACCAGAAATCCAAACACATAGAGAGGAGATATCATCTGATTCGTGATATCATTAAGAGAGGTGATGTGAAGATCAGCAGAATTCCGACAGACGAGAATGTTGCTGATCCTCTGAATAAGCCACTCCAACGGCCTAAGCATGAGAGTCATGATGCTGCTATAGACATTAGATTTCTCAAGTAGTAATCTTGTTTGTAGTGGGAGTTATCTTATATATGTTTTGATGTTCATGTTAACATACATTTGGTTATGTTTTATTTAATGAAATTGTTTCAGTATTATTTAATCATGTTATTAAATAATAGTCCAAAAGTAAGTTATGACATTCTTATAGATCATCAAATAAGTGATTTGATCATGAAACTCTATAAGTGATAGATGACATAAATTATGTGTGTCCCTAGCCGAGGTTATTAAAATTGGACATTAATAACCGCGCGAGACTAGTATGTGAAGTGACTGATGACTAAGTTTCATGGAGTCATTAATAAGAGTATTAAAGTCAATCACATAGATATGTGTTAGAGAACACATGATCGGAACTGACCCGCTAATGAGAACTCTACAAGATTGTTATATGAGTGTCATAAGAGTTTCTCATTACGACTATAAAGTATAGTCCTTAGACCTGAGTTCATCATGTTTTCTTACATATGAATTGGTATGTTTTGACTCTGTCAAACGTCAGCAGTAACTGGTGACTATAAAGGCATTGATTGGACACATCATGAAGTAAGTAGGGAACAGGGATGGAACAAGATGGAATTTGTCCCTCCCATATAACGGGAGATAAATATCTCTGGGCCTATCGAAGATTTGATACTGAAAATGCGTGGCCGCGCTCAAAAGAGTTGAATGTCAATCGTTTGTTTCAATCAGTATAAATCGGAGTTCGATAAACATGGTCTGGTTGATTAAGGATGACACGAGTTCTTGCCTTATGCCAGATCGAGATATAGAGACAAAGGGATTATCGGGATAGTTGATTCCAGTAAAAGTGGGAGACTGAAGGGAATGTCCTGAAATCATACTTGTATTTACTCTAGTAGAGTCGCGATGTCGAGATAAGATAGTCAGATGATATTGGATGGTTATGATGTTTTTCTAGAAGCCGCTTATAACTTATGAGTTTTGAACTCATTACCATTATCATATGATCCTATAGGGTCACACACCTAAGCAAACTGGATAATCTAATTTGGGTTTGATCATTAGTGTAATGATCGGTTCAATGTATATAAGATATACATTGATATCGTGTTTTTGTGAGGGTGTCGATCGACACCAATGGTTAGTGTCGATCGACACCACTCGGGATCAGAAACCGGACTTGATTTTAATCGAGTTGGTTCGGTCCATCGGTCAATTAGATTTTCTCATGTCGCCTATATATAAGATATAGGGCACGACTTTGAGACACACAGAAGTTCCTGGCCGTCACAGAAACGCAGAGCAACCCAAAGGCGAATCGTTCGTGAAGGCACTAGCATCCCTGTCGTCCAGTCTTGCATGAGTGTGGACTTCTGTAGAGGCGCAGCACTTGAGGCGCTTCTGATCTCGAATTCCTGACAACCTTCTGCTGCTCAATCTCCAGGTTTTTCGAGATCTCTTTTTTAGATTCAATTGACACTTGATCCTAGGCATAGAATTTGTTCTAGGGCTGTTTTAATATGATTAAAACCTGAATAAATTCCTTCATGCTATCTATCAACAAATGCATACATCTTATATCTGGGAACAACACCGATTGCATGGTCTTCACGAAAGCAGACAGGAGTTGCGCGCTCCTCAACGGAAGTAGAGTACCGTGTCGTAGCCAACACGACATCAGAAGTGCTCTGGGTCTCCTCCCTGCTTGTTGACCTTGGTATATCTCTTCCTTCAGCTCCAGTTATTTACTGTGACAATGTTGGGGCCACCTATTTGTGTGCCAATCCGGTGTTCCACTCCAGGATGAAGCATCTTGCCTTGGATTATCACTTCATACGAGAACATGTTCAGAACAGGGCATTACGCGTATCTCATGTCTCCACCAAGGACCAGCTCGCAGATGCCCTCACAAAACCGTTACCCAGAGGACGCTTTCATGAACTATTTGCCAAGATTAGAGTTACTCGGGTATCTCCATCTTGAGGGGGCGTGTAGATATATATGTATTGTAACACCATAAGAGGGTAGTTTAGTCTATTGTTACCTTCGTATACCCTAAGTACTCATGTATATATACTGTATTCATACGATCAATAAGACTCAAGCATTATACTCTACAAGAACATCTTCGTGTGATTCTCGAACTTCTTCAAGTGATATTTTACTCTCAATGCTTTTCTTATAGAGAAATTCTCTTTCAAGAAAAACACCATTACCAGCAACAAACACTTTGTTCTCAATAGGGTTGTAAACAACGAAGTAGCATTTTGATGCAGGAGTCTTAATTTCTTTTTNTCCTAATATTACATACAGTCTTTTGCAGTCTAAAATAATAAATATATAAGTAATACAACATGGGCGTAGCCCGGGAAATATCCTAGTCCTACTAATTAAAAGGGATAGATTCCCAGCTCTCTCAAGGCGTCCACGTCGACATTAATGCCACGTAATAATTCCAGCTAATATTTCATCCAATCAGATTCTGTTATCTCAATTAAAAAAACAACATCAGCAATCCTATTAACAAACAAGACGATGAATAAGGGGATGAACGAGAATCGGAAAAGTTTCTTCCTCGATATCACTTTTTCATCAAGAGAAGAAGCTGCTTTCTTCCTCGAAAGACACCGATGGGATCTAGACGCTCCCGTCTCAACTTTCCTCGACAACGATGCCACGGCAGCAGCCGTCGACGCAGCCGATTATACAGCTTGACGAAACCCTAAATTACCTCCTTCTTCGATTCAAGCTGCATCTCCTTCTCAATCTGATTACTCTCCCTCTGAATCCTCTCCTTCTCCGCCTTCCCACGACGCTCCCTACCGTATCAGATCGAAAGTCGCTGCCTCTGATAACCAACAACAGAATTGCCCTAATCCACAGGCTTTTCTCGAGGTGAGACCTCACTGTTCTGGTTTTCTCTTGCATCGTACAAAGTTTCTTCATTTCTGTGGTGTTTACATATAGATGTACACAATGTAACAGGAAGTAGAAGAAGCGTTTAAAGACTCAGTTATAAGAACATCTTGATAACGGATTATAAGAATGTTTATCCTTCTAAATTTTTTGTTTTGCAGTGAATTCTCAGATATATTTGATTTAGACCGATTCAAGAGTGTTTTAGCAAATGATGTGAAGATAGTTTCGTTGCTGCCCGCAAGTAAATTAATGACTAGACCTTCAGAAGATGGTGGTATGCCTTTCCATGCCTCTCCTCAATGGATCCGTTCGCACTATCTAAAGCGAGTAAGATCATACCGCGTCCCTTGAGTAAGTCTCTTCTATGGTCAGTTAATTGGTTATCTTATCAGATTCTTTGTGGTTTGCTGCAGTTCAACAAAGACGGAGTTCTGCTTATGAGGAGACTGGACTCAAGATTGTCTAAAGACTTACCCTCTGATCTCCAGAAGCTCCGTTGTAAGGTACGTTTCTGACTCGGAAGCAAAAAGTGTTTGTTTCTTTCCTCCTAATCAGTTAACAAATGTGTTTCAGGTAGCATTTGAAGCACTTCAGCTCTCGCCAAGGGTAATGGAGCTGGGGGAAAAGCTTGCAGAGAGGATGAGGAGCAAAGGGCCATACATTGCGCTTCATCTTCGATTGGAGAAAGATGTGTGGGTGAGAACAGGCTGCCTTTCTGGTTTGAGCTCAAAGTATGATGAGATTGCAAGAATAGAAAGGATTAAGCGGCCTGTAATAGAAATCATGAACGAAAGAGAATATGATGAAAATGATTTCATTATTCGTCATCGAATGTCGATGTTGGTTACATGGTATATATACATTTACCTAAACCACATAAACCAAAGAAATCTAATCAATCAAATACATTAAACCGGTACAAACCAGACTCTATAGATTGATAGCCTGAGCTCTTAACAAACTAGCATGACACCTAATGAGAGGAAACTCGCGGGTCTCTGTCCATTAAATGCAAAGGAAGTAACAAGGTAAACGATTGAGCTACTGTTTCCCTTACAAGGTTTTATGTGTTTAGAGAGAGGCATTGGTTTTGAACTCCACCTTTGTGTAACTACTTCTTTCTCTTATTTCCTGTGTGATATCTTTTCTGGGATAGACTTCTCAATTCGTTGCAGCAAATAGATTTCTAATTCACGTGAAAACAGCTTTCCTTAACGAAATTCTGGAAGAGGATGTGTACATGACACAACCTCCAGGTTTCATTGATCCTAATGCTGCTGGGAAAGTATGCAAACTTCATAAATCTATTTATGGATTGAAGCAAGCATCTCGGAGTTGGAATCTTCGTTTTGATGAAGCAGTTAAAATTTTTTAACTTCATCAGGAACGAAGAGGAGCCATGCGTTTACAAGAAGACCAGTGGGAGCGCAGTTGCATTTCTCGTATTGTATGTAGATGACATACTCCTCATCGGAGACGATATTACGTTACTTCAATCCATAAAGGATTGGCGGAAATTGTTTCTCGATGAAAGACATGGGAGAAGCCGCATATATTCTTGGAATAAGAATCTATAGAGATAGATCAAGGAAGCTAATTGGATTGTGTCAGGACACTTATATTGATAAGGTCCTACACAGGTTCAATATGCATGATTCCAAGAAGGGCTTGCTTCCGATGTCTCATGGCATTACTCTCAGCAAGAAGCAGTGTCCTTCGACACCTGCTGAGCGAGAGCGCATGAGTAGGATTCCCTTTGCTTCTGCGATAGGATCCATCATGTATGCCATGCTCTGTACTCGTCCAGATGTTGCTTGTGCGTTAAGCATGACGAGTCGATACCAATCTGATCCCGGTGAGAGTCACTGGACTGCCGTCAAGACAATCCTGAAGTATTTGAGAAATACTAAGGATAAGTTCTTAGTGTACGGAGGAAGTGATGAGCTTGTAGTGAGTGGCTATACGAACGCTAGTTTTCAGACAGATAAAGACGATTTCCGATCACAATCTGGTTACGTCTTCTGTCTAAATGGAGGTGCAGTCAGTTGGAAGAGTTCCAAGCAGACCACCGTGGCGGACTCCACGACCGAGGCTGAATGCTTCTGAAGCGGCGAAGGAGGCTGTTTGGATTAAGAAGTTCATCATTGAACTTGGTGTGATTCCTAGTATTTCTGAGCCTATGGCTTTGTTCTGTGACAACAATGGAGCCATAGCTCAGGCAAAGGAGCCCAGATCACACCAGAAATCCAAACACATAGAGAGGAGATATCATCTGATTCGTGATATCATTGAGAGAGGTGATGTGAAGATCAGCAGAATTCCGACAGACGAGAATGTTGCTGATCCTCTGACTAAGCCACTCCAACGGCCTAAGCATGAGAGTCATGCTGCTGCTATAGACATTAGATTTCTCAAGTAGTAATCTTGTTTGTAGTGGGAGTTATCTTATTTATGTTTTGATGTTCATGTTAACATACATTTGGTTATGTTTTATTTAATGAAATTGTTTCAGTATTATTTAATCATGTTATTAAATAATAGTCCAAAAGTAAGTTATGACATTTTTATAGATCATCAAATAAGTGATTTGATCATGAAACTCTATAAGTGATAGATGACATAAATTATGTGTGTCCCTAGCCGAGGTTATTAAAATTGGACATTAATAACCGCGCGAGACTAGTATGTGAAGTGACTGATGACTAAGTTTCATGGAGTCATTAATAAGAGTATTAAAGTCAATCACATAGATATGTGTTAGAGAACACATGATCGGAACTGACCCGCTAATGAGAACTCTACAAGATTGTTATATGAGTGTCATAAGAGTTTCTCATTACGACTATAAAGTATAGTCCTTAGACCTGAGTTCATCATGTTTTCTTACATATGAATTGGTATGTTTTGACTCTGTCAAACGTCAGCAGTAACTGGTGACTATAAAGGCATTGATTGGACACATCATGAAGTAAGTAGGGAACAGGGATGGAACAAGATGGAATTTGTCCCTCCCATATAACGGGAGATAAATATCTCTGGGCCTATCGAAGATTTGATACTGAAAATGCGTGGCCGCGCTCAAAAGAGTTGAATGTCAATCGTTTGTTTCAATCAGTATAAATCGGAGTTCGATAAACATGGTCTGGTTGATTAAGGATGACACGAGTTCTTGCCTTATGCCAGATCGAGATATAGAGACAAAGGGATTATCGGGATAGTTGATTCCAGTACAAGTGGGAGACTGAAGGGAATGTCCTGAAATCATACTTGTATTTACTCTAGTAGAGTCGCGATGTCGAGATAAGATAGTCAGTTGATATTGGATGGTTATGATGTTTTGCTAGAAGCCGCTTATAACTTATGAGTTTTGAACTCATTACCATTATCATATGATCCTATAGGGTCACACACCTAAGCAAACTGGATAATCTAATTTGGGTTTGATCATTAGAGTAATGATCGGTTCAATGTATATAAGATATACATTGATATCGTGTTTTTGTGAGGGTGTCGATCGACACCAATGGTTAGTGTCGATCGACACCACTCGGGATCAGAAACCGGACTTGATTTAAATCGAGTCGGTTCGGTCCATCGGTCAATTAGGTTTTCTCATGTCGCCTATATATAATATATAAGGCACGACTTTGAGACACACAGAAGTTCCTGGCCGTCATAGAAACGCAGAGCAACCCAAAGGCGAATCGTTCGTGAAGGCACTAGCATCCATGTCGTCCAGTCTTGCGTGAGTGTGGACTTCTGTAGAGGCGCAGCACTTGAGGCGCTTCTGATCTCGAATTCCTGACAACCTTCCGCTGCTCAATCTCCAGGTTTTTCGAGATCTTTTTTTAGATTCAATTGACACTTGATCCTAGGCATAGAATTTGTTCTAGGGCTGTTTTAATATGATTAAAACCTGAATAAATTCCTTCAGACTATCTATCAACAAATGCATACATCTTATATCCGGGAACAACACCGATTGCATGGTCTTCACGAAAGCAGACAGGAGTTGCGCGCTCCTCAACGGAAGTAGAGTACCGTGCCGTAGCCAACACGACATCAGAAGTGCTCTGGGTCTCCTCCCTGCTTGTTGACCTTGGTATATCTCTTCCTTCAGCTCCAGTTATTTACTGTGACAATGTTGGGGCCACCTATTTGTGTGCCAATCCGGTGTTCCACTCCAGGATGAAGCATCTTGCCTTGGATTATCACTTCATACGAGAACATGTTCAGAACAGGGCATTACGCGTATCTCATGTCTCCACCAAGGACCAGCTCGCAGATGCCCTCACAAAACCGTTACCCAGAGGACGCTTTCATGAACTATTTGCCAAGATTAGAGTTACTCGGGTATCTCCATCTTGAGGGGGCGTGTAGATATATATGTATTGTAACACCATAAGAGGGTAGTTTAGTCTATTGTTACCTTCGTATACCCTAAGTACTCATGTATATATACTGTATTCATACGATCAATAAGACTCAAGCATTATACTCTACAAGAACATCTTCGTGTGATTCTCGAACTTCTTCAAGTGATATTTTACTCTCAATGCTTTTCTTATAGAGAAATTCTCTTTCAAGAAAAACACCATTACCAGCAACAAACACTTTGTTCTCAATAGGGTTGTAAACAACGAAGTAGCATTTTGATGCAGGAGTCTTAATTTCTTTTTTACTAGACGTTTTCTTAATTTCATTATTATTAAGTGTTTTCATTTTTTCTATGAATTTCTATTTTAGTGATTTCTATTGCTAACTTTAGTGATTTTCGACTGCGTCAAGTGGTATCAGAGCAAGGTCTTCACATTCTCTTTTTGAAGCTTGAGCAGTCATGCGTGATCGACCAGCAACGAAAGCCGACTTCGAGGGTTTCGCTGAGGGTTTAAAAGAGGCAACCACGAACCTCACTGCTGTAACTGCTCAATTGACAAATCTGGTAACATCGTTAACTAATCAGGTTACGGCTTTTCCCAATCAGGTTAATAACGCCGGTCAAAGAGGTGGAGAAAGAGAACCAATTAGAGTTCAACAAGGTAGACACAACCGTGGTGTTGTTGAACCAATTCGGGGTCAACAAGGTAGAAAAAATCATGATGTTGTTGATAATAATTCCAGTTCAGATGAAGAATCATGATATAGCCCTCAAATCGGTGGCTGAACCGGAGCTCATTCATATTGGAGGCACAGGACCACTCAGACCCGAGAAGGACATAAGCAGCTTTCATTGAGCATTCCGAACCAACCATTGGGTTTCAAGCGATAAGTCCACTTGTTCCAGAAACTACACTCATCAGAGGATCAAACCCAAGTGGAAACGGATCCATATCAGTTCAGACCAAGCCAGAATCAAAGATACAAATCCGAGGATTCCAGACCAACTTTCTATTGAAGCCGGTACAGACATATGTCCCTTGTTGGATGTATTGCGGATGGGCCACGGCGAATCAAGACATGAGACCACTTGGAAAACATTCTCAGCCCATCTAGAGAACTTCTCGAAGTGGAATAAAGCCCATTGGAGTTTAGGAGAAGGAGATATGCAGTTTACAATCCGGGTGAAGGGTCGCCGAGGCTACTTTAACGGAGCTCTTCAGGAACTTGCTTTTGATTGATCAGCTCGAGAGGAGTAGTGTTGTAGCTTTGTTCAAGAAGCACAGGGGTAACGTGGGTTTTTGTCAGCGGGCTGTGGATCGTGTCGCCGGGAGCTTAGTCTTCTCTCCTGTTTCTCCGTATATATCGGAGTGCGGATTTGGTAAGGACCCGGCTGATGTCGAGTAATGACGGACGCTGCCGGCACTAACTCCGATCTGCCCCGTGATTGTTTCAGGCTTTCAGCGATTCCGCTTAGGGCATTGCTTGTAATTTGTATTGTTGCTTCTTTGATTTGGGTTGTTTAGACCTTTGTTGTATGTGTTTCTTTCGGGATCGTACAATCCTTCTTTGACTTGTTGAATCCTCGATCTCTTTATAGTTTGTCCTTTATCTTTTGATTGTCTTGGACTTTTTAGTTGTCTTGCACATTTTGATCGACTTGTGCTTTGAATGTCGTGATGGGGATGCTTTGCGGGGCTTTCCAATCTTTCGGACCAGTGTATCGTCAGGATACTCTCTGGGTTTTCCGCTGGGCACTTGTTCTTGGTGTCGCGGTGAACTTAGTGCATTCGACATCTTCGTTCTCCTTTTGACAAAACGCGTTTAGGACCTCGTATCAGAGGATCAAACCCAAGTCGAATCGGATCCATATCAGTTCAGACCAAGCCAGAATCAAAGATACAAATCGGAGGATTTCAGACCAACTTGCTATTGAAGCCTGTACAGACATATGTCCCTTGTTGGATGTATTGCGGATGGGCCACGGCGAATCAAGACATAAGACCACTTGGAAAACATTCTCAGCCCATCTAGAGAACTTCTCGAAGTGGAATAAAGCCCATTGGATTTCAGGAGAAGGAGATATGCAGTTTACAATCCGGGTGAACTCCAAGTTACCCGATTTGGACCAGCACGCACTAATTGGAGGGTGGCGACCAAACCATGAGGAATTAAGCTACAAACTGACCTGTTATGGAATCTTGATTCATCAAGGAATCCGGCACAATTAGAATCAGACAGGAATACATTATGGTTTGAAAGTTATTCGATTTCTATTCCATGGGAGTCTTCACTTGCCTTATTTGGAAGCTCACGGAGTCAGTCATCAACAAACGAGACTTTGGCGACCAGGGAAGGCATCTACGAATTCAGGAGACACATCTGACCATCCAGAATATTCAGAAATCATCTTACCATGCACCAGCAACCACAGGATCGGGCGGATCCTCTTGCCCTCAAACTTACCATATTCGGATGTGTTCACACTTAGGGTAATAACTCTCCAACGGCTACTTCTGCACCATTTCTGCGACAAGGAGCTCAATACAGTGAACCTAGAAGTCCCAAGGCACCAATCCTTCACACCCAAGTTGTCAAGACTCAAGCTCAGCTCCCCTTGCCTTATTTGGACAGATTTCCTCATTAATGCCCAACGGCTAGTTTTGGGATTAATTTCTTGATTGCTTTGATTCATTAGGACGTGTAGGAGCTCTACATAAAGCTTAGTTAGACCATTGTACAATTCACCCTTGATCATTGAAGTGTATACAAAAGTATTTCGTTTTCTTTCCAAAGCGTTTCTTTGCAAAGATTGTTCTTTCTTTAGTCTTAAGTGTGAGATTCACTTAGTACTATTTAACCTGCGGATTAAAATTGTTTGTGTGATTCAAAATATCTTGTTCGTCCATTGATTGAGCGAGTCAATCACTTCTATGTTTCATTCCATCTACCGAGTTTATTGGAGAGCGCCCTTCGGCCAGCCAAGGAATTCCCATCCGTGTTCCGAGCAAAGAGACCCTCTCGGCCAGTTGTTCAGTTCACAACCAACCACCACTGAAAAAGGACCTACCCCCGGGTTCCTACATCATCTTGGTATCAGAGCTTAGTCTCGAAATCAGGTTGTGTTCTATTCTTTTGTTCGTTTTTTTTTGTTTGAGATTTGTTTCTTTTCTTTTTCAACAAAAAAAAAAATCACTTGTTCTATTTTGTGTTTATTTGTTTCTTGTTTCAGATTAAAAAAAAACATTGATCTTGTTTGATTTCTTTGTCAGGTTGAGACACGTCATTTCGAGGCAAATGAGTGGATTGAAACTTGCTTCCCGATCTGCTGCATCCATTCATGCAACCATTTCTAATTCCTTCATATTGCATTCGTTTGATTAATTATTTGCATATTGATTCACTTAAAAGAAATTGTTAATTGCATCATAAATCGTTTGAATTCTCATATTGATTGTTTATTCCATTCGTTAGTCTCTCGTCTATCCATTAGAATCACTTTCCAATTGATCATATCATTGTCACTTGCTAAAAAAACAAAAAAAAAAACAAAACAAAAAAGGTCATTGTTGCATTCGTTTGATAGCATTTGCATTTGATTAACATAATAGTTGCATCTTAGAAATATGTTCGTTTCATTCCTTTGATAATTGACATTTAGTTGCATTTCATAACTTGTTTGCATTCATTATTTAATTTTGCTCCGTTAGAAAATTCCATAATTTGAGTCTTGTCCATATTAGTTTAGATGTATATCTAAGTTTGCATTCAGTGATTGTAATTTTAATTGGAATTCCATATATTAGTTGCATTTCAAAAGTAAAAAGAAAGTAGCATCACTCTTGTTGCCATATCTAGCAAACCGTGTGCATTAGCATTAGATTTTTTTGAATTGGAATTTTGTGTACAGCAATTATTTCCTAACTTAGATTTTGGTCATAGCATTCTTATCCTTAAAAAAAAAAAAAAAAAAGAGTCAGTCCATTAATTCAGTCGGTCCATACTGTTATTATTTCATATTGCCTCGAACATTTTGATACATCTACGTGACTTTCTTTTCAGGTACCACAATGGAAGAAGAAGACCCATGTGAGGATGATTGGGAACAAGAGGAGCAAGATATGTCGGAAGAATCTGGTCAAGAAGAGCCATACCACATCTGCTTTTCAGGACATGATAAAGGACCAGAAGCCTACCTACGATGGGAGGAAGATATGAAGAACTGGTTTAAATCAAATCAAGTTCCAGAGAAGGAGAAACCACTTATTGCCGAGGATACTCTAACTAATGGTGATATGTTTAGCCTGATATGTTTTTGCTGCTACGATCAGGCTAAACAAAAACAAGCTTGACTTTTCTTGGAAGGAAATGAAGGAACTACTAGGCCTACACTTTGTGGAAATTGCTGAGTTCTACAGCCACAGACCCTTGGCGCCAATATATGCAAACCCTGAACCAAGGAGATGGATTCTAGTAAAGAAACCGAGTCCAAAGGTCAAGACAAAGAGGATTCATTGTTCTAAACCAAAGGAGGCCATGCCTAAGAAAACCAAGAATCGAGAGCTTGGATTAGTACCAGCCGCAGCTATTACAACCAAATCCGAGGCTGATCAAAGTACTAGGAGGAAGGACAACATCAAAGAGAAACCACCAGACCAAGTCAAGAACACTGAGAGTATTGAGAAGGTAAGTCTCTCTTTGACCCCAATTGTTTCTCATAATGCCACAGCTGTTTTGAAAAGCTTGTTAAACATAGAAGAGCATGGAGAAACAAATTGTCTAGAATCTCAGGTAGAAGATAGCTTTGCTAAAACTAGTGTTAAGAAATTAGATTCAGCAAGTTTATCTCATCCTAAAGAATCCATAATACACTTTTTTCTTG
The DNA here is from genome assembly GCA_020283515.1 of Alliaria petiolata. Classification (NCBI taxonomy): domain Eukaryota; kingdom Viridiplantae; phylum Streptophyta; class Magnoliopsida; order Brassicales; family Brassicaceae; genus Alliaria; species Alliaria petiolata. The sequence continues at coordinate 180,297,010 of JAHZTW010000001.1, forward strand.
GCCAAAGTGTTGATCTTATTTCAGGAACTAAAGGAGCAAAGCACAAGGAAGTTCCACCAAAAGAGGACTTGCATTTTATTGATCAAGTTCAGAACGCCTATGGTGGACAATACCACGCCCACACAAGGAGTAAATTCTGAACCAGAACAGAACAGAGGAGCTGTTCTATCCTACCTACTCAAAGGAGAACCACCAGACATACCAAACATCACCAAACCACAAAAATATCAAGGTAAGACCCTAAACTCTCAAAGGAGAATGAAAGCTAACTTGCTTTCTCTTGGTGCAGGTTATATAGTTTCGAGGTCGAAACCTTTTCAAGGGGGAGGGGATGATAAAGCCCTCAAATCAGTGGCTGAACAGGAGCTCATTCAAATTGGAGGCACAGGACCACTCAGACCCGAGAAGGACATAAGCAGCTTTCATGGAGCATTCCGAACCAACCATAGGGGTTCAAGCGGCAAGTCCACTTGTTCCAGAAACTACACTCATCAGAGGATCACACCCAAGTGGAATCGGATCCATATCAGTTCAGACCAAGCCAGAGTCAAAGATACAAACCGGAGGATTTCAGACCAACTTGCTATTGAAGCCGGTACAGACATATGTCCCTTGTTGGATGTATTGTGGATGGGACACGGCGAATCAAGAGATGAGACCACCTTGAAAACATTTTCGGACTCTAATGTCCTTGTTTCAACCGAATATCTTTCTGAATATTTGATAACTAATTACAATTAAAAAAAAGATATAAATGCTACATTAGAATCGAGTATCAAGCATTAAAAACATGAATATTGGAGATCTGATTTCTTTAAATATTAAATTATTTAATATTTATATTGGATTAAAATTAATATTCAGCTATTATTTATAATTTGATATATGTGGAAAGTTTTATAATTTATTGGAAATAATTTTTTTATTCATTAAACGGGTAGAATATTAAAAGGATATTCCAAAAGTTTTTGTTGAAAATCGTGGTTTAAAATATTTTCATTCCTAAAATCTAGTGCTTGTATTTAATAGTTTTCCATAATCAATATATTTAAAACTTTATTGATATTTTTATTTAAATGATTTATTTATTGTAAATAAATGGAAATGATTTAAAATGGGAGGATTTGTAGGGATTCCTAATTTAATGGTTAGATTATTTCCTAAAATCAAGTTATAGGAACATTAATAAGAAATAGAAAAGGAAAAAAGTTTTAATGATACTTTTAACATATATACCAAAAATTAGAAAAATATTCATAAGGAAATAATGTCATGTGGGTCATACCGAATTTTTAACATATTTAATGGTTTGATTGCAATTTT
>JAHZTW010000001.1:180300400-180591156 GCA_020283515.1 Alliaria petiolata
GAAATTTTCCAATTTCAAAATAGCAACCTAACATGCGATTTCTTGGTTGGTTTTCAAACAAGTAATTTTCCAAATTCAGTTAAGGCAGTATTCCAAATTCGATTTAGGCAATATCACAAAAGACAATTTTTCAAATTCCAAATAAGGAAATTTTCCAAATTCGATCCTAGCAAACAAGATCTATGGTTTTCGGTTTTGATCAAATTTTAATGGTCCGATTTTTATTAAGCAATTCCAAGTTCAATAAGGATTTGGTCAAGCAATAGATCACGCAATACACAAATCGATTTTAGGGTTTCTATAGTCTTAGGTCCAATTTTGATTTTAACATGTGCAAGAAATCAATCTATTTCAATCAATCCGATTTTTAAGATTCTAGTTTAGCTTAGTTTCAATTCGATATCAAGTTCTCAAAAAGATCAAACAAGTAGAACATGGAAGAATCGGTTTTTAGGGTTTTATAATATTAGGTCAGAATTCGATTTTCATGTTCTAGGGTTTTAGAAATTTGTTTCTACCTTTGATCCTTCTTTTGGGTTGACTGGAAAAAAACCGGGAGCTAAAGACCTCGGAATCAAACTCGGAACCTCAAGCTAGATCGGAAAACTCCTTTGTTGAAAGCGGCGGCCGGCGGCGGCAATCCAAAGGCGGCGACAGCGGTTTGAGTTCGGCGGCTAGGGTTTCTCCAGAGCAAGCTCGTGCTGATAATCTGTTGTGAAGGTAATGAATTCTATGTCTATTATTACTGAGACCAAAGGGTCTTATTTATATTGGTTTACAAAGGGATAGAAAAAGAAATATTACATAAACCTAATCCTTGTCTAACAAGGAATGGTTAACACTTAAACCAAACCAAGCTAATAGCCGGTCCTGGTATAACCTCTACTGGGCCGGTTTATGAGTCCATAACCAAACGGTTTTTAACACTCCCTCTTGAACGAAACAACCGAGCCCAATGCCACCAAGGATCTTTGTAATACGCTTGGGGATGCTGCCTCATTAAAACCTTTCTAAGGAAAACCCAGTGGGACAAAACCTTAGCGAGGAAAAAGAGTACAACACGTATTACTCCCCCTGTTTTAGACATCACTGAAGGTCCCTTAATCGGCGCATGCCGATCTGATACATCAGCTTCTTGAGCGTGGAGGTTGGAAGCGACTTCGTGAAAAGGTCGGCTGAGTTGTCGCTTGAACGGACTTGAAGCACTTGAATTTCTCCATCCTTCTGGAGATCGTGAGTGACAAAGAATTTGGGCAGGATGTGCTTAGTCCGGTCTCCCTTGATGTATCCATCCTTCAGTTGAGCTATGCATGCAGCATTGTCCTCGTAGAGTATGGTTGGTTCTTCCTTCCCATCGGCCATCCCACAATCTCGCCTTATGTGCTGAGTCATCGATCTCAACCAAACACATTCACGGCTAGCCTCGTGAATCGCCAAAATCTCTGCATGATTAGACGATGTGGCCGTGAGTGTCTGCTTCATGGATCGCCATGAAATTGCTGTTCCTCCGTGAGTGAACATATATCCTGTCTGAGATCGTCCATTGTGCGGATCCGATAGGTAACCTGCATCAGCAAAACCAACTAAACCTTTATCGTTATGGTTAGTGTAAAACAGACCCATGTCCTTCGTTCCTTTCAGGTAACGAAGTATGTGTTTAATCCCGTTCCAGTGCCTTTGGGTCGGACAAGAACTAAATCTTGATAGGAGGTTCACGGCAAAGCAAATGTCCGGCCTAGTGTGACTAGCCAAGTACATTAACGCTCCTATGGCACTGAGATATGACACTTCGGGACCAAGGACTTCTTCATCCTTTCTCTTTGGACCGAATGGATCACTGTCCAATCCGAGGCTTCTCACCACCATTGGGCTGGTCAATGGGTGGGCCTGGTCCATATTAAATCTCTTGAGTACCTTTTCTGTATATGCCATTTGATGCACAAGGATTCCATCATTGATGTACTCAAGTTGTATTCCCAAACAGAACTTAGTCTTTCCTAAGTCTTTCATTTCAAATTCGGCCTTTAAGTATTCAACTGTTTGGGCGATTTCACCAGGGGTTCCGAGGATGTTCAGGTCATCCACGTATACTGCTATAATCACAAATCCTTTGTTTGCAAACTTCTTTATAAAAATACACGGACTGATGGGATCATTTCTGTACCCGGACATTACTAAGTATTCACTTAACCGGTTGTACCACATACGCCCACTTTGCTTTAGTCCGTATAAGGATTTGTTCAGCCTAATGCAGTGTTCTTCTCGAGAACTTTTCTTATCTTTGAGCTCAATACCCTCTGGCAATCTCATATAAATTTCATTATCCAGTGGACCATATAAATATGCGGTTACAACATCCATTAACCGTAAATCCAATTTTTCTCTTATGGCCAGACTTATCAGGAATCGGAAAGTCGTTGCATCCACCACAGGGGAGTATGTCTCCTCATAATCGATTACTGGTCTTTGTGAGAATCCTTGTGCAACAAGCCGTGCTTTGTGCCTAACGATTTCTCCTTGTTCGTTTCTCTTCCTCACAAAGACCCATTTATGTCCAACTGGGATTATATTACGAGGTGTCCGAATTATGGGACCAAAAACCTCTCTCTTCTTTAAAGAGTTTAACTCCACGTTTATGGCTTCTTTCCATTTAATCCAATCTGATCGTTGAGTGCACTCATAGATTGACGTGGGTTCTAGATCCTCATTCATTACTTCAAGTGCTACATTGCATGCAAATATATAATCAATGTCGACATCTTTTATGTTCAATTGGATTCCAGACAAAACAAAATTAATCGAGATCTCATTGTTATCAGAAACTTCAGGACCATGAAGCTAGGCGTCCCAAGCAACATTTTCCGGAACCTTAGGATCATTTATGTCAGGAAAATCCACTATCTCCTCGGTCTGAATTTCAGCACCTTTCTTTAATTTCCGAGGAGTCTTATCTTTGGAACCAATAGGTCTTCCACGTTTTAATCGTGGTTTAGACTCTGTAGCCACTTGCGGTCCATCTTGGACATCAATTCGTATTGGTGCATTCACGGCTGGTATATACGATTTAGTTACTCTCTGCGGGTCAGCAAAGGAATCTGGAAATTGTATAGCTAGCTTTTGCATATGAATTATCTTTTGGACTTCTAAATCACTTTCTTGAGTCCGAGGATCTTGCCAATTTAAGGATGTTTGATTCCATGCAATTTCTTTTACCAGCCGGTTTTCATTTCCTAATGTTGGAAAAACGGACTCGTCAAAATGACAATCCGCGTACCTAGCCTTAAATAAATCACCGGTGGTCGGCTCAAGGTACTTTATGATTGTGGGTGAATCATATCCAACATATATCCCCATCCTCCTTTGAGGTCCCATCTTAGTCCTCTGTGGTGGTGCAATAGGCACATAGACTGAGCATCCGAATGTCTTAAGATGAGAGATGTCTGGCTCTTGACCCGTTATTAATTGGGATGGGGAATACTTGTGGTCACTAGATGGCCTGATACGGATTAGATCAGCAGCGTGTAAAACCGCATGTCCCCAGGCTGAAACCAGAAGCTTTGACCTCATGAGTAATGGTCTAGCAATCAGCTGTATGCGTTTGATAAGTGATTCGGCCAAGCCATTTTGTGTATGTACATGTGCCACGGAGTGTTCAACACTTACCCCCATGGACATACAGTAATCATCAAATGCACGGGACGTAAACTCACCAGCATTATCCATGCGTATGGTCTTTAAAGGAAAATCCGGAAAGTGTGCCCTTAGGCGTATGATCTGAGCAAGGAGTCTTGCAAATGCCATATTCCGTGATGACAATAAGCATACATGTGACCATCTTGTAGATGCGTCAATGAGGACCATGAAATATCGGAATGTCCCACAAGGTGGGTGTATTGGTCCGCATATGTCTCCTTGAATTCTTTCCAGGAAATTTATTGTTTCCTTAGTCACTTTCACTGGTGATGGCCTTACAATCAATTTTCCTTGTGAACATGAGGCACAAGTTAGATTCTTAGGGATCACTCTCCTTTCTTTCAAGGCGTGTCCACTAGTATTTGATATTAGTTTCCGCATCATTCCCGACCCGGGATGTCCCAGCCGGTCGTGCCATAAAGTGTACATATCCGTAAAGGCTTTGTTTACGGTGGCATTGGCTTCTATCATACTGATCTTAGTACAATATATGCCGGTAGCTATAGCAGGTATAGTCTCGAGGACTTTCTTTTGGCCTTGGGTGATTTTAATTATCCGAAGAAATTCTCTATTTCCTCCGCCCATTGTTTTCACATGAAAACCATTCAGACGAATGTCCTTAAAACTCAATAAGTTACGATTTGAGCTAGGTGAAAACAATGCATCTGAGATTTCTAGATGCGTGCCTTTAGGCATTAAAACGTTGGCCTGACCGTAGCCTTCTATTAGGCCGGCCGGTCCTGCTATAGTACTTATGTTTGCCTTTTTGAGTGTAAGATTTATGAAGTATCTTTCATCTTTTAAAATCGTGTGGCTTGACCCACTATCCACCACGAACTCGTCCATACTTCATAAAACAAGAATTTATGTATTAAAAGCCTTAAATTATTCATTAAAATCAAAGAGATAAATCCAAAGACATAAAACCCAAAACAAAGCAAACATAAAAGCAACATGAAATTTAAAATTTCGGAATCTCATTTTTTTTTAGTCAACTTTTGAGCTGCCCTCACAGTCCGAGGCTTCCTCCTCATCATTTGTTTGAGGAGTTTCCATCTCACTGCGTCTTTTCATCAGTTCATCAAATCTGCTGATAATTTTTTTGGTCCTCTGTCCTCTTCTAAAGTAATGAAATAGGTCATTATAGTTGGTGAAACTTTTGGCCTTAAGTGATAAAATCAATTCCCTTGGATGGAATGTAGAGATGGTCTTTTGCAAAAGATCCTCATCTGTTACCACTTCACCACATAGCTTGAGGCCATGGACGATTTTCATTAGGACAGAGTTGTATTCATCCGCGGATTCAAAATCCCAGAAACCGAGAGTCTCCCATCCTTCCATGGAGTTTCGCCACAGTACCATTGAATACCTTTCACCCAACTTTGTCCAAAGATCAAAAGGGTCCTTAACATCTTGGTACTGATCTCTCAGTTCTTCAGTGAGATGGAAGCGCATAATTGTTATGGCTCTTTGCCTTTGGCTTTCTATTTCATGATTGCCATTTGTGATGCATCTTCCGAGTCCCCTAGTTTGCAGAGCATATCTAGTGCTCATTGCCCATTCTAGGATATTATCTCCGGAGAGACTTAGGACCGGATAATCTGAGTTGTTGACTTCAGACATCTGAAAATATGCATCAAAATTTCTCTTAGGGCTTTTAATAAAATCATGGCCTTAGAATAATGGCCGATTTTATACATCCGATTTTAAACTTCATGTAATCAAACAATCATGCAATCGATTTCAAGCAAGCATTCATGCAATCATACAATTCGATTTTATCATTGCTTTTATCAAATTCGATTTTAACTTATTCTTTATGCAAGATTAATCCTAAAACAATTATAATTAAAGGATAAACCAATAAAAAAGGATAAACATGCACAAGGAAAAGGATATTCTCAAACTTTCATTTTCTCTAAAAGGAAGGGATTAGAATTTCCTATTTGGAATAGGATTAGGGCATGATGGATCCGATTTCAATTCTCTTTTCATGGATTCAATTTTAACAAATAATCAAGCACCCATATTCGATTTTCAAGATTAAACAACCTTAACTCATAATCAAGTATCCGATTTCAAGATAAGATTAACCCTAACATGCTTTTGACTATGGCCGATTTCAATCATCAATTAAACAGGCTATATAATTCGATTTTAATCATGGTTTAGGGTTTACCCATGCGATTTTAACAAAGCAAGCAATCAATCCTTTACAAGCACATGAATCGGTTTTAGGGTTCATGTATGATTAATGTTCAAATTCGATTGTGAGGTTCTCAGAGATTAAATATTTAAACAAGCAATCCGATTTTAAGTCTTGTCTTTAGCTTAGATTCAAGTTCAAGTATGGGTTTTAACAAGATCAACCAAGTTTAGACAAGAGAATCGATTTTAGGGTTTAGGTTTATTAAGATCCAATTCGATTTTCTTTGTTCTTAGTTTAGGGATTTACCTTGATCACCTTTTGAGATTGAACTGGTATGAACCGGGAGTTAAAGACCTCGGAATCAAACTCGGAACCTCAAGCTAGATCGGAAAACTCCTTTGTTGAAAGCGGCGGCCGGCGGCGGCAATCCAAAGGCGGCGACAGCGGTTTGAGTTCGGCGGCTAGGGTTTCTCCAGAGCAAGCTCGTGCTGATAACGTGTTGTGAAGGTAATGAATTCTATGTCTATTATTACTGAGACCAAAGGGTCTTATTTATATTGGTTTACAAAGGGATAGAAAAGGAAATATTACATAAACCTAATCCTTGTCTAACAAGGAATGGTTAACACTTAAACCAAACCAAGCTAATAGCCGGTCCTGGTATAACCTCTACTGGGCCGGTTTATGAGTCCATAACCAAACGGTTTTTAACATTTTCTATTTTTTTAAGATCCATTTTTCTGTTCTTTTATCTCAGTTACTACAAAATATGTTACTATACCAAAATAGAAGGAATATGCTTTAAAAAAGTATTGTAGTTGGTAAAAAAGGTAAATGATTAATTTTACACTTGTTTAATTTTAAAGAAAAGTTGGAAAAATGGAAATTTTCTTTTTCTATTTGTAAATTTAAAATAAATATAAATAAAAATGGAAGAAAAGTTAAAAAATTTTAAAAGAGAAAATTTTCCTCCGTTTGTCCCTTTTTAAAAGGAATTGAGACTAAATATGTTTTTCAGCAAATTTTTTTTGATTGATTAGCTTTCAACCAAAACTTCCATTATAGGCTAGCTGGTTCTCTATCTCGATAAGACAAAGTTTCTTTTTCTCTTCATCACTCAAACGAATGTCTGCATAATAAATACAAAGGTTCTATTAATTAATATACATCTATTAATACAAACAAAACATCCTTATTTATAAGAAAGCTCAGTTACCTGGTTGGTTCCTTAAACCCTTTTGTAGTCGCTCGATGTCATTGCATATATATCTCCATGTAGCTTCTCAAACGGCTGCAGGCCGCAGATTTTGAATTGTTGGGTTTTGCTAATATGGAACCTATTATTGCTCTTGATCTATGATTTAGTATGAATCTCTAACGGTTTGGATTCACAATGTTATTGTTGTTCTTTGAAAGTAGAAATTTGGTTTGATTTGATAATGTGATACTTGATTTGATTTGTTAATACTTTTAAAATGTGTATATGGAAACTTTAGCACAAGCGAAAAATGAAGCATTATTTGAGATTTTGAACTTTTCTTTTGATTTGTTTTGTTTTACCTTTGTTTTTAAGTCTTGTGACTTTCATTCTCAAATAATAAGTTTTTTTTTTATCTTTTTTTTCCCCCAAGATTATTCAGATTTATTTATAAATTTATGTAAAATTTGAATGTAAAAATTTTTGGTTGATTAATTTTTGTCTCATTTTTTTGTTTTTTTTAAGATCCATTTTTCTGTTCTTTTATCTGAGTTACGACAAAATATGTTACTATACCAAAATAGAAGGAATATGCTTTAAAAGAGTATTGTAGTTGGTAAAAAAGGTAAATGATTAATTTTACACTTGTTTAATTTTAAAGAAAAGTTGGAAAAATGGAAATTTTCTTTTTCTATTTGTAAATTTAAAATAAATATAAATAAAAATGGAAGAAAAGTAAAAAAAATTTAAAAGAGAAAATTTTCCTCCGTTTGTCCCTTTTTAAAAGGAATTGAGACTAAATATGTTTTTCAGCAAATTTTTTTTGATTGATTAGCTTTCAACCAAAACTTCCATTATAGGCTAGCTGGTTCTCTATCTCGATAAGACAAAGTTTCTTTTTCTCTTCATCACTCAAACGAATGTCTGCATAATAAATACAAAGGTTCTATTAATTAATATACATCTATTAATACAAACAAAACATCCTTATTTATAAGAAAGCTCAGTTACCTGGTTGGTTCCTTAAACCCTTTTGTAGTCGCTCGATGTCATTGCATATATATCTCCATGTAGCTTCTCAAACGGCTGCAGGCCGCAGATTTTGAATTGTTGGGTTTTGCTAATATGGAACCTATTATTGCTCTTGATCTATGATTTAGTATGAATCTCTAACGGTTTGGATTCACAATGTTATTGTTGTTCTTTGAAAGTAGAAATTTGGTTTGATTTGATAATGTGATACTTGATTTGATTTGTTAATACTTTCAGGTTTGGATTCACAATGTTATTGTTGTTCTTTGAAAGTATAAATTTGGTTTGATTTGATAATGTGATACTTAATTTGATTTGTTAATACTTTTAAAATATGTATATGGAAACTTCAGCACAAGGGAAAAATGAAGCATTATTTGAGATTTTGAACTTTTTTTTGTTTTGTTTTACCTTTGTTTTTAAGTCTTGTGACTTTCATTCTCAAATAATAACTTTTTTCTTTATTGTTTTGGTCTCCCCCAAGATTATTCAGATTTATTTATAAAGTTATGTAAAATTTAAATGTAAACATTTTTTGTTGATTAATTTTTGTCTCATTTTTCTGTTTTTTTAAGATCCATTTTTCTGTTCTTTTATCTCAGTTACTACAAAATATGTTAGTATACCAAAATAGAAGGAATATGCTTTAAAAGAGTATTGTAGTTGGTAAAAAAGGTAAATGATTAATTTTACACTTGTTTAATTTTAAAGAAAAGTTGAAAAATGGAAATTTTCTTTTTCTATTTGTAAATTTAAAATAAATATAAATAAAAATGGAAGAAAATTTTAAAAAATTTAAAAGAGAAAATTTTCCTCCATTTGTCCCTTTTTAAAAAGAATTGAGACTAAATATGTTTTTCAGCAAATTTTTTTTGATTGATTAGCTTTCAACCAAAACTTGAGTAGGTTTTTTTTTCTAATACTTTTTCTGCTAAAAGAGCAGGTATCTAACAAACTATAGAGATACTAAAATTTTACACGAATGCTCTTCGTATATTGATTTTCCGAATACTAAAATTTTAATTTCTTAACCAATAAATACTTTTTTATGTAACGTATAGATGGAAGACAATGCTGCAGTTAGTACTGTCGAAACAAATGGTAAGCTAGACTTCGAAATTTGATGTATATTTATCAAAAACGACTGATCTAGAATCCAACATTAATCCTGGTCAATGTTCATAGATAGGAGGTTCGTAATCAGATAGTGTAAACACATTTATTGATACGCTTTTAAAGGTCATCAAGAAACAGAGTGATTTAAACTTTCAAGGCAACTTTCACTTTGTAAAATTTAAGATTTGATTATTTAGGGAAATCAAATATTTATGAGATCTATACTCTCCATATTTTCTATTAAATAATTAAGGTTTCATATTTGAAAAAGTCAAAAATTAAATACTTTCCATAAAATATAAAAATTTTGGGATCTTTCGATATTTTAATTTACAAATAAGTTTTTTTAGTATAATAAATAAAGGAAAATGGATCTCATAAGAAAGATAATAAAATATTACTTTTTAATAAGTTAAAATTTGATTATGATAAAAAAAATTTTAATGTTAAAATATAAGTTTTGATTACTTTGGGAAAAAATAATAACAATAACTAAAACAAAAGAAAAAATTCATAGGTATGAGAGAGCATAAAAGTCCATTCAAATGTCTAATCAACAGTTAAATTTCCTGATAGACAAAAAAATCTGCCAGATTTTTAATTACTTTGGGGAAGAAAAGAAAAAAATAATAATAACTAAAAATAAAAATTAACAACAACTAAAAATAAAAAGGTTCATGCGTAAAAAAGATCATAAAATAGATGATTTAGATAGGAATTTGACTGTACTTTTTAATCTCAACATCACTTTTTGATCCCTTTCACATCAATATTTTTCTTTTCCACTTCTCTCTCTTTCTCCACCTAAACAAAACAAAAATACAAATTATCAACTTATTTTTAAAAAAAAATATACCATCAAAAAAATGAAATATAATAAATAAACAAAGAACAAAATTGAGACTTTAACTGTACTTTTCGATCTTTGGGGAAGAAAATAAAAAATAACAACAACTAAAAATAAAAAAGTTAATGCGTAAGAAATATGATAAAATAGTTGATTAGATAGGAATTTGACTTTACTTTTAAATCTCAACATCACCATTGATCCATTTCACATCAATATTTTTCTTTTCCACTTCTCTCCTTCTCCACCTAAACAAACAAAATACAAATTATCAGCTTATTTAAATAACAAATGTACTATCAACGAAAAATAAAACTTTATAACTAAACAAAGAACACAATTGAAAAAAACAAAAAGATATGAAAAAAATAAAGCAATAGATCACAAAAAAAACATGAACACAGCTCTGAGTTTTGATTTGTATTTATAGGGTATTATATATGTCTACACATTTAGGTTTAACCTGAAAAATCTTTAACAAAATATCTAAATATTAATTGTAAGCAATATTCTCTCCGAATATCTTTCTGAATATTTGATAACTAATTACAATTAAAAAAAGATATAAATGCTACATTAGAATCGAGTATCAAGCATTAAAAACACGAATATTGGAGATCTGATTTCTTTAAATATTAAATAATTTAATATTTATATTGGATTAAAATTAATATTCATCTATTATTTATAATTTGATATATGTGGAAAGTTTTATAATTTATTGGAAATAATTTTTTATTCATTAAATGGGTAGAATATTAAAAGGATATTCCAAAAATTTTTGTTGAAAATCGTGGTTTAAAATATTTTCATTCCTAAAATCTAGTGCTTGTATTTAATAGTTTTCCATAATCAATATATTTAAAACCTGTCTCTTATACACATCTAGATGTGTATAAGAGACAGCCCCCAGACTTAGCCTTTGCTTGCCCTCAAGCAAAACCAAAGAGAAGAATGAGAGAGAGGTTTGAAGGTGGGAGCTCAGATCCAAGAGTATCATTACCATAACCCAAAGCATTCTCTTCATGAGAATCATTCTTCTTCTTTAGAGCTTTTTGGGGTGAAGCCAAATCCTTGTTCTCACAACTACTCATCTCCTTAATCTCAAATGATGGAAAGAAGAATGAGCTCATGCATTTTTCATTGAGAGAAAATGCATCTCCTTGATTATCCTCATAAACATTCTTTTCTTCATGAACCCATTGGATGGAAGCTAGACCATTTTTCAAAGTTGTGTTGACATCTTTATCTTCCTCTTCTTACTTGGGTTTCCTTTCCTTATCAAATTCAGCATCAAGAATTAGTGAACTCACAGAGCTTGAATCTTTTGGTGGCATGGAGGGCAAATAGAGCTGAACCAATTTGGACTATATGGGTTCCAAATGTGAGGTTAATTGCTCAAATTTAAGCTTTAACTCATCATGGAAAACTGCAGTCTTGTCAGCCATTTCTCCATCATCTTGCCAAAATTAGTATCATGCATTTGTTGGCCTTCCAAGATTTGATGGAGAACCTTCCTTTGCTCCTCATCTTGGTGTTCCTCATGAAACAAGCTAACTCCTCTTTGTTGCACACTTATGAGCTTTTCCAAGCTCTCCAATTTAAGTTGCAAGTTTTTCCATGTGGAGTCTTCACATGATCCTTGTAGGGATGTTGGATCATGCCTTTCATTGTAGCTTGCACCACTCTTAGCCAAGTTCTCAACAAGTAGTTCTCCTTGTTCCATGGTGAGGCTTACAAAACTCCCTTTGCTAGCAACATCCAATGTCCATTTATGCTTCTCATCAACTCCCCAATAGAAAATGCTAAGGATAGCTTCTTTCTTGAACCCATGATGTGGACAATCTTGAGTGTATCCTCTAAGTCTCTCTCATGCCTCATGAAATGTCTCATGGATGTCTTGTTTGAACCTTAAGATGTCTCTCCTCATCTGGATTGTTTTTTGTATGGGATAGAACTTTAGAAGGAAGACTTTCTTGCAATCATCCCAAGATTTTACAAAATGAGATGGTACAGCTCTCTCCCATTGGTGTGCCTTTTCTCCAAGTGAGAATGGAAACAAAATGAGCTTGATACTATCTTGGGGGACACCTCCAATCCTAAATGTGTTGAACAGCCTCTCAAAAAAATCCAAATGATCATAAGGATTTTCCATTCCTAACCCCAAAAACTTAGAGCATTGAATCAACCTTATAAGGCTTGGCTTTATCTCATAGGCAGTTGCTTCTATTGGAGGAGGATGGATTCCATAACTTAGCCCATGATAGTGAGGTGTTTCAAAGCTCCCAATTGTTGGCTTGTTCTCTTGAGATTGGGTAGGAGTTGAGACCAATTCTGGAGGTTGTTGAGCTTTAAGAAGAGTTGATACCAATTCTTGAGGTTGTGGAGCTTTAAGAATGCTTCTTTGGATGTCCATCTCCAACACCTCAAGTGATTTTGTCTTCCCATTTCTCTTCTTTTTAGTTTGGTACCTTTGAAAGCACAAGAGAATCAAGGAGCACAAGTTAGTAGCTATAAAGAAGAGTGAATTCATCATCTTTACAAGAGATGATAAAACAAGGTAAAATAACAGCTTAGTCTCAAATAGATTCAAACTCCTAATGGTTAATGCTAATGGCAAAGGCGCCAAATTGATAGTAGGATTTTGCAATCAACTTCAATTACTCAAACCTACTCATATCATTGTAGTGTTGAGGTTCAATCCAAAGGGGTAGAGATTAACACACTAAGAGTACATGAAACTATCTAATCTAAGCTCAATCAAGGAGTTTGAGAGTTAACTAGCTAACAACCTACAATAACAAATTTAAAACAAGTGAAAGCAAACACCAAAAACAGGGCAAGTAAACAAAAGGTAAGAAATTGATCAAATAAATAAAAGACTAAGCCTTTGGGTTAAGGTTATTGACTTGGGTGATCAAGTGCTAATCAATGAAGCTAACATAAACAACAAATGATGATCCTTAGACCTAAGATCACTAATTTAGCTAACCCACTCTCAAGGCATTAACCCTATGCTATCAAGCAATCAACATCAATTCTCATTGGCTAATCACAAGAATAACATGCATTCAAACAGGTCTCAATAGTTACTAAGCATCCTAACATCAGCTCTCATTGGTTAGGCAAACTAAGCACTTAAGGGTTTCATTCAGGCATTTCAACAAACACTTTCAATGCACGAGGAAGCCTAAGGTCTAGATTATGAGAGATCAAGTCAAACCTAGCATTAAACACAACCCACAAGCAAGGATCTTCTAGATTAAGCCCTAAGCCTCATTAATCAACACTCAATCACCCTAATCTACTTAACCCAAAAAACTAGGAAGAGACTACTCACTAATCATGGTGAAAACACACAAACCCATAATGGATATATGCATAATCACAAGATTAGCAAGGAGAAAGAAAGAAATAAAGAAGAAAAACAAAGATTGAAAGAGAAAATTGCAATAAACTTCCAAAATCACCAAAAGTGTTTACAAGTTTGTTTTGGGTTCAAAAGATTAATAAAAGATTAGGTTCACAACCTATTTATAGTTTGAGCATAAGAAAACTCTAAATTAGGCCCAACAAACTGGGCCAAATCCACTAAAAGGGAGAAAATGAGAGTTAAGTCCTGTCAAAGTCGTGCACCCAGATGATTAGGTCGCTGTGTCAAGTCGCTGCGTGACAGCGACCTATTTCTGGTCGCTGGCAGAGGTCGCTGGGCTTCTCGCAAACTCACAGCTACCCATGTCTGGCCGCTGGGGCTGACCGCTGGGTGCTAAAATGGCCATAACTTTTGAACCGCTGCATGGAATGACTTGAAACCACCACCAAACGAAAGCTGATTCAATTATCTACAACTTTGATGAAGAACTCTGAAGATAATTCGGAGTGGAAGCCTTTCATTTGACTCGATCTTTCAGTCACTTGATTCTTGGCCATTTGATTCTTATCTCATCCCTTGCTCCACTCAAGCTCAATTGCATCCAATCCATGCTCTAAGCTCCAACAATCACCTTTAGCATCCAAACCACCTAGAATGCACTCCAAATGCAACAAATATGCAAACCTATGCTAATGCTTAACTAAACTCTAAAATGGATGAAAACAAGAGTGAAACAAGACAAGTGGATGTAAAAATGAATGCAAAGCTATGCTAAATGAATGCTGAAATGGTGTAAATTATGCACATATCAACTCCCCCAAACTTGATTTTTGCTTGCTCTCAAGCAAAACCAAAGAGAAGAATGAGAGAGAGGTTTGAAGGTGGGAGCTCAGATCCAAGAGTATCATCAAAAGAGATCAAATTGATGTTCTAGTTCTTGATTCTAGGATGCAGTTGATGCTAACCTACTCCAAAAGAGTTAGCCATGTTCATCACAACAAGAATTTCAATCCAAAGCTCAACCCGAAACAAGCATTCCAAGCATTCATCCTTTAACATTCATTAAGTTCAAACCATGGATCACACTCATGCAAATTAGAATTGACTCATTTAGCTTAAGGGATGAGGTTTTGAGGTAAAAATGACCTCAATCATAGGGTTTCTTTTCATAACAAGGGATCTCTCAAGAAGGATTGAACTTTGACATAATGTTAAAGGTAAATAACAAGTGGTGCATACAAGACTAGACTTTCATCTACCCAAATGCCCCAAATGTGATACCTTATCAAACTAAAAACCCAAAGTCGAAGCTTCTCCTATTCTACCCTTTTTATACCTTTCATAGTGATTGGTTTGGCTTTTAGAACATTACACCTAGCTCTTTTCCACATCCTAGATAGGTCTCTCTTTTCTTTTCTTCTCTTTTTTTTTATTACTTTTCATTTGGCCTCTTTGGGCTCTTTTGCTCATTCACTTTCCATTTTTTTTTTCTTTTTTAGGGAGAGACACTACCTAATTCACTTTTAACTTAGAGCTTTCTTACTTAAACACTTAGCCAACCAATTCAAACTATTCCCCACTTCTTCCCCTTTTCAAACCCTTTGAATTCTCAGCACAAAACCCAAGCCCTCACCCTAACTATCCTAAGCCTATGCCAAGTGATATGTTGAGATTTTGACCCATACTAACCTTAGTATCTGATTACTTTCTAGAGTTTTTGAGTGTATTTCAGGAGATTCTAGGTAGCTATGGAGCTGATATTGGAGTTTGGAGCAACTGAAGCCTTTGGAGCAGAAAAGAATCAGAATTGAAGAAAAGAAGACAAATCCTGCGAAGTACTACCAACTCCAATCAGCGAGCACATGCTCCCGATTTATGGCCACCTAGCGAGCACCTTCTCTCCGCCGGAGAAAATAAAGGGAAGAAGATTTGACCTAATCCTGGCGCCGAAAATAATAGGAGCAGCCGCCTAAGAGATCCGATATATATACTCCTCTCTAGTCTTAGGTTTTTATCATCTTATCTTTTATCTTTGCTTTTGCTTTTAGCTTAAACACATCTTAGAGCTTTCTACTTGTAAGGGAGAAGATTTCTGCTACAATTCTGAGAAGATTTCTGAACCCTAGTACCTTTTTATTTACGGTTTTAATGCAGTCTTTTTATTTTATTGTTTTGCTTTCTTCTTTCATTATGCTTAAGTAGATCTCTTAGTTAGGTTAGGGTTTTCAAAGGAATTCATGAGCTAGGGATTAAACACAAATAGGCAAATAAAATCGATGTCTTCACCCTTGTTGTTCTTAATGCTTAAATCGAATTGATCACTTGATTTATTGATATTAGGTTTAACTTAGACAACGACAGTTGCTAGGTTGCTAGAAGAAACATTGGTGAGCAATTTGTTCTATGCCTGCGAAAGTAGATGTGTAGGAGAATTGTGAACATATCAAACCTAATCTATAATGCTTGTTTGCGATTTCTAGAGCCAACGACAGTTAGGATTTTTAGGTCGTTAGACAAAGTTATTGATGCCACGACAGTGGATCAGTATTATCTTTATGTTTGAGTTCTAGACTTGTGCTGAATTGTGCCTGAATAGTTGTTTGACCCATTGCTCTGGATTGCCTGCGAATTGCCTTGACCTAACGCTTTCTCATTATTGATTTACAACCAATTTCGATTTATTACTTGTTATTCACGATACCGAACTACATCTTGATTGTCTTAGCTTTTGATTTAGCTCATTAAACCATAGTGTAAGCTTGGTCTTCGTGGGATCGACCCCTGAGTACTACTACGATTTTCTGTGCACTTGCAGTAGGAAAATTAGGGTTTAAAACTCGTGTATCAAGTTTTTGGCGCCGTTGCCGGGGACCAAATTTTTACCTTTGGTTTACGGCTAAATTTCTAGACTAAGAACCCTACTAAACTCGCTTTCTTTTCTTCTTTGTTTTTGTGTTTCAGGTGCATGTCCACAAGGAGCAAAAACAACGAGGACCTTCTTAGCTTAACGAACGCCGAGCTAGCAAGGAGAGAGCGGGAGAACAGGAGACGCAACACACCCGTTCAGGAACCAGAAACGTCTGACACCGCCAACTCAGAGATGGGCGACCAAACAGACATTGCGGCTCAGCTGCAACAACTTCAGACAGCCATGGAGCAGCTTCGTTTGCAACAGGAGAGGCAACTCGTGCAACAACCAGCTTTCGGAGATAAGGATGCAGCACACGCCTTTTACCAAGACCGGTCCGCGATTGTTACTCCGGCCATTCAGAGGCAAGATTATGAGATCAAGCGTCAGATGATTGCCCTCGTGAAGCAACACCTGTTTCACGGTCTGCCTGCTGAGATTCCGATGGATCACATCGAGAACATCGAAGAGATCTGTAGCACAACCGGCTCCAATGGTGTGCCTCCAGATTTCTTGAAGTGCAAGCTTTTCCCCTTCTCTCTTGCGGGAAAAGCATCACGGTGGTTAAAGTCTTTACCACCAGGCTCTCTACCAACTTGGGCTGATGCGCGAGCAGCCTTCTTGGATAAGTTCTACACAAAATCTAAGACCGCAGCCTTGAGGAACAAGATATCCTCATTCGACCAACAATCCGGCGAGTCCTTCAATAAAGCATGGGAGCGGTTCAAGGAGTACAAGCGTGAGTGCCCTCACCATGGGTTTAGCGACGAGCAGCTGCTCAGCACCTTCTATGATGGAGTAGATTGGGACTACAGAAACGCCCTTAATGCAGCCAGTAATGGAGACTTCTACACCAAGTCGAAAGAAGGAGCTCTGGAGCTGATTGAGAACCTTGCCGCGAGTTCCAGCAACAAAAGCCTGGAGTATGATAGATCAAAGAAGGTCAACAGCGTGGAGTCCAAGCAGATTGCGGAGCTCGCAGCCAAGGTTAACCTTCTCTTGAAGGGCAACCAGAAATCGGTCCACTTTGTGGATGAGAATGGAGAAGCACCCTTCGCTCAAATCTATGAGGGAGAAACCGGTGATGACCGGATGGAGGTCAACTATGTCAATGGACAAGGTTTCGGACAGAACCGCGGTTTCAACAACCAAGGTTTCAATACTCACGCGAACCTGTCCTATAGGAGCACCAATGTGGAGAATCCGCAAGATCAGGTTTATCCTAAGCAAGGAAATCAGCCACAGATGGGTTTTCAGAAAGGGTACCCCAACAACTACCAGGGCAGGCCATTCGTCCCTAATCAAAACCGATTCCAAGGAGGAAATCAACCGAGGCAACCCTACAACAACACGGAGCCTTCTCCTCCAGCAACCAGTTCTCAAGATGAGCTGGAAAACATGATGCAGCAGTTGATGGCAAGTCACCAAAAGGCGGCCGCAGAGATCAACTCCAAGGTTGACACTATGTATGTCGATCTTAATGGGAAGTATGAGGCTGTGTGGACACATATGAAGNAATCCAAATGATCATAAGGATTTTCCATTCCTAACCCCAAAAACTTAGAGCATTGAATCAACCTTATAAGGCTTGGCTTTATCTCATAGGCAGTTGCTTCTATTGGAGGAGGATGGATTCCATAACTTAGCCCATGATAGTGAGGTGTTTCAAAGCTCCCAATTGTTGGCTTGTTCTCTTGAGATTGGGTAGGAGTTGAGACCAATTCTGGAGGTTGTTGAGCTTTAAGAAGAGTTGATACCAATTCTTGAGGTTGTGGAGCTTTAAGAATGCTTCTTTGGATGTCCATCTCCAACACCTCAAGTGATTTTGTCTTCCCATTTCTCTTCTTTTTAGTTTGGTACCTTTGAAAGCACAAGAGAATCAAGGAGCACAAGTTAGTAGCTATAAAGAAGAGTGAATTCATCATCTTTACAAGAGATGATAAAACAAGGTAAAATAACAGCTTAGTCTCAAATAGATTCAAACTCCTAATGGTTAATGCTAATGGCAAAGGCGCCAAATTGATAGTAGGATTTTGCAATCAACTTCAATTACTCAAACCTACTCATATCATTGTAGTGTTGAGGTTCAATCCAAAGGGGTAGAGATTAACACACTAAGAGTACATGAAACTATCTAATCTAAGCTCAATCAAGGAGTTTGAGAGTTAACTAGCTAACAACCTACAATAACAAATTTAAAACAAGTGAAAGCAAACACCAAAAACAGGGCAAGTAAACAAAAGGTAAGAAATTGATCAAATAAATAAAAGACTAAGCCTTTGGGTTAAGGTTATTGACTTGGGTGATCAAGTGCTAATCAATGAAGCTAACATAAACAACAAATGATGATCCTTAGACCTAAGATCACTAATTTAGCTAACCCACTCTCATGGCATTAACCCTATGCTATCAAGCAATCAACATCAATTCTCATTGGCTAATCACAAGAATAACATGCATTCAAACAGGTCTCAATAGTTACTAAGCATCCTAACATCAACTCTCATTGGTTAGGCAAACTAAGCACTTAAGGGTTTCATTCAGGCATTTCAACAAACACTTTCAATGCATGAGGAAGCCTAAGGTCTAGATTATGAGAGATCAAGTCAAACCTAGCATTAAACACAACCCACAAGCAAGGATCTTCTAGATTAAGTCCTAAGCCTCATTAATCAACACTCAATCACCCTAATCTACTTAACCCAAAAACCTAGGAAGAGACTACTCACTAATCATGGTGAAAACACACAAACCCATAATGGATATATGCATAATCACAAGATTAGCAAGGAGAAAGAAATAAATAAAGAAGAAAAACAAAGATTGAAAGAGAAAATTGCAATAAACTTCCAAAATCACCCAAAGTGTTTACAAGTTTGTTTTGGGTTCAAAAGATTAATAAAAGATTAGGTTCACAACCTATTTATAGTTTGAACATAAGAAAACTCTAAATTAGGCCCAACAAACTGGGTCAAATCTACTAAAAGGGAGAAAAAGAGAGTTAAGTCCCGTCAAAGTCGTGCACCCAGTTAATTAGGTCGCTGTGTCAAGTCGCTGCGTGACAGCGACCTATTTATGGTCGCTGGCAGAGGTCGCTGGGCTTCTCGCAAACTCACAGCTACCCATGTCTGGCCGCTGGGGCTGACCGCTGGGTGCTAAAATGGCCATAACTTTTGAACCGCTGCATGGAATGACTTGAAACCACCACCAAACGAAAGCTGATTCAATTATCTACAACTTTGATGAAGAACTCTGAAGATAATTCGGAGTGGAAGCCTTTCATTTGACTCGATCTTTCAGTCACTTGATTCTTGGCCATTTGATTCTTATCTCATCCCTTGCTCCACTCAAGCTCAATTGCATCCAATCCATGCTCTAAGCTCCAACAATCACCTTTAGCATCCAAACCACCTAGAATGCACTCCAAATGCAACAAATATGCAAACCTATGCTAATGCTTAACTAAACTTTAAAATGGATGAAAACAAAAGTGAAACAAGACAAGTGGATGTAAAAATGAATGCAAAGCTATGCTAAATGAATGCTGAAATGGTGTAAATTATGCACATATCACTTGGTAAATGTATATGTATATTTCTCTTGTTGATGAATATTCTTACGATTAATACACGTTTAACTTTTCTCTTTTTCTCGACTAAAAGATGCTTTTGCAATGTATAAATTAGTATAGTTGCAGATTTGCCATATCAGTCGTATATCTATATTGTGAGTTTATGTTATTAATATAATTAGAAACATGGACATATTATATACATAGTGTAATATAATCTTGTTAACGTTTGCGACACTAGTTTATTTAGGGTTCATTTCAATTTTGACAATAAAATTAATAGAATCTATTGACTAACTTTCATATATTTACAGTAATGAAATATTGTGTAGGACGTTTTAAAGTCAAAAAAAAAATTGTGTAGTACTACTTAATGAGAAAAAAATCGTAGCTAATTAGTAAACCTTGGGTGTGAGAAAGGTTTCCAAGAAAAACTTATGTAAAAATAAATCTACTTCACATAAATTCAGAACTCAACATGCACGAATAAGTTTTAAAAAATAGTAACATGCATGCATGATATAAATATATTTTTCAAACAAGGGTACATAGTTCTTTCGAAACACTTAGAAATTTTCTTGGTAAAATAATATTTTTCAGTTCAAGCATAAATACTTACACGAACGATTACCAGTTTTAGTGTTTTTAAAATAAAGAGGTAATCACTATATTAAACATCAGAAGTCAATAGAGGTTACAACTATAAAAGGAATCTAAACGTGCAAAGAACTAGTGCAATAGTATAGTTTACATATATTGATACTAATCCTTTTTTTTTTTTTTTTGCTTTATCGATATTTATATTTGGTATAAAATGCTTTTCATATGTCTAAATATTTTGCTGTGTCGTTGCTTTTTCTTTCGTAGGTCGATAGCAATTACTCTCCGTGGAATATTCATTTGAGCAAGATGTTGGTATGAAGTTGCAGAGGTGAAGGACGAGCTAAATCTATATCGATACTACCTCGACCTCGATCCTTCACCTCGTTATTAAAGACATAGTCACAGTATCATTGTCGACTATGTATCAATTAACTAATATGGTGATTGCGGATTTAATTTAAAAAAAAACAAGTTTTTAATATTTATGTTTTTGGATTTTCTACAATATTTACGTTATGGTGAATTTAATTAGAAAAATAAGTTTTTAATATGTATGTGATTTCTAATGATTGTCTACAATATTTATGTTATATATGTATAAACATGCTCATGATTAAAATTTGTAATAACTTGAGACAAGTACTATGATGTCTTTCAGATTTAATTATTCTTTTTTAGTGAGATTTTCGTTGTATACTTGTATATATATAAACAACTTATAAATTTTTATTAAATATTTGTTCCTTGCAATTGTCATTTTTTATTTTGGAAAGTGTAACTGGTTATTATTTAATGAAGTACGGTTTTTTTTATTGTTTAGCCAACAGAATGGATTTTTGTGTTCATTTTCACCCTGTCGTACAGTTGCTAATGGATCCACTTGGAGACCCATAAACAATAAAACCTTTCCATTAAAAAAAAAATCAGTAAAACGATGTAAAATAATTAGAAAAAAACTTACAAATAGCAGCAAAAGATAGCAATATAAGAAAATGAAAAACTGCTACTAAAAAAGCTCATCAGAATGTAACTGCTCTGGTGACAAAGCAATTCTTAAGAAGATAGTTTTTCTAAAAGCATTTGTTCACCATTTTTTTCCAGCCACTACTGTTGCCTCTTGTATCAGCTATATGTTCTCTTTTTTCTTTTGGCAAAGGCTATATGTTCTCTTCATTTCCTTTTTATTCTTTGTTTCTAGATTAGAATAGCCAAATATAACTTTTTGGAGTCAGTGAAACAATTCAATCAGAGCAGAGATTTCCGATTCAAGGTCGTTCAATTCTTCTTCTCCAATGAGATTGTCGGCTCTGATATGTCGGTTTCAGTTATTTGGTTGGCGTTTTGTTGACTCTAAGGTAGTCACTACATTATTTCATGATGGTGATTGCAAAAGTGTACACATCACATCACTTACGGTCTTATTGTCTTTTAGTATCTATTCGATGACGTAAGTGATTAAATATGAAATGTATAATGGGATCAATTTTGTTCACCACAATTCGGTGATGGTACGTAGTTACTTGACCTGATGGAACCGTTTGCATTTCTTCCCTGTAGTAGTGTTGATTCAATGTGATGAAGACATAGGAACTAGTATGAACTCAACCGACTTGATCCACCATTAAAAGAGTTCCAAAAACAAGATCCGGAACCAAAGAATTGAGGAACAACGTAACTCTAACGAAGCCATGGAGACTTTAATCAATGAGAAAGAGTTTTGAAGACATAACTAACCAACTGAACCATCTCGCCATTTCACCAAAGGGTCTTAGAGCAAGCACAAGAAGAAGAACAATGACCAAAATCCACACAAAAAGGAACATGTTATCAAGGATGAACCAAACATGAAAACTATAGATTATACACAAGAGCGACCACTTATTCAAACAAACCAAGAATTTACCTTATTTGTTATCACGCCAACTTAAGTCAACAAAAGCCAAGGAAGACGACCCACTTCAAGAGAGAAATCACCAAGCCAGTTTCTTTGCAACATTCAATCGAGTTTAAGACCAAAGAATTACTTACCAAAGCTAGCACAAGCCAGGAGCGTCATATTTGCTATTTGCTAAGGTATGAATGTTTATTTTGAATTTTATTAAATAATATTTGACTAAAGCTTGGTTATTTCTATTCTTTCATCGAAGTTGTTTCGATTTTTTTTTTTGCTTGTAAACAGTTGTACTGAAAATATTTTTGTATATCTTGAAAACTCTTTTGATATCAATATATCTGATTTTCCAAAAAAGGAAAAAAAAATAACTGCTAGTTTTTGCTTGTAATTAGTAACTAATAACCAATCGATGTAACAATTATATACGACCGTTTCTTCCACCTAATTCTATGGACGTCGATCAATTTCCCTTGGCTTCACCTTCTCCTATTCCCGGTTAAATTTGGTTAGTCTGAACCGGAAGACAAATTTTAATTTAATGGGATCACATCTCAACATGGACTCGTTTTCTTAAAAACATAAACAAATAATACTTTTTTGAATATAATAAACAAATAATACTTTCAGCAGGTTTTATTTTGATCAGACTTCAAGAGGGTGTTGTGTCTCTTTTGCACTTTCGAGTTTGCTCCATGTTTATATTCCACTTTTATTTTATTTCGTTTTTTTCCATAGCTTCAAATCACAGTCGGATTAGGAATCCGAATTTCTGTTAACCCTCCTGAAAATAATTTTCCTAAAAAAATCGCTTCGTTTAATTAGTCTCACTATCTCCCTCTCCTCTCTAGAATAGGATGAGTCAATCATCTCTCCGGTTATATAAATACAGCGAAAAGGAATCTTCCTCCTTCTCTTCTCTGCGTTTTCTTATGTTGTGTTTGTTCCCGTCTACTACGAGTTACATCATCAACCGTTTGTAAGAAGACAAAGACGATATTATGCTGCGTTACTTTATTCCCATACCTAAAACGAAAAAGGTGACTTTCTAATTTTTATTTTCCTTTGCATAATTCATTGTTAGTAGTTATTGGGATATACACAAAGTATATTCAAACATATATATTATTGTATAGATAATTCCTAGTCCTAGATTCTCTCCGATTTATGTGTGACATATTTGTATAAATACATTGACCTATTGGTCTGAGGAATACAAGTTGAAATTCAGAATTCTAGATTTGTCAGTAGTGTTAGATTTTGATTGATGTCCGAGAGATTAACAATATAGACTTTTTTGAGTTGGTTTTAAACAGATTACTTTCGGGAATGTGCTCACTTTTAAAGAAAAGCAAACGAATTCTGAGCTAAACAACTTAAGCTTGAAGCGTAAACAAGTCGAGGATTCCATCAACCGAAGCTTCCATGGAGTTGAATCTATTGTTAAAGAGGTAAAATCTTTTTGGAAGCATATAAAATTTTCTAGGTTTTTTTTTCTTACTCAAATTTTTATATTTTGGTTTAGCTTTAATCTCCACCAGTAATTAGAGGGCTGTTTAATCTTGTTAATGTTATTCTTTCCAAAAAGCAACAAGTATTTGTTTTTATATATATATTCTTGTTTTTTTTTTAATTTCTCAGGATCTTGATAGAATTGAAGCGTACCTTCCTTCACTCCGAAATTTGATAGAGAACCTGAATAAGCCTTGTAACCGTGACGCCAGCATACGTTTCGTTAACGCTCTCAAGATACGATGGAGCAGTGCGTTGAACTTACATTGCAAGCCGTCGAATGGTCTAAGCCTTGCGAGTATATTTCAGCGTAAATCTCCAACATTCTTCCAAGTGAGTTACATGTGGTTTGAGCTTCATATGGTACTATTTATCTACGCTCTAAAGCTCAGGGAGAAAGCAATGGCCTTAATCTCCACAGGTTGTCTTTCTTTTTTCTTACTAAAATAAACCATTTTCTTTCGGTTTTCTATTACGGGTTGATTACTTATACTTTGTATTGATTAAAACCAGATGTGGTGGAATCCACAAGGGCTTATAGAGAAGCAGCAGGTGTTTTTGATTATCTATCTAAGATACGTCATCCTGATTATTCACCTTGGGTGCCTATCGTGAAGCTTCCGGAATTAACGTCTTCAGTTTGCTCCTCCTTGAGACTCCTCTGTTTAGCTGAAGGACAGGTCAGTGATTGTGACACTTTTGGCTATAATTAAGTATTATATATTGCGATTGTTACTTGAACAAACTAGCACTTGTTCTTGTTCGCACACGGGTTGAGATAAATATCTTTAGGTTTAACCGTTTGTATTAGGGTTTTGTCCATAAGTTCTGTTTTTTTCTTATGGTACTTTTATCACTTAAATCAATCTGCTGAACATTTTCAAAACAGGCTGTGACGGCAAATAAGGCCAAAGAAAAGGGGGCAAGTGCAAGTCTACTGGCAAAACTCCATTACGGTGTCACGCAATTTGTTGCTGAAGCTAATGCTTCTCTCTTATCCAAAACTAACATTCAAGTTAAAGAGCTCTCGTCCCGCTTTTTGGTAAGTCTCTACTTGTCGTAACCATAATCTCACCAAATCTTGAGGAATTTGAGTAGATTCTTGAATCAGAGTTTCTCATGATCATTTTGATCAAACCAGGATTATGTATCGACATTGGGAGCTTTACACGAGCTAAAGAGTGGGAAACACTTAGCGGAAAGCCTGGAAGCAGAAGAGAAAGTAGGTGAAGCCATTGGGGTCTTGCGCCGTGCGTTGGCCAGAGCAAGAAAGACGACTCAATTCCGCGATGACATGTGGAAATCGATCTTCAGTAAAGAGAGACAGCAAGTGACTACAATGATGAACAAGTACGAACGACAAAACAAATCCATGATGCTTCAGCGTATCCCTTTAGATGCTGAATTGCCTATACTTCAAGGTGATATGATTGTGAAGCTAATCCCTTACCTTCCCACCAAAAAGGAGAAAGAACTTAACTTTGAGTTCCCGTAAGATACCAAATTTACCGTGGTTTCTTTTTTTTGGCGCATGTTTTCTTATTCAACGAGAAGTGAAGAAACAATGTCTATATTTATCACAAGCAACATGTTCTATAAGGTCTCTGGTGTTGTTGGGTTTTTCTACAACACTCTTGTTTTTCATTCTTGTAAGTCGCCAAATAGTGGTAATAAAATTTCTGAGATAATTATCATTAGTTACGTATTGTAGGTAAGTTAAAATCTGTTTAAATTTTGACAAAACCACCAAAATCTGCTTAAACTATGACAAGTACAGTATTTTCTCCTACATTTTTAATTCTTCGTTTGAACAAAAACAACTTCATTGTATATGTGGCATCTACATCAAACAAAGTTAATAGACAGTTACTTCTATAACGGTAAACATATGAATTTGTCAGAAATAAAAACATATGATCATATAATATTAAATTTTGTAATATTGGGTATTCATTTGCATCATAATATATGTGATATATAAATTAACTATATTAGTACAGTTCGGATAGGTTTTGGCCGATTTAAGTGACAAATCTTGCAAAGAAAATAAATCATACGAAGATGGCTTTTCATTTTTTTTTCTACAACACGATGGCTTTTCATTTTGACAATTAAAAACCATCAACAACGTTTTTGTAGTCCAACATTGTCGGCAAAACATGAAATAGTTTCCTAACATATTAAAATTATGAAGTTAGTAGTTTATTTCAGGTCTGCATTCGGATAGTTTTTGGGCGCACTAAGCCAAATTGTGTTCCAGTGTTAACTAAACGTTGAAATAATGAGATTTCGTAACAATAAATTCCAGGATTAAATTTTTGCAGAAGCAATAAATTGAATAAATAATAGTATAGGTTTTTTATTCTATGTTAAAGAATATGCTATGACCACTAGAAAATAGTAAACAAATATTTCATAATGTTACTTAGTATTATATTATATGCTACGTGCAGCTGTGTGACAGTTCATATTAGTTTACTTTATACTTGATTCTGTAATAATAATAGAAAATCATGTAATACTGAGAAGAAAATAATGTTTCCATTTCGACTGGTCTGGACTTTGGACCTGATCATCATCGTCAATACTGAATAGAAAAAGGAATATTTATCTTTGAAAGATTTATTTATTGTTTTACTCTTATATATAAGACTATATCACAATGTCAAACTTGGTTTGATCATCTAAAAGAAGATTAAAACAAGATTAATTAGTACAAACCTAAACTATGGTTCACATCAGATATATTATATGTTTATACGCAAATGTTGATAAACTTGGAATGAACTAGCATTATACAATTACAAATTAGGTCTAGTCGAATATTCCATATATATGGAGTTAACATTAATTAGTTAAAGTAATACGATATGAAGACCAAGAAAAGCAATTTCCCATGTTTTGATATCGTCCTAAACTAAGTATCAAGAGCTGTTTAGGCTTTTAGTGACCGCGAAAGGTCACATAAAAAACCTGCTTTTATTAGCTTAACCCCTCCCTGACCTAATTATTTAATCTTATCTTAAGGAAACCCTAATCTGATTCCTGTTTTTTTGGATTGTCATCAATTTATTGTATTTTGGATATAATATTATATACACATATCTATAGTATCGTAGAAATGGTTAAAATATTATTTGAAGATTATAGATCAAACCGCATCGAGAACGCCAATAGCTTTTCTCTAGATTCACGCTCCCGATGGTCTTCCTATTTCGAGTAAAACTGTTTGTCAATTTTTTTAAATCCATCAGGTTGATGCCAAATTAAATACTAATATTTAGGAATATATCACATTGCTCATAGAGCCATATGAAATGAACCCTAGAATTAAATGGCAAGTAAATACATCAATCAAAGAAGAAGGTTTCAACCTTAAATACATCAATGGTATACACTAAACCAGAAGTAAAGTAAACCAACTCTATTAACCAATACTATATGATCTAATAAAAACCACTTTTAAGCAGGTTGTTCTGATTAAATCCTGATTTCAATTTAATAGTTACGTTGTTAAAGAAAAAAATGTATTACAAAAGTTTAGAACTAAAGGTAACAAATAAAGAACAATACAAGCTACGAGAAAGGAGCCAACGTGCACATTTGCATTAATAATCAAACAACGAGAGGATAAAGGTTTAACTGGAAAAGTTAATTTAGTACTCCCTCCGGTTGCTAATACTTGTCGTTCTGGAACTAATACATTGTTTACAATTACTTGTCGTTCTACGAAACCAATGTAAATTGTTATAAGAAATTCCCAAATTAGCCCCAATTAATTAAACAGAGATACTCAGAATAAATCAATACGTGAATCATTTACTGCACAAAATATACGAAGAGTCAAGTAGTCAACAGTCAAACAAAATGAATTCATAAGTACTCTCATTGTCTATCGTTCAAGTAATATGGCAAACCTTTTCAGAAAAACACTGAAAGTAGAAGAAGATGCAACATTCAATGATGTGCAAACCAAAAATTCCAAGATCAAAGCAGTGCATGATTTCGACCTCAACAAACTCCCCAACGAAGGTGATCTTCAAGTGAGTAAGGAAGTCCAAATTCAACCTGAAGCCAATCCCAAATTTGTTCATGATTTTGATCTAAACAAACTAAGCAATGAAGAAGAAAATCCAGATCATGATAATGAGATTCAGGATCCTATAAAGAAGCTCAATGAACAAGTAACAAACTCAATGAAACTCATACAAAAAAGTGCTAACTCGTACAAAGAACATGCCGAACATGATTCTCAAAGCAACATAAAAGTGAAAATAGAGCGTGAAGAAGGAGAACACACAAAAGAGAAGATATATGTATGGCCATGCCAATGAAGAAGGAGATTTTACCTCATCGAAGTGATAAGCATCCTTATTAGACTTTAAGTCTTGTTGCAACTTCTACATCTACACGATGGAAAGCAAAAGGCAAACCAAAAACCAATTAGCTTTTGAGCAAGTTTACAGATTTTGTTCGTGACAGAGCACATACAGTGCAAAATCTATAATGATTGAAATAGTGACTCATAAGAATATAAATGACGTAAGGGAAGTGTGGAAGCATAATAGAATTTCCAGAAAGTAACTTTGACCAAAGCACAAGCAAGCGCAAGCTCAGAAGATGCCACAATAATGTCCCAAGTTACGAACAGAGAAACGAGAAAGTTAAATCAAAGCTTGCCGGTTTCGTCACAGGGTGAAAAACACAGTGCACAAGTAGTTGGCGTTTAAACAAAAATAAACAACTGAAAATTGAACAATTTAACTGAAAATTGAAACAATTCAATCTCCTAATAAGCGCGATTCAAAGTTGAACTTCCAAAAAAAAAAAGAGTCCATCGAGGAGGCTGAAGAAAACTCACGACGATGCCATTATCCGGCGGCTGAGGAGAAGCAATATCGATGGAGGAAGAAGAAGAAGACATCTTAGTCCTGAAACTGAACCATACATGAAGAGAGAAGAATCAATTAGAAATCGGTAAAAGCATGAGCAAGTAATGGAGATTCAAATCGAAGCTCAGAAAAGTGAAATCTGAGAAATCGACCTCGTTAATTAACGGGAAGAGAGTTGCCGGAAAGACGGGAAGCCGTAAAGGGTGACATGCATCTGCGGAGACGGAAGACGGAATACGGGAATGATTGAAGAGAGTTGCCGGAAGATGGAAGACGGAAGAGAGAAAGAGGTGATGACGAAGAAGACGGCAGATGGAAGAGGTGATGACGGAGAAGACAGGAGGAGGTGATGACATGCATGTGCGGAGTTTTTGAAGTTAAGCTTTTCTTCTTTGTCGGCGAAGAAGGAGAGATCATTGAATTTTGTGGTTTTTAAAAAAATAAGGTAAATGATTTTTTTAAATACAATTGTAAATTGTTGTTTTTTATGAGGTTAAGAGAGTCATTGTACACATTTTCTTAATAAACGGGACTACAGCTAAAACGATAACTATATCAAACCAGATGGAGTACTAGTTAAAGTTATATATTGGAAATTGTAGATTATGCTCTTCAGATTCCGGCATATTCTTCCCATGAGTTAAGCCCATATGATGTCTTCCGACTTCCGAGTTCCTGGTCTTTTTGTATGGCATAAAATAAAAAGTTTTAAATACATTTTTTTGACAAAAAGTTTTATATTTTCTTCTTTGTCCTAAGACAGTAATATTTTCTCTAATGTCTTATGTATCTTATAACTATATATTAGTATACATAAACGTGGCCGACATGAACAATACATATACTAAGGACGAAATTATGATAGAGTGGTGGCTAAAGTTTCCTTAAAATATGTTTTTAACAATAATTTCGATTCTCCATATTTATGTATATAAGGAATTTTTGGACATTTAAAAGGATTAAAAAAAAAAACACTAATATTTTAGTTTCATATAACCGGCTAATGGATTCCATCTGTAGATGTCTAGACTAGTCCAAAACTATGTGGTCAAATATAATTCGTCAATAAAGTTCATCACATCAATCAACCTAATTATTTAGAATTTCGCATATCAACTGTAACACTCAATAATTATAACGGATCTTTAATTTAAATAATAGCGCGCAACAATGTGTAAAAAGTACAGTAAAAGTTACATTTATCCTATGTATATATAACACTGTATATAAAGTCGCCCTCCAAAAATCTATAAACAAACTCTTTCATATCAATTTTAATGTATATACCCTTTGTTTTCTTAATTAACAATCAAAAATGAAAATTTAAAAGAGTTATGATATTTTTGCATCTCTAGTCTTTGTACGAGTAGAAGAAGACATTGCAGGTGAGCTACACCGAATAATTCCTTTGTTAGAGCATCTTGATCTTTCTTCCGAAATCCTCCGACCAAAATTTGAATGGCTCGGCCACTCCGACGGAAACGGACTGACCATAGGCCCGTAAATCCCGTTGGTGGTGGTCTCAGCCGATTCGACGATGTTGGCCGTTGAGTGGCTAGTCTGTGGGACCCATATTCCACCGACGACGAAATGTTGCGTTTGAGAGTCTCTGTTGTTAGGAATCGTTTGGCTAGGTCGTCTTGTGTGCAGCCTGTATTTCTATTTATTATCCCAAAAAAACAAATGTATATGTTGGAAACTATATAAATTCAAGGTAAAGTAGCCTTTTGAAAAGGATAAACCGACAAACTTTTACTGTACTCTTTAAAATTCACGTGCCCAAGTGTCTTAATTTGGCAAGAAAACATATTTAAATTTTGTTCCAATTATGGAAGTTCTATATTTTGTATAATTTACTTTTTACCAACCTGTAAATGGCTTTTGACTTCATCATTTGTTAACCCATCAACCTTCATTAGCTCTCTAATCTGTTTCGGCGTAGCTACTGCAAAAATCCATTACAATACGAATTAAAACCCTAAATCAAAAGTATGAATATTAAAAATGAATAATGAAATTTAGAAACGCACCATGAGGACCACCAAGCAGTTTAAGAGCGTTTAAGAAGCGTCTGTGTAAGTCCTGCGACCAACACCGCCTCTGCTTTCTCTGCCCTCTTCCGCCTCCGCTGCCACCACCACTGCTATCGTTCTCCGCCTCCTTTTTTCGACCGCTTCCGCCGCTACTAGTAGCCAGAGATTTTCTGTCGTCGTCGTTTCTCCCGTTGCCCGTCTCATAACACGGCGGCTGATGAGACGCTGCTCCGTTGTCATTATCTTTGATCGATTCGACCACCGGTCCTGTCTCCTGTCGTGAGCGTTCCTAAAAACGCAAGACGGATAACTTAAGATTAATTACATTACATTTTTCTTTTGTTGACAACGTAAGAGCCAAACGGAGAACTCTCTGTTGGCGTTTTGCGTTTACATAGTAATTTATAAAAATATTTTATAATGAAAAAAAATATTTTACATTCCAAAAACGCGAATTTTTACTTCTCATATACATGAACGCGTAAATTGCATAATCTTCATATTGTTTCAAAAGCAAATATTATATTGATATTTCTAAAACTATCATGTATTAAATTTATTTTACCAAACAACTATATATACAAACAAACAAAATATATCAAGATAAAAAGCCCTTAATACGAATCTTACTGATTTATTGGAAATAACTGCCTCAGTTTGGTTCCAGAGCTGAACAGACTTGAGCCACTCAGACTTCATGTTCTTGTCAACGAAATCTATGCCGGTATCATGAGATTCGTGTTCAACCGTATCATCTTCATCAACCTCTTCTTCTTCCTCTTCTATGGAGGTTGAAGAGTGTTTGATAGGAAGGAATAGATCCAAGATGGGGCCACATTCTCCGGTGGTCTGCTCCGAGCACTCTGATTGTCCGTACAAGTTATCCGTCGTCGTCCCTGATATCTCTTTTTTATATGCCTCGATCGCTAAATCCCAAATCCATAAATAATTAAAACCATTAGATTTAATATCAATCCACATATAAACACACACATCCGTCTCAATATCTCATACATACTGAAAAGTAAATTTTCATATCATAATCAAAAAATTTCTATTAGAAATTATAATTTTGAAATGGATCGAGGATATTACGAAAATGCACCAGTTATACATCCCAAAATACGTTCATATATACATAGATGCATATGTATGTATATATAGGGTTATACCTTGAGTGACAAGCTCTAAGCAAAGAGGAAGCTCGCGTTGGAAGACATTGATATTGCGGCGTTCTTCTTCAAGAGCTTCGATGTACTCACAACATCTTTCACGTTTCTCGTTATAATTCTTCATATTGCTTAAGCTCTTAATCATGGTGATTTTAGAGATTAGTCGACCTTTTTATAGCTATATATGCAGTACTCTTTAAACAAGAAGATGGGGTTGTGTCTCTTTATAAAGAGAACAAATATATGGTCTTATAGGGTTTCTCAGGGATCATTATCTTGAAACATAAGTCGAGCCGTCGCATTGCAAGTCGAATCTTAGCTTTTGTTTATAAAATATGTATATACCTTGATCCCCCAGTTTAATATAATATACGATTGACAGATTAGAATATGAAGGATTTGTCTTGTTGCAATAGTGTAGATATTGAGTGGTGAATATTCGCCGTTGCGATTCCAAGTTTTGTTTTTGTATAATTTTTGTAAAGATCATTTGGGTATATCCAAGCAAGGATGTATCTTATATAAAGTAAACATTAAACAATGTCATCTGTGTCATACTAGGTGATTGGTTTGTTATGTTAGGAACTTCATTTATATTTGGTGCTAATGGATTTTAATTGGAACTGATGAATTTTAACATGGTATTAAAATCCCTTTGGTTTGATATATATATATATATATATATATATATATATATATATATATATATATATGTTATCTGATATGGATATTGATGTTTCAGTACTGATATTTGGTTCCAGCTAAACCGAATAAATGTTCTTTAACAACATAGACTAATCCCAAAAACTGCTTTTCATACGAATACTACTATAACTTACATATATATTCTCGTATATTATTTTCACATAGAGACCCCGCTTCTTGATCTAATCTTTTTGAGTTTGATTTCTTAGATAATTATTTTATTGTTACTATTTGAAATTGATGCAAATCCTAAATCAGCCGGCTACCCAACAAAACAAAAATTAACGTGCATGAGCTATCTTGTTGTATAAGCTTTGATTTCCACCACTACAAAATCTAAATAAAACGTTGAAAATATATTTTGTAATATCCCAAAATGAAAAGCCAAATGTCTCTTCGTAGATAGCCGAAACATGGCAAAAGAAAAAGCCGTACATAAAATCAATTAAATGTCATAGGACCTTGACATTTTGTTGAATTCGTTATAACCTTATCCATAAATACAAATAGATTAGTGTTTATGTCAATGTCCAGATACAATGTGACTATGTGAGTCCAGAGTGCCTATATATTTGTGTTCTGACCGCTAACTTTTATTTTGTCAATTACCAAGTAAACAAAATATGCGAATGTTTCTTTCGAATGTAATGGCGAGCCAATGCCTTTCCCAATCAAGACATATAACAATGTGATAAATATAAAATTTATATGCTACTTCTTTTCAATTTTATTAGTTTATATGAAGTTAAATCTGATATGAAAATTAAGGGCTTTAGTAGCTGTGTCAAACAAAATTGATTGTCTCTAGAATCGGGATTTGTGTTTGATAAGCTTATCTGTTTTTGATTAGATTGAAATGCGTTGTTAATTAATAAATTAGTTGGCAAATAAAGTTTAGAGATGTGTATTATTAGTATTGGGTTATGATCGTCCCTTCGGAGTCTCAAAAAGCCATATTGACCGTCAAATCCCGACGACCACGACCAAACGAAATGACACCATAATGTCGATCTATTAAGCCCATCAGGCCCATTTATATGCGGCCTTTAGGCTTTATTTGTTTGAAAACATCATTAAGGAAATCCCAGTATCTACTACACTAGTTGTTGAGGTTGGCAAAATATCTAAAATCTGTTATTCCATCGTAAAACATTCGTAAAATAAGAAGAAGAAGAAGAAATTGTTCATGGTTCATGATTATTTGGAAAATCGAGCACTTCTGACATATGATCTCGAAACCAAATCATATGATACTGCTTTCTCTTCCAAATTCATCGGTCATCCTCTCTGTTATATCCAGAGTTTGTTCTCTGTTTTATGAATTTGATTATTGTCAAGTATATATACGTAATCTTTGCTTCGTCCATCGACTGTTTGTCAAAGTTTTGCAAAGGCTATGGTCGAGACTCGAAAGATATGTCTTTCCACGGTTAATGGCTTAATGCTTCTTATGTTTTCTAAAAAACAATTTAGAAAATGTTGTAAACTTTTTAACGTTCCACGTTGTAGAAGACTTGTCGTAAACAACAAAAGTCGCTTCGAAATAGATGTTTTATTCCACCAACACATTATTAACTAAACTCTCACACAACTCATCAAAAAGATTCGATTAGAAACAGAACAATAATAGTACTAAAATACTTTAATAGAAAAGAGAAAAACAAATATTATACGGACACGAGAAAAACACAAAACTAATTACTTCGTAAAGTTTTTAATAGTTGCGCCTGGCTCCGTCGCCTTAGCTTCCGGCGCCGGTTTCACATCCTTCGTCGGCGTAACCACCGTTCCGGTAAGCTCCAACGGCAAATCACCAGCAAGACCCTTTAAGTAAAAAGTGTAGAACAGTTTCGTCGGATACACAAGCTGACGAAGCTTAACCTGTCCGTACGCACCTTCAAAGACTCCGGTGCCACCAGTGACGGCGAGGAACGTGTCTTCGTACGTCAAGTACTGTCCTTGAACGGACAAGTGGCCGTAGTCTCCGAAGTAGAAGCTGTAATTGGCTTCGAACCGGTCACCGTTCTTCTCCGGGACGTGCTGGATCAAGACGCAGAGACCGGCGGTGATCCCGACGCGTTTCTTGAGGTCGCCGGTGTAGAGCTTGTTTGTGAAAGGGACGAGATCGCCGAGACAGAGCTCTGGCTTCTTGCCGAGTTTTAGAACTGCTGGGCTGTTTCGATCTCCTTCGTTGAGCTCGTACACGTTGAGTTCTTGGATTTTACCTGAATTTTCAATAAGATTCCACTTTATGAATTGGGTGTTTGGTTTTGAGCTTAAAGGCGTGACTTTTACACGAATTTTGATTTTTTCTCAAATTTAACTAAACTGGCCTTAAGATCTGAGATATGTTTTCAATTTCGCAAATTTATGAAATGGGCATTTTAATTTGTGAGCTTGAGAAGCAGGATTAGTCTTTAACACGAAGTTTTTGTTAATCTTAATTTTCCTTCTCTCTCAAATCTTCGAATTTAAGTGTACTAAAAGACAAAACAAAAGGGTCTTTTAGCTGACTTACTTGGTCTGGAGTTTTCAGTCTTGCCCCAGTTCCAGAAGAAAGCTCGAGTAGGGGAAAGATACTTGGGTGTAGATCTTGATCGGGAGGAGGAATCTGGACCGTTAGATGAGATTCCAAGGTTTTGGAAAGATCTGGAGAAACCCAGAAAAGAGCTTCGATGCAAGTGATTACCGGAGAGATTGTTGTTAAGACTAGTCATAGAAATGGATTGGACAGACATAGCAGAAGAAGCCATTTTGATCAAAAGAGACCTTGTAACCTTTTTTTTTTGGTTTAAATGTCGAGGAAGACTTGAAAGTTTGGTTTGATTGATTTTTAAAAGTAGAGACTGGGGTATCTTGTTTATATATTGTTGAGTTTTAGTTAAATGATGATGAAGTTGCACGTGCGTATATTTCGAAAAGTGGCCGGTTTCTAACGAAAGATGCTTTGGGAGACTTCGTCTCCGTTTCCATGGTCGGTCTCAAAGCGTAAGCTAGCTAGAGAATTATTGACTGAAATTAAAACCGAGTTATTATCTATAGAGGATTCAGAGATCTCCACGTAACGGGAAGACACCAAAATAGGCTAATAGATATCTGCGTAACGTTATTTGTCTACAAAACTGTGGTCGGTTAGAGTGTTTTATTAAAGATATTGGGTTTGATTGGTAACGTTTTCGTAAAAATGTTAGAAAAAAAACAATATAATAGTTACCAATCACAAAAATTGTTAAACAAAATTGTTAAAAAAATAGTGAACAGTCAAAATTGTTAAACAGTAAAGCAAAAGTGTTTACAACTTCCGCTAATAGATTTCACTTACAGTTTTGTACTATTCAATAACAACTTACAGTTTACGCTAACAGCTAAAATAACCATTCCGTTTTTTCCACTAATCCGACAAATTAGTTTCAGCTGTGTTAATTTTGCGTTTACACATGAAGTTACTTTAAATAGCATTACGATCACAATTCACAAACAATGACCATCGTTTTTTGATGTGCTCTGTGCCTTTATGGAAAGGTTTACTATAAAATACACATTAGCATCTGACTTTGTCAATATGAACTAATCAGCTGGTTATGTGAAACTTCTGAATCATGTAATCAATTTCCTCCGTAAATTTTATAGAGGTTTAAGGCAATTTATCAAACAAGATGAAATAATAAATTCTTTGATATAACACTATAACTTTCGAAGATTATGGACTACAAAAATATCTTAAATATTAACTTTATTGATTAGCTAAATCTGTTCATTTGCAACCTCTCATATTTTATATCTACGTTTATCTTGAAAACTCTGGGTTCATCCACCCAAAATCGATTCAATTTCTCGCATGCCTTTGGCCCACTTCAAAGAAAATCACAAGTTTCACCATAAAAATGTTCCTTTTATGAATAGGGAGAAAGTGCCAACCGAACTCGCTGTAAAACCGAACCGAACCATACTGCTTTCGTTACACCATCAAAGCCTAAAATCACAGAAACCCGCATAATATAAACATGATTAAACCATAATACACAAAACACAACTAGTCCACATGAGCAAGTCAACTTCTCACATGTCAAAGAGAAATAAGATTCCCGAATCTTATTTTGTGACGTTAGAACTATGATTAAACCAACTTAAAAAAAAAAAATTATGATTAATAACGTGATCACGGGTATTGCAATACTATTTACTAAATAATTTCACCTTCTCATATATAGTAACGGATTTAAGAAGTTCTCTCTGTTTCATCTCTCTCTTCTTCGTTTCTGAGCAGCTATGGCCAACGTTGACTTTCAAAATTGCTTCATCTTAATCCTCCTATGCCTCTTCTCAACTTTCTTTCTCTTTTTCTTCTTCTTCAAGAAACCAAAGAACGCCTTTGATCTACCTCCGAGCCCTCCTTCTCTTCCGATCATCGGCCATCTTCACCTTCTCTTCTCTTCTTCACTCCACAAGTCTTTTCGTAAAGTCTCATCAAAGTACGGACCTTTCCTCCATCTCCGCATCTTCAACGTCCCCATCGTTCTCGTCTCCTCTGCCTCAGTGGCCTACGAGATCTTCAAAGACCACGACATGAGCGTCTCCTCTCATGGTCCTGTTGGCATCGATGAGTGCCTCGTGTTTGGAGCTTTTGGCTTCATCAAAGCTCCCTATGGAGATTACTGGAAGTTCATGAAGAAGATCATCACTACTAAAATGCTCGGACCTCAGGCGCTAGAGCGGTCACGAGACGTTCGTGCAGCTGAGATAGAGCGGTTCTACAGAACTCTTCTTGATAAGGCGATGAAGAAACAGAACGTTGAGGTCGGTGAGGAAGCGTTGAGTCTCGTTAACAGTATCCTCGGCAAGATGAGCTTGGGAAGGAGTTTCTCAGAGGAAAACAATGAAGGGAGAGTCTCTGCATTTAGTGTCGAGATCGCTGCCTTGACACAGAAGATATTTTTGCAACAAGTGTTGCGTAAGCCACTTGAGAAGCTCGGGATCTCACCACCATTCAAACAGGAGGTAATGAATGTTTCATGCAGATACGAGGAGCTCCTGGAGAAGATCATTGTGAGATACGAAGAGAAAGTGGACGAGCATCAAGGTAGCGAAATTATGGACACATTGTTGGCTGCTTGTCGAGACGAAAATGCAGAGTATAAGATCAATAGGAACCATATCAAGGCGTTATTAGCGGTATATCATCTCTCGTTTGGTGTAAATTCAAACTAGTACAAGAGTATTACTGAGATTTTTTATATTGTTGGAGTTATAATAAAATTTAACCAGGGTTCATATTATGTAACTTTAATCAAATATATGCAATTGTAGGAGCTTTTCTTTGGAGCCGGTGACACATCTTCAAAATCAACACAATGGGCAGTGGCTGAGATCCTTAACAACCCTAAGGTCCTTGAGAGATTGAGAGAAGAAATCGATTTCGTGGTAGGGAAGACAAGGTTGATCCAAGAAACTGATCTACCAAAACTTCCTTACTTGCAAGCGGTCATCAAGGAATCTCTAAGACTACACCCTCCAGGGGTTCTCTTGCCAAGGGAATTTGAACAAGGGTGTAAGGTCGGAGGGTTCTACGTACCGAAGGGCACGTCTCTTGTTATCAATGCTTATGCTGTGATGAGAGATCTTGATTCTTGGAAAGATCCTGATGAGTTTAAGCCAGAGAGGTTTCTAGGGGAAGAGGAGGAGAGAAGAGAGAAAATACTGAACTTTCTCCCTTTTGGCGCTGGAAGGAGAGGGTGTCCTGGGGCAAATGTGGCTTATATCTTAGGAGGAATCACCATTGGAGTTATGGTGCAGTGCTTTGACTGGAAAGTTGAAGGAGATAAGGTCAACATGGAAGAGGCTACTGGAAGAGCTTTCTTGGCTCTGGCTCATCCTCTTAACTGCACTCCTATTCCTCGGTTCTTAAATCCTTTACCTTCAAATTTGTAGATTCTTAGTTTGTGAATTCGAGTTTTTCACTCTATTTCCAAACAAATAAAGGTTTGAAAGATCGTTATTGCACTTGTTATATTTGTTATCAACAACGTATAATGTATGCATGTTTGGATCGGTGACATATCAGCATACTAAGCAGAAACAACTCAGCATTATATATATCACGATTATATTTCCTTACGAACCAAAAATTCTATTGACTAACAAACTCCGATATATTTGTCTCGATTTTTTTCTCAAATCTGCGAGAAAGTGTACGAAAAAGACAAAACAAATGGATTTTTTAACATGCTCGGTCTGGAGTTTTTAGTCTTGCCCTAAGTCAACTTTCTCTCACATGTCAAAGAGAAATGAGAATCCCGAATTTCAAGAATCTTTAGTTTATCATCTTGGAGTTATTTAATCACGACTATTGTAAATACTTCTAGATCTCCATTCTGTCACCTTGCTAGTATTTAACAAATCCTCTGTTTTATCTTCCTAGTACACTGTTTTGAGCAACAATGGAAGCTATGGCCAGCGTTGACTTCGAAAATTGTTTTATCTTAATCCTCTTATGCATCTTCTCAACCTTCTTTCTTTATGTCTTCTTCTTCAAGAAACCAAAGAATGCCTTTGATCTACCTCCGAGCCCTCCTTCTTTTCCGATCATGGGTCATCTTCACCTTCTCTTCTCTGCTTCACTCCACAAGTCCTTTCAGAAAACCTCATCAAAGTACGGACCTTTGCTCCATCTCCGCATCTTCAATGTCCCCATCGTTCTCGTCTCCTCTGCCTCAGTGGCCTACGAGATCTTCAAAGACCACGACATGAGCGTCTCCTCTCATGGTCCTGTTGGCATCGATGAGTGCCTTGTGTTTGGAGCTTCTGGCTTCATTAAATCTCCCTATGGAGATTACTGGAAGTTCATGAAGAAGATCATCGCAACTAAAATGCTCGGACCGCAGGCGCTGGAGCGGTCACGAGGCGTTCGTGCAGCCGAGATAGAGCGGTTCTACAGAACTCTTCTTGATAAGGCGATGAAGAAACAGAGCGTTGAGATCGGTGAGGAAGCGTTGAGACTCGTTAACAGTGTTCTCAGAGGAGAACAATGAGGCCAAAGTCTCTGGATTTAGTGTCGAGTTCGTTGCCTTGGCCCAGAAGATTTTCTTACAACAAATGTTGCGTAAGCCGCTTGAGAAGCTCGGGATCTCACCACCATTCAAAAAGGAGGTAATGAATGTTTCATACAGATTCGAGGAGCTCCTGGAAAGGATTATTCTGAAATACGAAACGAAAGTGGATGAGAATGAAGGCAGTGAGATTATGCAGAGTATAAGATCACAAGGAATCATATAAAAGCGTTATTAGCGGTAAATATCTAGTTCTCTCGTTCGTTTGGCCAGAGCATTCAGTTTTCTAGTTTGGTTCGGTTTGCATTTTTTGGATTTGAAATACTCCCCAAATTAAATCCAATTTTTATTTTGGTTTTGAACAAATTTGTTTCCATTCAGATTCAGACTCGCTTTGATTTTGGATTTAAGAAAAAGACTATTACAGAAGAAAAATAGACTTTTTGTTCTATATATTTTAGTTTATTTAGTTAGTATGTTTGGTAGCATAATATTCTTGTTCGGTTTGGATTCCATTTGAGTAGTTTTCAGTATGAAAATATTCTATATAACACCATTACAATATTAGTAAAATATTTGCAATTGTAGGAGCTTTTCTTTGGAGCAGGTGACACATCTTCAAAATCAACACAGTGGGCAATGGCTGAAAT
Source organism: Alliaria petiolata (assembly GCA_020283515.1). Lineage (NCBI taxonomy): Eukaryota > Viridiplantae > Streptophyta > Magnoliopsida > Brassicales > Brassicaceae > Alliaria > Alliaria petiolata. The sequence continues at coordinate 180,340,792 of JAHZTW010000001.1, forward strand.
CATCAACAGCCCTAAGATTCTTGAGAGATTGAGACAAGAAATCGATTCTGTGGTTGGGAAGACAAGGTTGATCCAAGAAACCGATGTACCAAAACTCCCTTACTTGCAAGCGGTCGTCAAGGAATCTCTAAGACTACACCCGCCTGCGCCTCTCTTTCCAAGGGAACTCGAACAAGGGTGTAAGATCGGAGGCTTCTTCGTACCCAAAGGCACGTCACTTCTTATTAACGCATATGCTATGATGAGAGATGGTGATTCTTGGAAAGATCCTGATGAGTTTAAGCCGGAGAGGTTTCTAGGGCAAGAGGATGAGAGGAAAGAGGGAGTACTGAACTTCCTACCTTTTGGAGCTGGAAGGAGAGGATGTCCTGGATCAAATCTAGGTTCTGTCATAGTAGGAACTGCTGTTGGAGTGATGGTGCAATGCTTTGACTGGGAAGTCGAAGGAGATAAAGTCAACATGGAAGAGGCTACTGGAAGAGCTTTCTTGGCTTTGGCTCATCCTCTTATCTGCACTCCTCTTCCTCGAATCATAAACCCTTTACCCTCTAATTTGTAGTTTTTGAGTTAGTGAATTCAAGTTTTCACTCTATTTCCAAACATATCTACTGCAGTACTCGTTTATTTTTTATTTTTAAAAATATCAACAACATACATTATGCGGTTTTGAAAATGTGTAACGACGTTAGCACATACCACTAGAACATCATATGTTTTAGTTTGGTAAGAACGTGAACAGGATTTGTACGAGTATAAGAGTTAGTTCTTTATTAAACAAAAAAATTATATCATTATACAAAAAAACAAGAAGCATAGTACTAATTGTTATGAATTTAATTAGTAAAGTTACTAATAACTCCGCTAGGCTCCAATGCCTTAGCTTCCGGTGCCGGCTTCACGTCCTTAGACGGAGGAACATGAGTTCCGGTCAGCTCCGCGGGCAAATCACCAGCAAGACCCTTGTACGGACAAGTGGCCGTAGTCGCCGAAGTAGAAGCTGTAAGTGGCTTCGAATCGCTCGCCTTTCTTCTCCGGGACGTGTGCGATCACGACGCAGAGACCGGCGGTGATTCCGACGCGCTTCCTGAGGTCTCCGGTGTAGAGTTTGTTGGTGAATGGGACGAGATCGCCGAGACCGAACGTTTTGCTCGTAGCGTTTTTAAGGATCTTTGGGCTGTCTCGGTCTAACTCGTTGAGCTCGTACACGCTCAGTTCTTGAACTCTACCTGAATTTTTCATAAGAGAGAAAAAAAAAAACTCAATTTGTGAGCTATGAGATCATGTTTAGATGATCAGTTTTTGTAAATTCAAGAGTTGAATCATCAATTTTTGAAATTATTTCGAAATATTTGCATTGTGAGCTTAAAAAGATCAATTAACTTACTTGGTCTGGAGTTTTCTGTAATTCCCGAGTTCTGGGAGAGAGCTCGAGAGAGAGTGAGGTTCTTGGGAGTGGAGCTTGAACGAGAGGAGAAATCTGGACCGTTGGATGAGATACCAAGATTCTGGAAAGACTTAGAGAAACCGAGAAGAGAGCTACGATGAGATTGGTGATTACTGGAGAGATTGTTGAGAGTTGTCATAGAGATGGATTGGAGAGACATCGCATAAGAAGCCATTTTGATCCCAAAAAAAAAACTTCTAAAACTTTGTGATTTGGTTGAAAGGCTTTTATTATGAAGAAGGCTTTGATTTATGTGTGAGTGAGTTGAGTTCTACGAATGTCAATGTGTGTGTATATATATGGTGATTGGGGATGAGGTTACACGTGCGTAAATTCCGAAAGTGGGTCTTTAACAAAGAATGATAATGAGGAATTTGAATTTGGTTTCGATGGTCGGCACGTGGACATGTGGGAAAATGGTTGGTCCAAGTTTTTGGAACTTGGATGACTTATGGCCGGTCCTTGGATTACATAAAGAAAAAAACAAAAACGTGCGATCTGTGAAGCTTTGAATTCACTATTCTAACGACAGAAAATTAAATATTCGATCTTAGTACTTAGAGAAATATCCCAAAATACCCTATAAGTATTTATTATAAATGATTTTTTTTCTTTTGTTCTCTTTGAAAGGTTGGGACTTTGGAGTGTGGACGGATAATGAAACAAATGGATCGGACCGAACAATTTTGGTTAATATGAAACAAACGGAACTGGAAATATCAAACAGTGCAGAACAAATGGATTGAACGATTTAAACAATGCATAATAAATAAAGTACTAAATAAATTATGATAATGTGATATACTCTCACCTAGACATCAGTCAAATCCATCATTGAAACTTGCAGATTTTGACAAAACCGCAATGTGACAATCATTTGTTTGATTTAGAAGATGAAGTCGTAGGACAAGAATAGACAATCTAAGAAAGCCTTGAATGATTTAAGGTAACTAAAGTTAACATATTTTTTTACACAGAAATTATTAGTCAAATGATGTAAACTCTTGAACATTGTGTATATAGACCATAGTTCATGATGTGGTAAGAATTTCTGCACCAGTTTTGGTGATAAGAATCGTATGTTCAAACTGTGCGGCCGGACCACCATCTGCTGTCACAATTGTCCATTTGTCTGGCCATGTTACGAACTCGGTGGTTCCAATCGTGAGAATCGGTTCTGCAAACAAAAGGAACAATTAGTCTATAAATGAGTATAATGCATTCATCAAGTTCTATAAGAGAATGGTCGCTCACCAAGCGTAAAAGTTTGACCCTCAATCATCTGTTCAATTCCGTAATCATCTGCCAAAAAAAAGTTTCCTTCAGTGAAATGCCACCATTAAGAAGAGTTGTTGCGGAAGCCCTTTTGTGTTACTTACAGTTTTGATGAAGATATATAAGAGGTTCCGAGTGTAACACTGTTCCTACACCATGTCCAATAAAGCGCTCCATGTTATATCCATATTTTTCAGCATGCTCACTATTGGAAAATGGAAGTCACTGAAACTGCTCCTTCGTAAACGTCCTTTCGATGTTCTAATGAATCTGGTTACTACCTGATTATCACCCCAATTTCGTTGAAGCTTGCTCCATCTTTACAAACCGATATACCTTTCTCCAAGCATTCTTCTGTGACCTTTTAAGAACATTTCCATTAATGTCAGTTTTCATAAACGATTAGAAGTTGATTCATAAGAGATGAAATCCATTTCAAAAACCTTCACAAGTTGTGTAAGGCTTTCATTGACATCTCCACAGAGGAAAGTCTTTGACGTATCTCAATGATATGCCTAATCAAAGTGTTGTGTTGACACATTGTAAGACTCGACTGAAGATTAGCAAAAAGAAGCATGAAGTCTTACATCCAAGTAGACTGCGACATCGATGTTTATAATATCTCCATTCTGAAACAAAACAAAGGGTTTGATTAGTGGTATACTTATCTCATTGCTAACAAAAGCAGTTTCAGTGACACCTAACCTGTAGCTGACGAGAATCAGGAACACCATGAAACATGCGTTCATTGACTGATGTACAAACACTTTTAGGAAACCCTCCATATCCGAGAGGTGAAGGGTAAGCACCAGACTCAATAACCATCTTGTGCACTGCTTTGTCGATCTCATCTGTGGTGACAAACGGCTGCACCATCATCAAAACATAGAAAAGACTCACATTTTCCATAACCAGTGTATACATAAATAGCCAAATGGTGTTTCATACAAAAGCTAATCTTTTACTTACTCTGACCAAAGTTCCTGCATAGTTTAACACACGAGCAGCGAGCTCGCACGCTGCTTTCATTTTCACGATGCCTTTGGAGTCGGGAAACTGATACTCACTTGATATCTTTGGTGGTTCGTTAGAGTCGAGATATAGAGGCTTTTGTATGTAGTCAGGAACAGGAAGACGAGGTGATACTCTTCCACATACTAGTGGTTGATTTCTTCTAACTTGTAATGTGTTTCTGAGTTCTTGAATCCTTGAAAAAACACATCAAATTGCGTTTAAGTTTGGAGAATTTATTTTGAAAATCTCAATGTTCACTAGTCACTTGGCTCTGAAGTGTTTTCTTGAATTCAAATCGTATTATAAACAAATCAATGCATACCTTTTTACTCTCGGACAATATGACTTCTTCTTACCTGCAACGAAAGAACAATAATTGTTAAAAAGAAAGAAAAAAAACATCAAACTTAATACACTGAATTTAAATTATTTTAGCGATGCCAAAGATTCTCGGCGAAACAAACAGAGGAAGTAACGAGCAACAGTGACGGCGAACCTGAGAGCGGGAGAGAGAGGAAGTTGGCCGGAGCTCCGGGGAAGTATCTCGATGGCGTTAATCGATCGCCGTTAAATAAAGAACGGGATTGAGAAGTCCCGAACGAAGACATGTTCGCTGGTGAATATTCTGACTAACAAAAAAAAGACATTCTGACTTGGAGATGACAGCTTTGATGGGCCTGTAATAAATAAGGCCCATATTTAGTTACGAGCAAGGCCCACAAACAAAAAGAGTAATTACAGCGAAGAACTCGTTCGAATTAGCACTTAATTAATTCTGCCATTTGTAACTTTGTTACAACTTACAAACATAAATAATCTCGGCAAGGAGTAGTGGTTAAGAAAAAGAAAAAAAAAATCCAAGGAATTACAGAAAGACAAAACAAAAGAGAGAAAGAGTTGTTAAATTGTAGTTACAAGGCGTTGCTTTTTATTGCAGCTTAACGACAACATCTCCGTTTCCTCGTTCCGAGACTTCACCGAAGAAATGTCAACGCCAAACAATCTCACGACGACCCGACCCGTATCCTGATCATCCGACACGGATCTCGAGTTCCACCCGATATACAACTGTTGATCCTGGCCGTTGGATCTTTTAAAACTGATCAAGTCACCGGCACAGAGTCTCTTCTCTTTGACGAACCTGCTCCAACCTTTAGTCAACACGTAGCTTTGACTACTGTTCCAATACGAGTAACGGAACCTCCACACTTTCCCGTTAGCGTCTTCGAAGTTCAACAGCGTCCCTTTCACGGAGACGTCGCGGGATAACGGTGACGGAAAATGTTTCTCCGCTTGGTGTTTCGGTATCACCAAACGGTTCAGTTTCCCGACGTCACTTGGCGTTACCGCTTTCTCAAACAGAAACTCCGCCGTTTTGAACCCCGTCGCCGCAGACGTAACGGCAGAAAACACCGTCTCTCTCGTGTTTCCGTTGCCGTTACGGTTACGTTTCCTCTGCTCTAGCTCCTCCTTGTAAGTGTGTTTCCTCAACATGTCAACGATCTCGGATTTCGAATGTGCGTTTAAGAAATCGACTTCTTCTTCGTCGTCGTCCTCGTCGCCGTTACCTAACGTCGTGTCTGCCTTGAAGTTCGTGACGGCGTCGGGGCCGCGGAAACGGTGAGCGGCGACGTCGTAAGCACGCGCCGCTTCGTCTTCTTCGTTGAAAGTGCCGAGCCACACGCGCTGGTGCTTCTCGTAAATCTGAGCTCCCCATCTTCCGTTCGGTTGAGGGACGACGCCTTTGAATCTCGACGACGGGAGCTTTCTTGATTCGGCTTCGACGCCGTTCTCGGAATCCAAAACCACGCTTGATCCGCTTCCCATTCTGTAAATCTTAGTAGAAAGGCTTGTGTTTTATTATTGACATATAGAACATATATATAGTTACATCAAGCTTGGTACTCAAGTAAAGGGAATATACACAAAAGATATGATATATAAGAATATATAAACTATCCTTATCCGTAACATTCCCCTTCAAGGTGGAGCGTGTAAGTCTAGAACGCCTAACTTGGACTGTAAATAACAGAACTGATCACGTCCAAGAGCCTTTGTAAAGATGTCTGCAGGTTGATCGTGTGTAGAAATATATGCTGTAGCAATGTTGCCAGACACAACTTCATCTCGGATAAAATGATAATCGCTTTCAATATGTTTAGTACGCTCATGAAAAACTGAGTTAGCAGCTATATGAAGTGCAGCCTTACTATCACAAAACAAACGCATAGGATGAGGATGAGAAATACCAAGAAACGTGAGCACCTCCTTCGTCCAAAGCAGTTCTTTACACGTCATAGCCATAGCTCTATATTCAGCCTCAGCGGAAGAAAGAGAGACACGTGACTGCTTCTTAGTTTTCCAAGTTAAAGGAGAATCACCAAGCATGACCATGTAGCCGGTTAAGGATTTGCGAGTTTGTGGGCACGAGTTGAAATCAGAGTCGCAGAAAGCATTGACTTGAAGTGGTGAACGTGACGAGAGAACAATACCTTGACCTGGTGCATTCTTTAAGTATTTAACAACACGTTGGGCTGCATCCCAATGATCAATAAGAGGCGTTTGCATGGACTGGGCAAGTATTTTGACGGCATAACTCAACTCGAGACGAGTGTGAGTGAGATATACAAGACGACCAACCAAGCGTCTATACTGATCTGGTGCAGCATACGGAGGACTTGTAGAAGATAGTAACTTATGATTTTGCTCAAGAGGCGTTTCCACAGGACGAGAGCCAGATAAACCACATTCTTCAATAATGTCAAGACAATATTTTCTCTGAGAAAGATAGATTCCATCAGGTCCACGTGCAACCTCAAGATCGAGAAAATATTTCAAGACACCAAGATCTTTCATTCTAAAGCACCGACTAAGATATGCTTTGAATGAGGTGATGACAGCGGAATCATTACCAGAAATAATCAAATCTGCGACGTAAACAAGCACATGAAGAACGACAGATCCTCTTGTGTATGCGAACAGCGAGTTGTCTTTATGAGAGCGAACGAAGCCGTAATCAAGAAGAGCAGATGACAACTTAGCAAACCAACATCAAGGAGATTGGCGAAGTCCGTAAATCGACTTCTTTAACTTGCATACGAGGGATGAATCAGGAGGTAGAAAGCCGGGAGGTGGTTTCATGTAAATTTCCTCGTCAAGATCACCATGTAAGAATGCGTTATGAACATCCATTTGATGTAGTTCCTAATTCTTAACGGAAGCAACACTGAGTAGAACACGCACCGTTTGCATCTTAGCCACTGGCGCAAAGGTTTCTGAAAAATCGACACCCTTTTTCTGATGATTACCAAGTGCAACTAATCTCGCTTTATATCTTTCAAGGGTACCGTCAGAGTTGAACTTCAAACGATATACCCACTTAGAGCCTAAAGCTTTAACGCCAGGAGGTAATTTTTCCAAAGTCCACGTCTCATTTAGTTCCAATGCATCTATCTCCTTACGCATAGCTTCACGCCACTCAAGTAGTTGAACAGCTTGTTTATAAGTCACGGATTCATCAACCATTGTAACCGCTGCGAGAAAACATTGATGGGCATAACTAAACTTATCACTTGATACATAATGTGTTATAGGATAGAAATTGGTACCTGAAGATGCTGTGGAGAGCTCAGGCTTGAGAGAGATGAGGGTTTCTTTGCGTCGAGCGGAATATGTGACGTATGGTTCAAGACGCACAGACTTGTGCTTTTGTCTGTGTCCACGACCAAGAGGTTCAGTACCAATATCAAAGTTTTCTGTATCAGCGGGAGCTTGTTCAATGGAAGGAGAAGCAACAATAACTGGGTCAGAGACAACAGGTTCAACACCCACCGGAGCAATAACTTGAGACATTGTATCGTGAACAAGAGGAGGAGACGTAGGCGGTACAGTTTGTGAACTCCCCCTGGCTTCGAGATCTGGTAAGTCAAGATAGAAAGACTCATCATCATCTTCAGACGAGACTAACTCAGGGGAACGTGGTAGTGGTGTAGGAGACATGGCTGGAGACGGTAAAGAGTACGGGAGAATGTTCTCTTGGAAAGTCACATCACGAGAGATGAAGAAATCATCTTTTTCCATATCATAAACGCGCCACCCCTTTTGATTATGTGGATAACCCATGAAAATACATTTTCGGCTCCGTTCTTGAAATTTATCTCGATGAGAAGAATGCCTTTTAGCAAAACATAACGAGCCAAATACACGAAGGTGGTCATACTTCGGGGGTGAGGAATGCAATACCTCGTAAGGAGTGAGTCCTTTAAGCAGCGGAGTGGGAGTACGATTGATCAAATAAGCAGCGGTAAGGACACTTTCACCCCAGAATTTGGTTGGTAGTTTGGCGTGGAAGAGAAGAGCGCGAGCTACGTTAAGAATGTGACGATGTTTCCTTTCTACCCGACCATTCTGTTGAGGCGTGTAAACGCATGATGTTTGGTGATTGATTCCATTTTCCTTGAAGAATGAAGTCAGGCTAAGGAACTCACTGCCATTGTCACTGCGAACAGTTAGAACAGGGTTGCCAAATTGGTGTGAGGCCATTGCAATGAACTGTTTGAGAACCGGGGCAGCTTCATGTTTAGCGAGTAGAAGTGAAACCCAAACAGCTCTAGAATGATCATCAACAATAGTTAGGAAATAATGAGCACCAGACGAAGAGGCTAACTTATATGGCCCCCATATATCGCAATGAATCAAAGAAAAATTCATTACTGCTGTATTGAAACTCTCGGGAAAAACAGATCTTGTTTGTTTTGCTTGAATACAAACTTCGCATAAACTATTACTATCACCGCTATGATTATCAAAGCCCGTTAAACTAGATAAAAAACTAGATAAAACTTTGCTTGACGGATGTCCCAACCGTTCATGCCAAAGAGTTTTGCTTGCTTGCTTAACACTATTGACTTGAGCTTCTGAAACTGCGCCGCGAAAATGATAAACCCCCTCTCTCTCTTCACCTGCTCCAATCAGCATCTTCGAAGTGCGGTCATGTATAACACAATATTTATCAGTGAACATAGCCTAACATAAGTGTTCTCGCAACAAACGTGCTAGTGAAATAAGGGTGCATGAAAGGTCAGGAACAAATAGGACACGGGAAAGTTGAACAGTGTCGCCAAGCAGCATAGTTCCTTCTTTAGTTGCAAAGGTATGCTTTCCATTCGGAAGAACAATGATACTACGTGGAATGAGATGTATATCCACAAGTAGATCTTCATCACCTGTCATGTGGTGAGAGGCTCCGGAGTCGAGCAAAAAATCAACACAATGATGCTTACCAGAGAGCTTGTCGTGGGTTTGCGATTGATCACTCTTGAGAAGGTTCACAATGGAGGACCACGTTTCTCTACTTACACCAGGAAGATCCGGAGATTCTGCAGTAGTTTGGACGTGATTTGCTCGAGCTGAATTGGAGCCACGACCGCGTCCTCGGCTTTTATTAGAACCACGTCCCCTTCCGCGATTATTATCTGACCGTGAACCACCACCTCTAGAGTCGCCATGTTTCTCAATCCACCAGTCAGGAAAACCATGAAGTTCAAAACATGTATCTATCGAGTGATTTGTGCGTCCACAATGAGTACAAGGACCTTGATTCAAACGTGCAGCAGAAGCAATAGCATTTGTGCCGGTCTTAACAGCAAAACCAACAACATCCAAACGTTCTTCTTTGCTGCGAGCAAAGATTAGGTGACGTTCTTCACCTATCAATTCAGAGTAGATTTGGTCGAGATTCATGTCTGTATCACGGTTGAGTCGGCTCAGGATGGTTGTGCGAGTAGTACTAAAGCGAGAGGCATCGAGTCCCATTAAGAATTGATGGATGCGTTCGAGATCTCGACGTCGTTGTTGTTTCATGCGTTGAGTGCAAGTTGATGAATTGCAACAACAATCTATGAAGGGCTCGAAATCGTCAAGATCGTCCCATAGAACCTTTAGCTTCCCAAAGTATTCAGCAACGGTTTGGCCATCCTGCGCACAGCCTGAAATAGATGCTTTAATTTTATGAACCCGGGAAGCGTTACCGATAGAGTAACGATTTTTAAGATTGGTCCACAAGGCTTGAGCATCGTTGACGAAAGAGATGACTTTCTGGACTTCCGGATCGAGACTAGCATAGAGCCAACCACACAACATGGAGTTTGTTTTGATCCACCGTGGAAGGTCAGGGGAATCAGCGGCGGGCTTGGGTAGACTACCATCGATGAAGCCGAGTTTAGATTTTGCGGAGAGATTGTTCCTTGCTATTTTAGCCCACTTTTCATAGTTATTACCATCAAGAAGAAAGGGAGTAATAACATGGTGAGGTTGATCATTGGAGGATAGATGGTATGGAGAAGAAGTTATGGATTCCTTCGTTAGAGAGGAATCGGTGTCAACCATAGCTTTTTATGGAAGCGAGGGTTTTAGGTAGGTAGAAGAGGAGAAGTAGGGATTTAGATTGGTTTTTTTTTTTTTTTTTTAGAGAAAACTGATTTTCTTCGTGAGGAAGAAAAACGCTGAGAAGAAATTAGGGTTTCAGATTTTTTCTTAACTCTGATACCATGTAAATCTTAGTAGAAAGGCTTGTGTTTTATTATTGACATATAGAACATATATATAGTTACATCAAGCTTGGTACTCAAGTAAAGGGAATATACACAAAAGATATGATATATAAGAATATATAAACTATCCTTATCCGTAACACATTCTGTATAAACTCGCCGGAGATGACGACTTTCTCGTCGTCGGCGGCGGAATCTTCGCCGGAGTGTGAATGGAATCCGTACTTGTGGAGCTCTCGTCAATACTACTCACAGCTTCCATTTATGATAAAAAAAAATATTGATTTGAATCGGAAGAAGAAATTAAAGAAATCACAAGAAAATTGTGAAATTTGAGGATGGAGAGAGATTGATAATGTGTATGAAATGTATGTGTGAACGTGTGTGAATATAACGTGTATATATAGAGAGACAAGAGGGAAATAAGAAAACATCAAGTGCATGTATGTGTTTTTTTTTTTTTTTTTACATCGAGATGGTTACAAACGAAATCTATGCTGTCGCAAATAGGTTCGGACCAGGTCCTAACCAATGCGGAACCAGCTGGCTGACGAAGGAGAATGGAGAGGCGCGGGATCTTGCACCTTTGGCAAGCCAATCAGCACGGGCATTCTTTTGCCGCGGAATATATGCAATCGAAAAATTCTCAAATAGTCGTCTCGCTTCATGGAAATCCTCCAGTTCTGTCTCAAATAAGGGCCATGATTCATCATCATGGAGAAGCTTTATCATATGTAGATGATACACGAGTTTTAAACCCTAATTTCATACTGCAAGTGCACAGCAAACGAAGTAGTATTTAGGGGTCGAATCCCACAAGGACCAAGCTTACACTTTGATTTAATGAGCTAAATTAAGAGCCAAGACAATTCAATATAGGATCGGTTTCGTTGGTAACAAGCAATAGAGTAAAATCGGATGTAAAAACTAATGATAAACAAGCGTTAGGTCAAGGTAATTCGCAGGAAATTCAGAGCAAAGGATCAAACAACTATTCAGGCAATGATTAAGCTCAAGTCTAGAACTCAAACACGAAGATAATATTAATCCACTCTCGTGGTACCAATAACTTTGTCTAGCAACCTAAAATTCCTAACTCTCGTTGGTTTCAGAAATCGCAAGCAAGCATTATAGATCAGGTTTGATATGTTCACAATTCTCCTACACATCTACTCTCGCAGGCATAGAAAAAATTGCTCACCAATGCTCTTTCTAGCAACCTAGCAACTCTCGCTGTCTAAGTTAAACCTAATATCATGAACAGATTGGCCAAATCGATTCAAGCAATAAGATCAACAAGGGTGAAGACAATCGATTTGATGACCTATTTGTGTTTAATCCTTAACTCATGAATTCCTTTGAAAACCTTAACCTAACTAAGAGATCTACTCAGACATAATCAAAGAAGAAAGAAACAAAACGATTAGAATAAAAGAATGCATTAAAATCGATATTAAAAGCACTAGGGTTCAGAAATCTTCTCAGAATTGTAGCAGAAATCTTCTCCCTTACAAGTTGAAAGCTCTAAGGTATTGAAAAGCTAAAAGCAAAAGCAAAGATAAGATGATAAAAAACCTAAGACTAGAGAGGAGTATATATATCGGATCTCTTAGGCGGCTGGTCCTATTATTTTCGGCGCCAGGATTAGGTCAAATCTTCTTCCCTTTATTTTCTCCGGCGGCGCGAGCAGGTGCTCGCTGGTGGCCGAAAATCGGGAGCATGTGCTCGCCGGATGGAGTTGGTGATACTTCGCAGGATTTGCCTTCTTTTCTTCAATTCTGATTCTTTTCTGCTTCAAAGGCTTCAACTGCTCCAAACTCCGATAACAACTCCAAAGCTACCTAAGATCTCCTGAAATATACTCAAAAACTCTAGAAAATAGTCAGATACTGAGGTTAGTATGAGTCAAAATCGCAACATATCAGTATACAATCAGATTCAAAGTGCACTGCAAAGTTCCTATGTTGGATCATCATTTGCATCGCCCATATCAGTCCTTCAAGTTCTGCATGTAGCGGAGAGGAGTTGTTACTTTTCGCGCGTAAACCAAGTAGCATAGGATCATCACAGCCTTTTGTGGCTACAAAACCAAGGCCCGCGAGCGGGGCATCTCGTCCCCAAGACGCATCCACTTGGCATCGGACCAGGTCTGTAGGCGCCGCTGGAAGAGGATCTGATTGGAGCTGTTCTGTCGGTTTCGGAAAGTCGTTCAAGTCTTCCGTGTTCTCCTCGAGGATCTGGGCCAGTCTCCAACTCTCTGCTTCATGGGTCGCACGTTGAAGCGTGTCTAGCGGGGAAATTTCCTCTCCGTTGAATATTTTTTTATTTCTAGCCTTTCAGATATACCACATCAGCCACGGAAAAATGCTTAGAGATGGCTCTTGTGTGCCATTCTCTTTGGCTCTCCAGAAGAGATAATCAAAGTTCGAAAACAGAGAGCTACTCGGGAACGAGCCCGGAGAGGATGGAATAGAGGACAAAGCCCAGCACTGCATTACCGGAGGGCATTCGAATAACAGATGGTTAATCGATTCTTCCTCCGCTCCACAGTGTGGACAGCTCCTATCATTACCACAATGTCGATCCGTTAATTTGCTTGTCGTTGCTACGCAACCCGACAAGGCCTTCCAAAGAAAGTGCTTGATCTTTCTTGTGGTTTTAATCTTCCATACCTGCTTTTTAAGACTCGTAGTACTTGGTTCTGAAACTAGTAGAGCCTCTTGGGTGGAGTTCAATTTTTCGGCTGTTCTGTACCCCGAACGGACTGTATATTGTCCTGACGGTGAAAATTCCCAACAGAAGCTATCACGCCGACCATAACGGCTCGGTCTTAAGCTTAGAATTCTCGGAATATCCGCCGGTGCTATAAACGCATGGAGGAGTTCCAAATTCCATTGCTTTGTGTCGGGGTCAATCAAGTGATGTACCTTGAGATCGGGGTCTCTGAAACATCCGTTATCCGCAGCCGGTCTTGCTGGAGAATCGGGGATCCACATATCTGACCATACTTTTGTGTCGTTCCCCGTTCCAATCGTTCGCCTTAGTCCCGTACCCAGTAGTTCTTTAGCTGCTGATATATCATGGTTTTTACCCGTTTTTAAGCCATGATATAAGTGTTTTTATAGAGTCTTTTGCTAGTTTTGGAGTCTTTTTAGAGTCTTTACAGGATGGAGAGCATTTGGAGCTAAATGGAAGAAACTGGGACGTTTTGGAGCATTTTGGAGAAGCAGCCGAAGTGATGAAGTCAAAAGGCTGGATTTACGAGCTGTGTGTCGATCGACACCATCAGTGTCGATTGACACCAAGGATGGACGGCGAAACTTGACGGTTTCCAATCAGGAAAAGGAAAGAAGAGCAAGTTTGAAGAATTACAAGTTTACCCCTGGACGAAAAATCCCCTTCTATAAATAGTTTTCAGGCATTGTTTAGCCAGATACCTTATCATTATTTTCTGTTTTTGAGACTTAGAGAGAGATTGATCCTGAGCTTTTGGGGAGACAATTCTAACTCATCTGAGCCAGATTTCGAACCCCTGTATCATTCTCTATTCTTTTATGCAATATTATTCAGCCATGTTTTGTGTTTGCATTATTATGTCTGAGTAGTTTGTTAGTTAGGTTAGGGTGATTTAGGGTTTGATGAAGAGTTTGTAGAATCACTAGAATTATTAGGGAAATCAATTGGATCTTCACCTTGATTTGTGCTTAACTTGATTCTCTGAATTGATCACTTAGAAATCAAACCTTAGGTTGTTTAATAGATGCGAGAGCATTATTAATAACTTGAACTAATCTTAGGTGAGCAAATTATCTATTCGCAAAGAGATTTGGTTTAGGTAATTTGTGAACAAATCGAACCTGTTCTTATTGCTTGCCTTAATTGTTTAAATTCGCAAAGAGATTTGGAATTTAGGGATTTAGGCATAGATAACTTCTGCAACGAGAGTTGATTGGTTTTAACTTAGAGTTTCGAGTTCTAGACGGTTCTTAATAAAATCCCTAATAAACTTAGATTCTGCATTCTTGGATTCAAACCTGATAATTATCCTTGCCTAGCGCCTTTGTCTCTGAACTTACATCGCTTTATAAAATCGTTTGCTTATTTCTGCATTGCTTTAGACTACTTTAAATTAATCGCCTAGCATAATCTAAACCTAGAAACCATAAGTGTAGCTTTAACTTCCCTGAGGATTCGATACCCCTTATACTTCAACTGCATAGCTGTGCACTTGCAGTAGTTGATTATTTGAGTAAAACCTGAGCCCTATCAGCTGCCATCATGCTCCTCCACCCATAAGAGGGAGCATTGGCTTTACCTGTCTCCATTGGATTAGATTTGCGAAAATATCGTCCTTTAAGGACCCGAGCAAGGAGTGAATCTGAGTATTTCATCAGTCTCCATAGATGTTTCCCAAGGAGAGCGAGGTTAAAGTCTCTTAGATCTCGGAACCCCAGTCCACCCTCTTCTAGGGAGTGGGAAAGCTTTTTCCACGCAATCCAGTGAATGCCACGTCTGTTCTTACCGGAGCTCCACCAAAAACGTGCGATAGCACTTGTCAGCTTATCTATTACATCCTTGGGCAATAAGAAACACGACATGACATAAGTCGGAATAGCTTGAGCTACAGACTTAATCTGGATTTCTTTTCCTCCTTTAGATAACATCTTGGCAGACCATAGATTTGTTCGACCATTTAGCCGATCGAGAACATAGGAGAAGACTTGTCTTTTTGATCCACTGATTTTTTCGGGGATGCCTAAGTATCTGCTCATCCCACCTTCCTGAGTAATCCCAAGTGTCCTCTTCAAGGCTGTCTTTGCGTCCAAGGGGGTCTTAACGCCAAAGAAGACCGATGATTTTGCCTTGTTTAATTGCTGACCAGAGGCATTACCATACACGTTTATGATTTTCATGAGCTCCTCGCATTGGCTTACTTCCGCTTTACAGAAAAACAAACTATCGTCGGCAAAGAGGAGGTTTGAAACTGCCGGACTTGCGCGGGCTATTTTGATCCCGAATAATCGTTTTTCATGTTCTGCTCCTCGGATTAGAGAGATGAGCACCTCTGTGCAAAGTATGAAAAGAAACGGCGAGAGTGGGTCTCTTTGGCGGAGTCCTCTTCCTGGAGAGATATGTCTTTTTGCCTCACCATTTATCAAAACCTGATAAGAAACCGAAGAGATGCATTTCATAATCCAGTCAATCCATTTCCGGTCAAATCCCATTTTGATCATGAGAGTTTCTATGAATCCCCATTCCACTCTATCGTAGGCTTTGTTCATATCCATTTTTATAACAATATATTTGGACTTGCAACTCGGATTTGTTCGAAAAGCATGAAAGATCTCTTGTGCCACCAGGATATTATCCGTTATGAGCCTTTTGGCTAAGAAAGCCGATTGTGTCATGCTCTAACTTTTAATCAAAAGACAAATATAATTGGCCGAGACCGTGGGACCAACCACCCCATACATATCTCTTCGCTCTTGCCATTGGTTGACAAGCTGATAGGCACATTATTGTGAAATTAAAAATTCATTAGTTGTTACAATTTTTTTTTTAGTTGTTGCAAATTTTAAATTCACGTAACAATTTGAAATTTGCTCATACACAGCTATTATTAATAATAGTTGAATTAAAGAATGCGCTTAATATTTCGAATCATACATATACATGCACTTATAAATTGAGGAAAAATACATGTAATTAGTCCTATACCAATTTTTTTTTGTCACAAGCATCATGAGATATATGTCATCAAAAACTCATAATTTGCGATTAACATATTTTGTCAGTAACTTTTCAACTTTCAAAATTATGTAAGTTCATGCACAAAAACAGAAACACTTCAAAATATACAAATATATATTAGTACTTCACACAAACAAAAAAAAAACAGTTTTCACCAATTTTTTTGCTTAATTATACTGCTCCCAATATAAAAGATAAAGCAATGCTCGCAGAAAAAAAAAATAATGTACGTCTTACATGCTAAATAAAAAAATAATTTCACTAATATTTCACATGAACAAGTAGATTCACGATGCCGACATGATCCCCATGAATCAAGACTATCAAGTACAGTAAACTTGCTATTACAACTTAGCACACCTTTTTGCGGCCAAAAAAAGAAAAAAAAAAGGCTGAGAAATATTTTTTTGTTGTTGTTTAAAATTTTATTATTTATTGGTTTTTAGCAACTTGCAATGCGTATAATTACGCTCTCTTTTTAGATATTTATTTAGGGATTTTTTCTGTTGTAAACGAGCTCAGCAAAAACCCGGGCTCCCACTATACAAATAAGCCATAATCATTAATAATTGTGGCGACTTTTATTTATTTTATATTTCATTAATAAATAATGACGAACGCAATGGCATCACCACGGAAAAAAAAAGGAAACTTCAAGGTCAACTAAGTCAACGAGCTCTACATATAGTATGTATATAACACTTACACTATGTACGTAACTCCGTTCAAATGGACCGACATGTTTTAACTTCTTAAGACATCACAATGTGTTTACGCCACTGACTCTCTCCAAGCTCAAAACGTATCGTTTACAATACTATAAACATTTGGAGAACAAGTTTCCTTTGGTACAATTGTAGGAGAAGCCTTTTCTAAAATATCATCATCTAGTTTTTCAAACTAAATACTAAACTAAACATCTATGTCATATTTGATCAACTTTTTGAGAATTTCTCTTTGCGACTTCCCGGTTCTCATATTGCAAATGGAAGACACATCAAAGTATATCTAATTCTAAACCTATTATATGGGCTTAGCTAATTGTGGGCGAAAATGGGCAACATAGTACTTTATATCCTTAAGCCCAAACTTGTAAATTATGATACGAGTTCATATCACTAATTGATAAATCCTGGCCCAATATCCGGTACATATCATAGACGATTTTGTCTTGTAACTTCCTAAGTTTTTGGGTTTTCTTTTTTTAAAGGATCTTCCAAAAATGGAGACAAGATAATAAAGATATCATTACAAATTCTTCGTAAGCGTATTATTTGAAGAAAAATGTCTCTCTGGAGTAAAAAGTTTAGATGATTTGAGGAATCTACTAATAAAATTGCTATGTGGTTTAGGAGGATTTTGAAAAACAGCTATTGCAAGGACTTTGAACAATGTCGAATCAAAAGTGTATTTGTGCTTTAAAATTACTTCATTGGTTCTGAAATGTTAATATAATGTAAGCATTTCAAAAACGAGCATATTGTAACTCTTCAAGAGCTTAATAAACGAGATAAAGAGATTGAAAACGAAATAGTTTACAAGAGCTTTATCAAGTACAAAGAAATAAAGAAAAGGGGAAGATTAAATCACGACACCAAAACGTAAAAAAAATTCGGTTTATATCATACAAGATGAAAAGGAGTTGCCTTAGAGTTACAAACTTACAATTAACGTTCCCATAAAAATTAGTATATGGACTTTATTAGACTTGTTGCATCACAATGGGCTTGTGTCAAAAAATGATTTAATAATAAATATTCTAACCATGTCATTTTACAAAATTGTCGTTGCTACGTTGTCAATGCACCACCTTATAATATCCACTCGAGTGGGAAGGTCTAGTTTGGTATACTGACGTGGATCCAACGCACATAAACAAATTATATTCATGAAACTCATTCTATCGAAAAAAGTCCCATAATGATTGGATATAATATTATAAAATAAAATAAATCGAAATACTACATATTATCACATCTTCATTAGAAGATTATTCGAAGATGTACAAATAAGAAATACTAGACAATGTAATTCAGCCCAGTCTGAGTTACCTTTGACATCACAGTTTCACTTTGGCTGCTAATATTTAATTCCGCGTTGCTCAGATTAAATCCAAAATAAAAATAGTTTCCGAATTTCGAATTTGTTTTATAATTCATTCAACCACGTTTTGATACAGAAAATTGAGTAAATATAAGATTTTTTTTTTACCAAATCATTCATCAATCACGGTAAGGAAATATGAGATTTTTTGTTAAGAGCTTTTAATAATTGCGTTCTCACGTCGACAACAAACTTTTTTGTATTCTTTCAAATCTACTATACATTAAAAGGGATTGAATCCCAGATTGCTGAAGCATGCCACGTCAGCAAGAAAAGCCACGTCATAAATCTACCTATTCTTTCGGCCAATCAGATTCTACCGTCTAAAAAAAATGTCCACGTAGGCACTGTCTTCCGCAAAACTTCAACATAAAACACACAGATTTTCTTTGTTTTATAACCCAATAAGCCCAATATACTATGACTCCATAGGCCCATATGTTTCCTCTATCTCTTTCTTCGGTCAAACACCGTTTCGTTTACATACGTCTCCGTTCCACATCTAGAACTTTGCTCTAATGATCGACTTTTTCATTTAATTACCATTAAAGCTCCACTCTACACCTTATTCTATTCGTTTCCAATTCTATAAAGACCCTCCCACCGCATGATCTCAACCAAGATCCCATCATCTCTTCATCTTCCAAATTTGCCTCGCTACTCCCTTTGATTTCACTCTATTAATATGCCTGGAAGAGGAGATGACAGAGAATCTCTATTGCCGTCTCCTACGGAGATTTCAAAGCGACTCATATGGAGATTTGAAGCTATTTCGATGGAGGATCGTTACGAAAGCTGTGGAGTCAGCTCTGTAAAACTGCTTCTACACTCAAATTAAGTGACAAAGAGAGGTAATTTAAACAAATATTTTGTAGAGAGTAAATTAATTTTCTATGCAGATCAAATATCAAGTTTGATGTTCAGATTTTGGGCCTTTCAGTTCAGATAACAACTCAAAAATACTTTTCTATGGTTTCTGGGTTCAGATCCTTCGTTCGTAGATTGAATATCTGGCTGATGTTGTTTGTGTATGCATCTAGAATACCCGATAAAGTTAGTGTTGATTAAGTTTCCTTATTTTTCAGAACATTAGGTCGGTTCGCTTACCTATTTCGAAACACAAAACTGTAATCTGAATTTGGAGACGAGCTCATATAATCAGTTGTTCTGCAGGCTGAGCTACGTGCGAGTGTGTTTGAGGTTATCGAAGAAGAGGATAGAGTGATTGAGAGCAACGAAGGTCTCCCTCCAGATTTGTTGGGAAGCTGCAATGAGCGTGGAAGGCAGGTTCATGCTTCTCCTTCAGGTCTTCACAAAGTTTTCAGCTTTTAACTCTCTCACGTTCACTTCAGTTTTATCATTCGGTTTTATGTGTTTTCTTCTATTAAAATGATTTTTTTGTTCTTCTCAAAACAACACTAATGTGTTTTTTTATGATCAGCAACCCTACAGAAAAATTGCAAGAGATCACTGAAGCTTTTAACGGTAAGTCTTTAACATGGTCAGTTTATATGCATCAAAACATCATAATCTACCCATTTTAGTGTTCTAGATGAAGGAACTTATGGGGTTCACGGGTTAAGTTTCAAAGGACTGAATATGCTTTTCTCCATAGGTCTATGACGAGTAATTTATCACGAAAGAGAATAACAGTAAGATCAACATTTGACAAAAAAATCTAGAAAGCATATAAATTTCTGAAGCCTTCAACTTCATCCATTTATTCTTAGACATTTAACAAACAATAGATCTTCACCGACAAAAGTATATGTGCTATGCTATTACTGGAACCTAACGAATTCAAATTGCAATAAAAAAGGATCGAAGCAGGTGGCTAATGAAAAATGACCTTGGAAAAGAAGGAAAGTATATGTTTTAGCCATTGTTTGATATTTTTGATTGCTATTTCTAATTTATTATTATTTACTTCTCATGTACAGGGATATGGATATGGTCTTTGTTTACTGATGTGGTCGAAACTTTAGACTCTGCTTCCGGAGTCTCGACATCAGTTAAGCCGGATAAATGGAAAAGAAAGGGAAGTAAGTCGGAAAAAACAGTATCATTGTATCTCTTTTGGCATAGATGCTTTATTGAAAATTATTTGATTACTGAGTTTGATAACAACTGTACGTAATGGTAGTGGTAGTGTGTTCTCATGATGCATTTTAAAAGGAATCTGATGTTTTAGCTTCATGATGTTTCCTATGCAGAAAAATTGATGGAGAAGAAGGAAATTGCAGAGCAGGAAACAGTTGTACTCTTTCCATTGGATTAGCGATTCAATGCTACTAGAATCATCATGGACAAGTGGATCTTCCAGGTAATATTATCTCTTTAACATCATCAGTCAACAAATAAATTTTCGTATGGTTAATTCCTTCTTTTTGATCTGATCTCTGTTTGAAATCTGGTTACTAGGATTTTAGAATTTTCTAGACGATCTCTATTGAGAAATATCAAAATTTCGCCTTTCTTAAGAGGTTCGCAAGCTACCTCACTAAAACCAAGAACAAGGAAAGTTCAATTTGGTTTCGGTCGTCTCAGTTTAGATATGGTCATGACTTGAATTTCAGAGACAAGAAGTCTCCAAGTAATTCTTTAATTTTTCAACCCAAAAAACATCCATTCTGTAGCTTAATTGTAATATTTGGATTGTGTATATATCCACAATGGAGTATGATATCGGAGGTCCCTAGATTTTCAGGTTTCATTACTAAATTCTTTGCATAGTCTTCTTACACCATATTTTTATTTACATAGTCATATGTAACTTACATAATGTAAGTGTGGCTCATGTGGGTTTTAAATGAAAACATTTGGTGAGTGAGAAAGCTGTGTCCGGCCGATAGCAAAAAGATGGAACACTGAAATTAAAAATATCGAACCTGCCACTAAAATAATGGGTTTGCACAGTTACTTTTTTTTAGATATTGGCATCTTTTTCCCCTGTTTAATCTGATGTACTGATAAGTAAACTGCCATATTTATCTGCTTGACCATACGCTTACTCTGCATATGTTGAATTAGGAGAGTTACAAGCAAATGCTACAAAAAAAATTCTTAAACGACCTTCTAAAATGCAGAAAAGCAGAAGTATCAATCCACACCATAGAATGCACGAAAACACTGGGATGATCCAAAAACATCGGATTGTATCGTCAAGTTCATTTTTCGGCGCTCTGGAAATCATCGATTCCATGAAGGCCTGCAAATCTGGTTTTCGGTAATGGGATAAAAATCTCAAATCTGTTTTGTTTCTTTTCAAAGTTTGCAAAGAGAAAAAGTTGTAAATCACTCTCAGTTTTTGAATTAACTTAACATATAATTAAAAGAAAAAAAAAAAGAAAAAGCAGAAGTAGGTTACTTTTTTGTCATGTTAAAAAAAAAAACGAAATTTCTAACACGTATAAAAGCTTCAAGTGATTGTGTGATGCCTTCGTTGGCTGTTTCTTTTCAAAGATGGGTTGAAGATTGGGACTATAACAAGTGTTATTATTAGTCTTTATTCTACATTGTGTTTAGCTATATGTGTTTTTAGTGGCTCACAGTTTAATGTGCCTATATATGGTTAGTTTTCAATCGTCTGAAAATATTTCATGTTATCTTATTCTCTAATGCTCTCCAAATTCTCCACGATGTATAATGACTTTGAGTGTGTGTGTCTATTTAGGTTGTTACCCTTTTAGTTTGTTAGATTTTTGTGTACATGTTGATTTTGGGATTTGATAACACTGTTTATTGCAGTGAAATACAAGTGGGTATAAGGAAAAGAAAAGTGTCACGCAGTTAAAAGCTTGATCAGAAAATAACCCGGTGGAGAATTTAGATGGCTTTATAAAGAAAAGGATAACAGCGGTGGAAACTTTTTTTACGAGAGCTTTATGGAGATCTCACCTTTAAAGCTACCTCTCTCCGTATAAACATTGAAATCTGTTAGATGACTTTCATATACTTACTGATAAATATTTAGCAGTGAAATCTGTTATCATGTATATTTCACAAAGTGAAAAAATAATTTGATCTATAAAAGTGCACGCACAAGGACAAGTCCTTAATTAAGATCTTTAGGCACTACCAACATTGTTATAATCTATACTAAAATTAATGATTTCTATAGAGAACAAGAATCTTTGTATGTGTACTATTCAATAAAAGTTATCATTTATTTTTACAGATGATTTAGTTACTTCAAAAAAGTTTCAGTTTTTTTTCTTAAAGAATATAGATGTAACAAGATGAAAGAAATAACATGTTGGATAAACAATAATTTATTCAAAAGTTATTAAATTTTTTTGACTTAGATGCATATATTTTTTATTTTTAATAATTTTGGGGCCATTTTATGACATGGTTTATTAAAATAAAAACATATTGTATATGTATTGTTTATACTAAAAAAATTATAATATTTTAAAATTAATTAAAATTTTATGAAAAACCTGGACGAAGCTCGAGAAAAAAACCTAGAACGCATATTTTTAGTTTAAAAAGACGCTACCCATATTTACAACTACACTGCAGAAAAATTACTATTCGCATCAATTTGAGGAACGCGGTTCTACTCTGACCAATCTATCGATGCTATCAAAAATTTCGACCAAGGAAGAAAGACAAATGTTTAACGACAAATCTTAATGGAAAGAAGACGAAGTTCTGAACGGATCAATGTAAAAAAAAATAATCACATTAGTTTAAGCAATAAATATGTGTCAAAAAAAATTATAAATGCATGTTCTCGCATTCTAATAAAGTGTAATACAATTATTCCATCTGAAAAAGGCCAAACAAAAGGGAACTAAAAAAACCTCATCAAAGAAGGCAATAAAATTCAAAAACTATTCCAACAAAAAATCTAATTTCTGAAAACTATTTCGGCGGTGCCCTCCCATAGTCAATAGTCAAATTACGCTAATAAAAAAAACAAATAAATAAAAGAGATGAAAAAATATAAGCAAAACCCTAGTCTCCTTTATATAAAAGGGATTGATTCCCAGTTCTCTGAAGGCCTCCACGTCACCATTTAATCCACGTAATAATTCTCTTTCAATCTCATTGGCTTAAAAAATTGCGTCAACCATCACCTTTCATGAAACAAGAAAACTAATCCCTTTAAGCCCATTAAGTCGACCGCAAACTGGTATGTTTCGACAGAGGAATTCATACCGGCCCACCATTGGCCCAGTTTCAATTTGGTAACCTTTCATTAAAAAAACCAAACCGTCTGCGCCCATTTTCTGGCCCGATCTACATCAGCCCAAAGCTCCCACCGGCGAAATTGTCTTCCCGAAACCTGTTCCCCATCGTCGCCCGATCGACTCCTTCTTCTCAGTCCGGAGTGTGCGTTACATTTCTTGCAATTTCCGTTTCGAAGGAAAATTCTTGCACTCCCCCTCACTTCCGTTGCCCCTCATAAATTGATTATACAACAGGTTATTCTGACTCTTCAATTTTCCTGCCTCAGGCGTCTGTCAAGTCATCATCAGATTTATTGGTCTGATAGAAAGTTTAGGATCATATTTCGCTGTTATTGGTCTTGAAGTTGTTGGGGCTGTTTTTTTTAGGTGTTCGGGATCTTCTTTGTTTTGGTTGGTTTTCTGTGACTTTTTTATTACACACTTACTCTATTTGACTGTTTTTTTTTGTCTGTCTAATGATGCAGGCGACTTAAGTGCTTCTAATCATTCACTATTGGAGAGAAGAGCCTATATTGTTTGCCACAGTATGTTATTTTCGTAGTCTGTGAATTTTTTGTGATCTGGGCATTTATTTAGTTTTCTTTGTTGTAGGTTGTTTGTTCGATTTGTTAGCTTGTCTTTAGAGGCTGGTGTAGGAGATATAGAAGTAATCATGGTGCTTCTACTTTGGTCGCATCTTCTGGCTCAGAGTAAAGCAGGTAAACTCATTTTTTTCTTTTTGTTATTCGTATATAGAACGAAATAGTACGAAACGCTTAAGCAATCTAATTTTGACCTCATCGTTACGTCCCTGTTTGCATTTAGTTTTTTTTTTTAATTTACAACAGGCCGTCATTTTCTCTAACTTTTATCCTGCAACTGTTTGTTTGTATTCGAAAGAGTAAGTGTTTGGACAGGGACTTACATTTGTTTTTGCTCCATGACGGTGTCGCTGGGTAGGTTGTCCACGAGATGGAGAGTTTTGAATAAGTTGTTAGAGGGTTAATTAGCAGGGGGATAGAATATACAGTAAATATATATGTGTACCTTAGCAAGTAGGGCCCCTGTATATTTCCAAGCTACGGTGTTTGTTCCTACAGCCTTCATGATCTGAGACATATTTGTAGAGCATTTTGTTGTTTTGGGTGTTTTGGACTGTGTTGTTGTCTTCGTAATACTTATATATACTGAGTTACTGACTAATGTGGTGGGCAAATATATTAACGCTTTTTTGCTGCCTAATTCTCTCTAATTATGGATTTAATTTCAAGATTTCGAAATAAGTGATGTATCCCGTGAATTTGTATGTTTCGAAGATTTGTATTACTGTATCTTTCTTAATTTTAAACCACGCATTAACCAGGTCCATAATTTAGGAATATTAGTGTAAGTCTGTGGTACTGTAATATTAGTTTTATTTGGCGTCATACCAAATATGTGGTCGGATTAAATCTGTTGTCTACTTAGGTCGGATCACTAAACCTGGAGTAACCTGAAACCTCTGGTGCAATGAACATGGAATGATCTCATTTTCTGCATGTCTCCTCTCTGTCTACTATTTAAATTGTACTATCCGATGAAAAGAATTCAGCCTTCATAGCAACCATGTGATGGGGTTAAAGCAGTTGCCACGTTTTGTTTTCTTTTTTTTTCCCGAGGTTTAGTTTTGTAAGGTAACATATGGATTTGGGCTTCTATTTCAGAGTCAGTTTCTCTAATTTATGAAAACTAATGACGTCGAAGATTAGTTCAGTTACCTTGCAAAAATGTTGACATTTTAGAAAATTTTGTTTGCTCACTATCATTTCTTCCGGTTCTAATGGTTGTAGATTCTCATGTATGGTCTATTTTGAACTAAGAAGGGAAAGTCTGTTGTAAAATGAAGTTTCACGAGACAGGCCATCTTCTGAGGAGGAATCTTCAGATGAGGTTAATATCTGGTTACTATGCAAGTTTACCTGCCTTTCTTGGCTTTTAGCTAACACGCTTGGCTGTTACCATCTGTAGGAGGAAGAAGTTCCTGCTACCAAGAAACCTGCTGCCGCTGCAAAAAATGTCTCTGCAAAGGCCAAGGCAGAGAGCTCCTCCTCTGAGGAAGACTTCTCTGAAGATTTAAAGGATCAAGAATGATTGGTCTGATAGAAAGGAATTTATCCCTCATCCCAAGTCCTATACATGGCTTGAAATGCACTATGGCAAAGACGGAAATGATTCAGCTGTGAGTGTTTCGGAATCCTGACTGATGCTTCTATATTTTATTCATTTTACAATTTTGAAGTGGTCATGCTCGAAAAAGCATCTGTTGGAAATGAGACAATTTTCCAAATATACTTTTTGGTTAATCGCAATTCTGAAGATCATTTCTTTTAGCAAGCTTTTTTTATTCGTCAAATGTACTTTCTCTAAGTTTCCAAAAAATATATTTCTCAGGTCAATGATATTCCCAGATCATCTTCTGAAGTAAAACCTGAGTAATCAAAACTAGATTCCCAGGTTGCCAAGTTCATCTCTCTTATATGCAATGGCAGCATGATGGGACAGCACATGATGGAAATAGGTCAGTCTCTTTCTAACTTCATTTAAGTGAGGGTATTCTTAGGCAGGACTAGCAATGACTGAGATTTCGTTGCTTACATAGTCTCTTAGTCATTTGCCTGGTTTCTTCAATTTTAGCTGATTGTCATACTGCCTCTCATATTTGAACATTGAAGGATACAACGCTAACAAATTGCCACTGGCACTTGGCAAGGTAAGCAAGGCCACAATTTCAAAGGTAAATTAGTAAGTGGTTTGTTTGGTCTAATTATAATTTGTTGTGATATCAGATAATAGCTCCTCTTGAATCTCTCTAGGATTATGAAGTGCTGAAGAGACTATCGGAGGTTCCGGACCAGTTTGATAGAGCGAGGCTTGAGGAACTGAGTGGGTACGTATCTGGTTTATTGATCGACTAAGTGTCACGTTTAGTGGAACCATTTCCCACAAACAAGTTATTCGAGCTTTTCTAACTTTTTATCATTATCGATGCAGAGAGTTCTTTACCGCGATACCCCATGATTTTGGTTTTGAGAAAATGAGTAAGTCCGCCTGCATTTTACATGTGCTAAAGTTTAAGATAAAGAATGACATTATAACTAAACATTCACTAACTTCTGAATTGCGAGTTGTAACAGGTCAGTTTGTTATAGACACTCCCCAAAAGTTGAAACAGAAAATAGAAATGGTAATTCTTTCTTAGGTTAAAGAAGAATAATGACATGCGATGAGTTTATCTGCAGCAACCGAGCAATCCCTTATTGTGACACTTTCTTGCTTAAGCTTATGAGAAGTCTCCAATTCCTTAGATTGAATTGTTGAGGCCTCTGCGGGAAAGAAGTGTATGTCGAGAACCCGTATATGTCGTTTCCCCTTAGTTGTTTTTTTTTGTTCATTTTTTTGGTTACCCTCTTCTCATTCTGTTTTTTTTTCTTTTTTTTTTGGCTTATACTTTCTCCTCTCAAAGACTCAAACAAGGAAGATCAGAATTTGAGCCTCTCACACATCCCACAACAAAATTAAGAACATCAAAGGTTACATCAAATCTTATAATCATTATGTTTACAATAAAAAGTCATCACATATGTTTGTCATTTTAAAATAAAATAAAATATTTTATTTTCATTTACCTCTCGGCATTCTTCTTACTTTAAATTACATATTTTAATGGGTTGACAAACTACACTAAAAAAACAAATAAATCATGGTAATCAAAAAAAGGAGGAAAAATAATAATACAACCCGTGGGTGAGGTTAAAGAGAAGAAGTAATTAAAAAAAAAACTCTTCCAAATTAAAGAAAAAGTAAGGACTTGAAACAAAAGTTAAAAAAAAAAAAAAAGTGGATGAGGTCAAAAAAAAAACAATCTAAACAAATTCACTATCTCTTAAATACACAAAAATGATCTACATACCCCCAAGCTATATATTTCTAGCTCTCTCACCCTTCTGCTTATTTTAAATTACACATTTTTTGAGTTATTAGACAAACTACATCAACAACAAATAGTAATAAAAAGGAAAAAAATTAATAACATAATCCGCGCGTAGCGCGGACAAAACCCTAGTTAAGATTAAATATCTCAGAAGTATTTGGTGGAAAAAAAAAAGAGGAAACAGAGAGGGGCTTACATGTTCCGGGTTTGTGACCATATAAAATAAAAAGGTTTTTGCAAATAAATTCTTTGCCTCGCTTAAATTTGCAAGAGAACCTATCACTTTCGAAAAATACAACATAGTGTCTTTTTAAAAAACGTTGATTTATACCAATCAACTAACAACAAATAATGTTAACCCACCTGATCCAAAAGTATAACATATAGATTTTCTTATCACTTCTTCCTCATCATTATCTTCCTCAAACATCGAACTCGAACTTGAAATCAAAATCAGATTCTACCCAGAAATTAAACTCAGAACTAAAAGTTAAATTCTACCCAAAAATCAAAATCGAACTAAAACTCTAACTCTTTTCGACAAAAACAAAAAAAAAAACAAAAAAACTAAAACTCTAACTCTACACACAGTTTTCTGGTTCCAATATTTTTCTTCTCATTATCATAAAAGTGATATCGTATAGCTAAACTGGAACCCTATTTCTTAATTCAATTATCACTTAAAACAATTCAAGTGTAACTATATATCGTTAATTTTTCGTGCGAGCCACGTCATCGATGCAATATTGCGATTTGACTGTAAAGTGGAAGGTGTATTTGCATTTTTCTAAAGGGATAAGTTGTCTTGCAAATTTGAACACAAGTGAAATATGGCTTATAAAGATTTTTCACATTCATCAAATTCATGTTTAAACCTAAGCTTTCTGATTCTGAATACTGCGAATGATAAAACTATAGAGAAAATGGATTTTTTAAAGAAATGTTTAAACTCTATAACTTTTTATATAATTAATCAGATCAGAAACCGTAGATTAATCACTAGATCCTGTAAAATGAGCCAATAAATATAACACAATATCAGAACATAATTAAATCTTGATCAAACATAATAATATGATTAAAAGGAAAGAACTATATATAGAATTATACTGTCGCTTTGTCTACAACCAATAAGAGCTTTGATATCTTAACATCATATACCACAGTTATCACAGTTAACATGGATTATTTGAATCTAATAAATAGTAAGAATATATATTAACTGAAGTAGTTAAGGGTTTTGAATGAGAGAGATCCGATTGGGTGGTGCATTATATATCATGCAACCAGTCCAACCACAAATATATTGTCATTATAACACTCTATTATTATTCGAACTCTGAATTTATTTATTTTATTTCCACATAATATTATAGATTGATGACAAAAGAAAGCATGAAAAATGGGGGTCAAAGTGTCAGGTGGGAAGAAAACTCAATCTGCATCATTGTCTCATTGATATTCTGTTGTCGGCCAACTTTAACTATGCAGCCCATATGTTTCTGTACTTATTTTATACACATTAATTTATTTAATTTTTTGTCATGCTCTTAACTTCTTATATACAGTACAAATTTTTTGATGCATTGAAGAGTTTCATAATCAAAAATCTCGAAATCAATAAGTCCTATTTTTTCTTCCTACCGATGTATGTTAATGGCAATGATCACTTAATTTTTGTTTACAACGGTCACTAGAATTTGGATCGTTACTTTTAGATGATTTTATAAAATCTATCGAGCAGTAAGAAAATCTTGACACAGAAAGCTACTGAGGAAGAGACAAAAGAAGTTGAACGGTCAAAAAGACAAGAGAATAAGCTCGACCACGTGCGGCGGGCAACACGACGGTCCTACCACCGCCGCCGCCGTGGCCAGAACCATCGACCTCTTCTCTTGTCACTTTCTCACATCGGGGGTCCAAATTTAATTATTGATATGTTCACATTATTGAGTTTTAAATTTAGTTGTTTATTGACATTACCCAATTAAGCTAAACATTCTTAGGTAAGTGTCAACAGTTCTTTATTTCCATTTCTAGATATATTTTCAGAATTTTTCTAGTTAGGCTTAGAGCTATGTGAATATTGTATCGGTGGAATTAACAAGTGAAACAGATCTATCATCTTATAAAAAACAAAATGCAATACTATGTTACCAAAAAATAATAATGCAATCAGAATATGCTAAACAATTTCTTACACGAAAGCAAACGAGTGGTCCAATATTAAAATAATTTTAACTGGTAATTCACAAAATACAAAATGATGAAATAGTTTAATACAGATGATCGAAGAATGATTGTCCGATTCTACATATTCTTACGAATCATAATTTTTTTTGTGAAATCGTGATTCATGTTTGTCACATTACAAAGTTAATGATATATATAAATAAATCTTCCTGCCAAACGAAGTTATTTTTTGTTCCATTAATCATTCTGCCATTTCACAATATTTTCAAATGGAGCCAACGTACCTCTGTTTCACATGATGTGTTTAAAGTTTAAACCAAATTCATTGTTCCGAATAATGAACAAGATAATTCCAATGGTGTTTCCAACTGTACGTGTAATCATAAATCCAACCAGCTAAAGTATTTTTGGGTCCGTGTGTAAATGATTTTCTGTTCGACATTATTGGTCCACATATGTATCGACTTCCTTGTACCTCAACACTTATGGATTTCTCTCCAGGTATGTTTATATATGTATTCTTTCAAATATGTACATTGCATATGAGTTTCTTATTATATATAAGGAATTTTTTTTTTCAAGTGAACTTTTTGTAGAAAAATTGCCAACATTTTTCATCTTCTATCCCCAAGTCTCATAGTTTTATATACATATTGAATAAATTCCTCATATGAAAATAGAATTCAACTTGGCCTATTAGCTCAGTTGGTTAGAGCGTCGTGCTAATAACGCGAAGGCCGCAGGTTCGAAACCTGCATAGGCCATTTTTCATGATTTACCATTTTGGGCCTCGATACAAAACAGCCCATGGGCTAAAGCTTTTTCTTAATAAGAAAGCACATCACGAAACATGAAGAATGGGTATACAAATCTGTTCACTAAGGCCCATTAAAATCCTTACCATTGGCCCTTCCAAAGTAGTTAGTAATCGTAAACTTGATAATCTTTTTTTCCTAACCAAAACACTTGGATTGGAAAAGATATAGAGAATAAAAGGAGAAAGTTGTTAATTTTTAAATTATGGTTTTTTTTGGTTATTGGATATATTATCTGTATATTAAAATAATGAAAATTTTCCTTATGAAATGCCGGTCTCAAAGAACAACAAAATAAGAATCTGAAAAATATAATAAAACCATGCTACGATAAAAAAGTATAATTTAATTCCCGTAGCCAAAGAAAGCCTTTATATTTTGTTATATTGTTAGAACTGAGCGAAAACAGGAACTAACAGAATAAACCTATATATAGATACAGCAAGTGACGAAATCATGACGTGAAGTGCTTTGTGGTAGCAACTGTAATCTGTATCTGTAGTAATAATAAATAACGTAAGACGAAGAGAGGAGTCAGTAATGGCGAAAGGGACAACTTTGCAAAGATCCCGAAACTAATGCCCACAAGAGTTTCTACAAATAGAACAAAGATCTAAGTCTTCACTTCCCACGGAAAAGATTCGATCTACTCCTCTCCATTTCACTTGTTATTATTAGTTACAAATATTCCATTAAATAACTACTCTCTACCTCAACCTAATTTAGGAAAGATAACATCGATTATAATATATATGCATATACCTATATCTATCGGTTTATGTATGATAACACATGCAGTAGAAGATGAATTTTCATTCGGTACTAGCAAATACATTATGTAACGAGTATGATCAATGCGTACAACGTCCGTTGCAAAAAAAAAAAAAAAAATTGATAATATATATAGAGACGAAATTTCCCATGCACATTTAAATTTTGATGTCGTGTTATATATGATGCAAAGGCCAAAGAGTTTTCTCTGTAATCATAGACTAGGGATAAGTACACATATAAACGAAACCCCACTCTTATATTAGTCATAATAGAAAAGAAATTGACATTTATAATACTATACTAGTACATGTAAACAAAAAAAAGAAAATATAATAGTACATGCATAGTTAATATATAGACTATAGCGTTTAGTTGCATACAAGAATAAATAATGCACTTAATGATCATACTCCCTCTGTTTCACAAAGATTGTCATTCTGACATTTTTCACACAAATTAAGAAAAATTTGTAAATTTTTTTTATACCTTTTATTAATACACTAAATCAGTTTCTCTCTCTAATTAATAGGTTAAAATAGTAGGGATAAAATTGAGATTTGGTTTAAAAAATTGCATTGAAAACATAAAGTGACACTCTTTGTGAAACAAAAATCAAGAGTCAAAATGACACTCTTTGTGAAACGGAGGGAGTAGTATTTAAAAAACCACTTTTGATCCGCTCCTTCATTAATACAAACCAAACTCTTTACATTTCATATATAAATCAAGACCAGAAAGTGTCTCAATTATAGTACAATATATAAACCAAACCCATCACTATAAAACCCAAAATAAAGGGTCCTTCATAGATTAAAAAAAAACATAGAAGAAGAAACCCAACCCAAATAAAAAGATTTAGAAAAACCTCAAAACATACTAAATATTAATACCACCAACCCATAATCCCATTTTGCAAGTCTAATTAACTAACCCCAATTAATTAATTAAAGACTTAATGATCTAATTAATCATTTTATGGGGGAGGAATTAACTAGTTATAACATCGATTTACCATCTTACTAGTCCTTTGCCTCTTAATACTCCCCGAGGATGATTTCTCCAAGTTATTGTTATCATTATTTTCATCATTATTACTGACACACTTCTCTATAACCGCCTTTAACACTTCCTCTATCGAACTCACACGATTATATCTCTTCTCTTCATCATCATTCTCCACGTCCTCACCATCGAAGTTTCTACGATATTCAGCATCATCATCTTCATCGTCTTCTCGGCTTAAGAACAAGACGTTCTTGACTCGACCACCTACGGTCGCGATCTCGGCTTTGAGAGTACGAAGACGAAGAGACTTTAAGGCATTGATGACGTCATGCATGAGGTCAGTTCTGTCTCCGCAGCAAAAGGAAGCTCTTATCACCAAGTTGCCTTGTTCGTCGTTGTAAGTCGAATCGACGGTCAGATCATCGGATTCTGTTGGGACTTCACACGTGTCGGTGATCAGTGATGTCTGTCTCTTTAACTCCTTCATGTGTTGGATCACTTCCGCTAGCAACGAAGCTTTGTCCGTCTGAAGAAAAACAAAACGAAAAATATACATAATCTTCTTCTTATAATGATTATGGTTACAAAAATACCACGTTTATGAAGTATAATTACATACGGAAAACATCATTCTTCTGATGAATTTATTCCTTGAGAAAAATGAGATTCACAATTACTACTTAACGATAATACTTGAACAATGAATTACTTTGGAAGTCATTGCCTTTTTCTGTGCATAGAATTTTTAAAGATTTACAAAATCTCAAATATATGAATA
The DNA here is from genome assembly GCA_020283515.1 of Alliaria petiolata. NCBI lineage: Eukaryota > Viridiplantae > Streptophyta > Magnoliopsida > Brassicales > Brassicaceae > Alliaria > Alliaria petiolata. The sequence continues at coordinate 180,373,642 of JAHZTW010000001.1, forward strand.
TATATATATATATATGTGCGTGGTCTATACATCAAAGCCATTCTGAAAGGGAACGGGTATTAATTATAACAACTTACTTTGGTTGTGTTTGGTAAAATGCTACGCAACTTAGCAAGATGAGTGTTGATTCTCTCTCGCCTTCTTCTCTCGGCTTCACTATGACTCTTCGTGACAAATCTAGAATTCTGAATTTCAACTTGTATTCCTCAGACCAATAGGTCAATGTATTTATACAAATATGTCACACATAAATCGGAGAGAATCTAGGACTAGGAATTATCTATACAATAATATATATGTTTGAATATACTTTGTGTATATCCCAATACCCCCCTCAAATTGGAGCATGTAAATCACAAATGCCCAACTTGGAAAGAAAATCATCAAACTCCTTCTTCCCTAACGCCTTTGTAAGGATATCAGCAAACTGTTGTTTAGTCGAGACATGAATCGGTTTAACTATGCCTTTCACAATTTCATCACGAATAAAATGACATTCCCTTTCTATGTGTTTCGTCCGCTCGTGGAAAACCGGGTTATTGCTGATGTGAATCGCCGGTTTGCTGTCGCATCGTATCGTCATGGGCTCACTATGGTCAAGACCAAGTTCAAACAGTAGAGTCTTTAACCATAGAAGCTCCTTTGTGAGTTCGGACATCGCCCTATACTCGGCTTCCGCCAAAGAACAAGCCACGTTGTCCTGTTTCCGAGTTTTCCACGATATAGGAGAGGCTCCTAACTGAACAATCCATCCAGATAGCGAACGGCGAGTTGTCGTACATGCAGACCAATCAGAATCACACCAACCTGTTAAGTGAAATGGTAAGTCTGCGCGCAGAAGAACTCCTTGACCAAGTGTACCCTTCAGGTAACGCACAACTTTCAAGGCAGCCATCCAATGTTCCTGACGAGGTTGTTGCATAAATTGAGATAGGATGTGCACAACATACGTCGAATCTGGTCTAGTAGCGATTAAATATATGAACCTCCCGATCAACCGTCGATAACGTTCCGGGTCTGCAAGAAAAGGTCCATCCGCTTTGCCGAGTAGGTGATTCTGGTCCATTGGAGAGCCGGAAGGCTTACAGCCAAGAAGACCCGATTCGGAAACAATATCTGTAGCGTACTTGCGTTGGCATATGTAGAAACCAGCCGGGCTTTGAGCTACTTCAATACCCAAGAAGTATTTCAAGAATCCAAGATCTTTCATGTGAAAACAAATCGAAAGATAGTCTTTAAACGATTTGAGGGCAGCCGGACAACTCCCAGAATTGGAAAGCTTTACAAGAATAGAAAAGAAAAACCAACCTTGCATCGGAATTTGCAGCTTGAGCAAGTTCTGTTTCCATCCTCAAAAGCTTGAAAGGAAAATTTGGCAGAGTCAAATCTAGAAGTAGGAGGAGGTGCTTTCAACAACTTGACAGAGAGCTCTGAACCATAACAGTGATGAAACCTGAAACAGAAAGAGGAAAAGACAACCCAGAGAAGCAGAAGAAGCCATGCACTTTTAAGCAGACCCATTTCTCCCCAAAAGCAAAAAAAAAAAATGCAGCTGAAAATCTCAAGCCTGAAACTCCTTATGATTCAATCATTAAGACAGAGAAGAAATCTATAAGCAAAACAGAGCCATGGGCTTCACTGAGTTTATTCTGGACAAAGTAGAAGAAGACATTGTAGAGATAATGAGTTAGTGAAGAGAAAAAGAGAGAGAGAGAGGCAGAGGATTAAAACAAGATGGGTAGTTGCATCTGTGGTCTATGATGGCTGTGCAAGAGAGATAACGGATAGTGTATGCATGAGAGTGATGGGAAGATAGAGAGAGAGAGACTAATTCCAGAAACAGACAAACTCTTGAAGAATTTATTAATATTCCAGGACTTGTCTATTGTGTTGTCTCAATATCTATGTTTATTAAAACTTCAAAAACATTGGGAGAAGGGAACTTGTAGTTTTTAATCTTCTAGTAATCTTTTTATAAACTTTTTGCCATGCACACAGAAACAAGTTTCTTTGAGACAAACTACAACAAGAGACAAATCTTTAGATGATTTAAGGGTTTCTTTGGGGTCAACAGTGCCTGAAAAATTGATATGTGAAGCTCTAAATGGTATAAGAAACCAACAAGAAGCATTGAAGTTTCCTCCTGATTAATATTTAATACACATTGATGGGACCATCGTTATCAGATCAATGATGGGACTTTTCCAATGAACGAAGGAGAAAATTCTGGGATTTTTAGGTTTAAATACCAAGAGATTCTCAGTCTTACCTTTTTTTTGCTGTGAGCCCATCTTCTCTACACTCGAGCCAATTATGCATTCAAGCTGCTAAATCGATGGAGTATGGATCAACTGGGATTTGGTAGGAGTTCTGAAAAATGCAATTGGTCAGATTAATTGCAGTCACATAGTTTCAACTTTCAAATCCGGAGGAGAAGATAGAAATCAACAGCAATGATCAGCCAAAGTCACTCATTGAGACTTTGGCGACGGGCGGCACACTCTCATATGGCCGATTTCTCCGGCGACGGCGACTGAGCCAGCCAGAAGATCAACCGATTAGCAAAACGACGTCGTATCTTCTTCTCACGCTCACATAAAAGACTCTGCCCTGAGCACGTGATACACCTTCTCCCGTCACAATTTTGTTTTTTTTTTTTTGAAAGTTTTATAATGTTTGACATGTTGTACGTATTTATTGGAGATGTTGGGGGTGTGGCTTCAATTATACGATTTACGAATGATAAAGAATTAGAGAAATTGAGAAGGAAAGTTTGTTATAAAAAATATATTTTCTTATTAGATTGAAAAGCATATCAAATCAAACCAATTATTAATTATACCTGTAGATAATATGGGTAATTGCAATAGTCTCTCTTTTAAGATGAACAACAAATGTTTTGATAGACTCATTTTCGATTTGGCTAAGGCAAATGCCTTTTTAAATACACACAAGATTTGAGATATGCAAACTGATGAGGAAACAAAGGTTTCGTGAGTTTATTATCTATTTGATCATCCGTTTGTACATGAAGGCGCTTTCAGAAGCTTCTTACTTAAGTTTTTATAAACGGTATTATGACAATCCAATTTAATATGTTTTTTGTTCTTTTATGCAATAAAAGATTGCTGGCATTGTAAATTGACGTGGTATCCAAGAAAAGTACAGGAACCGCATGTGAAACAATCTACAATCTACAAATAACAAATTATTTAACCAAACTATTTCGGAAAAAGAAAAAACTAAAAGCATCTCTCTTGGTGAATTTATTTATTTTACAGCAAATACACAATTCATTATAACTTATATTCCGAAGGTATTTGGCTCGTAAGCCAGTCACCATGGAACTTTAAAGTCGTCCAAATAAAAAAATACAATACTTCTCAGAGCGTCTTTAGCAAGGCAATTAGAGGAATTTGCTTTGGTTAGATCATTTTTTTTAATTTGTCAATATACATTTTATCTATAAAATTTATAAATTGATCCATTAATTTACACATACTTACATTTTTAATTAAAACAATTAGCATCCATAAATCACAATTTCACACATTATTATATAATTTGAAACTCATAATTCCTTAATTAAAAAGAAGGTTAAAAAATCATCACCAAATTTTTTATTTATAGTTTTTAACGTGAAATCATTTAAATTTTGAATGACTACTTTATAAATAAAAACGGTCAACTCCAAAATGAAGTTGAAAATGAGATTACTCTATATTTGAAAGAAAAAAATGGCATTACCCCATTTTGGAGTTGAAAATGGGATAGGATTGGAGGAGATTTTACTAAAATAGAGTTTAGAGTGAGATTTGGAGTAGATTTGGAGATGCTGTAAGAGACAAATTTTATATCAATTATTTTTTGAAAATTCAACATAAATTTTACACATACTTTTAACTAGTGAAAATATCACGTTTTGGAAAATAAAATTAATATACAAATTATAATTTTTTTAAATTTTTTTGAAACGATCATATTCATATATACATGTATTCTATTGTGTCGAGTGTATAAAGAAGTTAACATGGTTTATATGGAATATTGCAGGATGAAGGCTATAAAAACGAGAAACACATAAGAAGACAAATACATCAATAAAATGATTGATACATATATATATATATGTATATATGTGTGTGTAAGCTATAGTTAAAATGATCATTTACATAAAACTATCTAAATTTTGGCATCAAAACGATCATTGATGGGTTAGACACTTAGACTTAGACTTTGTAATGAAAAAATATTCAATCGAGGAAAGGGGAAGAAAATTCAGAATACAACATATAAGCTAACATCGCCAAATATTTCCTATATTATAAAAAGATTTGTTCAGATCGTTAAAATAGTCATTAATCTTGCCAAAAGCTAACCAAAATCATCTGCCATATATTTTCTTTTCTAAAATGATATTCATACATTTAAATATTATTCAGTCAAAAATCAACTTAATGACAAAAATTAATTTGGTCAACATACTATATACGATTCCTATGACTGAGAATCAATTACAATTACTGTTAAGTTTGTTTTCGACTATAAATAAAGAGCCTTTCACTGCATTTTATAATAAGTTTCATTACAAAAAAGAAAAAACAAAAAAAAAACGTTAAAAAAGAAGAAGAGATGGGAATGATGAAGATGATAATGATGGTGATGATGATGATGGTGTTGGTTGGAACCATAAGAGGTGAGTCTGATGCACATGCCGCCTGTGTGCAACATTGTCGTCAATGGTGCTTAGCCAAACCTGAGGATAAAAATTGCGTTACTCAATGCATCTTTTTTAATTGTGGTCCTCCTGCTCTTCCTAAGGATGTTCATCATTCCAAGTAAATATATATTTTTATTAACTCTTTTCCTACATTTACTTATGTGGATATATCTGTTCGTATATATAGTTAATTATTATTTTTATTTTCAGCATATAGTTAATTCTTTGTGATAAAAGTTTGACATTGTTTTTTTTTCACTTTTTGTGGTTTTTAACAGGATGAAGGCTCCACAAAATCATTAAATCAGAAGATAAAATGTTATTGACTTTTGGACCTAATAGAAGCTATTAAAAATCAGTCAATAGCATTATTGTTCGTATTTTTCACAAGACACTTTGATGTTTTAGATGTGTTGTAAGCTTACTTTGTTGCTACTCATTTTATATCACAACAATTCAGTTCACTTTGGGTTGGCAAATTTTCACTCTAAGTTTTGCTTAAAATAATAATAATATTTTCGTCTGAAAATACATCACAAGAAATGCCAAATTATTATATCACAAATATCACAATTTTATGAGTATTGACAATATTATAAGATGCATCCAACTAGATTATTTGTTTCTTTTCCAACACAGTCTCATGTACATTTTGTATATAGTAAATACTCAAAAGTTAAAGTAATAATATCAAAATAAATGCATACAACTAGATTATTTCTTAAAATATCACAAGAACTAAAATGTATTATAAGAGTTGTATTTTTTTAAATATCCATAACACATAATAAATAGAAAAGTTCCTTTAAATATCACAAGAACTAAAATGTATTATAAGAATTATAGTATTTTTAAATATCCATAACACATATGTTCTAAAATGTTTGTAGAATCAATTTAAAATATTTTATCTTATACTGTATTATCTATTTACATATTTGTTTTGTGGCATATTGTATTGATTATTTGGGATGATTTTGTTTTTTTTTCTACAAATCTCAGCTTATTCAATAGGTGATTTTAAAAATTACTTTAAAATCCTATCTTATTGGATCTACTGTAGTGTTTTTAAAAATACATCAAAATCCCTCTTATTGGAAAATAAGATTTTTGTTAGTAAATTATATCAAAAATAATTTCAATGATTTAAGAGTTAATTTATTGTGAAAAACTGTGAATAAAAATACCACCTCATATGATAGTATTTGAGAAAATTATTAAAAATCAAACAATTTTTGTTTTTTCAAATGTTTTTGATAAGAATTGAAACAAAACTTGATCCACGAACATATCAACATATATGCTATATATTCTTCCATGTACGTCGAACCAAAAACAGACTTAGAAATGATAGTGGAACAAACCAAATCACATAAAAAATAGCATTTGGAATGATTCTAGATCATCCATTACTCTCTTATAACCGAATTGTAATATGATTTAAATAGGTAGAGTCTCGCCAAGGCCGCCCTTATCACATAATGTTCTAGGGAAGAAGAAGATATGATTTGTTCAATTTTATAAAGAGCACATATCCAAGTTTGATGATTAATATTGTAGATGAGAGGAATAAACGAGAACCAGCTTAGGAAGTGGGACACTAAAATTCAACAGAGAATTGTAGGAACTTTTAAACAGTACCATTCATGCTCACTTCACCCCCAAAAAAAAAGAAAGAGAAAAGTTGGTGTCACGTCTCCTTTTGTCGTACGTAAAATTGCATTTAGGTTAAGTTTCTCATCGGGAGAAACGCTTAGCGTAATCATCAATTTTTTATTTTTATGTTTTTTTCAGTCTCAGATTTTTAATTCTAAAATATTGTAAATTTTATACAAATTACTTATTAAAATGCCTTCAAATCTATTAGAGTAGTTCTTGAAAATTTTCTACAAATTACTTATTAAAATGCTTTCAAATCTATTAGAGTAATTCTGCGAAAGTATTTCAAATCACTTAAATTTTCAATTTTCTTATAATGTTAAATTGTGTTGAAATACAGGCAAATCATTAATCCGCTCTCATTACTTTTTATTTAATATTGTAATTTCTTTTATTATTTTTTAATAACTTTGTAAAAATTTAATATTTTAATTATTTTGGATGGATCCAATCCAGATATTCGCGAATACAGATCCAGATCCGAAAAACAATTCTTTGATCTGGATATGATGAAATTACAAAATATCCTATCTTGTCTTATACTAATATACCCATTACTCATTAGGGCTATATTTATGAGCCCACTAAAAATTTTAAACTGTGTCGTTTCAGGTTCTTCTTATCACGTGGAAAAGCGTTGTGAAGCTTTTCGAAACTCGAATCAAATGGCGGGCTAAACTTGGATTGGATTTTTTCCGAAGACTCTCTCTCTCTCTCTCTCTCTTCTTTCTCTGGAGATGGAACAGATTAGCGACATCGGAGGTGGAGATACAACGAAGCAGACTATGGCGACTCTGGGACTCATGTGTGAGAAAGATATAAATGAGCAGCGGCTTCAAATCGATTCCTTCATCGCTTCTCCGTTCCAGAGATCGATGGACTCTGTACTGGAGCGAGCTAAAGCCACTGCACAAAGCCAAGGTTAGGTCAAAATTCGCATAATACGATTCATTTTCGTATCACCCAGATCGTTAATTTCTACGCATTTTATTTTGGGTTTAGGTTCTGTCTCTGAGAAATTAGGGTTTTTTTTATGAGAATTAGAGTGGTGAAATTGAGGGATTCTCTGATATTTGTCTCTGATTTTATAGTGGAACTAGCGGATATGAAAGCGCGGCTGAGAGAAGCAGAGGATGAGCTCGTGAAAGTGTTGGCAGGTATCAGCTTCACTTCCATTACCCAAAAGCTTTTAACTTTGAAGTCTAAATCTGGAAATAATTGTTAGATTCTTCAGATTCTAGACTTCTCTGGATCATAATTTCTTAAACAAGTTGTTTAAACATAAGATTCTCATTGAAATTGTATCTCCTTGGTGTTATTTTTTTGCTTATAATCAAAACATTTTCTTGTTGTATCAATTTTTTGGCTTAGCTTGGATATCTTACGCTTTGGGATCTTTCCATCTTTTTTTTTTGTATATTTTGATGTTTAGAGAAGACCCGTAAAGAGGCAAGGCAAATGGGGTTAAGGGATTCAATTTCTGCAACACAATCTCGAATCCAAGTGCTTAGAAGAACTCTGCAGTTACAAAAGTCAAAGAGGGAAGAACATGCCAAAGTTATCTCCCAACAATTGCAAGGTATTGTTAGCTTGTCTGATTTATTTTATCATTGTAGTTTTCATGAGTCAGCTACACGCTCGTAAGAGACTTTGTACAGTGTTGATCTATGAAAAAAAACACACTGATTGTTTCAATTTTAATTTGAGATCTCCTGAGTCACTGAAGACCAAGCTAACATATTTCTTTTTCTTTTTCTTTGCGTCCAATAAAGCCTTATCGGTATCCAAGGAAAATGCTGGTAAAGTCACTGAAGAAAAAGCAGATATCCAGGAGGCTATCTCTTGGTATAATCAGGCTCTGGGTTTTCACGTTGAAGCTGGACACGGTAATGAGAGAAACTTTGAGTTTGGAGCAATCATTGTTCTTTATTATTAAAGTTTGATCATAGAAGATCTTGTTATTTTACTTCTCTCACAGGAGTTAAATTCACATTCACCAACATTGATGCAAAAAGGCCTACACGCGAGTTTTCATTCACGGTTCACTATGGAAATGACATCTACACACGTGAGTATATATATCTTATTGAAGCAAGCATCAGCTACATTTTAGTGTTTACAAAGAGTCTAGTAACAAGAACTGTGTACAATCTTTGTCTTATATGATCATCAGTATTGGATTGCAACCCGCAGTTGGATGACATCGAAGAGATGGTTCAGGAATTGAATAAAACCAATGACCTTTTCGGATTTGTTCGTCTGGTAAGGGATAAGTTTCTGAAAGCCACCTTATCTGGTAAATACACCCACTCTCACTCTTATCCTTAGACCCTTTTATCACTAAAAATCAGACATCTAGTATTCGATTTATGTAAGTTGAATTTGACCGAGACTTGTGTTTTTTATGTGACTTCTCAGAGTTGCCAACGCATTCAGAAAATCTCCAACAGGAAACTTCCATCATATCTGCTTCAGCTCCAGCTATGTCATTTACCACTGATACAAGCATGTCAACTCCAGAGAACAAGGGATCTAAGGTTCAAGTGAATCAGCGACACAAAAGATCTAGTGATTCACCACTCCCGTCTCCTGTACCCACATCTTCTGCTCGCCGTTCTTCTCGCCTTAAGGTACCGGATACTCATTGTGTTCTTAATGTTGCACCAAACCAGATTCAGACCTTTCCTATATATTATACTTTCCAAAATTATGATACCGGAACCTATCTTCGTAGCTCGTGGACAAATATTAAACTGATAACGTGGAGCCTCTAGTTTCCAACAGATAACTTAAATACCGACTCTAATTTGTTACAGGCTAAGAAATGAAGGTGGAGCTCTGTTTTTCTTTTGACCAGCATCAGTGAATACACTGAACCTTCGATGTTGGTGATGTTTTGGAGACCTTTTGACAACAATCTGTTGTTTGAATTTCCTATAATATTTTGACTATTATTTGCAATGTTGATTACTCTACTAGTGTGGTTGCTATGTTTATACACCCATTTGCTCTATATGTACATGTTCATAAAACTATTCACAAGGAGGTGAAATTTAAGTATGAAGAATCCTTCTACTATGATACTTTACCATTGGCCTTATCCGAGATAACATCAATTCTCGTCAGAGTCTGTCTGATTCATAAATTGGACTGCGATTCCAAATGCGTGGATTTGATCTCGTCTCCATGTCCTCTTCCACCTACAGATGTGAGATGATAATCCTAATTGCCTCATAGGAAAAGAACTAACGCAAAAATGAAAAAGATATAGTAGCAATGAATGAATGATTGATTATTTTTACTGCTTCGGTGACTTCAAATTGTACATTACGCTATTAAGAATATAGATAGTAAATAGCCAAATTGTACAAGGTTACTAGGTTTTTCATCCGCGCTATGTGCGGAGTTTATATTATTACTTGATTTAATGTATATTTTTGAATGAGTAATTTTTAAAATTTAGCAAATATACTAAGGTAAATTTTGTTTATAATGTTTGATTATTGTATGTAATTTCCTGTTTTTAGATCTTAAATTATTTTTAGGTTTATAGTTTACCCTTTTTATGTATGTATTCATTATAGTTACATTGTATGTAAAATTATATGGCTTTATATCAAATTTAAATAACATCTTCTTACCAATATGTGTTTTATATTGTGAGTTTATCATAAGATAACAATATATGTAATATATTTAATTAACTCATTTTTTTAAACTATTTTTCTAAAATATCTTGAAATTATTTACTTAATGTAAATAGGACATTCTATTCTACTTGTTATGTTTCGAATGCAAAGTTACTTATGTAGGTTTTAAAATACTTACTAACATTTTTGTTCCACTTCATATATATTTGCCAATACCCTATTGTGAATGTTTTTAATTATACCATTTTTAACTATTTTTTTACTTGAATGACATGAAATATAATTTTTTCTGCATATTAGAGTTTCGTTAAAACTTTGTGGTTCTTATAATTTGCTGATTAGTATATTTAGATAGTTTATTCTAATGCTAATGGATGTATGTTGAGTATTCTTCCTATCACTCCTCTTCCTTGTCGTTCAAAACAAACTTTATTGTCGATGTCTCATGTAAATTTTGTTGGAAGTTCATCAAAAGGAGGGTGAGAGATGAATACTTGCTCTACTTAATTGGTGATCCTCTATTTTTCATACATATTTTTAACATTGTTCTCTCAATATCTTCCTTTGACAAAACTCGTCAGAGATTATCTTTAGCTTTCAATGTTATATCGATTGCTTCATAAACTTTGACAGATAATGGATAAACTTTTGTCGTTCAATTGTATTGTATGGCCAGCATGATCGGCCTGAAAAACTTCTTAAAATTTACCATGTAGTTGGTCTTGTTTTCAATGACCAATATATTTTTAATCTTGTACACTACGCCGACCTTTAGATTTGCCTCACAATAGCTTTTAGATTTTTTTTTGTTAGTTTAGATATTTTGATATTAATTTTTTGTTTTATTTTGACATATACAATTCTTTATATTTTTATATATTTTAGAAATATATATATAGTTAATATCTTTTGTTGTTGATTTTTCAAATAGCTAGTTTAGATATCAAGTTAATTTTATTTTTAGATTATCTTTTTCTTTTAAAGTTTAGCTTATTGATTTCCATTTTATTTTGGCATATACGATTATGTGGAAATAATGACATTGTTTAAAACATAATTAAACCTTTTTTGTTGATTTCCAAAAATTTAGCCTAGATATCAAATTAATTTCCTTTCAAATGATTTTTTATTTTGTTAATTTAGTTTTTTAATAGTTATTTCTATTTTATTTTGAAAGATATAGTTTTATTTTGAAATTCTTGACATTATTTGAAATGTAATTAAAATCCTGATTTTGCATATAGTGTATTATGGTTTGTTAAACTCTTTTGTTGTTGATTTTCGAAATATATATATTAAGTTAATTTTTTTTTTAGTTTTTATGTTTAGCTTATTGATTTTCTTTTTATTTTAATATATACGATTATTTGGAGGTATTGACATTGTTTTATATATTAAGTTTTTGTTATTTTGATTTTTCAAAAAAGTTAGGGTATACATAAATTAATTTCTTTTTAAACAATTTGTTCTTTTCGTAATTTAACTTTTTGATAGTAATTTTCATTTTATTTTGAAACATATAAATATTTTTGGAAGACTTTATTTAAATTTTAAATAAAATTTTAATTTTGCATTAATTAAATGACGTTTTTAATGCTTTGATCATATCTATTATAAAATTTAAATAATTTAATATTCTGATTTGACATATAGTAACTCTGTGATTTTTTTATTTTTCTTATATCTATCATAGAACTTTTAAAATTTAATATTTCAGTTAATTTTATTTTTGTTTTTAAGTTAATTTAAGTTAATTTCCTTTTTGTTTTTATTTAAGTTTACTTTCTTTTTGTTACTTATATATATTTTTTTGTTTGGAAATTTTAATGTAGATGCTAATTTGGAAATTATTATTTTGCTCATATTTATTATATAACTTTAATAATTTAACATTCTAATTTGGTATATTTTAACTAATTATTTTTTATTTTGATCAGATCTGTTATTTAATATTTAATTTAAATTTATTTTTGTTGTTAATAGAAAACAAAATCGAGTTTCTTTATTTTTTAAACTCTTTCTTTTTAACAATTACATTTTTTTAGGAAACTTTAGCAATAGCAGAAAATTATTTTAAGTTAAAAAAGTTTTGGTTGTTAATAAAAAATTAAAATCGAGTTTACTTATTTTTTAAACTACTTTTTACTAACAATTTTTTTTTATAGGAACCTTTCCTAATAAGTGCAAAAAGAAATATATTGTATAACAAATAAAACAAATATAATCAATGGCTTATGGCTTATACCTGCTAATATTTTTTCATAAATCTACAACTTTCCTATCAGGAAAGAGTACGACATGTTTGAAATAAGTACATGTCTGAAATTACAAACTTCTTATTTTCTTTGAGCTCGTGATTGTGGTGAAGAGCACGATTTGTAAGCACTTTCTTTTATTTTTGGAAATTGGACAGAAAAAACTTTTGTAAGCTTATCAAAAGTCAATAGAGAATGTAACTCAACGAAAATAGAAGCAGACATCCTTGTAGTACGTTCTCTTTATATCGTTAAGAATAGTCTGGTGTAACATATTATAAATTTAAATGGATATTTATATAGATATCAATACCTAAGAAGTAAAAATACTCTTAGTCTAGATATATAAGTTTTACATTTTTAAAAGTTTTATTTTTGTTAGTTTAGCTTTAGTGACATTAAGTTTCTATTTTATTTTGAGGGCTACTATAGATTTGGAAGTTTGACATAATTTTCTTTTATTTGTTTTGTTAGTTAAACTTCTTTTTATCTTAATTTTCCTTTCTACTATGATAATTTTCTTTTTTTTGTGTGTTTTAATGTATTTAAAATTGTTAATCATATTTAACATTTTTGTGTTTAATGAAATAACTTAGTTGGACCAATGAGATTGAGTTTCTTCGTCATATGTGGACGTTCTCAATGACATAACGCATCAACTTTTATATAGTATATAGAATTGTAAAATCCCTTAGGATAAAAAAAATACATTTTATTTTATTCGATAATATGCTATTTTAGGCTTTACATAATATCACATTTTTTTAAACAAAACATGATGCAACCAAATGTACTATCTATTTATGAAAAAATGTCACCAAATGGTTAAAAAAAAAAAAGATTTGCTGCAAAATATAGATTTATAAAAGAAAATGCATTACCCAATTTAAGGACAACCAATCTTATAAACCCAAAATAGATTAATTAACTTTTCTTTTAAAGATCTCAAATTGGGAGCTCTTTTTAATACTTCTTATTAAATGCATTATCCAGTTTAAGTAAATCAACTACTTTTTGTATGTGTGTATATATACATATAAACTTCTAATGGAACATGTACATAACATTGTATACACAACAACAAAACATAAAAAATCTTTAGAAAGATGGGTATGAAGAAATGTATTGTATTGATGATGGTGGTGACAATAGTAATGACGACCATGATAGCAGAAGTTGAAGGACTTTCATGCATGGATACGTGCTTGTTCAAGTGCGGACTACTCCTTTTACCTATACAAGAATGCGAAGATAAATGTCAGCGCAAATGTCACAAACCACCTAGTGTTCCACATCACCAATCGGAGTAAAATTTTCTTCAATTATTTTGTTGAGTCTGATTACTTTTTTTGTGTATTAATTAGTGTTTAAATGTTAAACTATTATAGTTGTCTCTTAGAGATTTGTCTATCAAACATTTGTTGAAACACCATCGCACAACAGTCATATTGAGTTTTCGTATATGCGAAAATCTTTAATAAATAAAAATGTTATGGTTTGAGAAAAGGATTTCAACTATTAAATACATATACAAACTTAAATATTTGCATTTGAGACAACCATACTGATATGGATATATTTTATTATGTTGTGTGTATAGATAAACTAACATGGTTTATATGAAAAATTGCAGGGCGAAGACTATAAAATGAGAAACATTTTTTCTTTTTTTTTGGCAGATGAGAAACATAAAAGTAGTAGATATATCCATAATATAATTGATATATTTGTAAACTCTTTAAAATTTATATATAAATAAAAAATAGAATTTCTATGAATACATTATTATTTTTATTGCTTATGATTGATGGAATGTATTTAAAATGAGTATATATGATATATATATAGTCAACTAGGTGAAATTCAAGTATGAAGAATTGATATTTTATGTGTCACACCAATTAAAATTGAATGTGCACACTACCACAATCGTATGGTATGTCGATATAACACTTCAAGATCAAATTCACAGAGAATTGGAGATCTAAGACATTAAAAATGCATAAAATTTCCTAATCTAAGCAAATAGAAGATATTTGATTTTAAACTAATAACCTAAGTGAAATGAAAACAAATGAACTAAAATGCAAGATGATAAAGGTCTATGGGTCTATTTAGCTTGGCAGATTTGTCACTAGGGAAATGGGATAACAATAAAAAAATGATGTCAAATATTGATTTAAGAACCGTCCTAGAACATGGATCACAAAACAAGACTAATCCTGATACTAATCCATTTATCAACCACTTAATCAAACCTTCATATTGCAATTAAGAGATCAATAATCATTAAGCAAAGTCCAATAAGTTCACTAAACACCCTAATCATCAAGTGTCAGTTGGCTAGGTATGTAAAGCTCATAAAATATGTATTCAAACATTTTGTTAAACACCTTCCGGGCGTGAAATTGGCTAAGATCTAAATTATGACTGTTGAAATCTAGCATTAAAAACAACTTAAATGAAGGATCTAACAAAAAGCAACTTAAATCATCATCATCTAACCATTAAATTCCCTAAATCTGCCATTAGCCTAAAGACCCATATATTATATATACTCACACATAGATAAAGAAGAAACAAAAGGTAATAAACAAGACATAATGAAAAGAAAAAATAGATAATGAAGTCTAAAATACAAGAATTACAAAGAGATCTAGAGTTAAGAACAAACTAAGAACAAAGAGAATCTAAGAAAATTGGGCTTAGGTAGCTTATGGTTTTCTTTGGCCTAAAATATGTATTTATAGGCAATAAAAACGAATCGGTACGGTCGACCATGAACAAACTGGGTCGGATTCAGGTCAAAACAGGGTAAAAACGCAGTGGCCGGCCTGGAGCATTTTGTAGCCTGGTGGGTGTCGCAGACTAGCGGGTTTGTGCAAAAAACAGCTTATATGCGAACACCTTCTTGTTTCTTCATGAATTCTTTTTGCCTCACCTTTTGTTCCACAACAATCCCAAGTCCTAAAGTTTCACCTTGCTCCATAATACCTAAAAAAAAAGACACAAAGGACTATGCAAATGCATGAAATGCAATCTAAGATTCTAAAAGCATGACAAGAAGAAACAAGACACATAAGCATAAAAATGACTGAAACATGATCAAAAGTGAGATCAAAACTATAAAAAACAAAGGCTAAAGTGATGTAAAATACACAAATATCAATTCCCCTGAGCTTGTCGTTTGCTTGTCCGCAAGCAAATAATAAAAATGCAAACCAAGAGAGAGTTTTGAAGGTGGGAACTCATAACCAAAAGAATTACTGAAGCCCTCAACATGATGTCCTTAGAAAATGATAATATATTGCATGAACAAACTCTCTATTCCACTCTATTTTCTCAAGGCTTATTGCAACTCCAAATTTTTTTCTCGACATTTAAAGTCAAAACTTTGCAAGACCAAACTTCCACCAACTCTCACATTCAATTAATTCTTTTCAAGATGCAGTCTCACAAATGAGAAAATGATCTCATCCAATCTGCTTGGTAGGAAAAAGATTTGAAAATGTTGATCAAGGCGGTTTGGATTTTTCAACGGTGGCTAACTCTCGGGAATCAGAATGCTAGACATTCTGCAAAAAATTTGTAAGACAAGAACAATTTATGCATACAACTATAGCTACCATTGTCCTACCTTTTCCTATCTTGCGATCCTAATCCCGAAACCAAAGCTAATCTCGCTTTCTTTTTCATTTATTCCCAATCAAACCCCCAAAGCCATTGTGGCTATCAGACCAAACCCTTTCTCATTCTTCAAGCAACGAGAAGCCTTTCTTTTATAAAACAAAGTTTGTTACTTTTTCTTTTCTATCCTGTTTTCTTTATTTTGTTTTTCTTTTGATCTAGAGAATTTTCTTCTATTGAGCACACTTAGAGCTATCTTATTTTTTTTCTGCTTCCCAAGTTTTTCTTCTTCCTTTCAAAACACAAGTCTTTGGCCACTTAATCTCTTTTTTCTCCCGAATTCACTCTAACTTCCTTTCTTTTCTTCTCATCCTTCCCCATCCCCAAAACCTAACCATTATTGTGAATTACCCCTCCTAATGCTAGCCATTGATGAGCCACTAGACTAGCCTAATGAGAGCTAATCATTGTCGTCCTTATACTATCAAGATTTTGCACATGTGAGCATTATCAATAAGAGGTATCACTCAAGAAATTATCAATGGTTTGAAAGAAGGGTAAGGTTCAAGGGTGTGGAAACCATTTTAAGAGTGAAAGTGGCCACTCGGGTTAACAAGAGTGGTGAAAAGATGAAAGATAACCCGAATGTGTATATGGTGATCATGGTCAAGCATCAAGAGCCCATAAGTGATAATTGATAGTTCATTAAGTCCAATAATCAAGGAGTTGGTTTCAATTCAAGCAACCATCACCAAGACAATGAGTTTCAAGTGGAGAGATCAAAGCACGAAATTTACAAGCTGTTCAAAAGATGTTCAAGCAATATACTTTGATTAATAAGGGCATGATGCTAAGTTCTAAGCATAAATCCTTTACAAAAAAATCATATCATTGTTTCCTATGCATATGAATACAGCCCTATATGCTTTTAGACTCAATCCTAAAGTGTCGATGCAACTACATGCTTTGTTTTTGTGCTTTTGGAAGATTTAAATTCACATTCACCAACATTGATGCAAAAAGGCCTACACACGAATTTTCATTCACGGTTCACTATGGAAATGACATCTACGCACGTGAGTATATATATATATATTATTGAAGCATCAACACTTAGGTGTTTATAAAGAGTCTAGTAACAAGAACTGTGTACAATCCTTGTCATATATGATCATCAGTATTGGATTGCAACCCGCAGTTGGATGACATCGAAGAGATGGTTCAAGAATTGAATAAAACCAATGACCTTTCGGATTTGTTCGTCTGGTAAGGGATAAGTTTCTGAAAGCCACCATATCTGGTAATTATACTGACTCTCACTCTTATCCTTAGACCCTTTTATCACTAAAAATCAGACATCTAGTATTTGATGTATGTAAGTTGAATTTGACCGAGACTTGTGTTTTTTATGCGACTTCTCAGAGTTGCCAACACATTCAGAAAATCTCCAACAGGAAACTTCCATCATATATGCTTTAGCTCCAGCTATGTCATTTACCACTGATACAAGCATGTCAACTCCAGAGAACAAGGGATCTAAGGTTCAAGTGAATCGGCGACACAAAAGATCTAGTGATTCACCACTTTCGTCTCCTGTACCCATGTCTTCCGCTCGCCGTTCTTCTCGTCTTAAGGTACCGGATACTCATTGTGTTCTTAATGTTGCACCAAACCAGATTGAAATCTTTCCTATATATTATACTTTCCCAAATTAGGATACCGAACCTATCTTTGTAACTCGTGGACAAATATTAAACTGATAACTTGAAGCCTATAGTTTCCAACAGATTTATGTACTGACTCTAAGGTGGAGCTCTGTTTTCCTTTTGACCAGCATCAATAAATACACTTAACCTTCGATGTTGGTGATGTTTTGGAGACTTTTGACAACAGTCTGTTCTTTGAATTTCCTATGATATTTTGACTATTATTTGCAATGTTGATTACTCTACTAGTGTCGGTGGTATGTTTATACACCTATTGCTCTATATGTACATGTTCATAAAACGGTTCACAAGGAGGTGAAATTTAAGTATGAAGGATCCTTCTACTATAACACTTTACCATTGGCCTTATCCGAGAAAACACCAATCCTCATCAGAGTCCGCTGATTCTTAAATTGGACTGCCACTCCAAATGCGTGGATTTGATCTCTTCTCCATGTCCTCTTCCGCCTACAGATGTGAGATGAGAATCCTAATGGCCTCATAGGAAATGAACTAACGCAGCAATGAGAAAGATATAACAGCAATGAATGAATGATTTATTTTTACTGCTTCTGTTATTTGCAAAATCGCTCGGGATTTTAGAAAGAAACAAAAATCATGTTAATTTATTCGATAATATGCTATTTTAACTGTTACATATATAATACATATCACATTTTTTAGACAATACATGCAACCAAATGTACTACATATTTACGAAAAATGTCACCTAATACTTTACCCAAAAAAATTGTCACCAAATGACTATCATCAACCGTATAAGCCCAAAATAGATTTATATTAAAAAAATATATATTAAAAGATCTCAGATTGGGAGTTCTTTTTAAGATTTTTTATTAAATGCGTTACTCAATTTATGTAAATCAACTACTTTTCGTATGTGTGTATATAGACATACAAACTTATTAATGAACATGTACATAACTTTTTATACACAACAACAACAACAAAAACTTAAGAAAGATGGATATGAAGAAATGCATTGTTTTGATGATGGTGGTGACGATAGTAACAGCGGCCATGGTAGAAGAAGTAGAAGGACTTTCATGCATAGACAAGTGTGAGTTTGAGTGCGGATTACTCTTTAAATCTCTAAAATACTGCGGCGAGAAATGTGACCGCAAATGCCACAAACCACCTAGTGTTCCATCTCAACAATCGGAGTTATAATTTCTTCACTTATTTTGTTGAATCTGATTACTTTTTTTTTTTTTAATTTGTGTTTGTGTTTAAATGTTAAACTATTATGGCTGTCTTGTTTCTAAGAGATTTGTCTGTCAATCATTTGTTGAAAACTCAGCACAAGCGCATAACAATCATATTGTTTTTTTCGTGTATGCGAAAACTTTTCATAAATAAAAATGTTATGGATTGAGAAAAAGATTTCAACTAGTAAATACAAATACAAACTTGAATATTTGCATTTGAAATAACCATATTGATATTGATATATTTTATTATATTGTGTGTGTATAGAGGAACTGACATGGTTTATATGGGGAAATTGCAGGATGAAGACTAGGAATGAGAAACATAAAAGGATATCGATAAATAATTGATATATTTGTAAACTCGTTAAATTTCATATTTAAATAAAAAATAGGATTTCTATGAATGAATGATTATTGATGGAGTGTCTTCAAACTCCATAGTAGGGTTATTAATACTTAAGAGTATATATATACTATATAGTAAATAGCCAAATTGTACAAGGTTATTTGCAAAATCGCTTCGTTTTTAGAAGAAAAAAAATTATGTTGTTTTTATTCGATAATATGCTGCTATTTTAATTTTTACATAATATCACATTTTTTAAACAACACATGCAACAAAATATACTACCTATTTACGAAAAATATCACCAAATTAAATGATCAACTTTATAAGCACAAAATAGATTTATAAAATAAATAAAAAGATATCAAATTGGGAGCTTTTTTTAAGACTTCTTATTAAATGCATTACTCAATTTAAGTAAATCAACTATACTTTTTGTGTGTGTGTATATACGTACATTCTTAACGAACACGTACATAACTTCTTATACACAAAAACAAAAAAGAAACTTAAGAAAGATGAGTCTGAAGAAATGCATTGTAATGGCGGCCATGGTACGTACGTAGAAGAAGTAGAAGGACCTTCGTGCATGGACAAGTGCATGTTCAAGTGTTGACTCATCTTTGATCCTCTAAAAAGCTGCGAAGAGCGATGCATAAATGTCACAAACAACCTACGGAGCAAAATTCACGAGATCCAACAAACATTCCGAATTGGAGGCTAATCAAGAACCCTGATTTTAGTAACTAAAGCACATCAAAAAAATTCAAAGTAAGGAGCAACACTCATGAGTTCAAACACAGTTAACTCGCCGAGGGCATAGCCAATGTAAAACCAAGAAGTGATTAGTTTCTTCACCTGATAGAGTTCAGGCTTCAGATTCGCGGATAAGAGTTGATGCAGCGAATCCTATTTACGATCAGATTTACAAGAGTATAGGATAATAAGATCCATCAAATGATTTTTAGTATAAAAAAGATCCGACTCGGTTGAATAAAGACCATATTTCCAACTTACCAGTTGCATCCACCAACCGAAAAATGGACGAGATTCGTATCGCTCTGTGATTGTCTCAAGGAGCGTGTTGAAAACCTCCATTTTGAGAGAGTAAGACGAAGGTTGTACGTTGTTGTCATCAAATTTTAAGAACCATCTTCGTCCTCCCATATATCTTTCATAACTTGCTTGATGTGAACTTCCGCATTAGTGTAACCATGATCATTGTTAGCATGAGTATACATTATTACTGTCTTCATGACCAATAATATTGCCTAAGTACTATTGAAATTATAACTTATACTTTGCAACTGTAAGTGAATTCTATAATTAATACGATGTTACCTTTTACAACTAAGCGCAAGTGTTAGGTCGGCTAATGATCATCTTCACCTTTGGTTCTGTCGAGGCACGAATTCAGCCAATGATCATCGAGTTCACTACAACCCAATTCTCATAATCTGGATCATCGTGAGGTGGTTTTGTCAACGTGCCGTTGATGAAACCTGGATACCATGTAGAATAGGATATCAAACTGGCTTTGCTTTATTAACAATGACAAAGAGATGTATTTATACAAGAGTTATATCGGCTAAGCCTAACGTGAAATTAGGAAACTATCCTTATTACTATAGGAATTTATACATATTCCTAAGATTTACATATATCCCCAATAGTACCACAGCAAAATCCTTGAAAACTATAGGAAAAGAAGAAAGCAAAAGTACAAAAAAATCACCATAAATTACCTTTGTAAAATCTAACGGTGAGAGAATCACTTGCTGAGAAAAAAGTGAAGCACAACCTGGATGAACTGAACAAAACCACTGTTGTCAACTCAAAAAAAGGCAGAGACAGAGATTGTAAGCGTATTGATAGACTCCAAGAAATAATGCACCAAAAAATCCGAGTCACATGGCTGAAAGTCAAAGACAACCGTAATTGTTTCCCCAAAAAAATTCTCCCTAAGAAGTTATAAGAGTAACAATGATAATTGTTTTTGTTCTTGCGTGGAAGTGCCGTTTGAATAAAAATGTTCTGAATATTGATCTCTTGGGATAACTTATTGAATGGGTGATAAAAATTTCTTTGGGAGAAACACTTTGTGCCGGAATATTGAAGTGATGGATGAGACCAAATGTTAACTACATTTATAATATGCATCACGAATGGTATGAGAAGAAGTGCACAACCCCAATACAGTTTATAATGATTTACATTTCTCTAAAATGAATGTTAAGGCTATTTGTATTATGCATCATGATAGTTAGCATATTTACATCATTTTAACATTCATTTAGTAAAGCATTTGCATTGTTTCATGTATATAACTTGTCCATATAGTCTAGTTTGCATCTATTTTAGAGTTATTGAGTCTTAGACTAGGTTATTGCATATTTGTTGCATTTTAGAGTGTTTTTAGGTACATTGAAGGACTTTTCAGATTATGGAGGTTAAGCATTGCTTGGAGGATGGCATGGAACTAAAGTGTACCAAAAGAAGTTGAGCAAAATGGACTTGAAGTACAAAACCACTACATGAGTAAAGATCGAGCCGGATGAAGAATTTCAACTCCGATTTAGCCTCGGCGATCTTCATGAAAGTCATAGATATTTGAGTTAGCTTTCGTTTGGTGGTAGTTTCAAGTCAAACAGTGAAGCCGTTCAAGAGATATGGTCATTTTACTACGTATCGGTATGATGTATCGGTGTGATCACACCGATACGCATATCTGTCTGACATATCGGTGGGTTCACACCGATACGCATATCGGTCTGTCATACCGGTGTAATCATACCGATATGGTACCCGAGATTTCCTTTCCTTAAGACGAAAATACACTGTTTATCATCATTAAGTAGTTGACTTTTATTTCTAAAACTTTTCCAGAAACTCTCTCTGTTTTGGGTGATTTTTCTGCAAGACCTTTGGATCAAAAACTTCAATTCAAGAGTTCTTCTTCTCTAATCTCTTTCCTTTACTCTTTCTAATGCTTATTATCAAGTTTTTACAAGTTTTTATTGGTTTGATCATGAGTTGTGAGTAGTTCTCTAGAATCCAAGGTTGGTTAGATCTAGGGTGTTTAGAGTGTTAATCTTGATGTCTATAAGTTAATTCTTCCATATCCCCTCTTGTTTGATGTTCTTAATGCTAAATTTCAACCTTGATCATGTTGAATTAGATTTTTAGGAAATTTTCTCATCCAAAAGATTAGTAAAATTTCTGGTTTATTTAAGCAAGAGATTTACATACTTAGCTCATGAAAGTGATTGTCTAAGGTGTTTATTAGCAGATTAGAACTGAATCTTTATGCTTGTTGCATCTTTAATCACAAATGAAAGTTTGTTCTTGATTAGAAATGTGATAAAAGGATTAAGTCCATGAAAATGGTTTAATCTATTCTTGAAGTTCTAAGCTTGGGGATTAGCATTTATATGAGTAGATTGACATCATTGATTACACTTTTAAGCACTTGAAAATCAATACCATACCCTTGGATTCATCTTTCCATAATTTACAAAAAGCTTTTAAAAACTCTGTTTTTGCTTTCACTTGTTTTTGTTTGTTTTAACTTATCTTGAAGATAGCTTATCTTTCACCTTGTTTAATGCTACTAGTCACATATCAAAACCTTCACTAGACTTGCTTAGATTAAGAAGTTTTATGAATTCCTTTTGTTACAACAAACCCATATGGATTGATCCTCAAATACTACAATGACATGTGTAGTAGGATTGAGTAATTGTTAGCAAAATCCTGTTATCAATTTGGCGCCGTTGCCATTTGGGTTCTTTTTGTGCATTAGGATTTTAAATCCTCTTGAGACTAAGTTTTTATTTTTATTTTGGTTACTAATCTCTCTGTTTCAGTAGTTGTCTTCTCAGGTACATGAACATAGGCACAGGAAGAGACTACAACTTGCTTGAACAACTCGCTTAAACCGTTTCACAAGATGCATTTTGTTAGTCAAAATCCGGAAGCTAACTATCTAGCCAACCAAGGAGGCTATTACATGGGATTCAACCACTATCAAGGAAACTTTCAAAGCCAACCACAATGGAATGAGCCATATGGAGCTCCTGGTTTTATACCTCAGCAACAAGCTCACGTTCACACCCAAGACTCCATCATTGACATGCTCCAACAGCTTTTGCTAGCACAAAACGCTAGCAAGGTATACATGGACACGATATTGAATGATTCAAACACTGGGATGTACGCTTCCTACACTGCCCTTGACACACAAATCAACAACCTCAACACCACGCTTTACCAGCCTGAGGAAGAACAAGCTAGCTCAAGTAGCCAAGGAAGTCCACCGGGGGAAAGTGACGTAAACCCTATGGAGTATTGTCAAGCTATCCAAGATCTTGAAGAGAGGACCACCACTCTTGATGACTTGTATCCATCATGGCATGAACCTGAACATGAGGCCTACATCTACTCCGATGATGATTCTAGTCTCAATGAGGTCATTGAGAACCTAAGTGGGGAGGCGGTTTTCACAAAGATCAACCATGTTGAAGCTAAAAACATCTTGAAGAAACCGGTTGAGGATGTTTTGATGATGCAAGAACCGTGTGATGAGGAGCAAGAGCAGATCCAGGAGCCTACAAGAGAGCACATTGCAGCAATTGATGAGCTCAAGACCTTGACCAAGCACAAAAATCCGGGAAAATTCTCAATTGTGTGCAACCTAGGCAATGGAGAAGTTCAAGACGCTATGTGTGATTCAGGTTCCACAGTGAGTGTTATGGCACTTGACATGGTCAAGAGACTTGGAATAAGGAGTATGGATTGGCATCCTACTGAAATCACATTTGGAGATGGGTCTACAAAGAAACCTCTTGGTTTGATCAAAGACTATCCGGTGAAAATTGGGAATTGCTTGGTACCAACTGATTTTGTGGTCATGGATATAGACAATTCCAAGCACCTTCCTATGCTCCTAGGCACGCCATTCCTCAGCACTGTTGGTGCAGCAATTGATTTTGCCAAGGAAGAGGTCATCCTAAAGAATGTGAGTCACTTGGTTTCATACCCGATTACACCTCCTTTGACAAAGTTTTGTGGAATGATGGAAGCTGAAGAAGACACTTTTGATCAAGAAGAACATGTCTGTAAGAAGATCAGAGATGAGGCTGAGTTGAAAAAGCTTTTGGAAGTCCAAGCCTTTAGAACCAAGCAACTAGACAAAAGCTTGCAAGACAAGCCCGCGGGAAAGGCTAAGATTGGTTGCGTCTCCAGTACAAGCAAGGATAAGGCCGAGCCTAGGCTTAGATCTACTGCTGAAGAAGAGCCTGATGGTGAGTCGCTACTGACTTTATTTGGTTGTAAAGACGAAATACCTATCAAGAAGAAACCACCAAAAGAGAAAGGCAAGAAAAAGAGGTCTTTCATGAGTTTAACCAAAAATCCTAAGGATGGAGCTAGGATGGACAAAGCTGAGCCTAAGATCGACTTCAAGGCTGAAGAAGAACCTGATGGTGAGTCCCTCCTGACATTTTTAGGTGGTGTAGAAGAAAAACCTCTCAAGAAGAAGCTACCTAAGGGGAAAGAGAAGAAAAAGTGCTCTTTGATGAGTTTAACCGAAAAAGCTAGAGATGGGTCAAGAAATGGACGTGCTGGGCCAAGGACCTATTTGAGTTTACATCCATTTGAACTCAAGGATGGCTCCATTGAGTACAAAGTCAAGAGCAAAGGACGCTCAACACCATTCTCAAAGGCAAGGTTCATTCTTCCACCAGGTTTAGAGAAGAACAAAGCAAGGGTGCAAGAGATGCTGTCCACTATCTACACCATGGACATGCAACAAAGTTCATACTCATTCACATCTCCAGCCACCCACTTCACCCTTAAGCCAGACTAAAAAGATTTGTAAGGAAAGTCAAGCTTAGTGACGTTAAACAAGCGCTCTTGGGAGGCATTCCCATGTTTATCCTTGTATATATTCTTGCTTTTATTTCAATAATGTGTGTTTTGAGTGTTTGTGGTCAGCAGGTTCGTCTTCCTCCTCCTCCATACCATTCTAGAGGTAACACTTCAACCTCCATTATACATATCATTTAGCTTTGTGTTTCATAATTTTTGTCATATTGATTGAGTCTCTCTTGAACTTTTATTACACAAGGGACTGTGTAATTTAAGTTTGGGGGAGAGGTTGAGAGATTTGACTTTATGTTTTGTGTTTCTTATTTTCTATTTTACACATTTGAGTCTTCATGCATCATCTAATGCATAAAAAAAAAAAAAAAAAAAATTGAAAATTTTGAAAAAATAACAACAAAAAAAAAGCATTTAGAAGATGTATTTGCATTTTATGTTTGAGTCTATTTGCATTTCATGTAGGCTTGCATTCATATTGCATAGGGAGCTATGATAAGTTTTCCTTGTAAAATGCTGATTTTTGAGATGAAACCATTGCCCACGTTCATAATTGTTTGATGCATGCAAATGAGTTTGAAGTTAAGATAGCACCACACTTGGAATTCATGTCTTGATTTTCATGTTTTGGTTGAAGCTTGCTGTGAATTGAACTCATTCCTATTTATAAGAACCATTAATCTTGAATTGCAATTATCATGTTTATACATTGGTAAGTGACTCATGGATATCATATACATATTTGGGATGTCTTCTTTTCTTCTACCACTCTCTTGTTATCCCAAGTAGCTTACCACACCCCTAACCAAACCTTCTTTCAAGCCAAAAAGCTCTTGTGTGTGTTCTGAGGCCTAATTTTCGAATGAACTTATCAAAAAGTGTTGGGTTTAGCACGACAAGGAGAGTCTTCCATGTAGAACTAGCTCACACATCATTGGGCTAGACATAAGCTAGGTTGGTTAGCTTAAGTAGGGGCTTGAGTTGCTGTCTAAAGAAGAAGAAAAAAAGTGGGAAGAGAAGAAAAGATTTGGAGAAGGTATAAGGAAACAATTTTGGATTGGTTGGCAAAGAAAATTTGTAAAATAGCTCTAAGTATAAATGTTTGGTAAGCCTCTAAGCTAAAGAAAAGAAAAAAAGTCAAAAATGGCAAAAGCATCTCAAGGATGATTAGATTGGCTTACCTAGAATGTAAAATGAGAGCTAAGTAATGAGAGTAAAAAGCCAAAACCATTTGTTTACCAAAGATTGAAGAAGAAATTCTCCTAAGAGTTTAAATGGAAGTGAATATGAGGAGATTGTGTGGGTCAAGAAGGCAAATGCCTTAAGAAAAGGGTAGAATATGAGGGACTTTGTTGGGTTTAGAGATAAGGGTTAAAATTGCAATTGGTACTTGGGTAGATGGAAGTTTGTCCTTGTATGCACAAGTTGTTCTTTACCCTTAGCATTTTGCCAAAGTTCATTCTTTCTTGAGAGATCCCTTGCAATGGAAAACCCACAAGAATGAGATCATTTTTTATCTCATAAACTTTTCCATTATCCAAATGAGTTCACTTGCAGTGCATAAGCATGATCCATGGTTACAAATTGAATGAATGTTAAAGGAATGAAGGATAGGAAGGCTTGTGTAGGCTAGACTTGAATTCAATTCATGTTTGCGATGAGTGTGGCTAAGATTTTTAAAGTAGAACAAACTCGATATGCATCCTAGAATTATTAACTTGGACAATGGCTTGATCTCTCTTGTTGGCATTTTTGGATTTGAGCTCCCACTTTCACACATCTCTCTTGGATTTGTCATATTTATTTGCTTGAGGGCAAGCAAAAGGCAGGTTTGGGGGAGTTGATAGTTAGCATATTTACATCATTTTAACATTCATTTAGTAAAGCATTTGCATTGTTTCATGTATATAACTTGTCCATATAGTCTAGTTTGCATCTATTTTAGAGTTATTGAGTCTTAGACTAGGTTATTGCATATTTGTTGCATTTTGGAGTGTTTTTAGGTACATTGGAGGACTTTTCAGATTATGGAGGTTAAGCATTGCTTGGAGGATGGCATGGAACTAAAGTGTACCAAAAGAAGTTGAGCAAAATGGACTTGAAGTACAAAACCACTACATGAGTAAAGATCGAGCCGGATGAAGAATTTCAACTCCGATTTAGCCTCGGCGATCTTCATGAAAGTCATAGATATTTGAGTTAGCTTTCGTTTGGTGGTAGTTTCAAGTCAAACAGTGAAGCCGTTCAAGAGATATGGTCATTTTACTACGTATCGGTATGATGTATCGGTGTGATCACACCGATACGCATATCTGTCTGACATATCGGTGGGTTCACACCGATACGCATATCGGTCTGTCATACCGGTGTAATCATACCGATATGGTACCCGAGATTTCCTTTCCTTAAGACGAAAATACACTGTTTATCATCATTAAGTAGTTGACTTTTATTTCTAAAACTTTTCCAGAAACTCTCTCTGTTTTGGGTGATTTTTCTGCAAGACCTTTGGATCAAAAACTTCAATTCAAGAGTTCTTCTTCTCTAATCTCTTTCCTTTACTCTTTCTAATGCTTATTATCAAGTTTTTACAAGTTTTTATTGGTTTGATCATGAGTTGTGAGTAGTTCTCTAGAATCCAAGGTTGGTTAGATCTAGGGTGTTTAGAGTGTTAATCTTGATGTCTATAAGTTAATTCTTCCATATCCCCTCTTGTTTGATGTTCTTAATGCTAAATTTCAACCTTGATCATGTTGAATTAGATTTTTAGGAAATTTTCTCATCCAAAAGATTAGTAAAATTTCTGGTTTATTTAAGCAAGAGATTTACATACTTAGCTCATGAAAGTGATTGTCTAAGGTGTTTATTAGCAGATTAGAACTGAATCTTTATGCTTGTTGCATCTTTAATCACAAATGAAAGTTTGTTCTTGATTAGAAATGTGATAAAAGGATTAAGTCCATGAAAATGGTTTAATCTATTCTTGAAGTTCTAAGCTTGGGGATTAGCATTTATATGAGTAGATTGACATCATTGATTACACTTTTAAGCACTTGAAAATCAATACCATACCTTTGGATTCATCTTTCCATAATTTACAAAAAGCTTTTAAAAACTCTGTTTTTGCTTTCACTTGTTTTTGTTTGTTTTAACTTATCTTGAAGATAGCTTATCTTTCACCTTGTTTAATGCTACTAGTCACATATCAAAACCTTCACTAGACTTGCTTAGATTAAGAAATTTTATGAATTCCTTTTGTTACAACAAACCCATATGGATTGATCCTCAAATACTACAATGACATGTGTAGTAGGATTGAGTAATTGATTGCAAAAATCCTGCTATCACATCACACGACTGGTGATGAGAAGAAGTGCACAGCCTCAATACAGTTTATAATGATTTACATTACAACCTTTGAAGCTCTAAATGACTTAAATAGCTTATTCTTTGAATTTGTGTGCAAGTCAAAACATTAACAAAAACTAAATTAAAATAACAATCACACATTTATGCGATTATGTTGATTATAATAAATTATAGATGCATGCGAATTTTTGAGTAAAATGCGAACAAAGTTCACTACATAACAGAAGCGCTTTACAGAATAAATCAATTTGAAGAGATGGTGAAGTAAATGATAAAATAAACATTTATGCGATTTTACAGATAAATAATAAGTTATCGAAGTATGAGAACAAAAGTTCACTACATAACAAAAATACTTTACATGCATAATTATTATTCAAATCAATTTAAGAGATGGTGTAGTAAAACTACATAGTAGATTATTTTTTGGCATTTTTATCAAGCTTTAATCCAAACAGCGAATCATATATGAAAATGCTGTAACTGAAATGTGAATGTAAAGTAAATCTGAAGTTTTTTGTTTGTTGTTAAAAAGTAAATCTGAAACTTGTTGGGTATGCAAACGAACAAAATTCGAAGAAAATATAAACAATTCATTAGCATGATATCAACAGTCGATTTTTGAACTTAAATGTTATTCTTCTTCTATTACATAAAAAAAAAAACACGATTCATTCACATGGGAAGATTTGAGGTCGTACGAACGAATCGACATTAATTAATAATTATAGCCATTATTACTTTAAATTAATTGAGAAATCGATTTCTTTGCTTAAAAGAAATAAAGAATATTCGATTAGTAAAAGTGAACTGCCCAAAACACCCCCGTCATGTCCAATAAATTTCATTTTCCTACATAAGGTTGGGTCCCACTTTAACGTCATTTCCTAGTTATAAATACGCTCCCTTCGACCTTCATTTTCCTCGGTTTAAGCCAAAGAAACCAAAAACCACTGAAAAAAAAAAAAAACAGAAAAGTAAAATTCAACACTCCCAAAATTTTCTCTTCCCCAAAATACTCAGAAAATTTGAAGCTTCTTCCCAGAAAACCCCAACAATGGTGGCCGTGGCTGAGAATCAGGCAACGAAGAATAACGGCGGAAGCAGTCTCAAGTTCCTCTGTAGTTACGGCGGCAGAATACTTCCTCGTTCAATCGATGGGAAGCTCTGTTACGTCGGCGGCTTCACCAGAGTACTCTCCGTTAGCCATTCCATCCCTTTTAGAGGTCCGTGATTTCGATTTTTTTTAATTTCTCGAAGAAAGCAAGTTTGATTTCTATTTTTGTTCTAATTCTTCAGAGCTGACGGTGAAATTGGAGGATTTCTGTGGATGCTCCGTTGATTTGAAGTGCCAATTACCAGACGGAGATCTCGAGACACTGATCTCCGTCAAATCAGATGAGGATCTCGCGAACATCGTGGAGGAATACGATCGCGTACACGGAGGCAAGATCCGAGCTATTTTGTCGCCTCCTAAGCACATATCGCCACGATCGAGCGGCGGCGATGTGTCACCGAAATCGCCTTTCTCCGTCGTGGCTGCTCCTTCTCCGCCGAAATCTCCGGCGTACAGAAGGTTTCTACATCCCCGGTACTGTGTGGCTCCGACGGAGAATCTTCCCAGCAGAATATTCCGTCTGCGAGCGGAGGAATATTCACGTTGCTGTAAATGCCGTGTGCAGCACAACAGAGACTCCAAGCTCATCTGGCATTGACGTTGACAACGGTCAAAATCGAAACGCTTTTAGATAAACTTTGAAAAAAAAAAAATTGAAATTTAGGGGTTTTTTTTTTAAGGTTGATGATGTGTGTTGGTTGTGATGAGAAGAAATTAAGAAAATAACTGAAATTTGAGGTCGGAAACATGATCGGTGGAAAATGAAACGGAGACGAAGACGGAAAATTTTCTCCCTGCCGTTTTATCCGCCGTTATCTTTGTTGTTAAGATATGTGGGAAACGTACAAAACGTCAGTTTTTTTGGATACGTGGTATGTTGCGACCGTTCCAGACGTGAAGCGTGTCGACGTCAGACGCGAGTACACGTGTGTATCTCGTGGATCAGTGGGTGTGTTTCCTCACACGTGTATGCCGGTTAGACTCTGACTCCGAGGTTGTTTTTCTCCTCCACAGAGCTTTTTTGTTTGTTTATAAGTTTTTTATTTTTGTAAAATGGTGTAATTCCATCCATGTCTAGTCAGATTGTCGTAAGATAAAAATATTTTCTTTTTGACAATTCAGTTCTACTTTTTTCAAAGGCAATTACCATAAAATAGGTATGATGCAAAACATATAAACAAACTAGCCGTTATAAAAAAAAACTATTAATATAATACTTATAGAGTTATAGATAACAATTGGCGATTGAAGTTTGGAGTTTGGAAATACACGAATTTTTTCTGTTTAATTCCAATCCAAATGACCAAAACCAATAAATGTTATTGTCAAATTACTTGACCAAGGTCATGAGAAAACGCAATAAGCTAAAAAAACAAATTCAAGCATGCTATTTAGTCCAAAGGACCAAAGTCAAAAATCTATTAAAAACTAATTTACTGCGGAATGACGTGACTAAAAACGCAATTAATATTAAGATTAAGCTAAGATGACAATCGAAGATGTAACTGTCCTTTATCCCGCAGAGAGAACCTAACACAATTGATGATATTCAGAAGAATTTAAATGTATGAGTCAATGACCATTAAACAGAGGGAGACTATTCTATTGAAGAATTTAAACAAAATAATTTGCTTGATAATATATGTCTAAAGTTTTGATTGGACCATTTTTTGACGAATTCGATTTACTCGACATCGTTGGATCTAATTAACAGACAGATGTCATAATCATGTCACTGTGTCACTAAGCTAATCAATCGTCTAACCTTTTTCAGGTAAAAAATTGGAGGAATAGGAAATCTAACTTTGGTGCGAATAAACTGGTTAAACGTCAGTATCACACAGTCGCTATAACATACTACAAGATTAGATGCGCACCAGAAAAACCTAAGCATCAAATAAACTGGTTCCATGTCAAAAGTAGTTTCCTTTGCATCATTTTTCTGAATCTTCAATTTCTTTTTTTTCTTCCGGAATCTTCATTCTCTCTTCTGCTTTGTTAGTTTCTGGTATAAAAATGCTGCTATAGGATTGATTCAAACTAATTCCTAATTTTTCAAAGTTTAAACCTGATCCAGCCAGATAACACTACTAATCATTCCACAATTAACCGCCTAAACGTTAAAAACAAATGGACATACTTTTGTTATCCGGCTGATTATGAAGATTTTGATTGTTTGAAACACAGTTATTGTGCGTTTGCGTTTACTTAAACAAAAGGAAAACAAAATCACATTTTGTAAACCGAAAACATTAAAAAAAATATGGTAGAAGAGACAAGGAGAAGTTGTATTCAAAAACAAACAAAGATAAAAATAAAAATAAAAATGTCGGAGCCCAAAACTCTTGGCTGATAAATAAAGTGACATATATTACAGAAACCAACACATAATCAACCTTAAAAAAACAATAAAAAAAGAAATTAAAATAAATATAATAATAATAAAATATATTAAAAAAAAATTAATAGATAACTCCGGCGCAGATTGATTTATAGTTAAGAAAATTACTCAAATTTGAGGTGGGAAACATCATCGGGCTAGAAACTTAGGGCTTTTTTTAATTTGGTTAAGGTATCTGAGCTAGCTAATTTTGGGCCAGCCGGCTCTGGCCCAGCCCAGAATTTAGGTGCATTCGATTCTATGATTAAAAAATCATATTCATCAGACGTTTAATCAATGAAAGGATGCCTGCTAAAACCTGCGGGCCGGTCCGGTTTGAACCTGAAAAATATCGAGTTCGAATTTAGATATTTAAGCCAAAAAAAAATCGGGCCTTTCGCGTTAAATCTATTTGGGCTAATGGTTTTTTGGGCTTAAGCACGAGCGGATTCGGGCCGACCCGAAAAACACGATTTTTTATTAATGAAAAATATAGACATGTCAATCATACTAACCCGACTTTTTATTAATTTTTTTTTCATCTAGATCTTAATGACGATGAGAATTTAGAAGGCGGAGAAGAAAATTACAATCTTAAAGATTACCATCTTCACTCTACCATTTCTACTATTTAAATTACACATTTATTTATTTATTTTATATTAGTATTTATTTGGATTTGCTAAGTTAAACTTGTGTTTTTAACTTAAATTGGATTTGATAAAGCTATATTTACCAATCTTTCAATTTGGATTTCATTTTAATAAATACTTTTGCTTTTAGTTTACTTTGTATTTAAATTTTTTTTTTTTTTTTAAAATCCCGAAAAAGCCCAAAAAACCTGATAACTCTGTTAGGGTCGGTCCGAGCTTTAGAATATAGGCTCGATATATTTTCAAGTCGGACCGAATTGGACTTAAATACATGTGGGCTTTACGGATTTCGGGCCGGGCCGGGCCAGCCCGATTGACATGCATATGCCTGTGATTAGACTAAACGGTTGCAAAAATCATTATGCATCAGACGTTCTCTTTATTAATCATATTTTGGGCTGAATTTATGGATTTGAATTTATTGTTAATGATTTTAGATTTGGTTAGATTTTGATAGAATTTATAGATTTTGTGTGATTTTTAGTAATTTTTTAAAAGTAATTAAAAAATCTAAACTAAGATTTGGAAAGATTTTTAAGAGAAATTTTAAGGTATTTTGTATGAAAAAAAATATAAAACAAATTATTACGATAAACAAAAACAAAAGCAAAACAAGTAGCATAAAAAAAAGGTTTGTGTTGAGAGTCATATTCATTGTCATCACTTTCATAAAAAAAAAAAACTCATCACCATGGAAATAAAATGTTTGTGTTGAGAGAAGCCAATAATAGCTTTCTCCAACTGTAAAAAACAAAATCATATAGATGAATAAACTAGCATGGTAAAACATCACTTTCCACATGTCTCATGGCTAATACCCAACATCATTAGTATCTGCCCACATATTAGTAGCAATAGTTGCTCTCCAATTATTAGCGAACTCCCTTTGTTGTTCTTGAGTGCCAACAAGTTCTTCTGCATCACTATTTGATTCATGATTTTCTTGACTACGCTCTTGTGCATTACTACCTGAGATAAGTGAATTTTTTTTTTTTTTTTGAAATTATCATCTATGTAGATGAGATTTGTTGATCGAGTTTTATAACTAAAAACTTGTAATCAAATACTTTGAAATCTTTTCAGATTTAATTTGTTTTAATATTGAAAATGATCAAATAACCCCAAATTTTTTATGATTTTGTAAAATAATCAATTGAATAATGGTGAATTGTAAATTATTTTGATTAATTTGGGAAGAATTCTATATCTGATAACATGAGATTTTAAAAGATATTTAAAAATTGCACATTCAATAACAATAACAGTGGATTTTAGAAAAAAAAATTAAAGTCTCTCAAAATCTTAAATCTTTGATGCAATAAGCCCCCCTTAGTGAATTTGGTTAAGGTGCTAATTCTGGCCAGCCGGGCTCTGGACCAACCTGCTCTCCAAAGGAAGAACTCGAACCTAAAGAAAAATCAGGAGTTGGTCTTGGTTCCACTTTTTCTCTCTCCAATTGACTTGTGTCTTTCTCACCATCTGCACAATTCTGTAACAAAGTTACCACCATACAGAGACAAAATACAACTGATAGCAAAGGAAACGATATGCAGAAAGGATCTTGCACAATCCAAGCCAACCGCTACCTTGTTCAAGGAGGCTACGCCAATATCTTAATCTTCTCCTCATATAAGCTCTCAGATATGTAAAGAAACCAACAGCGATAGTGCTTAGCACTAGCCCAAGACCGTAATACCCGAGAGACTCGAAAGAAATAAAAGACTCTTTAAGTATGAAGAAAAATATGGAAGAACACTTAGAGAGACTTATGAAAAACACTCTTTATTAACTTGTTCAACTTCTTGTTATGTTTTTACAACCTCCTTACTTCCTAGATTTTTTCTAATTCTCTAGAGTTTTCTAAACAAATCTTAAATTAATTAAATAATAGCATTCTCTAGAATTTTCTACACAAATATCTAATTAATTAACTAATAGAATTCTCTAGAAACATTTAGAGAGTATGCAGATTTTAATGATGTTTCTAAAGATTTCTAGAACTTGTACTCAACTTTGGGTTTAATAATTTTATCATCAACCCAAAATTAAGCTTAACCCAAAATCAAGTTTAATTTCAATACTCCCCCTTAAACTTGATTTTGTCCATCATACCTAGCTTGGAGCGGAGTAACTCGAACTGCCCTTTTGGTAATGACTTGGTGAAGATATCTGCAACGTTGTCCTCGCTTCGAACTACCAAGGCTTCAATTGTTCCATCAAGCACCTTCTCCCTTATGAAGTGATGCTCTAACTCAATATGCTTTGTTCTTGCATGGAACACCGGATTGTTAGCCGACTTGATAGCACTTTGATTATCTCCATAGATTGCAACTGGCTTGTTGATTGACTCGAGCAAATCTTCAAGGAGCCTCCGAAGCCATATACACTCTTGGGCTGCGAGTGTCAAAGCTTTATACTCCGCTTCAGTGGTAGACAGCGACACCGTTGCTTGCTTCTTGCTGCACCATGAAACACTTGTGTTCCCACATAAGAACACATAGCCTGAAGTTGATTTTCGATCATCTAGATCTCCACCAAAGTCAGCATCCGTGAAGCCATAGAGAGAGACCTTGGCATTATACTTGTACACCAGACCCATGCCAAGAGTTGTCTTCAGGTACTTCAATATCTTCTTTGCCGCTTCTAGATGTGGCTTCCTTGGTGCCTGCATAAACCGACTTACAAGACCTACCGAGAAGGCAATGTCCGGTCTCGTAATGGTTAAGTAAAGAAGACTTCCCACAAGAGAGCGATAAGGCCGAGGATCAGGTAGTAAAGACCCTTCATCGCGCTTAAGCTTTATGTTGACATCCATCGGAGTAGAACGTGTCTTTCCTTCATGCACCCCGAACTTCTCAACAATCCTTCTTGCATAGCTTTGTTGGCCGATGAATATTCCGTCCTTTACCCTTTCCACCTCTAAACCGAGAAAGTTGTTGAGCTCACCCAACTTCTTCATCTCAAACCTTATCGACATATCCTCTTGTAGACGAGCAATTTCTCCATCATCATTCCCGGTAATGATCATATCATCCACGTAAAGAAGAACAACCACGTGGACTCCTCTATTCTTCTTAAAGAATAGACTCGGATCAGAATTTGATGCCACATAGCCGCAGAACTGAAGAAACTGAGCAAGCTTTCCATACCAGGCTCGTGGGGCTTGTTTTAACCCGTACAAGGCCTTCTTTAGCTTGCACACATAATCAGGATGCTCTCGTGATATAAAACCAAGTGGTTGCTCCATAAAGATTTCCTTATCAAGCTCTCCGTATAGAAAAGCATTCTTCACATCTAATTGCCATAACTTCCAACCAAAACTTGCAGCCAAAGATAAGAGGGTGCGTACCGTTGTCATTTTAGCTACAGGGCTGAAAGTCTCTTCATAATCTTCTCCATACTTCTGAGAGAACCCCCGAGCAACCAACCTTGCCTTGAATCTATCAACGCTTCCATCTGTTTTGCGCTTGATCCGATACACCCATTTACAAGAAACGGGTTGGACATCCTTGGGTTTCGGAACCAAATCCCACGTTTCATTCTTCATGAGAGCATTCATCTCCTCCTTCATTGCGGTCTCCCACTCATCAACGTCTTTTGCTTCATCATAAGATGATGGCTCATCTTCATCTAATGGAGCTGCAAAGTAGCATGAGTAGGTGGTGACAAATCTTTCATCTCTGAACCGAGCAGGTTTTATAATGTTCCTTTTAGGCCTTTGAGTAGCCGTGGAACCGTGATCTTCCTCCTCATCCTCTTCTTGACTAGTGCTCCCCCTTTCACCTTGCTTCTCCGTTTCAGGACTTCCACTCTCACTTAGAATTTTAAGAGCTGGTTCAGCAGTCTTGGAGGAACTTCCACCTTCTTGATCAACTAAGATTTGAGGTGGCCCATAGAATGAGGAAACTTCATCAAAAACAACATCTCTAGACACCACGTACCT
Source organism: Alliaria petiolata (assembly GCA_020283515.1). Lineage (NCBI taxonomy): Eukaryota > Viridiplantae > Streptophyta > Magnoliopsida > Brassicales > Brassicaceae > Alliaria > Alliaria petiolata. Next base: position 180,410,179 of record JAHZTW010000001.1, read on the forward strand.
GTGTGTCTCTGGATCCATACACCTCCAACCTTTTCTTCGTTCGTCATACCCAACGAAGATACACTTCTTCGCTTTTGCCTCCAACTTTGTTCTTTGAGAATCAAACACATGGACGTAGCAGACTGATCCAAATATCCTGAGATGTTTCACTGATGGCTTCTTCCCGTGAACCATCTCATAAGGAGACTTCATATTGTTTGGACTGAGTGGCATCCGATTGATGACATATGCTGCACATCTCATACCTTCTGCCCATAAGGCCTTAGGTAAATCTTTTCCATATAACCAGCTTCTACATGTCTCGGTTAGATGCCTGATCTTCCTTTCAGCTACTCCATTTTGTTGAGGTGTATGCGCACAAGTAAACTCTCTCTTTATTCCATGCTTTTGACAAAAAGAGAGAAACTCCTTGGATATGAACTCACCTCCATTATCCGTCCTTAAGGTCTTGATTTTCTGACCTAACTCCCCTTCCGCGGTAACCTTGAATTCTTGAAACTTGGAGAATACTTCTGATTTTTCCTTCACAAAGTATACCCAAGTGTACCGTGAGAAGTCATCAACAAACAGCAACATGTAGCGAAATCCGGAATACGAGGGTGTTCTTGTTGGACCCATTAGATCACTATGGATCCTCTCCAACGGGGCTTTGCATCGTGAAATAGAGTTGTCAAATGGAAGTCTATGTGATTTTCCATATTGACAACCTTCACAAATTACTCCTTCATCTTGAATCTTCAACTTCGGGAGCCCGTTAACCAAATCCTTATTCACCATAACCTTCAGCTTAGTCATATTTATATGACCGAGCCTAGCATGCCATATAGAGGCATTATCATTCGTGCTCATCTTCTCCACATAAGAATTTGAAGCAGATAAGACATATAGATCCTTAACCCGCGATCCGGTGTGAACCACATCCGCCTTTAACTCTTTAATATTCCTCAAGAATTTAACGTCTCTTGGGCCAAATAAAACGTAGTTACCTGAGTCTACCACATTCGCCACGGAGAGAAGATTCTTCCTTACTCCAGGAACATGGTATACGTTCTTGAGAGTGATAGGGCTTCCATCATCTCCTTCAATGACAACAGTCCCTTCCTTCTCCACGCGGTGGGTTGAATTATCCGCAGTAATGATGGCTTCTTTTCCGTCATGATGTTGAAGACTAGAAAATAACTTCTCGTTTCCGGTAATATGATGACTACAACCCGAATCCACTATCCAATCATTTCCAAGATTTTTAGTTGTGGATGTACCTGAAGATGCAGCCTCCACCGTGAAACATTTCCCCCATTCTTCGTCTTCATTATGACCTTTTGATTCCGCCATATTTGTTTCCTTCAACTTGACTCGGCAATCCTTTTTAAAATGCCCAAGCTTTCCACACCGGTAGCACTTGAACCGCTTCTTTTCTCCCGTAGAAGATCCTTCACGTTCATCGTTATTTTTGGCACCAAGATACTTGGATTTGGCTTTGAAGCCTTGTTGCCTCCGAGCTACAAAAGCGCTCCCTGAATCATCATTGATTTTAACTCCAGCCATTTGCTTGGCTAATGATTCTTGCGAAGCTAGCAGGTTCTCGAACTCCTCCAAGGAAGGTTGTGTAGCCCATCCTTGAACCGAAGTCACAAACGGTGTATACTCGGGTCGTAGACCTCGAATAATAGACCGCTTTAACCGTGCTTCCGAAATTGATTCCTCCGGATTTAGAGTATTAATCTCAGAGCAAAGATTTTTTACCTTGATGAAAAACTCTGAGATTGAAGACTCCCCCTGCTTCGCATTTGCCAGCTCGTTCTCTAACAATTGTAGCCGAGCTTCATTCTTCTTGTTGAACAATTGATCCAACGACTGCCAAATGGAACTGGCGGATATACACCTTGAGACATGCTCAAATATTCCCGAGGATATTGACCTCTTCAAAGCAAACTCCGCCTTGGCATTCTTCCGGATCCACTCCTTTGTCGCTTCCGCTGTTGCAGCATCTCCTCTTGGTGGTGATGTGCTGCTACCGCCAACGACATCCCATAAGTCCTCACTCACCAAGTATGACTCCATACATGACTTCCATAACCGGTAATTAGATTGGTTTAAGATCTCCATTCCCAATCCAACAACACGACCCATTGGCTCCATACTTAGAGTAAACCCGAGCTCTCTTTAAACCCCGATCTTGAAAAGAACTAGATCAGAATGGCTCTGATACCATGTAGAGAAACCAACAGCGATAGTGCTTAGCACTAGCCCAAGACCGTAATACCCGAGAGACCCGAAAGAAATAAAAGACTCTTTAAGTATGAAGAAAAATATGGAAGAACACTTAGAGAGACTTATGAAAAACACTCTTTATTAACTTGTTCAACTTCTTGTTGTGTTTGTTATGTTTACAAATGAGGGGGTGAGGAGGTATTTATAGCCTCACAAAACTATCTTACAAAATTCTAGACTCTTCTTTTACAACCTCCTTACTTCCTAGATTTTTTCTAATTCTCTAGAGTTTTCTAAACAAATCTTAAATTAATTAACTAATAGAATTCTCTAGAATTTTCTACACAAATATCTAATTAATTAACTAATAGAATTCTCTAGAAACATTTAGAGAGTATGCAGATTTTAATGATGTTTCTAAAGATTTCTAGAACTTGTACTCAACTTTGGGTTTAATAATTTTATCATCAACCCAAAATTAAGCTTAACCCAAAATCAAGTTTAATTTCAATAAGATATCCCCCTGAATTTGATTGAAAAAGAGAAAGTCTGATGCATAATGGTATGAAAGACAAAGAGGGAGGAACGTCTGATGCACCAATAAAAGAGAAGAAACGGCTGATAAAGGATACTCTACTGTGGCATCTCAATGCAGTCTTAAACTAAGAGAAGTAACCGTGGATTCCACAGGATTAAACATACTAGGAGCTGTTGTTGTTTTGGCTGTAGCTTCTGGTCCTGATGAGACCAATAACATCAGAGCACCTACTCATGGTCGCTCGTTTCTCAGCTCAAGGAAACTAAATTCTCTTATTGCTTAACCTCGATTGAGGATAACGAAGCATCTATCTCGTTTATTCATTGGATCTCTAGCCTCAGATATCATCAATAAAACCGGTGCAAATTTAGACGGTGAATCAAAATAATTCCGATTTGCAGGAGCTTTTGTGGTCAAAGTATAGAATGATGAACAACAGAAACCATGAAATTAAAATGAGCAAAAAACCTATTAATTTAAAGAGAAGAATAATTCAATCACACACGCTTGAGAAAACAAAAAAAAAAAAGTTTTTTTGTTTTGTTAAGTTTCCTGAGCTTCCAACCCAAAACCAATTGACAATGAGTGAATTGGTCCAAGCTACTTATATATTAGTCAAGGTCCCTCCTAACTTTTAATGTGAGATAATCTTACACACACTCTCTAGAGATTAAGGGTTTATGGCCCATTAACCTCTACTAATCCCAATAACTCCCCTCGAGATAATGGTCTTTCTAGCCATTAATCTCGTAATGACCATCAATTTCGGGTCGAGGGGAAAAGGCCACTTTCCGAGCCGGACAACGAGAGTGTGTGGATCGGGCTCTGATACCATGTTAAGTTTCTTGAGCTTCCAACCCAAAACCAATTGGCAATGAGTGGATTGGTCCAATCTACTTATATATTATTCAAGGTCCCTCCCAACTTTCAATATGGGATAATCTTACACACACTCTCTAGAGATTAAGACCTTATAGCCCATTAACGTCTACTAATCCCAATATGTTTAAATGAATGATCTAATAACACCAAGATCGGAAAAAATAAAAGTTTTTTTGTTTAGCTTTTTGGAATCAGTGAAAAGACCATTCGTTCTCCTTGCGAACTGCAGCTTCTTCTTCGAGTGTGAAATCATTCTCGATGTTGAAAAATTTGCGAATTTCCTCTGTTTGCTTGTCTTTGATGGAATCTGCAATCTTCTGGCAAAGGAGATCGAGAAGGCCTTTGATGTTGAGGTAGTTCGTGGCGAGAACGAGCCTGAAGAGTGTTTCGTTGTTGACTTTCGTAAACTCTTCGTCCCAAGTCTTGAGCTCCTCCTCCTCATTCTTCTCCTCCGAAGCCTCGTTTTCTCCGACCGAACCAGCCTCGACGTACTTCTTGCAGTACTCGATCACTTGTCTTTTCCGAGGATATCCGCTTTTACGTTCGTAAGCGGGATCGCTTTGCCGACGCAGCCGTCCTCGATCATGTGTGCTACGATCTGGAACTCACGCGCCACCGCTTCGTCGACCTCGAAAGCTTCCCCATCAGAGCTGGTCAACACAATCTTGTTCGATTCAGACATTGTTTTTTTTTTTCTCGGAGAAGATTTTAGGTTATGTTTTTATTTTCAAGAGATTTTGATGAGAGATGATGAAAGCAAGCGTCTCTATTTATAAACTCGAAGAGGGTGGAAAATATGGAAATATTCTCTTCCTTTTTACCAAAACAAATAAGGAAAAGGAAAATAAAATAAGGAAACAACAAAATCCTAAATGCAGTGGACCACGGTGTGTGGGTGTGGGCGTGGAAAACGTGAGGACGTGGGTCTTCTCATTAGGATGTTAAGAGTGAAATCTCTTCTTCCTCTTTTCTCAATGATTTCTACTTAATTGTATATTGTCGTTTACTTCCTTAAGCAACGCTTCAAACTATATGACCGTCAAAAGTTATATCCTTTTTTTTTCTTCAGCATTTTAAATATTAAAGCCTTTTTTCAAAAAAAAAAAAACAAAATCCTAGTTTAATTACGGTTTATATTTTTAATTTTTGGTTTTAACCAATCCGAGTTACAAATGGAAACTTGAGGCCATCTTATACCAGAGATTCTTTTTTTTTTTTTCTTTTGAGTAATGCAACCAGAGATTTTATTTCATAGAACCCGCTAGAAACTTCTAGACAAAATCCACTAAAATAATTTTAATATTTTTAATGGTAACTCCAATACGCAATTTAGAGAATAAACTTAAAGTATTTGTTTATTCTAAGATATCTTAAGAACTCTTTGCTATTTTTGTTGGCAACTATCTTAAATAGTTTATGAAGATTTTTTTTTAATATTAATGGCAGTTTCGTAAATAGTTTATAAAGAGTTTTAGATAACCAATATTTACATAATAAAATCTAAATATATAAAAAAAAATATAATTTAATTTTCATATTGACTTTGTAAATGCACACAAATAACACTTATATGTATTGCTGCTTTACATTAACTTAATCATATGAAACACTTTCATTTTTTTTATTAAGTAATTAATTTAAAAATTTTAGTTATTAAATGAATTTCATTAAGTTGGTTTGAATAATTTTTAACTTGGTTTTCCTATTTGGATTTGTAAAGAATTTTTGTTATTATAATATTTTTGATAGAAAAATAATTTACCTCAAATTTTTGTTACTATAATATTTTTGATGGAAAAATAATTTATATACCTCAAATAGTTAATAACTGAAAGTTAAATATAATTTAGAAAATTCTAGGGCAAAAATACTATCAAATATAAAATACTAATTGTTGATTTTTGAATCGTATGATTACTGTTTATTGCACAATAGTCAGAAAACATTTCTCAGAAAGCTTCAAAGAGTAAAACACTAACAAACAAGAAGAGCATTGTTAATAATTGTCGTCTTCTATAAAGACAGCCTAACAAGCTTATTGTATAAAATCCGATCATCTCTACCAGTGTTGCTCTCCAACAAAGCACTCTGCACAAGTTCCTGCAATATCAAAAAGACACAAAAACAGTTTTGATTAAATTCGATTCTATATGTTGTTAAGATGATGACAAACTCAGGTCTCGACTCTCGAGAAATCTATTTTACCTTGACTTCTTTGTGAGAGAGGAATTTTCCCAAGCTGTGAATAGTTATTCTCATATCTTCAACGCAATAAAAACGCAAACAGTATTGCAACTTCATTCTGAGAGATGGCGACATGACAATTTAAGGAAGACGAAGTAAGCTTCTTCTTACCCTAACATAGCCTGTTTAGCTATACGGTCAAAAAATCTGAAAGCCTGAGTCAAAGAAGCAATGAACAAAGCTTTAGCACCAAACAAACGGCAAAAGCTAAAGACATAACAAAGTCAAAGTTGGGATTTTACCTGCAACAACTCTTTATCAACCGTTTCTTCTCTTTTATCGGTGCATCAGACATTCCTCCCTCTTGCCTCCCGTGCTTGTCTTTCATACCATTATGCATCAGACTTTCTTTAAAAAAAAAAAAAATGAAATTTAGGGTTTTTTTAAGGTTGATTATGTTTTTATTTTATCATTGTAATTTTCATGAGTCAGCTACACGCTCATAAGAGACTTTGTAAAGTGTTGATCTATGGAAAAAATACACTGATTGTTTCAATTTTACTTTGAGATCTCATGAGTCACTGAAGACCAAGCTAACATATTTCTTTTTCTTTTTCTTTACGTCCATTAAAGCTTTATCAGTATCCAAGGAAAATGCTGGTAAAGTCACTGAAGAAAAAGCTGACATCCAGGAAGCTATCTCTTGGTGTAATCAGGCTATTGGTTTCCACGTTGAAGCTGGACACGGTAATGAGAGAAACTTTGAGTTTTGAACAATCATTGTTCTTTATTATTAAAGTTTGACCATAGAAGATCTTGTGGTTTTACTTCTCTTACAGGAGTTAAATTCACATTCACCAACATTGATGCAAAAAGGCCTACACGCGAGTTTTCATTCACGGTTCACTATGGAAATGACATCTACACACGTGAGTATATATATCCTATTGAAGCAAGCATCAGCTACATTTTAGTGTTTTGCAAAGAGTCTAGTAACAAGAACTGTGTACAATCTTTGTCTTATAATCATCAGTATTGGATTGCAACACGCAGTTTGATGACATCGAAGAGATGGTTCGGGAATTGAATAAAACCAATGACCTTTTCGGATTTGTTCGTCTGGTAAGGGATAAGTTTCTGAAAGCCACCTTATCTGGTAAATACATCCACTCTCACTCTCACTTTTGTCACCAAAAATCAGACATGTAGTTTTGGATGTGTATGTAAGTTGAATTTGACCGAGACTTGTGTTTTTTTATTTGACTTGTCAGAGTTGCCAACACATTCAGAAAATCTCCAACATGAAACTTCCATCATATCTGCTTCAGCTCCAGCTATGTCATTTACCACTGATACACACATGTCAACTCCAGAGAACAAGGGATCCAAGGTTCAAGTGAATCGGCGACACAAAAGATCGAGTGATTCACCACTCCCGTCTCCTGTACCCACGTCTTCCGCTCGCCGTTCTTCTCGTCTTAAGGTACCGGATATAATCATTGTGTTCTTATTGTTGCACCAAATCAGATTCAAATCTTTCCTATATATCTTAGGATACCGGAACTATGTTGCACTTGCATCTACCACGTCTGAATTATGTTGGATCACGTCTCTGCTCTCAGAACTTGGCATCAAAAGGGACAAGCAACCAGTGATATACTGTGACAACATAGGCGCCACATACTTAGCAGCGAACCAGGTTTTTCACTCCCGTATAAAGCACATTGCTTTAGGCTATCATTTTGTTCGCCACTACATTCAAACAGGTCATTTGCGCGTTACTCACGTATCCTCTACTGATCAACTAGCAGACGCTTTAACCAAACCACTCCCAAAAGCTCGTTTTGAATCACTAAGTGTCAAGATCGGACTGTGGAACATCCGTCTTGAAGGGGTGTGTAGGAATATAGAAACTAATATATGTGTACAGCTCATGATTGCGTATAGTTAGGACTTATGACTCATTTACTATGTATATTGTATTTCCTTTTCTTCTTGTAATCGATGTGCATATAAGCAAAGTATCACGTATCAATAAACTTATGCAATTATACATTCCAATAGAACCTATCTTCGTAACTCGTGGACAAATATAAAACTGATCACGTGGAGCCTATAGTTTCTAACAGATAACGTATATACAGACTCTAACCTTTTACAGGCTAAGAAATGAAGGTGGATGAGCTCTGTTTTCTCTTTGACTAGCATCAATGAATACACTGAAGCTTCCATGTTGATGATGTTTTGGAGACTTTTGACAACAATCTGTTGTTCGAATTTCCTGACAACACCTACTCAACTACTCTACTAGTGTCGTTGCTATGTTTATATACATATTGAATTGTACATGTTCGTAAAACAATTCACAAGGACATGATAATCAAGTATGAAGATCCTTTCTGCTATGACACTTTACCATTGGCCTTATCCGAGAAAACACCAATCCTCATCAGAATCTGTCTGATTCATAATTTAGACTGCCACTCCAAATGCGTGGATTTGATATTGTCTCCATGTCCTCATAGGAGAATCCTAATGGCCTCATCGGAAAAGAACTAACGCAGCAATGAAAAAAGATATAACAGCAATGAATGATGATTGATTTTTACTGCTTCTGTGACTTCAAACTGTACAGTAGATTATTAAGAGTATATATAGCAAATAGTCAAATTGTACAAGGTTATTTGCAAATTCGATCAGGTTTTTAGAAAAAAAAAAGTCATAATTTTAACTGTTACATAATATCACATTTTTAAACACAACACATGCAACAAAATGTACTACCTATTTACGAAAATGTCACCAAGTACTTTACCACAAAAAAAATGTCACCAAATGACTATCAACCTTATATAAGCCCAAAATAGATTTATAAAATATATATATATATATATATATTAACAGATCTCAAATTGGGAGCTCTTTTTAAGATTTTTTATTAAATGCATTACTTAATATAAGTAAATCGAAAGCTCCTTTTTAAGATTTAGTATTAAATGCATTACTTAATATAAGTAAATCAACTACTTTTTGTACATACAAACTTATGAATGAACATGTACATAACTTTTATACACAACAAACAGCAACAAAAAACTTAAGAAAGATGGGTATGAAGAAATGCATTGTTTTAATGATGGTGGTGACAATAGTAATGGCGGCCATGGTAGAAGAAGTAGAAGGAGTTTCATGCATTGACAAATGTTTGTTCTGAGTGCGGATTACTCTTTTTACCTCAGAAATACTGCGACGAGAAATGTGCCCGCAAATGCGCACCTATTGCTCCATCTCAACAATCGGAGTAATAATTTATTCACTTATTTTTTTGAATCTGATTACTTTTCTTTTGTGTTTGTGTTTAAATGTTAAATTATTATGGTTGTCTTGTCTCTAAAAGATTTTCATTTGTTGAAGACCTATGCTGCACGAAAACTCCATTTAAGGTGCGTTTCTCATTTCGGAAACGAAATTTGGTGGAAACTCGAGGAAACCCGATGGAAACGCATTTCCTAAGAAACTTGATTTGGAAACGCCGCGAGTTTCCAGTTTGGAAACATGCGTATCTGTTTTGAAAACGTTCTTATAATTTTTTTTTAATATAAAAAATAAATAATTCAAGAATATAGAGATATATTTGCTGTTTGAGTAACTTAAAAATCTAATTACTAATTACAATGGGATATTTTTTTCCCCTATTCGGTTTACATAACTTAGAAACAAAAAAACGATTAGAACTTTCAAGCCATCAACAAAATATATTATTCTCAAGTTAAAACCGATTTGATATTGATTATTGAAGTAGAAGATATAAGCAAAGCAATATGATTTTTTGATTAGTGTTTCTTAAATAGATATATTGAATTTCACATTTGTGATTTTTGTGAATTTGATTGTATCTTATCGAAGCAATCTTACCAATTGCCACATCTTTATTGTGTTAGTAAATTATAGAGTAGTCAAAGTTTCTTCTTTTATTTAGAATTTACTTTGGATTTGTATGGTATATATATATATATACACATATAATTTAAATGTTTAATCTTTCATTACATATGCATATATATATATATATATATATATACGTTTCCAAAACATTTTCATTCTTATATATTTTTAAAACGACGTTTTCACGTTTCGAAACGTTTCATTTTCGCGTACCCATTTCCGTTTCCATGCAACATAGTTAAAGACTCAGCACAATTGCATAACAATTATATTATGTTTTCTTATATGCGAAAATATTTGATAAAAATTTTTTTTATAGTTTAAGAAAAAGATTTCAACTATTAAATGTAAATACAAATACAAACTTGAATATTTTCATTTGAAATAACCATACTCATATGAATATATTTTATTATGTTGTGTATATAGATGAACTAACATGGTTTATATGGAGAAATTGCAGGCTGGAGACCATATGAATGAGAAACATAAACGAATAGATCGATAAAATAATTGATATATTTGTAAACTTGTTTAAATTTATATATAAATAAAAAATGGGAATTTATGAATGAATGATTATTTTTAGAGAAATTATAAAATATGGTAACAAAAGATTGCTAAATTAACTAACAACTTTCCCTCTCTCTCTTCGTAACTGTTCATCCCAAAAGACATAAATACCCCTGTTTCTTATTAAAACTTTTGATTGCTATAATTTGAAGATTGATGTAACACGTAACTCGTCAATATTATTGCTATCAGTTTATTCTGTATAACTTGTTATTATAATTTTTATCAAGTTAACTTGGTGGATATTTAATATAAATTACACGTTTACAGAAATATTAGTTTTATATTTATCATTTTCACGTTAATATAATTATTATTCAGATATTTAATATCTTAACGCGTTATAAGTATCATTATCCTTTTTATTTGGTTAACTTGTTATTATTATTACTAGTGAATGTTATGTATAAATTACACGATAATATAAATATTATATGTATATTTACTATCTTATCACGTTAATATAAATATTATGAAGATATGTAATAAATTATCACGGTATAACGAATTACAATCATTGTTATTTTTCCATTATAACGCTATAACACGTTATCACGTTAATGGGCAATAAGGATAAAATCGATATTACGCACAGGAGAGAACTAATTTATAACTTATCATTACCATTTTGTTAATTTTTCATTCTACCTTTACCTATTACCAAACTCACCCTTTTTTTTACTCTTCTGCGACTAGACTGATTCATTGTCTTCAAACTGTAAATACTATATAATAAGCTAGATTAGGATTTGAATATACCCTAGTTTGAACAATCATTTACTATGACACTTTACCATTGGCCTTATCCAAGAAAACACCAATCTTCATTCATAAATTGAAATGCTACTCCAAATGCGTGGATTGATCTCGTCTCCATGTCTTTTTTCTACTCATATGAGATGAGAATCTTAATGGTCGCAGAGGAAAGAATTAATGCAGAAATAAATAAAAAAGTAAAACAAGAAGGGTCAATTTGTTAACTAACCATATTGGGTTTTATATTTAAGTTTATAGCCATAAGGATTTGTTATTTAAACAAGTAACCAAAAACCCTAATTTCTATATTTTTTGGACGAAAATACTCTTGTTGACCAATTAGTAAATATATGAATGATCTCCTATACTATAGGTGAAATAACGTATAGGATTCGAGCACTGCACCATAGCTGAGTCATGAAATTATAGTATTCTATATGAATATGGAAGATGATATTATACATTTTCAATATGGATAAACTAAACCCTACATCTTAAAAACTATATCCTAAACCTAAAATACTAAACTCTAAACCTTAAAAATAAACCATAAACCCTAAAAATCATTTTTAGTGCTTCTGGTTATTTTAATGTATATAAAATAACAATATATAGAATAGAATGATAATCCATTCTATATAGAACACATAATTGAAAACATAATATTTTAGAATTAAATAATCATTTTTTAAAAACTATATGTTTGTTTTCAAAAATTCCAAATATGTTATATACAGAAAAAATTTTATGTTTTTTATAGTAAATATTTAAATTTTAATTATTATTTGGTTAAGAGATTAGAAATAATTTAAATTAAAGGAGAGATGTAACAATAAAAAAAAAATTGAGAGAGTGAGAGAGGATGAAGGCGTGAGGCCTGAGGGAGGGATAGTGAAGAGGGTCAAGTTGAGAATTATATAGAAAATACACGCTGTATATTTTTTTTTATTACTTCTTTAATATTAACCCCCAATATGACTACTCAATGCAATTTCTCAAACAACAATGAATGAAAAAATATTTTTTTGTATTGCTGTGAGATTGTGACTTGTTTAATTGGTGATCGAGTGTTCAAAGTGTATAATAGGTTATTAAGAGTATATAGAATTAATAAATAGGAAAATACCACTGAATGCTATTATATAATATAATATTTAGTTTTTTTGCCATCATATTTTGTTTGTTATTGTAGTGAAGCCATTGTCGTATATACCATTACTTTTCATAGTTATGGATATTCGGATATCCGTTCGGCTTTAGATCAGATCTGTTTGGATATTGGTTTTTTCGATTTAAGGTTATAAGTCCCATTTAGATATTTTATATTTTTCGGTCGGGTTCGATTAGGTTCATGTCGGGTCCGGATCGATTCTGTATCAAGGTTGATGAACCATATTTTACTTGAAAACCAATCGATTATGGATCGTTCAGATTTTTAAACAAAAAAATAACCATAAGTTTGGTTCAGGTATTTTCGAGTATTTTCGGGTATTTGTAATCAAATAAATCAAAAATATATGAAATGTATGAAATGTATCCGATTTTGAGTACCTAAATAACTAAAATTGGTATCCGAAATACCCAATTTATCCAAAATGTCTGAAAAATATACAAATATCTGAAATTCTATAAACATAATTGATATATTCAATTTATAATTATAATATTATATGTTTTTATTATTACAAATCTAAATATAACTAATATTTGCTTTGCATATAATTATATTTCGGGTATGCGTTCGGTTCTCGGTTCGGACCGGTTTCTGTATCGATTCTTCGGATATGATAGTGTGGCTCCCATTCGGATTTCGGTTCGGTTTCGGTATCTTCTAATTCGGTTCATATCGATTTGTTTTTTTTAGGTCCGGTTTTTATGATGAGGGCTAACTCTTCATTTTCTGATACATCAAAGATTTTGGATTCTTAACTCAACTAAAGGGTTCTATCGAAATATTATGCCGGAGACAAAGAAATCTAATCGATTTTTTTGTTAGTTTTCGAGAAACCCATAAAATTACATTAGTCTCTCCAACTTTCTTGATAAAAAAAGAAGTAAAAAGAAAAAAAAGTCGAAGAAGAAGAAAAAGAGTGGTATTGTGCTGATGCTGGTGGTGGTGGCAACGGTGGTGGGAATGGTACTACCAATAAATGTTATTGTTAAACTACTTGACCAAGGACCTGAGAAATGCAATTAAAACTAACTTAGAAAAAAATTCAAGCATGAAATACTAACGAAGTCCAAAGGATCAAAGTCAAAAAGTTATTAAATACTAATTAAGACTGTAGAGAGACAATGCCATGTGGTGTGCTGTCATTAATGTTATGATTAGTTGTTAAGACTAATTACAATGACATGTTGAATTTTTTTATTCAACAGTTGAATTAGTTTAATGGCAGGTTGAATTTATTGTTAGAAAGGATGTAAATTAAAAAATGTTGAATCTTTTTCAACATGTTTAATTAACTACTTTTTGTATGTGTATATATACATACAAACCTTTTAGAACGTATACATAATATTTTATACAAAAAAAAAAACTAAGAAAGATGGGTATGAAAATATACATTGTTTTGTTGATGGTGGTGACAATAATAATGACGGCCATGATAGAAGATGTATAAGGACTTTCATGCTATGGCAAATGCTTGTTCAAGTGCGGATTACTCTTTTTAAGTGAAGACTACTGTCAAAGAAAATGTACCCGCGAATGCAAGAAAAACCATAGTGTTCCATCTCAAGTATCAGAGTAATAATTTCTTCACTTATTTTGTTGAGTTTGTTTACTTTTTTGTGTGTTTGTATTCTATTATGTTGTATATATAGATAAACTGACATGATTTTTATGGAAAAATTGCAGGATGAAGACTATAAGAATGAAAAATATAAATGAATAGATATATCGATAAAATAATTAATATATTTCTAATAAAATTTATATTTAAACTAATATTGTAGCTTCTGTAATGCTATATAGAAGGGGAAAAAAATCTCGTCATGAATAATATCTAAAAAACTTGGATTCTAGAATAAAGTTGTTGGATTTATCCTATTGTTGTATAGCTCGGTTTCTTTCTCATTTCACAAACTCAAAAAGTCAATTTGTTACGGTTAAAAACAACGTTTAATGAGAACATAAAAAGACTAATTGAGATTAATTACATTGGGTTGATCATGATGAATTGATGATACACCAAACTGAATTGTCTAAGACAACGTTCTTAGAAACTTTTTTAAAAATATAAAAAAAAAAATAACTCAAGAATTTAGAGATATATTTGCTATTTTAGTAACTTAAAAACCTAATTACTAATTGAAGTGGGATATATTTTTTCCCCTATTCTGTTTATATAACCTAGAAACAAAAAAATGATTAGAACTTTCAAGCCATAAACAAAGTATTTTGTTTTTTTAAGTTAAAACCGATTTGATATTGATTATTGAAGTCGAAGATATAAGCAAAGCAATATGTTTTTTTGATTAGTGATTCTTAAATATAGGATATATTGAATTTCACATTTTGATTTTTGTGAATATGATTGTATCTCAGCGAAGTAATTTTACGAGTTGCCACATCTTTATTGTGTTAGTAAATTATAGAGTAGTCAAAGTTTATTATTTTATTTAGAATTTACTTATGGAATATTTGTTTATTGAATTTGCATGGTATATATAAATATATATATATATATACACATATGATTTCAATGTTTAATATTTCATTACATATTTATATATATATACATACGTTTCCATTCTTATATTTTTTAAAAACAACGTTTCCACGTTTTGAAACGTTCTGTTTCCGCATATCGATTCCGTTTCCATGCAACATAATTGAAGACTCAGCACAATTACATAACAATTATATTGTGTTTTTTTATATGCAAAAATATTTGATAAACAAAAATGTTATAGTTTAAGAAAAAAAATTTCAACTAGTAAATGTAAATACAAATACAAACTTGAATATTTTCATTTGAAATAACCATACTCAGATGAATATATTTTATTATGTTGTGTGTAGATGAACTAACATGGTTGATATGGAGAAATTGCAGGTTGAAGACCATAGAAATGAGAAACATAAACGGATAGATCGATAAAATAATTGATATATTTGTAAACTTATTTAAATTTATATCTATTATATAATGATTGAATGTGCCTCACAATAAGGTGACACATCAACACTTATCTTTGTGACACATCATCCTTTAAAAATAATTAAAAAAATCAATCAATGGCTTTTCATCTTTTCTTTAAATGCATTTTGAAAAAACAAATGTGGTTTTGACCCAAAAAAAAGTTTGTAGTTTTACAAGATTTTTAAATGCATTTTTTTTGTTTGGCGCAAAAACGTAGATTTATCTTTCCGGTAGAGATTTATGTTTTCGGTAAAACACGATTGCAATTTTGACAAAAACAATATTTTGCAGTTTAACGAGAAACACAAAATTTTCCAAGTTTTGGCGAAAAACGCATTTTTGCAATTTCAGGAGAAAAACAAATTTTTGATGAAAAATACGATTTTATATTTTTTATGGGAAAAAAATATTTTACAATCTTAAAGAAAAAACGCGATTTTACAGTTTTGGAGGAAAACGAGTATTTATATTTAAAAAACCTCGCATATACACGCAGGTATTTATCTAATATAAATAAAAATGGGAATTTTTGAATAAATTATTATTTTAACTCTGACTTGACCGATTCATTGTCTTCACTCTTCAAAGTGTAAATATTATATAATAAACTAGATTAGGATTTGAATATACCCTTGTTTACTATGACACTTTACCATTGGCCTTATCCAAGAATTCACCAATCTTCATTAAAGTGTCTGGCCTATTCATAATTTGGAATGCTATTCCAAATGCGTGGATTGATCTCGTCTCCATGACTTTTCCTACTTATATGAGTTGAGAATCTTAATAGTCTCAAAGAAAAGTATTAATGCAAAAATGAAAAAAGTAAAACAACAATGAATGAAAAAATTTATTTTTTATTGCTGTGAGATTGTGACTTGTCTAATTGATGATCAAATGTGTCATAATAGGTAATTAAGATTATATATAATTAATAAATAGGAAAATACCACCGAATGCTATTATATAATATGATATTTAGTTTCTTTTCGCCATCACATTTTATTTGTTGAAGCCATTGTCGTATATACCATTACTCTTCGTAGTTATGGATATTCGGGTATCCGTTCGAGTTTAAATTAGATATATCGTATTGGTTATTTCGGTTTAAGGCTATAAATCTTATTCGGGTATTTTTTTTATTTTTAGATCGGGTTTGGTTCGGTTCATATCGGGTCTGGTTTGGTTCTGTATCAAGGTTGAAAACCCGGATTTTACCCAAAAACTAATAGGTTATGGATCGGTTTGGATTTTTAAACATAAAAATAACCATAATTTTAGTTTGGTTTGGGTATTTACGAGTATTTTCTGATATTTATAACCAAATAAACCAAAAATATCTGAAAGAAATCCGATTGAGTACCTAAAATAGCTGAAATTGGTATCCAAAAATATCCGATTTACTCAAAATACCTGAAAAATAGAAAAATATCTGAAAACCTATAAACGTAATTGATATATTCAGTTTATAATTATAATATTTATATTTTTGTTCTTACAAATCTAAATATAATTAATATTTGTTTTGTATATAATTATATTTCGAGTATCCGTTCGGTTTTTGGTTCGGTTCGGGTTCAGTACTGATTCTTCGGATATGACAGTGTGGCTCCCATTCAGATATTTACATCGGTTCGGTTCGGGTTTGATACCTTCTAATTCAGTTCAGATCGGTTTGGTTTTTCGGATCCGATTTTTATGTTCAGGGCTAACTCTTCATTTTATCATACATCAAAAATTTTGGATTCTTAACTCAACTAAGGGGTTCTACCGAAATCTTATGCTAGAGACAAAGAAATATAATCGAGTTTTTTGTTAGTTTTCGAGAAACCAATAAAATTACATTAGTCTCTCCAACTTTTTTAGTAAGAAAAGAAGAAGTAGAAAGAAAAAGTTGAAGAAGAAGAGTGATATTGTGCTAATGATGGTGATGGTGATAATGGTGGTGGGGATGGTACTTCCAATAAATGTTATTGTCAAACTACTTGACCAAAGACCTAAGAAACATAATTAAAACTAAATTAGAAACAAATTCATGCATGAAATACTAACGAAGTTCAAAGAACAAAAGTCAAAAAAATTATTAAATACCAATTAAGACTGTAAAGAGACAATGCCATGCGGTGTGTTGTCATTAGTGTTAGGATTACTCTTTTTAAGTGAAGACTACTGTCAAAGAAAATGTACCCGCGACTGCAAGAAAAACCATAGTGTTCCATCTCAAGTATCAGAGTAATAGTTTCTTCACTTATTTTGTTGAGTTGTTTACTTTTTTGTGTTTTGTATTCTATTATGTTGTATATATAGATAAACTGACATGATTTTTATGGAAACAATGTAGGATGACGACTATAGAAATGAAAAATATAAACGAATAGATATATCGATAAAATAATTAATATATTTATAATAAAATTTATATTTAAACTAATATTGTAACTTCTGGTATGCTATAGAAGAAAAGTAAATCTCGTCAAGAATAAATAATCTAAAAAACTTGGATTATAATATTAGTTTAAATATAACACCTTTAAACTAATATTTCGTCTAAATATAACACCTTTAAGAAAAGTAAATCTCGTCAAGATTAAAGTTGTTGGATCTAAATATCCTATTGTTGTCTAGCTCGGTTTCTTTCTTATTTCACAAATTCAAACAGCCAATTTGTTACGGTTAATAACAACGTTTAATGAGAACATAAAAGACGAATTGAGAATTAATTACATTGGATTGATCATGATGAATTGATGATACACACCAAACTGAATTGTCTAAGACACCTCAGTCGTGTTTAACAATTCAATGAATATTTCAAGTTCATACAAAAGGTTGGGTCCCACTATAACTCATTTCATAGTTATAAGAGCATTTTAGAGTTTGCAAGGTGTTCTCCAATTTTTTTAAAAAAAGAAAAAATAAAAATAAATTAGGTGGCACAGAGAGAAGAGAACCGCTTTTTCCCGAAGAGCCTAAAAGCATCATTAATGGAGAGTCTATTCTCCTCTTTTTTTATTGTTTAAATTTTTTTTTAAACTACTTTCGAAAAAAGAATAATAATAATAAAACGTTAACCAATCACTTTACGACACATATCGGAAGAGTGGAAAGAACCGATTCTTTAGCCTCTTCCCGAAGAGGTGGTTCTCTTCTCTCTGCCACCTAATTTCTTGTTTTTTTTAAAGGGAAGAACACTTTCCGAGCTCAATAAAAATCTCTAAAGAGACGACTTTTCCCATTCTTCTCACACGTGTCGTAAGATGATTGGTTAACTTTTTTTGTTTTTTTTTTCGAAAATCGTTTAAAACAAAAATTTAACAATAAAAAAATAGGAAAAACCAACTTTCATGCTCTAAATTTCCTCACACGTGTATGCCGGTTAGAGTCTGTCTCCGAGGATGTTTTTTTCCTCTGCAGAGGTTTTTCGTTTATTTTTCTTTGTTTATAAGTTTTTTATTTTTGTAAAATGGTGTATTTCTCGTATTCCATCCATGTGTCTAGTCAGAATGTCGTAAGATAAATAATTTTTTATTGGCAATTCAGTTCTACTTTTCTCAAAGACGGAATATAAAATATACATACGATGCATAACATATAAACAAACTTTTTCTTTAAAAAAACATATAAACAAACAAACCATTATAAAAAAATGTATTGTAGAAATAACGCATGACTGCCAATATATGTTAAAATAATAATTTTCAATAATACGTTAAGAAAATAGTTTTTTTAGAACGATTGTGTTCTCTAACAAAAATTAGCCTTTTCGAAATAGTAACGTACACGTTGTGACTTTAACGGAGACGTTAACATTTTGGACAATAAAATTAACAGAAACATCGTCAATAAAAATATAATTATAAACATTATATAAAAAATAATTAAACTTTAAATCCTTAAATATATACTCTAACCGTGGATAGGTGAACCCAAATTAAAGATGGATGAACTCAAGCCCTTTCTTAAACCCAAAAAGCTATACCCTAAATCTTCTCCCTAAGGATTGGTAAGGATTGGTGAATCCAAACAGATTATTGTAAAATTTTATATGTTGATATAAATTTTCATATGTTAAACCTGTTAAAATACTATTCATTTTTTTCGTTTGAGATGAAATATTTTTTTTGATAAAATACTACATCCCTTCCCTAATGATGAGGACATCATACCAGTAGCTAAATTAGGAAAAACCTCAAAGCTAGAGGAAGCTAAGGAGAAGCACCTGAAAGGAGCCAAGGCGATAGAGAACCATTTTAAAAATGCCCAAGAAACCACCAAATTGAACCATTTGCCACCGAGAAGACTTTGCAGCCCATAATCAAAGTTTTCAACCTATTCCACACTTATTCAAGCCCAAGAGAGTCATGGAGCACAATATTGGGCCTTTAATGGATCCAAAACAATGAAGACCTGACCCTGACCTAACCGGATCCACCCGATGCCACCAAACTTGTCAAACGGGTCTTATTTCGATCAAGTAAGGAAACCAGCTTAATTACGTGTATTTTGATGGGTTTTCATTATCAAGCAAAGCCTACAGATCATCTAGAAGCTCTCATAATCTTTCAACACGTCCAAGAACCAAAGAAGGAAGAATGCCACATTTTTAATGAAGTTTCCTTTTCCGGAAATGTTAACTCGCCATCTATACCTCATGTTGACTTCTGGCCAAAGAATCACTACCCTCCATCCACCAAAGATGATCCCAGCCATCAAAGAGCACCAGAATAACCTACAACATCCATCAAATCTTCTCAGCTACCACAAAATACGCCATCATTATCAAAGACCATGATTTCTTCATCATCATCTCCAAAGATCAAGCCTTCTAGTTATGTCATTTGATTTTCTGTTTATGCATAATTCCCTCTGTTTTAATGCTTTAGACCGTTGCAAGACTTTCTCATTGAGCCTTTATAAGCTCATCTATCATGTAGTTCCAATTCACGCTATTATCAATCAAAAAGAAGTATTTCTGTTTTCTGTCAAAAGCTTTGTGCCTTTGAGTTTTGAGTCTATTTCTCTTTGTGAGGTTACCCCTAAGAGAGCTAGGTTCGTGAGTTCTAACTTCATTGAGTGGTTGCCTCTTTGAAGAAAGTCATCAGCTGGTTACAAATCCATCTAATCACTTCCACATAGCCTTGATTCTGTTAATACGAGTTTTGTTAGAATCAGAACACTCTGATCTTACATTACCTAAAGATTGGTGACTCCAAACTAATTAATAAAACTAAATTATGAAATATATACATACACATGTGTGTATCTTCTTCACAAAATAAAACAAAGATTTTTTGTTTGGTTTAAGCAAAATCCAGATTTGTTTTGAGCAAAATCTAAATTTGGTTAAAGCAAAATTCAAATTTGGTTTTTTGTATTATAGATCTCAAATATTTTATGAAGAAATAAAAGTTAGAGTTCTTAGATTAGTAAGAAGAAATCGGGAAGGAGAGAGGGAGAGAAACGAGAGAGAGGAAAGAAAGAAAAATATTAATGCAGATGAAAAGGGAGAGAGAGAGGAAAGGAGGTGAAAGGAAGATAAGTCATTCTTTTGACCGTTATAGGTTTTTTGCCATAATTGACTAGTCAAGTTTTACCCATTATCAGAAATTTGGAGGGCTTAAACGTAAATATATATGGCAAAAGCGTTAGTTTCTGTTATGTTATGGAAAACGTTAGATTAATATATTTAAGATAGATTATGGTGTAAATCCCCGATTGTCTCTTATAAAAAAAAACTATTAATATAATACTTATAGATAACAATTGACGATTAAAGTTGTGAGTTTGGAATACACGAATTTCTGTTTAATTTCAATCCAAATGACCAAAACCAATAAATGTTATTATCAAACTATTTGACTAAGGTTCTGAGAAAACGCAATTAAAAGTAAGCTAAAATCAAATTCAAGCATGTAATACTAATTTAGTTCAAAGGCCCAAAGTCAAAAATCTATTAAACACCAATTTACCGTGGACCGACTTGACTAAGAACGCAATTAATACTAAAATTTAGCTAAGATGACAATCGAAGATTAACTGTCCTCTATCCCGCAAAGAGATCATGACACAATTGATGATATTCAGAAGAATCTAATAATATGGTTAAGAAACAGTTTTGTTTTTAACTTTTTATCAAGCTTCTCTTGTTTGACTACTTGAAATGAGTCAATGACCACTAAACAGAAGGAGAATATTTTTTTGAAGAAAACAAACAAACTATATTTGCTTGATAATATATATGTATAAAGTTTTGATTGGACCATTTCTTGAAGAATTCGATTTACTCGACATCGTTGGATCTAATTAAGAGACAGATGTCATAATCATGTCACTGTGTCACTAAACTAATAACCTTTTTCAGGTAAAAAATTGGAGGAATAGGAAATGTAAGGCTAAAGTGAACAGTTTGGTGCGAATAAACTGGTTAAACGTCAGTATCACACAGTCGCTATAACATACTTCAAGATTAGATGCGCACCAGAAAAGCCTAAGCATCAAATAAACTGGTTCCATGTCAAAAGTAGTTTCCTTCGCATCATTTTTCTGAATCTTTACTTTCTTTTTTTCTTCCGGAATCTTCGTTCTCTCCTCTGCTTTGTTAGTTTCCGGTAAAAAAAAAAAATGCTGCTATAGGACTTAAAAACCGGTTCAATCCGGCCTGGTTATATAAAGATTGATTCAAACTAATTCCTAATTTTTCAAAGCTGATCCGGCCACAACACGAATCATTCCACAATTAACCGCCTAAACGTTAAAAAGTAAAAACAAATGGATATACTTTTGTTATCCGGCAATCCCGGCTGATTAAGAAGATTTTGATTGTTTGAAACACAGTTATTGTGCGTTTGCGTTTGCGTTTACTTGAACAAAATGAGGGGGAAAAATCACATTTTGTAAACCGAAAACATCAAAAAATTCATAAAATGTATTTGCAATGTACAAACGCAACCGCATTAAGATATGGTAAAAGAGACAAGGAGAAGTTGATGTATTCAAAAACAAACAAAGATAATAATAAAAAAAAAAATGTCTGAGACCAAAACTCTTGGCTGATTAATAAAGTGACATATATTACATGATGTCTCTTTGTGAGCTTTCTTCTTCCAGCTGTTAATCAGACAGTCCCATGCGTGAGGAAGAAACACGTAAGCTTATCATATTTCTGATATGAGTTTTCCTGTCGTCTAAAATTCACATTTTTTTGTTTTTGATAAAAAAAAAAAATGAAATTTTAGCTTAGTAAAATCAACCGAGTTATGAGCATCTATCTGAATGCATTTCTATTCAAAATCAAGAAACAAAATCTCCAACTTAGAAACATCAGAGATTAAATACACAGAGATCCTTTACAAAATCGTTCTCTATAATCTATATAGCTTAGTTGCTATCAAAAACTTTATTTGTGATCCTAAAAAAAAGATGAAAACGAAGAGAAGGACTCTTTATTTGCTCTCTGGTACTTACCAGATGTCCTGAAATAATACTTATAATTTACCATATTTGATCCTAATCTACCAAGGATTTGAGCTAGACCAAATCAAATTAGTCCAAGCATAAATACACGGATTCAACAAAAACACATTTGAGGTGAAGAAATTAGTCTCTTGAAAATCAAAATTTACTTTCAGGAATGAAGAAAACAAGAAAGAGATAAAGAGAGTTACACAATGTGGGGAAAAAAAAATTGCAAACTGTTTATGAACAATCCCACAACATCTTTCAATTCCATCAACAAAGCCTACAAAATCAACTTACTAGAAACTATATATCTTCATAACCCTGCGAAGAGTGCAACATGCAAACAGGTAGAAGAGAGGGATAGACATAACTCGAGAAGAAAGTGTTAAAAAGAATCTTACTCTAAAGAAGTTCGAGGATTTACCTCAAGCTGCACCGAAGAGTTGAGTGATTTTAGGGTGTGTTTTAAAGTGATGGGGACATATGAAGACAAGATTTTTCGCATCAGAGAGTCTTCCTTCTCGGTAGAAAGCTTCGATAACATGAAAATAAGCAGCAAAGGAAGGAGAATCCTTTGAGCTAAGCACATCCAAGAACTTCTTAGCGTCTTCCAATGTCCCAAACTTTGCGAGGTATCCATCGAAAGGTTCTGCATACGCAGGGTAGTTTTGCTTCTTCATCATCTGAAGAAGATCTAGCGCCTCTTCGCCCTTCTTGATCTCTAGCAGCTTGTCTATAAGACCCTTGTAAGTGCTTTGCCACGGCTTAACATTGGCATTTCTCACCATCTCCATGAGGAATTTGCACGCCCCCTCGATTCTGTTTTGGACAAGAAACCCCTCTACCAAGACATCAAGCAGATCAGAGTCGATATCAAACCCTTTCTCTAGCATATTCGCAAAACACCCAAAGGCCTTATCAACTTCATTGTTTTTGCAGTGCCCTTGGATCAGAATAGTCCAAGTTTTTATGTCTGGAAAACATCCTTGCGCTTCCATTTGATCTAGGACTCCACGCGCTTCTTCTAACCTCTTAGCTTTGCAAAGACCAAACACAAGTTGGCTGTATGTGATGTTATCCGGCTCATAACCCGAATCTCTCATACCCTTCATGATTTCCTCTGCTTCGTCAAACCTCCCTACACTGGTTAAAGACCTATGGATTCCATCATAAACAGCCTTCGAGAGAGACTTCCCAGTTGATTCATATTTCCTCGAAACCCGAAACACCAAATCCAAATCCGGGTTGGGACCAGCCGATAAGGACCTCAACAGAAGACTACAATCCTGAACAGATGGCTTGAACGGACCATCCATCATAAGCTCGTAAAGCTTTACTGCCTCGACCATCATTCTAGATTTCTGAAACTGTCTTGAAACCTTTATGTAAGTGTCAAGATCCACCTCGTGCCCTGCGGCCTTCATCTCATCAACAACACTCCAAAATTCTGAAACCGAATTAGCCCTGGCCAAAACCCTCAACGCTGCGTTATATGTAATGGTATTGTGTTTATAGCCAGAAGAACTACCACCGACCCAATGGAAAAACGCCAAAGCTTTCAAGGGATGATCCCTTAGTTCCTTCAACACCCTGATAACGAAATTATCCGACAAAGCGAGTTTCATCTCCTGCAGTTCCCTCTCAACCTCACAGCTCCAATCCACTCTCGAAACAACAGCAGAAACATTACCTGCAACAACAGACATTGCGTTCTCCCTAAGCATTCTCTCATAGAAATGAGACACAGCGGTAGCATCAGCTTTCGAGTTCTCCTTATTAAGCAGACTATAGATGGTCGTATAGGTTTCCTCATCCATATAAAACCCTCCTTGTTTCATATCTGTCAGAGTCATCCAGAATCGCTTCATGGATCTCTGCTGCACTAGAATCCTCAGCATCGTGCTGTAAAGTGGAGAGCTTGGACTAAGCCCTGATTCTCTGAAAACCCAATCGAGAAAGCAATAAGCTTTTTCTGGGTGCTTATCTAATTTCCTAAGAACGTAGATTGCAGTCTCGTGGGTTAAAGGCACATCTGGTTTCCTCAATCCTTCCTCTACTTCCCTGGACCAATCGTTTTCCAGTACTAAGTGAAGCATAGACTCTGGTTTTGAAGAAAAAGAGCGGAATTGCCACGGAAATCGACTAGGGATTGCAAGAGAATCGAGAGGCGAAGACGAGTTTGAAGAAAAACCCACCTGAGCTCGGCTTAGATACGATCGAGTCGAGATCTTAGAGTAAGCGTTTCGTAGAGAAGCCATGACTGCCTTTGATCTGTACATGGCTGCTGCTGCTGCTACTGTGTGCTTTTGTCTGGTCGAAGAAAGAGGGAAACGAAGATACACAGTGACAGACAAAATAGGGTTTAAGCAACAAAAAATGCAATTTTCTGAAAATTGGGGGTTTATGAGCCTCCTAAACGCTGCGTTTTACCTGAAGATATTTGTTGGTCTTATTCATTTTTGGGTTTTTAGCCCATTCACTCCCCGATTTGCTTACCAACACAAAAAAACAATTGTTTGATTAGTTTTGGTTGGAGTATGGAGAAAGAAAATAAAAAAAGGTAGAGCTATTTGTGATATAATTCAAAATCGCATTTCAAGAAATAAATGATCAAATTCCACATATTTTAACATATAACAAATCTTAAAAATGTTTTGATCTTTATGATCGATAAATCTAGTTTTAAGAAATTTCACAAAATGTTAGATTTTTTAAAATATAGTTTTCCTTCCTTAGATGATGACCGTCACAATTTTCATCATTTGCACCACAAACACCTTTTGTAATTCTTTTGTATAACAACATAATATTACAGACCAATTAAATCTTGACAGATGTACTGTAACAAACGAATTTAACACAGTAAGTTGTCGGAATCTCTGACTTGCAATCTCACCAAAGCTTCTTCACAGATATCAGGAGGAAACTCTTTCAAAAACTCAGAAACAATACGTTCTTGATCTCTCTGCAGCTCTTCAATCTCCTCTCTCTGTTTCATCAACAAAGACTCAAGTTTCTCAATTATAATCCCAACTTCTTGATCATTGATCGGTCCTTGTGATGACGAAAGCTTAGAACTTGAACGTTGTGCGAACGGTGAACGTGAATCTCCTCCAGCTTCAGCTTTAGGAGAGGACCAGAATTTTCTCCCCGAGGGAAATCTATCTAAACGCAGCGTTTCAGGAGAAGACAAACATTTGTGTATCGCTGAATAATCATCTCCAATGAGTCGAGAAGGAACCCAGTCTGGAATGTGTGAATGTATCTCTGCGTCGATCATTTTAGCTATCATTGAGATGTCTTGATCGTCGGTTAGGTCTAATTCCTCGACCATTTCGATGGCGACCGAGAAAGATGTGTCTGTCTCTATGTTAAATGGGAAGTGAATGTTACGTATTTGACCTGTATACAAATGTTTATAATTATCAATCAAGATTCAATGATGATAATATGAAGATTTTAGATTATTATTTTTTCATCTAAGGCGATAAAAAAAAGAAACCTTTGGAATCGGTGATACGTAGTTTTAGGAAGATTGTGTTGAGGTCTTTACGTTGGCCTTCTACGGTTAGTAAACCTACCGCAGAATCCGAGAACTTCTCTTCGATTTCTCTTCCGCTGTGTCCATTTTCTGTATCGATTAAAAGTGAATTTCGTGTTAGAAATCTCACATCGAAAGAGAGATAGAAATCACAGGTATAGTATAGAAAAGTTATAGGTCACAATAATTGGTTTTAATATAGAAGTTTATGAAACTTCATATATGATACTAACCTACACAATTGAGATGAAACGAATTGCGAAAAATATGATTACCTTTATGAGAGCCGATTTCGGTATTTTCCTTGTAGCATTTCAGAAAAGGATCATCAAGTAGTTCCTTGGCCGACAAGCGTTCTGAGACCTTTGCGATACACTTCTCTATGAATGTTCTCACTTGCAGATCAGTCACTTTCGCAAGTGAGGCCGGTTTGATTCCCTAATAACCATCGATTAAAAAATGGACCGACTAAATGAAAACAAAAAATCATATTATTGATTGGATTTGAGAACTTACCGATGTAACTTTCTTATAAATCTGAGCAGCATTTGTACATTCGACATACGGGTACTCGAAAGTTACAAGCTCAAGCAAACACATTCCAAACGCATATATATCGACAAGTACATTATAGTCCTCTTCATAGAGTTCCGGCGCCATAAATTCAGGAGTTCCTTGATAATTTTTTAAACACACAATTATAGAGTTACATAAAAACAGAAACTTTTGAATTTCGAGGATGAAACAAGCTTAAAGAACTCACCGATGACGCTATGAGCTGAGCGAGCTCGGTGCAAGATCGCGGCTAGCCCGAGATCTCCGATTTTGACCTCACCTTGGTTCCCATTAATGAAAATGTTATCACATTTTAGATCTCTATGGATAACAGGAGGATCATGACTATGAAGATAAACAAGCCCTTCTAAGATCTGCCTTGACCATTTCTTCAATGCTCTTAGATCAACACACTTGTGCTTCTTCCGGTACCTAAAAGCTCGGATAGATCCACATTAGAACATAATCACAAAACATAAATAAATTGATCAAATTCCAAAAAACATTGAGATTTGAGAAAAGAGAGAATCTGACTGTCTAAGATTTCCGGAAGTGAAGACTTCGGTGATGAGGTTGATGGTCATGTGTTGGTGATCGATCCAAGAAGTGTAGAAATTGATGATGCTTTTGTGTTTAAGGGTTTTGAGCAAGTGAACTTCAGAATAAAGACGCTCTAAATCATCTGAGCTACAGAGTTTATCATCTAGCTTAACCTGGTTCCAAGCCACTTCGATTCCTTCGAGTTGATCAAATGCTCGGTATCTGGAGAATTTCTCTGATCAAAGAATACCTTTTTCGTGACTGTGCGTTTTTTTGTCGAAAACAGAGAGCTTTTATGTAATAACAGAGAACAGAGATCTATGAAAAAAAGGATACACTTGTTTGAAAGCTCCTTTCCCTAGAACTTCATTATACTGTAAGAAAGAAAAACTTAGAATAGGAAAGATTAATGGGGAAATGAAATGGTTATAAAAGGAAAATCAAATAAAGAAGAACAGACTCTGCCATAGCGACCAGTGGGATCAATCTCTACGAATTCTTCCTCGGAATTTTCCTCGTCTTGTCGCATTCTTGCTAGTCAAAAACAGAGGATTTCTTGAGAGAACTTAGTCAAAGAAAAAAAGAGCGTTTTCTTCTTTGGTAAGAAATTTAAAAGCACTTTTTGATTATTATCATTATCATTGTTAAGTATTACTTAGCTTTTTTTTTAGTATTATTAATATTGACTTCTTTCTGCCATTAAAATCATGCCATTAAAATCAAGGTTAAGCTTGTTTTCCAGCTACTGATAATAATGGTGTAGAGAGTGTTGTACGCTCTCTCTCTCATCTTCAATTTCGGATACTCAGATCCACTGGATAAGGCCACGTGGCAGAGGTGTGGCGTGTGGGTCGTTGCTTTTTTCGCGCCATAGATCTGGTTTTTATTTTATTTTCTTGCCTATATTTATCATTTATTGTCATGTGATTTTTTATTATTTTAATCAGCTATTTTGTGTACTCGGTCAACTTCAAGGTGTTTTTTTGGGGGGCAAATAATCAGCAGCAGCAACAACTGAAAGAGATACATAGAAGGAAAGTGATAAAAAATACTATATAGCACTTAACATTCTAATAATGTGAAAAAGACCTTTGAGTTTATTGGTCACGCCATTAAACAGGAAAAGTGAAACGAGAACTTGAAAGTTTGAGAGCACACTCAGTTATCAGAACCCTACAATCGTTGCATCAACGAAAGTGTTATCAGCGCCAACAATTCTGCGTCTAGCTCATCACCTTTTCGACACAAAATTTGTTTCATTAATTAGTGTTATTTTATATATTTAATGTAGTAGCTTTTGATAAATTTTTCATTTTTATCTATACTTTTTTAGTTTATTAATTAGTGAGATCATATTATTTAGTGTTGTTAATAAATGATAAAACAGAAAATATTGAGTTATTTTATTAATACTCCCTCCGTTTCAAAATAAGTGTTACTTTGACATATTTCACACAAATTAAGAAAACTATTAAAAGTTATGTTTTACCCTTTGTTCACACATTAAATAAAATCATCTTTCTAATTACTACATTAAATTAGTAGGGTTTAAACTGAATTTTTATTTAAAATTTTGCATTGAAAATATAAAACGACACTCTTTGTAAAACAAAAATAAAATCATAAAACGACACTTATTTTGAAACGGAGGGAGTATAAGTGAAAAAACACACTTGTAATGTGACATACATAATTAGAGATTAACTAACTACCTCAAATTTGGAAGCCTAACTAAATACTGTAGTATTTAGGCTTATTGGAAACTGTTGTATAGGTAAATTTATATTCATTCATTGGTTTGCCCTTTCAAATGGTGAAGAATAAATTGATACAGTTTGGTAATTCAAGTATTTCTTTAGATATTGAGATTGTTATCAGTCCAAAAGATCAAAAATCCTACAAACTCTTCACAAGAAAAGATTTTGAAGAACTCAAAGAATCCGGAGGTGCAAATTGCAATGATGATACTTCTCTTATGCTCAATAATTTTCATTACCATTATCTTCTTTAAAAACAAGACAACAAGGAAGAAAAGCAGCACATTAGCGTCACCACCGGGACTTCCGTTGATCGGGAACCTTCACCAGCTCGCCCGCTATCCTCACCGATCACTGTACTCTCTTAGCAACCGTTATGGTCCTCCTATGCTCCTTCACTTTGGCAGTGTCCCAGTTCTTGTAGTCTCTTCCACGGACGCTGATCGAAACGTTTTGAAGACGCACGATCGAGTTTTTGCGAGCCGTCCACGGTCAAAAATCTTCGAAAAGCTTCTTTACGACGGGGTAACGTGGCCTCAGCTCCTTATGGAGAGTATTGGAGACAAATGAAGAGTGTGTGTGTCCTTCATCTCCCAAGCAACAAAATGGTACAGTCCTTTCTGAGACGTGAGAGAAGAAGAGATCAGCATGATGATGGAAAAGATCCGGAAATCAAGTTCTTCGCCGGTGAATCTAAGCGAGATCTTGGCCCAAGGCCTTAATCTCTAGAGAGTGTGTGTAAGATTTGAGTGGATTGGTCCAAGTTCCTTATATATTAGTCAAGATCCCTCCCAACTTTCAATGTGAGATAATCTTACACACACTCTCTAAAGATTAATCCCAATAATGTGATATGCAGACCTGACGCAGACGAGTTTAAACCGGAGAGGCATTTAGACTCGCCTGCTGATTTCCGGGGTCAGGATTTTGAGTTGATTCCGTTTGGAGCAGGGAGAAGGATGTGCCCAGTGATATCATTCGCTGTGGTGTTGAATGAGGTGGCTTTGGCTAACCTAATGCACCGGTTTGATTGGAGATTACCGGTTGAATCTACAGAAGATCAGACCGGTGTCGCTGAATCAACGGGTCTTGCGATTCACCGCATGTTCCCTCTTTACGCCATTGCATCATCTCTACTACTTAACTTAAGTGCATTATATATATTAATTTCTTTGTATAATGTGTGTGGGTCGTTGCTCCTTTTTGCGCCATAAGTCTCTGGTTTTATTTATTGTTATTCTTTTCCTGTTTCTTTATATTAGAAAATTTGCAGTTGTCAGTTGCATAACCAAATCCTCTACATTGTTATCTAGCTATCCAAATTAACTTTCAATATATAACTGAATCAATTTTTAGAAACATAAAAAAGGAGAAATGTTATGTATGTGAAAATTAGTATAATCGAAAGTTTTACACGTGAGAACATAGCAAGTGGTACACAATTGATTCAGTTGAAGACACTTTAAATTTAATTATTATTATTAATTTTTTTTAATACAAAATTCTATTAATATTTAATTATTGGATTGTGTGAACACAAAATTATAAATCCAAAAGAAGTCACAGAATTGAGAAAGACTTTTGACAAGAAAACCCAAAACATTGAGCATGAATATTTTTCGAAGAACCAAACAATTGAAGAAAACAGACAGGCGAGGCAGATCTCCAACAGTCCAAGAGATTAATAAGTGGACCAGAGGTGCAAAATGGTAAGAAACGTACCGTGGAGAAACTCTTCACAAGAAAAATCTTACAAACTCTTCACAAGAATTCAAGAAATGATCTATATTACCATTAGTAACGACTAACGAGTAACGACGTACGTAACACGTATAGAAACTTGGCTTATATATCATGAATCTCATATATTATTTACCCCAGTCCACAAAAATCTTAAGAAAACTCTTCATGAGAAAAAATTGAAGAATCCAAATTTACAAAATATGATCATGATACTTCTTCTCTTATGCTCAATAATCTTCATTACCATTCTCTTCTTAAAAAAACAGACGACAGGGAAGAAAAGCAGCACATTAGCGTCACCACCGAGACTTTCGTTGATCGGAAACCTTCATCAGCTCGGCAACCATCCTCACCGGTCACTATGCTCCCTCAGCCACCGTTATGGTCCTCTCATGCTCCTTCACTTTGGCAGTGTCCCCGTTCTTGTAGTCTCTTCCACGGACGCTGCTCGAGACGTCTTGAAGACGCACGATCGAGTTTTTGCGAGCCGTTCACGGACGAAAATCTTCAAAAAGCTTCTTTACGACGGGCGTGACGTGGCCTCAGCTCCTTATGGAGAGTATTGGAGACAAATGAAGAGTGTGTGTGTCCTTCATCTCCTAAGCAACAAAATGGTACGGTCCTTTCGAGACTTGAGAGAAGAAGAGATCAGTCTGATGATGGAAAAGATCCGGAAATCAAGTTCTTCGCCGGTGAATCTAAGCAAGCTCTTGGCTAGTTTAACCAACGATGTGATATGTAGGGTTGCTCTAGGAAGGAAATACGGTGGTGGCACGGATTTTAAGGAGTTAATAGACAGCCTCACGAGGCTATTGGGGGTGTTTAGTGTCGGGAGTTTTGTACCGTGGCTTGCGTGGATTGACTGGATCCTCGGTTTGGACGGTCAACTAGAAAGTACTAGAAATGGTTTTGATGAGTTCTTGGAGAGGGTTGTGCAGGATCATGTAGATGGCAACGGAGATAGGAATGATGATTTCGTTGATGTATTGCTTGCGATTCAAAGAGAGAAAAGCGTCGGATTTGAAATAGACCGGATAAGCATAAAAGCAATCATCTTGGTAAAGGGAAAAAATAAATTGAATACAGATTAAATGATGTTTTAGTATATAACCATAGTTCTTGTTTTGGTTTTCACTTATTCAGAATGTTTTTGTGGCTGGTACGGACACATCGTATACACTTATGGAATGGGCAATGACTGAGCTTCTACGTCGTCCAGAGTGTCTGGACAGACTCCAGAAAGAAGTCCGTACATGTTGTATGGGAAAATCGAGTGTATCAGAAGAAGACCTTCAAGACATGAAATACTTAAAAGCTGTGATCAAAGAAACACTCAGGCTACATCCTCCACTTCCATTGACGGTCCCTCACAAATCAACACAAGATGTCAGACTAAGAGATTACCACATACCCGCCGGTACACAAGTTATAATCAATGCTTGGGCGATCGGGAGAGAGGCTGCAACGTGGGGAAGAGACGCGGAGGAGTTTAGACCGGAGAGGCATTTAGATTCTTCTGTCGACTTCCGCGGTCAGGATTTCGAGCTGATTCCATTCGGAGCAGGGAGAAGGATTTGTCCAGCAATATCATTTGCTGCGGTATTGAATGAGGTGGTTTTGGCTAACTTAGTGCACCGGTTTGATTGGTTATTACCGGTTGAATCTATAGAAGATCAAACCGGTGTCGCTGAATCAACCGGTAGTGTGATTCACCGCATGTTCCCTCTTTACGCCATTCCATCATTTACTACTTGGCCAAGGCATTAAACATGTTTACTCCTTTGAAACTCTAAATGGTTTATTATATTATGTGTGCAAGAAACATGTTTACTCATTTGAATTTCTTACTAGCAAAGAGGTCTTGTGATTTTGAGTTCTTGAGTAACTAGGCTAATTTGAAAAGCCAAGTGAGCTTACTTAATTCATTCTTTGTA
Organism: Alliaria petiolata; assembly: GCA_020283515.1. Classification (NCBI taxonomy): domain Eukaryota; kingdom Viridiplantae; phylum Streptophyta; class Magnoliopsida; order Brassicales; family Brassicaceae; genus Alliaria; species Alliaria petiolata. The sequence goes on from JAHZTW010000001.1 coordinate 180,442,944, forward strand.
CAACGAGTACAATTAGTTCCCTATCATTTTATACTGATGCTCATGTTTTAGAATAAACATATGAATCTGTCTTCCTCCAAAACATAGAGAATCATCCCAATAACTTTAGTTACATCAAAGTCTACATATCCCTATATACATATGAAAGCTTAACTAATTTTACTTCCATCTTAAAATTAATCGGTGGTCTCCAGCTCAAGAACCAACTTTCACCATTGCGCTAATATTTGGGTTGAGCAAATGTAAGAGAGCTCAAAATTGGCTTTATGTTTTTTTCTCTTGGGACTTGAATCTTGATACATCATCAATGAAGGTTACTACTACTCACTTCACTTTAAGAAATGATTCAGAAGAGTTTGTCTCAACAAGGCCAAAAACTATGATCAACTCTCTCTCCCTATACAACCTATAAGTTACAAATTTACACACTCACTTCACTCTTCACTTAAGAATACCACAAAAACATCAAAAAAAACTACAAATTCAAGAAACAGAGTGACATCTTCTCTTCTGAAACAAGAATCGTCTCTCTGAATTAGTCTTCTCCTCCGTAGGCTTACCGTTACCAGCAACACTTTGGCTGCTTTTAAATCTCAACACGATTGCGTTCAACTTGTTCAGACCTCTAGAGAGCTTCCTAAACAGTCCAATACGCGTTCTCCGGCTAGGCTTCACAAACTCTCTCTTCATCGAAACATGATCCTTCTCGAGATCAGTCAGCCTCATCCTCATCCTCGCCACCTCCAGCCTAAGCTCTCTGTTCTCTCTTCTCACCGACGCGTAGTTGTCACGCGGAGAGATCGCACCGCTCGCCATACCGCTTCCCGAACGGTTCGGAAACTGTCCAGGGAACAAGAAGAACTGACTCTGACTCGTACCACCAACGCCGCTACCACCGCCGATGGTCATCGTGTTCTTGAGCCGCGTATGTTCATAGAACAAGACTTGAACAGCTATCTGGATCGGAAGACTCTCGTTCTGAGCCGCGTGGCTGCTTGCGTCTTGAGACAGTTTCTGACAGCTGATTGTCTTGCATAGACGGTAACGCTCTGAATCTTTCATGTTGGGATGAACCTGATTCAACCAAAAAAATCAGACCAAAAATCATCAGAAAATAAAAAAAGAAAGAGAAACTCTAAGCTTTTGATATACCTTGAGGAAGATATCAATGGCTCGGTAAAGGCCATCGCAGACGACACGGGCATGGTCCGGGAGAAGCTCGGCGAGAGCTGTGAACTTGAAAGGAGGGAGGTTCGAGTCGAGAGCCACCTCAGCTAGATAACTATCCATCAGCTTCGACACCTTGAAGATGGAACTCTGTTTCGGAGACTCAGGCCCTTCGAAATCGTACATAGCCATCTCGCTCTCGTCCACCGCATCTCCACAGTCTTCTTCTTCGTAGTCGCACTCGTCGATATTCAGGAACATGGAGAAGATTCTTTGCACCGAGTCGGTGTCGTACATGGCGCCGATGTTCGCCGGAATCAGGATGTCTTCAAGGATCGCTTGGTCCAGCTGGTGGCTTATACGCCGCTCCAGATCCGATCTGCAAGAAACGGAGGTTCCCGATCCTATAGCTGTCTTCAACAAGCTTGACAGGAACGAGATCGGGATCGAGCTTTTGTTCGCTTGCGCCGGGAGGAGCCCCACGATCGCTTCGAGGACGATCCGTTGTTTCTTCTGCAGATCCGAATCAAGAATCGCGTTTCCTTTGACGAGACTCGGTTCTCTGATGATCTGCAGTGACTTCCGAGCGTAGCTCATAAGGATCTCGCTGATGATCTCATGGTTCAGGCCTTTGGATTTCATAGCGGAGACGACTCTCTGGAAGAAATCGAGCTTGAGGATGGGCAGAGACCTTCCCCACCAGTCAGAGGGTTTCTCCATATTCTCCGGCGCCAACCTCCCGGCGCAGCCGAATTTCTGATCAAGCTTGAGCAAACCAGACACGAGCTGTTCTTTGCAAGCGTTTACAGCGATCGCGTTCACGAGCCTCCCGACGAGGCTGATCTCTTCAGCTACAGGCAACAGCTTCTCGAGAGAGTGAAGAACGGTGATCGAGCTCGATATGTCATTAAAGATCGAGTCTTTCAGGTAAGCCTCTGTTCTCGCCTCGAGATTCTTCTCCGACAGCTCCTCTGTCATCTCGAGATAATGAGCCACGCATCTCAACGCCGCGATGTTCGACGAGGAGAACTGGACGACGATGCCGTAGCAGAATTTCGCAGCGGTTTCAAACGCATCTGAGCCGCCGGGAACTGCCGGTAGGTTCAGGTGATAAGCGTTCTTCGTGTCTTTTGAATCCAGAAGAAGTTTCCTAATTCTTCCACTCCGAGAGACGAGAGGAAACTGAAAAACAGAGGTAAATGGTTTTTGTATAAAGGAAATTTATGTCTTCCCGTTGACGAGTTTAGTTTGAATTTCGTTACCTTGTGAAGAGAAAAGCTTGCAGAGCCTACTTCTATGGTTAAGTCACTCGTAACGTCCGAGACTGGCCTGAAAACACACACAAAGGTGTCATCTTTTGAGGACCCATAAGCCAAAAATGTTGAATCTTTGTAGGCTTTTCTTGTTTGTTTCTGAAAGAAAGAAAAAGAAAAGAAAGTGAGAGATGAGTACCATTGAGGAGTGTGTCTGATGCTGGAACTTGGACGAAATGATCTTTTCCCAGGAACAGTTTGCTTCGACTCCGGAACACTAACAACACCCATTAGATCTCTTTCTTCAAAAAAGATCCAAACTTTTCTTTTCTGGTTTTGCTGTTTCTTATCAGACAATTTAGCAACCCAATATTATCGTAAAGACCTGCAAATATGCTTTTGTGTTTCTACCAAAAATGTTCCTTGTCGGCTGCAAATGCTCTGTGTCTCTCTCTCTTTCTCTCTGTCTCCCTTTACAAGTATGAAAGAGTGAGTACAAAATTCGCATGAATTCATGTAGTATTAAAGCTTAATCATCACTTTTTTCTAAACAAAAACTTTATCTTCCGGGAATTAAGACACTAATCCCGCTTACTATAGGTAGTCTGAGACTATATATGAGTATTGAGTATATGATCTCATTTCACTGGTAAGTTTATGGTATAATTATTTTATATTTTTGGTCACATGTGGTATTATTAGTTAAATGTTTTTGAAAATGTATCAGTAACTTTTTAATTTGTTTAACTGCGCTGACAAAAAAAAATTGTTTAACTGACAGATATATCATATCAATTCAATAGTAAAATAGTGGAATATTAATACAATTGACGTAAAAAAAAAAAGGCGGAATAGAATTCAGAATTTTTTTTAGTTGACGAAACTGTTTAATAATGCTAAAAATGTTTTTTTTTTAGACTACTAATTCTTTCTAGCTATACTTTAACCACATGAGTTATTTATACCCGAAACATTATTAAAGACGTTAAAATATGACAATTTAAACTTAATAAATAAACCAAATTATATAAATATTTAAACTGTATATTAAACCAAATCATATAAATATTTAAACTTAATAAAAAGTAAAAAATATTTATATCAAAAAAATAAAATATTATAAATCGTTTAACTTGGTAAAATTTTTATAATATTATTAATCTTTTAGTTTGATCAAAATTTAAATATTATAATGTAAACATATTATATTATAATTTGATCCAAATTTTAAAATATTATAAATACTTTTATTTAATTAAAGAGTTCAAAGTTTATCAATATTGATTCAATTATATGTAATTTTAGATAATTGATCAACAATATAAAAATTTATAAATATATATTGGATTTTTATATATCTTTTATATATATTTAACATTTTAAAATAATAAATTTTTTCATAGGTTGATATTTTTACGACCATAATCTATTAAAACATGCAGTATATATTAGTTCGATACGAAATTGTTTAATTGAGTGTATTAGTTCGGTTTAGCATCTCTAAATATGCAATTACATTTATATAAAGATAAAAATAAAATTGATTATAAAATTTTATAATGAGTCTGTATTTATGCAATTGCATTATTCACACAAATTATATTATTACTCATAAATATTATTAACATACACATAAAATTAATTAAGTTATTTATTCCTTAATTTATTTTAAATCATATATAATGAAATAGTTTATAGATTTTTCATGTGCATGGCGTAGATTAGATATATTATTATGTTAATATATATATAATCACATATAATTAAAAATACTTTATAATTTTTTCATCAAACAAATGGTACAGGTTAGGTATATTATTATGTTAATATATTATATATGTATATAATTACTTTGGATATTTTCCACTTTTGCACTTTTGTTTTGTAATTGAAAAGCAAATACTATAGGTTATTAGAGTAAAAAGTCAAATAAGTGTGCTGTTTATTACTTATGCTTTTCAGTGAAAAGTTCGAAAGGTTCTTATCTTGTCTTTCATTTACACTGGCTATTACTTTTATTTATTTTTGAGAAAGTAATTACATTGGGTTATTTAAAAGAAAAGGAAAACAATAGACTGCAGGATGTGGAATGGTTGAATCGCTGCTTTTGGTGGGGGTTGTATTCATACCTGCATGTTTAATTTTGAGTTCTTCAATTCCGCAAAAAGAAAAATTTTAAAGTAGTTTAGACAAGAAAACAAAAGAAAATAACTTTTAAAAATAGACAAAAGTCCCTCCCTTTTGTCTTAATTTGTATAATATCTATTATAACTTTTTTTGTTATTGTTAAGTTTTCAATTAATTAATTAATATGAAGGTAAACAAAATCAGTTGGTATTGATTTTTGCATACAATTCTAAAAACATCACTTGTTTTTGAACAAAAACAACTCCTAAAATCATCCAATAAAAAAGGGGGAATTACTAAAAATAACCTAAAACTTGATTCTTTCTCCTAGACCCCTATTGCATGTTTGGCAAAAGTAACCCACAGGGGTAGTGAAATTACAACTCTCACCCTTATGACCAAACAAAAAACATTCGCGATAATGACGATTTTACCCTAGAGAAGTCTATTACGAGAGAGTAGACTTCCCGCGTAGACTTCTTGACCTCTCCAAGAAGTGTAATTTCTTCTAAAGTAGACTTCTCGAGTAGACTTCCAAAGTAGACTTATCACATATACTTATACTGTAGAGTACACTTCTCTCAAATAATTTCCTTAAAATTAATTATAAAAATTATAAAAATTAATGTTATAAAAAACTTTGATAAATAACCAAAACATATGAATTTTCCATCTATTAAAAATAAAATTTCAAAAAAATGAATCAAATTAAATAAACATAGCCAAATTAGGTTAGAAACTAATACATATAGAGAAGTCTACTAGAGAAGTCTACTAAATCACTAAATCTCAAATTTTAAAAATAAAAATTATAAAAAATAATTTGGTAAAAAAAATTATGAACACAATTAAAACAAAGACAATTGGCATATATATAAAATAAAATTTCATGAATATGAATCAATTTATAAGTTTCATGTGTATTCAATTTAAAAGGGTTAGGGTTAAGGTTTAAAATACATGATATAAGGTTGTAATTGTTAGGGTAAGAAATTTTTTTATATGAATTCATAATTTATAGTTTGGTTAATGGTTTAGCGTTGATATCTTTATTATTTTAACTGTAATTTGTAAATATCTTAAGTAAATTAATGTTTTGATATAAGTTTTAATCGAAAATATTTTATTTAGGGTTTAGGGTAAGTAGACTTCTCGAGTAGACTTCTCCAGTAGACTTCTCGAGTAGACTTCTCCAGTAGACTTCTCTTGAATAGAATTATACTACACAGTAGACTTCTCTTGTAGACTTCTCGAGTAAACTTCCAAAGTAGACTTCTCTCGTGTGACTTATACTGCATAATAGACTTCTGGAGTAGGCTTCTCGAGTAGAATTCTCTCAAATAATTTTTTGAGGATTAATTAAAAAATTATAAAAACTTTATTTTTTAAACTTAGATAAATAACCAAAACATATACATTTTCCATCTATAAAAAATAAAATTTCAAAAAAATGAATCAATTTAAATAAACATAGCCAAATTAGGTTAGAAATGTTTTTTTATAAATTCATAATTTGTGGTTTGGTTAATGATTTAGCGTTGATATCTTTATTATTTTAACTGTAATTTGTGAATATGTTAAGTAAATTAATGTTTTGATATAAGTTTTAATCAAAAATATTTTATTTAGGGTTTAGGGTAAGTAGACTTATTAGTCATAGCAGACTTCTTGAGTAAACTTCTCTCGAATAGACTTATACCACATAGCAAACTTCTTGAGTAGACTTCTCTCGAAAATTTTCCTAAATATATAAAGAGAGTTTAACCTAATTGTGTTAAAAATAAAGTGCCTCTCTCTCTCTATCTAAAATAACGCCTCCTCTCCCCTCCCTCCTCTCTGGCCATGAATCTCTTCTCCTTTGTTTCTTGTTGTCATTCTCATCTCTATCATATCTATCTCACCTTCAATCTCCTCTCACTTGCTGGTTATGGTAGTGGTAAGCAAATATGTGCTTTTGTGTTCCTCTTTTTCTTTGCTTTGTGTTCATATTACAAATTTGAGCTTATTATTACAGATTTTAAATTATTATTGTAGATTTGGGTTTATTGTTGCAGATCTAAACTTATTATTGTATAAATTTGGTAGATTTTGTTGCAGATCTGAAATTGCAGGTATTATTTTTTTCTTCTCTCTTTCTCACAATCAAAGATTCAAAGGTACTACTATCTTATCTTCAGTTTTGAGTATTTCTCAGTTTTCAGTAATTAAAATTTAAATGTTCATTAGTTATGCTAACTGTATTTTAATTATAATTTGGGTTTGATTATTTTTTTAATGTTGGATTAGGTTCAGACTGAGAAAATGGGAGAAAGAATGAAGCTGTTTCAAGATTTTGTGCCTAAAATAAGGTAGAAATTTATGTTTAATTTTTGTTTTGAACTCACTGCTCTTAATTAAATTATTTGCAATTGATTTTCTAATATTTTTTTCAGATGATTTCATCAAGAAGCAATCGGTTACATGAGTAGGAATCCAATCAGAAGAGTCTTTTACAGTTTTTTTTTGGGTTTAATTGATAATGTTAAACATTTTGAATGTAATTTTTTATATCTCATTGTTGTTGGATCTAAGTTCATCTTTGATTATAAGATAAAGCTAATAAATGATTTTGTTTTAATATGAGCTACATTTTTGTAAACATATTAACTCTTTAGATTGTACAAATCTCCAAGAAAGACTTAAGTTTTGATTTCAGAGTAGATTTTTCGAGTAAACTTCTCCCATAAACTTCCAAAGTAGACTTCTCTCGAATAGATTTATACTACATAGTAGACTTCTCTAGTAGACTTCTCGAGTAGACTTCTAAAGTAGACTTCTCTAGAATAGACTTATACTATATAGTAGACTTCTTGAATAGACTTCTCGAGTAGACTTCTCTCGATAATTTAACTTATTTACATATTTTTAATAAAAAGTGTGAACTTTCGATAAACTAAACTTCAGAGATAAGATAACAAAAGAAAATATCTAAGATCACAAAAGAGTAAAGAAAACCATCAGAAACCCCAATTTTGAAAACACAAATAGAGAGAAATGAGTACTTAATGTCTTAAAAGAGGTTCTTACAATCAAACTGAAACAAGTGGAGTCGCATAAACAGCACAAGAAGCCACCGAGGAAAAACTGATCGGTTTTGATGTATCAATTGATCAACAAATGCTAGAAAAATATGAAACAATGTTGTGTGTTTTTGCATGAAGTGTCTTTTACCAGATTATCACGAGACTTTTTTCTTATGTAAAATTGTTTGTTAAATGTTGTGTGTTTTTGCAAATATGAAATATATCGAGAATTTTTCAGCTCGATGCTGGTCATGAAAAGTCCTTGTGCCATTAGACTTATCTAGTAGACTTCTCGAGTAGACTTTTAAAGTAAACTTTTCTCGAATAGGCTTATACTACATAGCAGACTTCTTGAGTAGACTTCTCGAGTAGACTTCTCTCGATAATTTAACTCATTTACATATTAAAAGAGGTTCATACAATCAAAATGAAACAAAAGTACTTAAACTGAAACAAAAGTATTTCAACTTCTTACTCATGCTTTTCCAGTACACTTCTCCAATATACTTCATTAGTAGACTTCTTACTCAGACTTTTTTCTTAACACCTTATTCACTACTAATATGCTAAATACCTAATAATAGAAGAAAATTAATTATAGCTCAACTATAAGAAACAAACATGTAAAACTCATACATAAGCAATAGCAATAAATAACACAAACTCAAGAGTTAAAAAATAATCTTTATTTAACATAAATTACAGTTAAATGAATTTTATTAAAAAAATTGAACAAGTAGACTTCTAAACTTCATCAGAAGTCTACTAAGTAGAAGTCTACTTACTTCTTGAAGAAGTCTACTACTAATATGCTAAATGCCTAATAACAGAGAAAAATTAATTAAAGCTCAACTATATTAAACAAACATGTAAATTTCATACATAAGAAAGACAAATAAATAACAAAAACTCAAGAGTCAAAGAATAATTTTTATTTTTCATAAATTACAGATTAAAGAATTTTATAAGAAAATTAAAACAGTAGACTTCATCTGATGTACGCGGAAGTCTACTAAGTAGACTTCTTGGAGAAGTCTACGACTAATAAGCTAAGTAACTTGTAAAACATAAAACCTGATTCCACCATCCCTATAAACTATAAACACGTATAACTGATATAGAGGCAAAAACACTTACTAACACAAGCTCATGACCAAGAAAATCTTAAAAGTTCATTATATATTTGACAAAAAAAACGTTTTAAAAAAAATATGGAAAGTAGACTTCTAATACGGTTAATGAAGTCTACTATTAGTAGACTTCTTCAAGGAAAGTAGACTTCTGCAGAGAAGTCTACTAGAAAAAGTAGACTTCTTCCAGGTCAGTTTTGCAATTGCCAAAAGATGAGTAGACTTCTCCTCCAAAAGTAGACTTCTATGGAGAAGTCTACTTTCGGAGTAGACTTCTTACAGGTCATTTTTGCAATTGACCAAACTTTGACTTTTATGGAGTAGACTTCTCCGAGATAGTAGACTTCTCGGAGAAGTCTACTCCTAAAAGTAGACTTCATACAGGTCACTTTTGCAATTGACCAAGTTTGACTTTTGAAGTAGACTTCTTGAACCCTGGAGAAGTCTACTATGGGTTAGTTTTGGGGTTGACCAAACATTGAATTAATTAAAAAGTAGACTTCTTCTCAGGCCAAAAGAAGTCTACTTTTTAATTCAACTTTTCGTCACCCCAAAAAAGCCTAGTAGACTTCTCCAGCTGTCTACTACAAAAAGTCAAAGATTGGTCAATTGCAAAAGTGACCTGTATGAAGTCTACTTTTAGGAGTAGACTTCTCCGAGAAGTCTACTATCTCGGAGAAGTCTACTCCATAAAAGTCAAAGTTTGGTCAATTGCAAAAATGACCTACTTTTAAAGAAGTCTACTCGAGAAGTCTACTCCATTTTTTTTGTTCTCAAAGGAAATGGAGTAGACTTCATCTGACCTGGAGAAGTCTACTTTGTTCACGCGGTCAATTGCAAAACTAACCTTTCCGTTGACTAGTAGACTTCTTGAAGGTCAGATGAAGTCTACTTTCGCAGAAAAAATCCGGAAAACACGAAATTCTACTGAAAATTTGTCTTACCACTCGTCTTTAGCTTCTTTTCCAGCTGATATCTTCGATTCTTGCCATCACCAAGAAGCCCAATCGCAATGAACGACCAATTCAGCGGATATAGCAAGATCTAAGAGCTTTAAATTTTTAATAGCTAAATTATAGAGTTTTTGGGAAGAAAATAGAGAGAAAATGGAAGAATAGAAGCATAAGGCAAGAGACAATGAGCTATCCAAGCTCAAAAATGGGTTTTTGGTGCAATTAAAGCTTCAAATTGGTTGAAAATGGTGGTTGGGTGAATTGATGATGATGGCATTTTCGTGAATAAGTGAGGAAGATGAAGATTATTTGGTCAATTGGATTTCCAAAAATTAAAGAAATTAATTTGAATCAATGGCAATTTCGTAAATATTTGAAAGTGAGAAGGATGGTTTGGAGAGAAAGTGGTTAATGTTAAAATGAGAAATTTGGTGGGTTAGATTTGCAATTGACCTCAATTCTTGAGTCAATTTTGCAAACCTCCCAATAAAAAAACGAAAAGAGTAGCAGTAGATTAAATTAAATTTGAAGAAAACAAGGCTCAAAAGAGAAATTAAGGTTAACTTTATGTTATGTGTATTTTTTTCCTTCTAAAATTGATATTTTCAACAAAATTGAGTATCGTATTCTATTCTTTTTTTAAAAAAATTAAAAAAATATATAAAATCAACCCTAAAAAAGGATCAGCCGGTTAAAAATTAGGATATCAGAAAAAAAAAACTACGTGAGGTTGACAAAGAGATAATCACGACTACAATTACTAGGATGGGAAAAAAAAGAAAAAACCAAACCATACCAAATCTAAAATAGTGATATGATTTGTTTATGATTAAATCTAAAAATTCATTTTCTTATTATTTTCTAAAAGTTTTGATTTAGATTTGATTTGTTTAAAAACCGTCAAACCAAATGATTTTTTTTTATTTCAGAACTAAATTTTAAATAATTTATATTTTTTTATTTTCTTATCTTAGTTTATGTCCGTATTTTATTATTGGCCTTATTATTTTTATAATTTACTAAATCTTTACTCATAAATTTAAATATAATATTTACAAAAAAATATCTACATATAAATATTTAAAATATAACATTTACAAACTATGAATGGAAGTTTTTTTTATAGCTTTTGTTTTTATAGACTTAGTTTTATTGATTATTTAGCTTTTTCTTATGATTTAAATTATATTCTTTGAACTTTTTGTTTTGTTTCACTAATATCTATTATTACTATTTTCATCCATAGTTTGAAACTTTGAATCAAAGTTTCTGTATCATTCCGAAAAAACCAAAATCGAACCATACCAAACCAAACCAAGTTACATATGGGTTTGTATAATTTTAATTTTTATAAAATCGAAAAACCGAAAATCGAAGAAAATTGAACCATACCAAACCAAAATATATATGGTTTTTATATGGTTTGAATTTTTATAAAATCGATAAACCGTAAAACCAGAAAAACTGAATCGAAACCAAGCCGAAAACTGAAGTACTCACCCCTAACTACTACTACCACCCTATGAGCTTTAATTTAAGGTAGAAAAGGAAAAAAAGAACCGATTGACACATTCCTCCGGCAGAGAAAGAAGAAGTACCCCTCAAACTTTGCCGGTAACACCCTCTATTAAACCGGAGTCTCCGCCTCCGCTATTCGATAACTTAACTGGTGAGAATCAAAGCCGCCACACTTCTTCCGGAGTTGGCGCAAGCTTAGGTCAGGAACCCCACGGCCACATCACCGAAAAACCCTAGGAACCGGTTAAACGGCACAAAGATCGCCACCACTAAGAGCGGAAGTCATTTTTCTTATTCGAGCCTCCACCACCGCAAAAACCTTAGAACATTCAATCCGGTCATGAAAGTCTTCGGCATCCAACAAAGTTAAAACCGACTAGAACACAACCATCCTCACGCATCACCACACCGCCGTCCACATGATCCCTCGCGACAAGCAGCGAACCACCCTAGCCGGCGCCAAAAGAAACACCCTCGATTTTCCAAATCTGCCGTCACCATATTTCAGCAAGCCACTCTGCCGTCCTCGAGCAGCGATTCACCCACCTAGACTCCGATCGACCACCTCTTCTAGCATACCAAGCTTTCGCAACGCCTCTCCCGCCGATTAACCACGCCCATCACCGCCGGAGAATAGACCTAGATCTAATCCTTAAATCATCAAAGCCACCGAACCACTGTTGAAGATCTAAATGAAGACGAGACTTTGGGAGGCCTTCTCATGGCATCAGCGAGGAGAGGCAGACGCCAAAGAAGATCTTAGAAGAGAGAAAAAAAGAAGAAAATGCGAAAAAAAAGAGGAGATAAAAAACTGTCGCGGGTGAGATTCACGCGCCTGATTTCTCGAGTTTTTTCTAACAAAATTGAGTACTGTATTCGGAACCGTAGAAATAAATAAGCACGTAAAAATCACAAATTACTAAAAAGTTAAAAAAATTTAGACTAGTAATTTTCTATCTTTCTAAACTTTAAACACATGAATTATTTATATCATTATCAAAAACATAAAATACTACAATTCAATAAATGTTATGAATAATATAAAATGAAATTACATTTTTAAAACGTAAAAAGAAAATGATATACTACTACGTCAATAAACGTATATAATTATATAAATGCAATCTATGACTCTGATTTTTTTTCTTTCACTTTTGCACTTTTGGTTTTGTAATTGTAATTAGAGTAAAAAGTCAATTAAGTGTGCTGTTTATTACGTATGCTTTTCGGTGAAAAGTTCGAAAGGTTTCTTATCTTGTCTTTTATTTACACGGGCTAAAGAAAACAATAGTACATTGCAGGAAGTATGAATGGCTGCATTGCTTTTGGGGGTTATAATTATACCTCTATGTTTTTTTTTTTTTTGCTCAACCCCGCAAAAAGAAAAATTTTAAAAAGCAAGAGCTTAGACAAGAAAATAAATAAATAAATAAATAGAAGGATACTAGTAGATTAAATTAAAGTTAACGAAAAGAATGTCCGCCTAACCTACTCAAAAATTATAATGTAATACACGATTCGTTAATATATATCTTATTCGATCAAAGTTAAACTTTGGTATATGTGTTCTCTTATTGTTAAATCCCCACAAGATATCTTACTTAATCAACGTAATAATTACAACTTCCGTCTTTACAAGTAAAATCCGGATGTTGAAGTTAAATTTGCTTTTCATCTTCTTCCTTAAGATTTGAGAAAGGACGTTATTATGCCTCACTGAATATAAGTTATATAACTATTTGCTTCTAACGTCCCAAACTTTCAATTATAAGTAACAACCCAGCATAAAGAGAACGTTTGATTAAAGAAGTGATGGTAATTCCACTTGGTTAGTCATAGATCATTTTGTATACCTACTAGAACAGGATTCATTTCTTTATTACTGTTAATCATAAATTCGGTACTGCTTTTTGTTTATTGAAACACTCACAGTACTTGACAAAACGAAAAGAGAGAGAGAGAGAGAGACAAGTGGGGAGGCAAATAAGAGCAAATGATGGCGAAGCATATTAAATTGTGAATGATGGTTTCTTTATCAGGTAGGGTTTTATTTTAAGATTATTATTACTTCCTTCTCCTCCTCATTTAAAATTGAATCCCTTTCCATAATTTATTATTTCGTCTCTTTTTATACCACTTTTCCAATGTGCTTCCCTAAAACATCTATAGAAGATATCAGACCGAAATCAATTACAGGAATTGCGATTCACTCACCGCATGTTCCCTCTTAACGCCATTGCATCATCTACTACTTGACTTAGGCATTATATAAATGCTTTATTAAGTTATGTGTAACACACAAACATGTACTCATTTGAAACTCTCACTAACAAATTAGAGATCTTCGACATTTGAGTCATTGTTCCGTGAAACGAACAGCTCTGATGTTAATACCACTCTAAACGGGAATCTTAAATGGATTTGAATTTTACGACAGGCCCATGTATCTAGGTACGGCCCAAACTAGGTCTTTTTTTCCTTTTGGTAGGAGAAAGAAGGAAACTTAAGGAGCTCAGAAAAAGCATCACAAGCATTTTCTAAAATATTGCAAGTTTGAAGACAAATATAAAATGTGACTGTTCAGAAACTTCGTGGAAAATATTTTCTGACTAAGATCAACTCCAATGCACAATTTAGGGGATCTAAACCAAAGTGTCTTATGAATATAAATGAATAAAAAATTAATTTGAATGTCATAAACATAAGATTAGTGTCTAATATTAGACACTTATTTTGAGTGTCTTAAAAAAAAAACACAAAAAGATTATTATTTTATTATTAAGACACCTCCTATGAATGTTACCATTGGGGTTGTTCTTGTAAAATATGACTGATATCAATCCCTTATCCATTAATTCGTGTGATATACAAAAAACTTGTTCACAGACTTCCTAATCAAACAAAACGCCACCTTGTAAGAATCTGTGTTTCATAATTGTCTTTTGTGAGGGACATATTTAGTCAAATCAAATTTTATTATCCATGTTAGAAAAGAAGAAAATTTGTGTGGACAGTAGTAACGTACCGTGGAGAAGCTTGGCTTGTATATATACATAAGTCCAAAAGAAGATCGTAGATCAGAGATGCAAATTATGATGATGATACTTCTCTTATGCTCAATAATCCTCATTACTATCCTCTTCTTTCTAAAACAGACAACACAAAAGAAAAGTAACACCCCAGACTCACCACCGAGACTTCCGTTGATCGGAAACCTTCATCAGCTCGGCCACCATCCTCACCGATCACTATGCTCCCTCAGCCACCGTTACGGTCCTCTCATGCTCCTTCACTTTGGCACTGTCCCCGTTCTTGTTGTCTCTTCGGCGGATGCGGCTCGAGACGTTTTGAAGACGCACGACCGTGTTTTTGCCAGCCGTCCACGGTCTAAAATCTTTGAAAAGCTTCTTTACGACGGGCGTGATGTGGCCTTAGCTCCATATGGAGAGTATTGGAGGCAGATGAAGAGTGTGTGTGTCCTCCATCTCCTTAGCAACAAAATGGTACGGTCCTTTCGAGATGTAAGAGAAGAAGAGATCAGTCTGATGATGGAACAGATCCGAGAATCAAATTCTTTGCCGGTGAATCTAAGCAAGCTCTTGGCGAGTTTAACTAACGATGTTATATGTAGAGTTGCTTTGGGTAAAAAATACGGCGGTGAAACAGATTTTAAGGAGTTAATGGCTGTTCACGAGGCTATTAGGCGCGTTTAGTGTCGGGACTTATGTCCCGTGGCTTGCATGGATTGATTGGATCCGCGGTCTGGATGGTCAGCTACAAAAGATAGGAAATGATCTTGACGAGTTCTTGGAGAGAGTTGTACAAGATCATGTAGATGGTGAGGGAGATAGGAATGATTTTGTGGATGTATTGCTTGCGACTCAGAGAGAGAAGAGCGTCGGATTTGACATCAATCGGCTCAGCATAAAGGCAATCGTCTTGGTATAAGGGCAAAATATATACACACTTTTTCAGATGATACTAATTCAAAATATTCAATGATGTTTTAGTATATATAACCATATAGTTCTTGTTATGGTTTTCAGGATATTTTTGTGGGTGGTACGGACACATCGTACACACTTATGGAATGGGCAATGACAGAGCTTCTACGTCACCCTGAGTGTCTGAACAGGCTCCAAGAAGAAGTCCGTACAATTTGTAAGGGAAAATCGAGTGTATCACAAGAAGACGTTCAAGATATGAACTACTTAAAAGCTGTGATCAAAGAGACACTCAGGCTACATCCTCCACTTCCATTGATGGTTTCTCACGAATCAACACATGATGTAAGATTAAGAGATTACCACATACCAGCCGGTACACAGGTTATAATCAATGTTTGGGCGATCGGAAGAGAGGCTGCCACATGGGGACCAGACGCGGAGGAGTTTAGACCGGAGAGGCATTTAGATTCGTCTGTTGATTTCCGAGGTCAGGATTTTGAGCTGATTCCGTTTGGAGCAGGGAGAAGGATGTGCCCAGGGATATCATTCGCTGCGGTGTTGAATGAGGTGGTTTTGGCTAACTTAGTGCATCGGTTTGATTGGAGATTCCCGGCTGAATCTACAGAAGACCAGACCGGTGTCGCTGAATCAACTGGAATTGCGATTCACCGCATGTTCCCTCTTTACGCCATTGCATCATCTACCACTTGACCAAGGCATTATATATATATGAATGATTTATTATGTTATGTGTAACACAAATATGTTTTTACTCATTTGAAGCTCTTACTAGCAAAAAGGGTCGGAAGATCGATTTGCATTCGCCCTGTTTTTTTATTTGGTGCTTATCAAATCTAGGAAATGTAAGATTTAGATAGTGGATACAAGCATGCATGCATGCTCATTACTCGTGTCTGTAATCTTGTGGACTTTTGTTTCTATTTTGTGCTTATATGTATTATGATTTTTGTTTCTATTTTGTGCTTATATGTATTATCAAAATAAAAGCTTGGAATATATCAACCCTAATTAAATAACCGTTTTGCTTCTATGTTTTACGGAAGACAAAGAAATATTGAAGTTATTATCGCTGAGATATAAATATTCGAGTCAACTTTTATAAATAGGTGTAGAATTACAACTGAAATTTTGAAATATTATTTGAAATATACAAATAAAGGATATATCTTTTTGTAAATAGTTTTTTGTGGACCTTGCATGCGGTTATTAAAAATTCTACAAAATAAGGTTTTTAAAATATTATAAAAGTAAAAGATAATAAATTTTTTGTTTGGTCAAAGATATATTTTGTTAAATTTTATCTTTATATAGCAAAAATAATTCGTGTCGATTTAATTGTAATCTGCTTGGGTGTCATACAATATGGAGAGATTTCTTAGCTTTTATATATTGGATTTGAGAGAAATATATTTAATCAAATATTATTTTCCAATTTAGGCAAAAAAAAAAAAGAAGAAAATTTGAGTGGACACTAGTAACGTAACGTATAGAAAACTTGGCTTATATATTATTACCCAAGTCCACAAGAAGAACACAAGATCTTGAGAAAACTCTTCACGAGAAAAACTTGAAGAATCCAACTTTACAAAATATCATCATGATACTTCTCTTGTGCTTGATACTTTTCATTGCCATTCTCTTCCTCAAAAAACAGACGACAGGGAAGAAACACAACACATTCCCATCACCACCGGGACTTCCGTTGTTCGGAAACCTTCATCAGCTCGGCAAACATCCTCACCGAACACTAGACTCCCTCAGCAAACGTTACGGACCTATCATACTCCTTCACTTTGGCTCTGTCCCCGTTCTTGTAGCCTCTACCGCGGAAGCTGCTCAAGAGGTTTTGAAGACGCACGACCGCGTCTTTGCGAGCCGACCAGACTCAAGAATCGTCAAAAAGCTCATCTTCGGGGGACTTAATATGGCCGGTGCTCCTTATGGAGAGTATTGGAGACAAATGAAGAGTGTGTTTGTCCTTCATCTCCTAAGCAACAAAATGGTACGGTCTTTCCGAGAGGTGAGAGAAGAAGAGATCAGCCTGATGATGGAAAAGATCCGGGAATCGTGTTCCTCGCCGGTGAATGTAAGCCCGCTCTTGGCGACTTTATCTAACGATATTATATGTAGAGTTGCTTTGGGACGGAAATACGGCGCCGGAACAGATAATAAAGAGTTAATAGACAGGCTCATGAGGCAGTTGGGTATCATCACCATCGGGACCTATGTACCGTGGCTTGCGTGGATCGATTGGATCAGCGGTTTGGATGCTCAACTGGAAAAGACGGCAAAGGATTTTGATGTGCTCATGGAGAGAGTTGTGCAAGATCATGAAGATGGAGACGGCCATGGGAATGATTTCGCCGATGTATTACTGTCTCTCCAGAAAGACAAAAGCATTGGGTTTGACATCAACAGGAGCAGCATTAAGGCGATCCTCTTGGTAAAGGAAAAAAGCAAAAACAAAAATCGAATTTTAGATCCAATAATGTTTTATAGTATATAACCATATACAGTTCTTGTTTTGGTTTTCACTTTTCAGGATGTTTTTGTGGGTGGTTCAGACACATCCTCGACGCTTTTGGAATGGGAACTAACAGAGCTTCTACGTCACCCAGAGTGTCTGAAAAGAATCCAAGAAGAAGTCCGTACAGTTTGTAAGGGGAAATCGAGTGTATCAGAAGACGACCTTCAAGACATGAAATACTTAAAAGCTGTGGCCAAGGAGACACTCAGGCTACACCCTCCAGTTCCATTGATGGTTCCTCACAAATTAATAGAAGATATCAAATTAGGAGATCAACACGTGCCGGCCGGTACGCTGGCTATTATCAATCTCTGGACGATCGGGAGAGAGGCTGCGACGTGGGGACCAGACGCGGAGGAGTTTAAACCGGAGAGGCATTTAACCTCGCATGCTGATTACCGTGGTCAGGATTTTGAGTTTATTCCGTTTGGATCAGGGAGAAGAATGTGTCCAGGGATATCATTCGCTGCGGTGTTGAATGAGGTGGCTTTGGCTAACTTGATTCATGGGTTTGATTGGCAATCTACAGAAGATCTTCAGGCCGATGTCGCTGAATCAGTCGGTACTGTGATTCGCCGTGAGTTCCCTCTTCACGTGATCGCATCACCTACTACTTAGACTAAGGCATTACTATATATACATGCTTTACTATTATGTTTATGTTTACAACAAACATGTTTTGATCATTTGAAAGTTTACCAGCAAATGTATGTTTGAGATTTAAGGTCTCGAGTTCCTATTCTAATTTAGAACAATGCCAAGTGAATCTTACTTGATTCATTGTTCTGTACAACGAGCATCATCACTCCTCTCTCAATTGGGCTTCACGGCTAGTCAAAGGAACATAACGGACTGAAGTCTCGTCCTTGATGCTAACCGAACCGTCTGAGTTCTTATCCACCACTTTCAAATCTTGGAATATGTTCCCGACCGGGATCACCAGTCTCCCACCAGGTTTCAATTGATCGATCAACGCCTCTGGGATCTCCGGTGCTGCTGCTCCGACATGAATAGCATCGTAAGGCGCAAACTCAGCCCATCCTTGCCTTCCATCTATGTGAAACAAACAAACAAATCACCGAACCAGCAATGCAAATCAAACGAATCTCCAAAACTTAGTTCTTGAATCTCACCGCCAACGTGAACAGCGAGAGATCCTTCTTTCAGCAACGGCGAAGCGGCACTGGCTTCGATGTTCTTGATGGAAGAAGCCACCAGTTCAGGGATGTGTTCCACACCAATAACACGCCCTTCGGATCCAACCATAAGCGCAAAGCAAGCTGTCAAGTACCCGGTCCCTATAGCATATGCTTATTCATCAACCATCATCATCCAAAAGCAATCAAGCAAGAAGAACCCAATACTATGGACTTTAGAAACCAATTCAAAGAGAGAAACAAACCCGAGCCGACATCAAGAACACGCATTCCTGGTTTCGTATAGTTTTCGAGAAGTTGAAGGCACATTGCGTGCATATGAGGTGCTGATATGGTCGCGTTGTACCCAATAGACATGGGACTGTCGACGTAAGCAGAGGAACGATCTGGTACGAAGACGCCTCTGTCCACAGACTCCATAGCTTTAGAGACTTCATCAGACATAATTACGCCATAACTTTGCAGATTCTCCACCATAGCTTTGTTCTTGTTGATACTGTTCGGGCTCCAGAATTGCTACAACAACATCGCCGCAAAAACACAATACCAATCAGTACAAAAACAAATAAAAACTAGCAACGACTGAAATTACACACTTCAATTCATGACCATCGGAGTATTAAGATCAATCGTTTGTGTCTGTATATCTATTTCTCCGGGATAAGTTCGATCATCCATAACTGACAGATATAAACAGCGAATCTAACTAGAAATGAAAATTGATTGCTAAATAGAAGTCTGATTTTGAATTTTTTTTTTATAATCTTAGTGATCTCAATCGAAAACTTTCAGAATGAAATGAAAATCAAAGTATCCAATCGATCGGGAGTGAAAGACCGAAAGATTACCTTCATCTTCTGTGATAGAAAGCTTCCCGTGATAAGAGAGAAGAAGGTTCAATGGAGCCAGAAGCAGTAGTGTGTGTGTGTGGGAAGGGAGGTGATCGGAGACTTCAGGCGTTAGAAGAAGAATGGGGAAAGTGATGGTGATTGCGCATAATAGCGGAAATTCCACGCAACGAGGGTAAAAGAATTATCGTGCGCGTACTTTTTTGCAGCGTTTCCCTCTATTTTCTGTCATGTTTTAGTATTTAACCCCATAGTTTGTTATTTATTAGTTTCACCCAAAATTATATGTTTTTCCAAAATACACAAAACAAATTAGCAAGCAAAGATGCCCTTATAGCTCAGTGGCAGAGCGTTAGTCTTGTAAACTGAAGGTCCGTAGTTCGATCCTGCGTGAGGGCACCTTTTTTCAGAATTTTACTTAAATCAATGCGGTGAAACCTAAAACGACGTCGTAACATTTTAACGTAGATGTAAAAAAGGCCCAAAAACCCTCTCTGGATCTGATGACGGGGAAGTACCGAACGACCATCGTCGGCTTCGCTCGTCACTCTCATCATTTCTAGGGTTTTTTTAATCTGCAATGGCGAATCTTATGCACAGGTTCCTCAGGAACCAATCATCTCTAAGGTCAATAATCCCGAGGCTCACTCCCAATCTTATAACCCATCAGAAACCTTGCATCATCAGCAACGTCGAGCCCGTATCTGTAGAACTCGATCCGCTTCCTCTTAGTAACCCCGTGATTACCGTCGCCGCCGATAAATCTCTGCGGTTTTACCCGAGTTTCCCAATCGGGTACTGTTTTAACCCGGCTGTGATCCATGATTCGGGTCTAATCGATACGGTGTCGTCCTTCGAGGACGCGGTGATGGATGACAAGGATCAGAAGGAGGCGGTGATTTACGCAGACAGTGTGAAGAAGAAGAGGAAGAAGAAGATGAACAAGCACAAGTACAGGAAACTCAGGAAGCTCATGGGACGAAAATCACGAAAATCGTAGATGTTGCTTGCTCGATTCCCCTTTTGCTACTAATATTCCGGTGAGAAATTTTAAACCTTTTGTTGTCTTCTAAATATCGGGATTCAAGCCCGAAGCATATTTCTTTGAATTAGATCGATAATGTTACAAAGTATTGAGGAATCTATGTATTGTATTTCTCGTTACAGTCGATTTGTTTTGCTAAGAATCTCATCGATTTCCACACAGTTGCAATGTTTAGCTCTGTGTTATATAATTTCAACATTTTGAATCTCGAGAACTTGCCAATTGCCTTTTGTAGTGTTGAATTTTTTTCAAGAAAGTGGATAAGATGATGGCATTGTCCAAGTGAGTTTGCTCATAAATCTGATGTTCAAAGTTTTTGTGTATTTTTCTTTCTTGCATCGACCCAGTGGTGGTTTCTTCTCGAGGTCTTTTACCTAATCAGAAAAGCAGAGGCTTTTAATAGGCATGAGTTTTGTGATCGTATTGACTTTACGTAGTTGCTCTGATCCGTTAGTTCCTCTAACTATCTTGGATCATGGGAACCCACTAAGGATAGTATCATATAGTTTGAATCTAAAGCTAAGTGTGTTACATGAGATTTACTCCTTTTGAGCTATTTCAGAGAGACCTATAGAATCACATGGTATTACCTCAGATTATATGTAGGCCAAAGTCCGATTGTTTTCTTGTAAAATCCATGTTTCGTTGCAGTCGATGAGAACGGGATGGTATCATCGTATTTGTTTTAAGAATTGGTTTTGCCATCCGATGGTGATAGTGCTGATTTTCTGCATAGCATTCATCGAGTTTCTTAACGATCCAAGAACATGGTAATTAGTGGTTAAAATATTAGATTCTTCAACGGGGTTGCTTTGGCATTGGCCATCTGGAGATTGCTTGCTTCTACTACTGAGATTGCTTGTTCCAGATCTATTGAGTGGTTACTAATCTGAGGGGTTATAGTTGACTCAAACTCCAACCATTATCCTTAAATCATGTTTCTTGTAGAGTTAATGATTCTTCTACTTTCTCAATATTGTTTGGATTTCGATCATGTTTTTTTTTGCCTTTTACTTGTGAAAGGACAGGTTTGTGAATGTAAATAGTTACGTTTAAGATTTGAAGCTGTATAGTATTAAATTAGATGAGGTTTAAGGACGGTCCACGATCCCGTGACAAAGAACACGTTACTGTGAATTTAAATTATTGGTTTTGGAGCATACAATATTTATAGCCAAATTCACACTAATAATGTCATTTGGCACGATAATAGGAAACATCTATACACGTCCTTGCATTTTCGGGGATCTACTACTGCAGAAGAAGAAAAAATGAGAACGTAATATTGAAGCATATATGTGGCAAGATCATTCTAGATGATCGAAATAATTGTTACCTTTTTCTCTCCAAATTTACAAAGCTTCAGGTTCATGGTACTTCACAATCCTGAGACAGTCTGAGAAACTGGTTAACAAATGCCCTAAATATTAATGTGATTTTTTCTCTCGAGAGAGCAGAGAGACTGAGACTCCTTGAGACACCAAAGAGCACGCACAAGCATATTCGATGAGTGTGTATCTAGCCTAAGGCTTAACCGATACTAACACTCATTGAACAAGAAGTCTACTTAAGCAAACGAAATTGCTTTTTAAGCAAGCACCTTGATTCTATGCACTCCATGTAGACTCTCTGGAATGAGCGGTGACGAAGCAAAACACCATACCTGAGAACAAAGAAAGACAGTAAAAACATACCTTAGCCATCGGAGAGCTGAGAATCACCGGAGGAAAGGCCCAGAATATCCATCGGACTGTCTTTGCAAAGACGCCAATTCAACTTACTCTGCTCACCATAACCACCGATTAAATCCCTGAAAAATAAAATCCGATTAACGAGAAAAAGAAAATCCGATTTACGGAAAAGATAAATAACAAGCGGACCAGATTTTAGCAAAAAAATAAATAAACAAGCGGAGCAGCTAACTACCACAGAAACATGGAGCCAAAATCTGCTTCAACCAATCCTATCTCTTCTTTCCATATCTCTTTTTATATATCCTCTCATAATTAATACTATAATTTAAGCGTCTTCTATTTTTAAAAAATTTTAACCCAAGAAACTCTTCATTTCCTCTTCGTCACACACGCTCTCTCCCCCTCTCACATTTCCTTGCCTTCAAGAATATTTTCAGGTGAGTCAATTTGGTTTTGCTCTATAATCTTTGTCTCTTAAGGAGATAACCAATTACATTAGATCTAACTGAAATCTTTGTCTTTTGGAATCTACCGTTTGATGCAAAATTTGAAAACGCTCTCTTTGATTTGAATGATTCTAGTTCATCTTCTAAATTGGGTTTTGTTTTTTCAGAACGATTTTTTTCTTTCTTTCTGGAATTGGGTTTTAATTTGTTAGTCAAATTTGGGGTAGTGATGATAGCAAAACGGTGATCAAGAGATAAGATGAATTTTATATTTCTCATTAACCACCAGAAGCTGTTGTTGATTATTGTGTCTGGATATTGCAAAACAAGCCTGGAGTTTCAATTCAATTTGGTTAAATTCCCTCCCTTGTGGTAACCGATTAAACAATCTTGTACTTCTAGTATTCACTAATGAAAAATTCATGAAATTGTGTTTGTTATCTTATCTAAAGCGTTGATTTTTTTTAGCAGAAGACTAAGGAGTAATATCAGAACCAAAGATTGTTTGTTCTTGGTTGATGAATTAAGCAGAAGAGTGTTATATATATATATATGGGATGATGGCTACAACAGCTGTTATAGGACTCAACGCAGGGAAAAGACTGGTGAGTTCATCGTTTTACTACTCAGACGTCAGAGACAAGTTTCTATCCGTAAATGATCATTGTTCTTCACAGTACCATGTTGCTTCAACAAGAAGTGGGATAAATGCAAAGAATACGTCGCCATCATCATCTAACTACAGTCCTAGCTTGCCATCATCGAGTCGTCACACACAATCTGCAAAGGCTCTGAAAGAGAGTGTGTGCGTTGTTGCTTCTTCTGTGCAGTCATGGTTACCTCCTGGATGTGATAAAGAAATGGAAGGGGAAAGCTATGATGATGATCTTGGCCATTCCGTTGAACCACTCTTACTGTTACAGAAGTCTATGTTGGAAAAACAGTGGAATTTTTCTTTTGAGAAGACGGCGACAATTTTGGAATCCCCGAGCAAGAAGGGGACAACGCGGAAGAAGGTTCCCGTCACCTGCTCAGGGATTTCAGCTCGGCAAAGGAGAATCCGTGCTAAGAAGAAAACTAATATGAATCATGTTAGAGCAGTTTCAGAGGTTAGTAGTGGAAAGCAGGTTAGACCAGTGATCAATTCTGAGTTGTTTCAAGATAATCGTGTGAAGGGTTATGTGAAGGGTGTAATAAGCGAGGATGTGCTTAGTCACGCGGAAGTTGTGCGCTTGTCGAAGAAAATCAAATCCGAACTTCGTCTTGATGATCATAAGTCAAGGTAAAATCACACATACTACACATAGAAAGAGCTGAAAGTATTAATAATATTAGACTAAATCATTTGTCTGGTGAAACGTTAGATTGAAGGATATATTAGGCTGTGAGCCTTCTGATGAACAGCTTGCAATATCGTTGAAGATATCTCGGACCGAGCTGCAGGCATGGTTGATGGAATGTCATCTCGCGAGAGAGAAACTGGCTATGAGCAATGTGCGTTTGGTTATGTCTATAGCTCAGCGTTATGATAATATGGGAGCAGAAATGTCTGATCTTGTTCAGGTAATTTCCAAATCTTGTTCATTCTTTTTTTAGCTTTTCATAAACTTTTTTTATAATAAAAGATGTTTTGTTTCATACTATGAAGGGTGGTCTTATCGGACTTTTGAGGGGAATAGAGAAATTTGATTCTTCCAAGGGTTACAGAATCTCAACTTATGTATATTGGTGGATTCGGCAGGTGAGGATATCGCTTCACCTCATGATGTTTTGATGTTTTGATGTTTTGTGTTTGCTAATATGACTAGAAAGCAAAATATGACATTTTGGTGCTCTTTTTTTGTTTTAAATTTTTTAAAAGGGTGTGTCAAGAGCATTAGTGGATAACTCAAGAACCTTGAGGTTACCTACTCACCTTCATGAAAGGCTCGGTCTAATTCGAAATGCAAAGCTTAGACTTCAAGAGAAAGGAATCACACCCTCCATTGATGTAAGCATGTTACTAACATTCAAACGATTCTGGTTTCTCCAGTCTTCGTTTTATATGCTTATAGTAATTGCTCTTTCCAGATGATAGCAGAGTCTCTAAACATGTCACAGAAGAAAGTTAGGAATGCAACAGAGGTAAGAAAACTATTTTTGATTCATCTCCCTTTCGTTTTCGAGGACCAGTGCGTATTTGCGCTCATGATCTTGCGCTTGAAAAATGCAGGCTGTAAGCAAAATATTTTCCCTAGACAGAGATGCATTTCCTTCTTTGAACGGTCTCCCTGGAGAAACCCATCACAGTGTGAGTCTCTTCTTGGT
The DNA here is from genome assembly GCA_020283515.1 of Alliaria petiolata. Classification (NCBI taxonomy): domain Eukaryota; kingdom Viridiplantae; phylum Streptophyta; class Magnoliopsida; order Brassicales; family Brassicaceae; genus Alliaria; species Alliaria petiolata. The sequence goes on from JAHZTW010000001.1 coordinate 180,468,146, forward strand.
TTCTCCTCAAGAAAACGACAGTTCTTGTTTCACATTCCATGTTTCCTCTCAACTATATTAACATTTGGATGGTTTGAAATCAATATTTCCAGTACATTGCGGATAATCGTTTGGAGAACAATCCGTGGCACGGATATGATGAGTGGGCACTCAAGGTAAAAAAAGGCAAAAGTCATAAGTGAAGCCACATTTATATAACTAGATACTTCTTTTATGAAGTCTGAGGATGTTGATGATATAACTGCAGGAGGAAGTAAGCAAACTTATAAGTGAAACACTCGGAGAACGGGAAAGGGAGATCACTCGGTTATACTATGGTCTAGACAAAGCATGTCTCACATGGGAAGACATTAGCAAACGGTATGTATTCAATCTTAAGTCTCTTCTTGATTCATTGTTGCATCATGATCGACCTTTTAAATTGTATTCTTGCAAAAATTTGCAGGATAGGGTTATCAAGAGAGAGGGTTAGGCAGGTGGGGCTTGTGGCGCTAGAGAAACTAAAACACGCAGCGAGGAAGAGGAAAATGGAGGCAATGGTCCTCAGGAATTGATTTTGTTTTTGTACATTTTTATTACACCCTCAAGAAAAAAAGTGAAGACTCTCTTTATTTATCTTCTTCCTTGCTTCTTATGTAAACTGAGTTAAGAAACAAGACAAGTGATGTATAATATTGGCTAGTACAAGAGAATATTCATCTGTTGGATGAAATTTTACTAGGAAATTCAAACATCAATCTGATTACGTACAAGCATACGAATTTATCTATCCATGTATAATTTATATATCGAGGACCACTTAAAGATTAATGTACTAGTCTTGTAAAAAAAAAACATTTTATTTTTCCTTGGATCGTGGGAACGTCATGTCATGTGTTCTTCTTGTTTATCATTCCCATATTTTTCTTTTTGAATAACATTCAGAGGGAGTGGACAACAACCAATATTTATTAAAATCCAGTGGGGGCAACTGCCCACCTCCCTACATAACATACATGTCTAACCATTAACCGATTGTGATAGTGTTGATTTAGTATCTAAGATGGATGATTAGCATTCATCAAGTTTCTTAACGATCCAAGAACATGGTAATTAGTAGTAAAGTATTAGATTCTTCAACGGGGTTGCTTTGGCATTGGCCATCTTGGAGTTGCGTGCTTCTGCTATTGAGATTGCTTGTTCCAGATCTATTGAGTGGTATCTGAGGGTTATAGTTGACTCCAATTCCAACCATTATCCTTAAATCATGTTTTTTTAGACTTATCATTCTTCTGCTTTCTCAATAATGTTTAGATTTGATTAAGTTTTTGTATTTTACTTGTGAGAGGACAGGTCTGTGAATCTAAATACTAAGTATATAGTTACGTTTAAAATTGAAAGTTTGTTTTTTCGGTGATTCATTTTGAAAAATCTTTGACGAAAAGCAATTATCGAAATATATTTTATTTGTTTTGGCAAATTTAGGGTTTGATTTACTATTTAGATTCAATTTGGTTTTGGGTTAAAAATAAAACCAAATTTAGAAATAAAGAATATTTTATCAATTAAATAATTGATTCATACTCCGATTAGGCTTACTCATAAATCGGAGATTTCATATTTTGTTGAAATCATCAACGAAAAAAACGATGAATAGAACAAAATTGAAAAATGTATCTATCGAAAACTTTTTGGGGATTCCTCTTCAATTATTTGAAGCTTTCAAAAGATTGGGAACCTTAACGTTATGTATAGTATTAAATTAGATAAGGTTTAAGTATTGTACTAATGTTGCATGATACTAGGGAACATCTAACCACGTTGTTGCATTTTCCAGGATCTTATGAAACTTGTACCAAAAGAAAGTTATGGATACTTAAATGGATTTGCAAAACCAAAGTTTATTCGGTATTTGTTGAAAATGAAAAATCAAACAATCGGCACATATTTAGTTTCACGTATTTTAGATCTTCAATAGGAGTATTTGTTTTAATGAGAAAACATATTTGTTTCATAATGGATACGCATATTTAAGTACTCCATAATAATCTAGTACCACGAAATTAAGATGATGGTCATAAACCAACTTATGGTGATTTAGTGGCTTATATCCAACCATCAAAGTGTTACCATTAAATTCATAGTTACTAGTTAGTGAATTTTGTCTTAAAAACTACAATATTTTCTTAACTTCTTCACCAATCATCAGTGGAAGTTAGAGGGAACCAATTGGTGAGCCAGTCACACAAACAAAAAGGTATTTGAATCTCTCTTTTTTTTTCGAAAGCTGAATCTTTTTGCACATATGAATATTCATCAACTCGAGCCTATGATGACGAGATCAAACTCAATTATTCCATAACTAAAGCGGATTAAATATATGATTCCTACTTTCCTTGCATTAGGAAGCATCCATGATCCAACCACGATGCGGGTACTAAGCCAAGAATCCAAGATCGATTAGAATTATTCGTTCATATCCACTACATCAAAAGAAATTAACTTTAAACAAATCTTCTTAACCCACGATTTGTTTAAAGATGTTAATTTATTTTGATTTATTCTCAAACTTAATCTAATCTTAAGCACTAGTCTTTTGGCTAGCAACTTTCAAAAATAATTTGAATTGAAAAAGAACTCTCTGCAAATTTTTATTTTTGTGACCATACTTGTTTTCTTTTCTGTTATTAATATATATATATATATATATATATATATATGTGCTTATGTTAAATTGTTATTATCGATCTAAAATAATATGGAACTATATATTAACTTTTGATAAATGGACTGTGTCAAAAGTTCATTCATATTGCCTTTAGAATTCAGAAAAACGATTAGTTAAAGAATAAAGAATATAACATTTTTTGCCTTGAGTTTGATTCCCGTTTGAAACAAAATCAACGTTTTGATAGTGTGTCGAAAACAGATTGAACCTTAAATCCTTTTTTTTTTGTCAAATGAATCTTAGACCAAATTTTCTCGATGAACTTGTCTATCGCTGAAATTAGTCGAGTGACTTAAGGCGGTTGAGGTTAGGCCAAATTTTAATCCGATAATAATTGGATCATCCAAAGTTATTATTCCAAAAAAAAGTATAGAAATGATAAACAAAAGTCGCCCGAGGTTGGCTAAATTCTAATCCTAAACTCCCAATCCAGAAAATCCGAAGTTATTCAAAAAGAAAAATATGGGAATGATAAACAAATCGCCACGAGGTCCTCCCTGGAAACACATGACATGACGTTCCCACGATCCATGGAAAAATAAAATGTATAAGACCAGTACATTAATCATTAAGTGGTCCTGGATAATTATATTATACATGGGTAGATAAATTCGTATGCTTGTAATCAGATTGATGTTTGAATTTTCTAGTAAAATTTCATGTAACAGATGAAAATTATCTTGTATTTTCATGATCTTTTTTCGTCTACACATGACCAAGCTATTTTTATAAAAAAAAATAATAATAATAAGAAGATTTGATCATGTTGTTTTCAATCAAACACAATCGAAATATATATATTTTCCATTTTAAATCCTTTACAAAAAGAGATGTTTTGATTGTACAAGTCTACAATGCCATGGTGTGAACATCTTTTGGTCCACATTATTTCCAAACCCCAACGGATATAGTATATCTTAGTCTAACTATTGCTTTCATTATTTGCCTAAGCAACCTGTTGCTTTATCTTAATTTTTCCATTATTGTGTAATCCTATCCATTAATTACAAATTAGTTTTTTCCAATTAATAATAAATCCTCATTAAATGCTCCAATTAGATTGTCACTATTTTAAAAAAGAAATTACACATTTGATGGGTTCCTTGCTCGTCTGAGATGCGTGTACAAGTATCATAAAAGTGTTCCACAAGTCTGACCAAGACGTGTTACACAATAATTCATTTAATTTATCTTACAAACGTCGATGGTATTTTAGTCATTTCATATATCTCAAGAAATTATTTCTCTTTGCCTATATATTACAGTATCTCCAACACCATTTCATTAAACTCTCAACTTCAAACCAACAAAAAAAAAAAAAAAATCAACAGAAAAAATATGAAGAAACTTCTCTTGATCTTTCTCTCCTCTTTTCTCATCCTCCAAACCGTTCGCGGATTCGAGTACCACGACAAGGAACTAGAGAGCGAAGAGAGCTTATCAAAGCTCTACGACAGATGGAGGAGCCACCACTCTGTTCCTAGGAGCCTCCATGAAAGGGAGAAGAGATTCAACGTTTTCAGACACAATGTGATGCATGTTCACAACACCAACAAGAAGAACAAACCTTACAAGCTTAAGCTCAACAAGTTTGCAGACTTGACGGTTCATGAGTTCAGGAATGTCTACACCGGTTCTAACATTAAGCATCACAGAATGTTGCAAGGACCGAGACGTGGCTCGAAACGGTTCATGTATGAGAATTCAACCCGTGTTCCTTCCTCGGTTGACTGGAGAGAGAAAGGTGCTGTCACTGAAGTCAAGAATCAAGGACAATGTGGTAAGTATAAAGCAAGGTTGATTAGTGAGAAATGGAAGTTGTATATATTTGCACATGATTCAAACATTTTTAAGCCCTATTTATCAATTCTATATCCTTAAAATAATTTTGCTGAAAATAATAGTATAAGTTTAATAGATGAATCTTTTTCAAAACATGCAAAAGTGGCGTTGTGTTCATATAGACATATATATAGTCACTAATAACACACACACGTATATCACACGGTTATCGATAAAACACTTATAAGAAATGCTCATAATTAATATGCACATGTCTAAGAAATCCATAGTAGATAATATTCCCTATATAATTGATAAATATGTATGGATTACTTGAAAGTTGAAACTTATTAAATAAATTTATGTGTTAATATAAACTTTGACGATATACAAAACATGTTTGAACTAACACAATCTTTAAATTTAATTTTGAATGTAATCTCTTTGTTGATCTAATGATTTTAAATTGTTGGAAAAATACCAGGAAGTTGCTGGGCATTCTCTACAATTGCAGCTGTTGAGGGAATCAACAAGATCAAGACGAACAAGCTAGTATCACTGTCTGAACAAGAACTAGTGGATTGTGATACTTACCAGAACCAAGGCTGTAACGGAGGTCTCATGGAGATTGCATTTGAATTCATCAAGAGGAACGGTGGAATCACCACCGAGGATAACTATCCCTATGAAGGTATTGATGGAAAATGCGACGCTTCAAAGGACAATGGCGTGACTGTGACGATTGATGGGCACGAGGATGTACCCGAAAACGACGAAGATGCTCTTCTTAAGGCTGTTGCAAACCAACCTGTATCTGTTGCAATTGATGCTGGAAGTTCAAATTTCCAGTTTTATTCTGAGGTAATAAAAAAAAAAAAAAATCATATTGTGAACATAAGATAGCTACTATGATTTTACATTTGAACTTGCTACTAAAATATTTCACTCAAAACAATATGGCATACATATAATAGTTGGTCATATATTTGGTAATGTGTTGTAGGGAGTGTTTACGGGACATTGTGGAACAGAGCTGAACCACGGTGTGGCAGCGGTTGGATACGGATCTGATTCAAAAGGGAGAAAGTATTGGATAGTGAGAAACTCATGGGGACCAGAATGGGGAGAGGGAGGCTATATAAAGCTCGAGAGAGGGATTGATGATTCGGAAGGACGATGCGGTATTGCTATGGAGGCATCTTATCCGGTTAAGCTCTCGTCTTCTAATCGAGATGCCCAGGAAGATGATGACGTCAAAGATGAGCTCTAGATATGTGTACACATTATTGTGTAAAACCATATCAATGGTGATCCAATTCCTTATCAATTCATGTTTGTTTTTGTCTCCAAGATTTGATTTTAAATTTGGTTTTAATTTGAATAAAACTGTCGTTTTTTTTTCTTCAATCTTTGCTTATTAATTGATTACACAAAAATTCGACAAGACATTGTAAGTTCGTAACGAATATATTTTCCTAACGATAAAAAAAAAAAAGGAAACAGGCTTGCGCGCGGTGTACTCGTTGAGTGACCAAAACGATAGCACATAATGCTGCTATAGCTTGAATCAAGGCATCATTAGCTTAGCTCTAGATTCATTTTCCATCTCTCTTTCAATCTAATAGTTTGTTTTCCTTGTTTTCTTATATTTTAGCTGATATATATATGCTTCGTATTGTTAGGCTAGAAGATAAAACTCAGAATTTTGTAGGATCTGAAAGATAAGATGACATTATTAACGATCGAGATCATTTATATACAACATATGGATCAATATTAAAACCGTTTAATGTGTAGTAATTTTTTACATAAGTTTTGACTTTTGAATTGGCTAAAGTAAAGTGTGGTATTGCCTAAACAACAACAAAAAGTTTGTTATTGTCTCACTCTTCTTCTTTTTTCTTCTTCAATTACTCTCTCAATCTCGAAACGATTATCTTAAAACGAGATAAGTAAGTGTTATTGTCTCAAGTAGTATGAAGTATGTGTTATTGCCTCAATCCTGAAACTAGATAAGTAACATTTGAAATATGTATGTTTGTACTTTGTAATAAGAGAACGTCATGGGATGTGTCAGACAACAGCGTTTGTGTTTGTGCCGCACTAAACGCATCAAATGAGATTGTGGTTACTATTCAATTTTTTATTTTTATTTTTTTTGGTCGGCTAATTCAATTTTCTTTTTGTTAGAAGTAATTTCCTTAGAAAGAAGATGTGACAGAAAATTATTCAGATTCGTGGAATGAGTTAATATTATCTAATCGGTTAACCAAATTGTATGAAAAATGAAAAACGATTATTCGATTCTTTACATTAATTCATTTATTTACATCGTCCATTGAAATACATTCAATTAAATTAGAACGGTAAAATTAATACTTTATTCATGCTAGACCCGGAGGTATTAGACCCATATCAAACTTTACAATTAATTAGGGAAAAAGTCTTTTGAGTGTTATCACTTTTGTGGTTTTGTTTTTGTGCAAGTTTTATCAAAATTATAAAAAGGTTGCACATTCTGTAAAAGTGGATGGAGAAAGACAAAAAGTGCTCTTAACCCCCAGACCAGAAAGACTAATTAAGCCCTGATATGGTGTATATATTATATGTATCAAACTACGATCCTAAACCAGAAACCCAAATAGAAGTAGTGTAAGTGATATGACGTGATATGATGTACGTACATTTTCGTAAAATCGCATGTATTTTATCAAAATCAAGCTTGACAAAACGCGAAAGACAAAAAGCGGTTGTTTGTGCAGATTATTTTACAATAATGAAAGAAGTTTTCTCTTATTTCTGATTAGGTTTTTACAAAGGTGGCTGTAAACTATTTATACAATGATTAAATATAATCCTAACTATACAAAGCCCATAAGCTCACATATCTCCTAATATTTCCCCTCAAATTGGAGCATGGAGATCTCGAATGCCCAACTTGGACAAAATCGCTTGGAATGGACGCCTTCCAAGTGCTTTAGTGAATACATCTGCTAGTTGTTCTGTGGTAGAAACATGCTTTGTCCGAACTATTCCAGCTTGTATATCATCTCTAATGAAATGGCAATCACTCTCTACATGTTTAGTACGTTCATGAAACACAGGATTAGATGCGATATGAAGTGCAGATTGACTATCACAGTATAAATCCATTGCACCATCATGTGCAATACCCATCGAGAACAACACACTCTTTAAGCACTTTAATTCCTTCAATGCTGCAACCATAGCTCGGTACTCTGCTTCGGCTGAAGACAGCGATACTACATCCTGCTTCTTTGATTTCCACGACACAGGAGAATTTCCCAACTGTACCAACCATCCATTCAAAGATCTCCTTGTGATTGGACATCCATCCCAGTCTGAATCACACCAACCCGTAAGATAAAAATTACAATCAGCTTTCAAAAGAATTCCCATTCCAGGACATCATTTCAAGTAAAGAACAACTCTCAATGCAGCAATCCAATGATCCGCTCTAGGCTCATGCATAAAATGAGACAAGATGTGAACAGAGTATGCTAAATCTGGTCTAGTCGCAGCAAGATAAATCAACCTTCCAACAAGTCTCCGATACTTCGCAGGATCATCAAGTATCTCCGTCATGGACCTTCCCAACTGATGGTTTGGCTCCATCAGAAACTCTACCGGCCTACCACCAAGAAATCCAACATCATCAATAATATCAAGAGCATACTTTCTCTGTGATAAGTAGATACCCTCTGCGTTTCTTGCAACTTCCAATCCAAGGAAGTATTTCAATTTTCCCAAATCTTTCATATGGAAGCAATTACTCAAATACGCTTTAAAATTTTGTATAACCTCTGGAGAACTTCCTGTCACCACAAGATCATCAACATACACGAGAACATGCAAGTGAACCATACCACGAACCAACGAGAAAAGTGAGTAATCTGCCTTACTTTGTTTGAATCCATACCCCAAGAGTGCCTCTGTAAGTTTTGCAAACCAACATCTTGGAGCCTGTTTCAACCCATATAATGACTTTAGCAATCTAAAAACCATTCCTTTCCCAAAAGATCTGAAACATTGTGGTAACCTCATAAACACTTATTCCTACAAATCTCCATGAAGAAATACATTATGCACATCCATTTGATGTAATTCCCAATTCTTCCCAGCTGCAACCTGAAGGACTAATCTAACCGTGCTCATTTTTGCCACTGGAGCAAACGTGTCAGAATAATCAAGCCCTTCTTTTTGTCGATTACCACAAGCTACTAATCTCGCCTTGTACCTTTCTATCGTCCCATCTGCATTGTACTTGATTGTGAAAACCCACTTACACTCAATGACATGCTTACCTGATGGTAATTGTTCAATAGCCCATGTCTTTGCTCGTTCCTGAGCTTCAATCTCCAATCTCATTGCTTCACGCCATCTTGGACACTTCATAGCCTCAGCAAACGTTTTTGGCACAACTCATGCTGTTATACTGGACAAAATGCTCTGTGTGACGTTGAAAACCTGTCATAATTCACATAATTCTCAACTCCATATTCATGTCCTGACTCCTGGCTTATAGCGGAAGAGTTCATAAGAAACGTTGTGTTACACANAAAATGCTCTGTGTGACGTTGAAAACCTGTCATAATTCACATAATTCTCAACTCCATATTCATGTCCTGACTCCTGGCTTATAGCGGAAGAGTTCATAAGAAACGTTGTGTTACACACGTAATCACGTAGCTTAACCGATGATTCTTTCTTTCTCATTCCACGTCCTAACACTTCTTATGCATTAATCTCCCCCTGAGTTACTGTTACAGGCTCTGTAACTGCCTCTGCAGTTGTCTCGCCGATAACCTGTGTCACACCATCATCAACCTGTGTTACACACTCCGTTGTTCCCCTTATCACTGTCGCATCTTGTGTCACGTCACCCTGATCATGTGTTACACCCTCAGCGACTGTGTCACCAGCAGCTCGTTCTACAACTTTCATATACCCAAAATTATCAATATCATCAAAACAAGTTCTTGGTACATCAGAGATGGAAATCTTTTCTTCTCCTTGCGATTTAGAAACCGTGTTAGAGAATGGAAACTTTTCCTCTACAAATGTGACATCTCTAGGGACAAAGATTTCTCTAGTTTCCAAATCAAATAAAGACCACCCCTTCTTTGCATAAGGATAACCAACAAAAACGCACTTCCGACTGCGACTTGCAAACTTGTCTCCATGCCTCTTCTGATTATGAGCATATGCAAGACATCCAAGGATACGAATCTCACCATATCCAGGAGCCTTGTTGAAGATGATTTCATAAGGACTCTTTCCTTTATGCAACTCAGACGGTGTCCGATTAATCAGATATGCAGCGCTTAAAACACATTGACCCCAAAATTCGATTGGCAGATGCGCCTGAAACATCAACGCTCGTGCCACATTCAATATATGCCTATGCTTCCTTTCAACTCTCCCATTCTGCTGAGGAGTTCCCACACAAGAAGTCTGATGAATCACACCCGTTCGATGAAAATACGCCTTCATTTGCATGAATTCGGTACCATTATCACTCCTCACGATCTTCACATGCTTTTTAATTGCCTCAAAATAAGGGCAAAGAAATCTAGTATTGTTCTCTCACCCTGCTTCTTATCAACAAGAAGAAACACCCATATAGCTCTTGAATAATCATCCACAATAGTAAGAAAATAATAAGAACCACACAAACTTTCTTTTCTATATGGCCCTCATAGGTCACAATGTATCATCTCAAAGCATTTCTTACTTTTATTAGAATTTAACTGAAACTCACTTCGACATTGCTTTGCTCGGAAACATATGTCACAACCAGAAATACCAACACTCCCATGATCAACAATCGGTAATCTCCTAATCACTTTGTCAGAGGCATGACCCATCCTCTTATGCCAAACTTCTAATGACTCTAGCTTACCAATCTTTTTCACATTCTGAATCTGCTGAATACCTTGAAGAAAATACAATCCTTCTTTTCTTTCACCCACTCCAATCGAGATCTGCAAACCAGAATCATGCACAAGACAACATGTCTTAGAAAACAACACCATGCAATTCATCTCATCGATCATCTGTGACACGGAGATGAGATTACACTTCAGCTCTTCAACAAATAGAACACGTTTCAATGTCAACTTCTCTGTTAGAACCACGCTCCCTTCACGATCAGCCATCACAGTATTCCCATTCGGCAGTCCAACCAAACACGGTGAGACTCGATGTACATTAACCAAAGAATTAAATGTACCTGTCATATGATGTGATGCACCACTGTCAATTATCCACTCATCTGCATAATTTGCACTACTCATAAGGTTTGCTGATATCGATCTCAAATCGAATATTCGAACAAGCCTTTCCCACTGAATTTTCGTAGCCCTGTTAAGGCTTCTGTGTGTGACACACTGTTCGCATGTGTGTCACACACAAATTTCTCAGATTTGCTACATTCACGTCGTCCTGCGCTTTCCGCGCCTCCTCCGTTTCCAGAATCATGAGTGCCTTCCGCATCTCCGTCTCTCTTCATACTCCTCAAATCACGAGCGCCTTCCGCAACTCCGTTTTTCTTCATAATATTCACGAACACAAACACCTCGCAAATATGTCTCGTCACAAATCAATGAAAAACCCGATTCGAATCTCTCCTTGCTTTGATACCATGAAAGAATCAGAAAGTCTATGAAGTTTTCTCTTATTTCTGATTAAATTTTTACAAAAGTGGCTGTAAACTATTTATATAATGATTAAATATAGTTAGGTTAACCCTAACTATAGAAAGCATATAAGCCCACATATCTCCTAATAAATAACTAAGGTCGTTCATAAAATAAAACACGGCGTAGTTAACACATGAATTATTGTGCTAAGGGACGTATAGTAACTATGCCAGCTCGAGCTTATTGGCTTTTGCATTACTTGATTATAAAAGTTTCCATTGAAATATCTATAACTAATGAGGAGGACCCGACCCATCTTATCTTTAGCGTTTAATTAAATTCGCGGAAATGGGAAGGAACGTATCTATTGTGTTTCTAGCAAAATCTTTTCTTTTTGTCAACTCTTTCTATCTAATCTAAATTCTCAAATTGGTTAGACTTTAATGCTTATATATATCATACAGTTCGTTGCTTTTCACGTGTTTTGTGAAACGTACCCATTCTTGCTTTAATCGTCCCACGCACGATCTTTCCCCCCTCCAGCTTTCTCAAATACACTCATTCATTCTCACATACATAACACGGTAACACACACACATGTACTGATATATATTGAGAATTTGAGACACAAGGAGACGCAAGAGTTATTTAGTTATTTTATGGTTTTTGGTTTGAAGAAACTACGAATCGTAAATCCTAAAGTCTTTTTATCTTCATAAAAGAAAATTACTAGGAAAAAAATCATAAATAAATAGATTTAACTCAAGTTACTCAACCATATAAAAATCAATTATTATCGATAGATTGAATGTTATTACAAAACTATGTCTAATTTCATTGAAATAAAAAATTATCAATAGGTACATGTATGCTTCTTCTTTTTGTTGACAATAGTTACATGTATGTTTTTATTAACAAAAAATAATGCATTCAGCAATATTCCAAGGGAAATATATATTTATATTTATGTTCCCATCTCTAATCATTTCATCAAAGCATTATAGTATTATACCACACAAAAGACATAAACATAACACAAAACCAACAAGAAGAAACTAAGAAAAAATGAAACGTTTCTTGATCATTTTCTCTTTTCTCTTCCTCTTCCAAGCATCCCAAGGATTTGATTATCATGAAAAGGAATTAGAGAGCGAAGAGAGCTTATCGAAGCTCTATGAGAGGTAGAGAAACCACCACTCCGTATCGAGAGCCTCACACGAGGCACTAAAGCGGTTCAACGTTTTTAGACACAATGTGCTTCATGTCCACAAGACGAACAAGAAGAACAAGACTTACAAACTCAAGATCAATAGATTCGCCGACATAACTCACCACGAGTTTAGAAACTCCTACGCTGGCTCTAATGTTAAGCATCACCGGATGCTCCGTGGACCTAAGCGCGGATCTGGTGGTTTCATGTATGAGAATGTGACCGGAGTTCCCATTTCTGTTGATTGGAGAGAGAAAGGAGCTGTCACTGATGTCAAGAATCAACAAGATTGTGGTAAGATATTTTAAAAGACTTTCTCGGATTTCAGACTGAATCTGAAAATTCTATGGATGACTTGTTTCCTTGTGGAGTTTCGCGTACTTGGATTCTTCAGATGCATTTTTATTAACATCTGATATAAATCAGTCTTCTAAGATTAGAGATTTGTGTGGACTCTGTTTTATGTTGTTCTGTTTTTGCTCTGTTTCTAATTGATTTGATTGAGGCTATCTTGGGTATTTTCTGAAGTACAAAGATGATTTCATATTTGGATTTGGCATTGATCCAACATATTATTCGATATTCACAATTTGTTTTTGAAATTTCCAGGAAGTTGCTGGGCATTTTCTACGGTTGCAGCAGTAGAAGGAATAAACAAGATCAGGACAAACAAACTGGTTTCATTGTCTGAACAAGAGCTCGTTGATTGTGACAATGAAGATAATCAAGGTTGTTTGGGCGGTCTCATGGAACCTGCGTTTGATTTCATCAAGAACAATGGTGGCATCAAAACCGAAGAGACTTACCCTTACAGACCTGATGACTTTGGATTCTGCAGAGCTAAAAACATTGAGGGAGAAACTGTAACGATCGATGGACACGAACACGTCCCTGAGAACGACGAGGAAGCACTTCTCAAGGCCGTTGCTCACCAGCCTGTCTCTGTAGCCATTGATGCTGGAAGCTCCGATTTTCAGCTTTACTCTGAGGTAATAACTAATCATTTTTAGCTAGTCCAGTGGGAGATCCGAAACGACTACACCCTGACACAGAAACTTGTAAAAGCTTCGAGGAAGCACGTGTTTTTGTAGAAGCAGATCTCTCCAAAGAACTTCCTAAAGCTTTCCGTTTCAAATCGGTTCAGAAGAATATCGACGCTATTGTTGAGTACGAATACCCTTGGTTACCACCACGTTGTGACACATGCTCTAAATGGGGACACTCAAAGGAGGACTGCATTATACACAAAGGAAAAGATAAGGCTCACATAACAAAGGACTATGCTTTGGTTCAAAGGCAGGGTACACGGGAGAAAGGGGAAGGAAGTAACTCGGAGACGGCGCCTGTTTTAATAGCTAAGGATAAAGTCGAAGTTGAGATAACTAATATTACTTCTCCGGTCACCGAAACAGAATTTGAAAAAGGAAAAAATAGTGAGACGGGAGGAGAAATAGAGGCTGGTAAGATTATTGAAACATCGGAGAACGGCAATGATGACGAGAAAAAAGAAGATCAATGGACACAAGTCTCTCCAGCTAAAGCAGGAAAACAAACGTAAAGCAAGGTAACAAAAGAGAAAAGTCTATCCTCTCCATCTCGTTATTCAATTCTGGAAACAGAGGAGAATGCTGAAGATGGAAAAGAGGAAGAAGAGGAGGGGGAAATATATGAAACAGATCAAGAGGAGATGGAAGACGTGGAAGATGAAGATATTAGAGGAATAAGGGATGACGATATGAAAATTCAAAAAGAGAAGGAAACTGCTCAGAATGTTCAAAAAAGGGGAAGGAAGACAACAAGGAGCGAGAAATCAAGAATCTCAATCCCACGATCCTCTAAATCTGCACATAAGTTTCTAAAGGGCTCTGATGCTCCAAGTACGAAAGGAAATATCCCGAGTACAAAGAGTAAGAAGGCTCACACCAACAAAAAATCTCAATAATGACGGGGTTCTTCTGGAATGTGCGCGGATTCAACAAATCAGAAAAACATTCCGTTGTAAAGAAGTGGGTATATGATAATTCTATGCAATTTGGGTGCTTATTGGAGACACGAGTCAAGGAAAATAAATCACAACAAATAGTTTCTAAAGTGTTTCCAGGTTGGTCTTTCTTGACAAACTACGAATTCAACCGATTGGGAAGAATTTGGGTAGTATGGAGAGAAGGCGTTAGGCTTACGCCTGTGTTTAAGAGTGATCAGGTTATCACTGTTTCGGTTCTTTTGGAAGGACAGGAGAAAGAATTCTTTTGCTCCTTTGTATATGCTCGGAACTTGGAAGAGGAGAGAAGGGTCCTGTGGGAGGACCTTAAAAATCATCACGATTCAGCTATGTTTCGGAAAAAAAATTGGATGGTAATGGGAGATTTTAATGAAGTCCTCGCCGGAGAAGAGCACTCGCTATATGAAATCTCCCCTCACATAACTCCTGGCACCAGAGATTTACAAAACCTAGCTCGCCATTGCTTGATGGAGGATTTACACTATCATGGACCTAAATTCACATGGTGTAATAAGAGAGATGAAGGGTTGATATGTAAGAAGTTAGACCGCGTACTCGTTAGTGAGGATTGGCTTCATGACTATCCGCGATCCTATTGTGTTTTCGAGCCGGGGGGTGCTCAGACCATATGCGTTGTCGCATTATGCTAGACTCGGAAGACAGACAAGCTCGTAAACCTTTTAAATTTGTCAATGTTTTAACGTCTCTAGAGGGGTTTATTCCGGCTGTGGAGAAGTTTTGGAATGATTCACCTGCTTTGTTCCACTCAACTTCGGCTTTACATCGTCTCTCAAAGAAGCTAAAAGGCTTAAAACCGAGCCTAAGAGAGTTACGCAGAGAGAAGCTAGGAAATCTGCCAAAACAAGCTCAACAACGATATGAAACTCTTTGTGCAAGGCAGAGGGACAATTTAAATAACCCTTCAGACGAAGCCATGGCTGCGGAAAAGAAAGCCTATGAAAAATGGGTACACGTCGCGGATTTGGAAGAGGGTTTCCTGAAACAAAAATCAAAGTTACATTGGCTGCAGGTTGGTGACAGAAACAACAAGACATATCATCGCACAGCAACTACAAGGAAATCAAAAAACTCGATGAGAGAATTAAAGGGACAAGACGGAGAAATTCTTACATCGGGAACAGAAATAAAAATAGAAGCTGAGAGATTTTTCAAAGACTTCCTAAATTTTATTCCGCCGGAGTTTGAAGGAGTTTCGGTGGAGCGGGTGGCAGAGCTTATTGGATACCGTTGCTCGGCCCTAGATCAAGAAAAGTTGCTGCGAGATGTGACGGCTGAGGAAATCAGAAATGTCTTATTCGCAATGCCAAGTAGTAAATCTCCGGGACCAAATGGTTACACATCGGAGTTCTTCAAATCTGCATGGGGCGTGGTCGGTAATGATTTTATTGTCGCCATTCAGTCCTTCTTCCAAAAGGGTTTCCTTCCAAAGGGAATAAACTCTACAATCCTAGCTTTACTACCAAAGAAAGATGAGGTAAAGGAAATGAAAGACTATCGACCTATATCTTGTTGCAATGTATTGTACAAGGTAATATCAAAACTCCTAGCTAACAGGCTAAAGGAAATTCTGCCTGGATTCATATCACCTAACCAATCCGCTTTCGTCAAAGGCAGGCTACTAATGGAGAATGTTTTGTTGGCAACAGAGCTGGTCAAGGATTATCATAAACCATCTATCTCTCCACGCTGTGCAATGAAGATAGATATTTCAAAAGCTTTCGACTCAGTCCAATGAAGTTTCTTAAGAAATGTATTATCAGCCATGGGCTTACCAGAACAGTTTATTCACTGGACTATGCTATGTGTCTCCACACCGTCGTTCTCTGTCCAAGTTAATGGGGAACTAGCTGGGTACTTTCAAAGCAGCAGGGGACTACGTCAGGGCTGCGCTCTCTCACCATATCTTTTCGTAATCAGTATGCATATCTTGTCGATGCTTTTGAATAAGGGTGCAGAACAACGGAAATTCGGGTATCACGCAAAGTGTAGGAACCTTAAAATCACACATCTGTGTTTTGCGGATGACGTTATGGTGTTCTCAGATGGGAGGATGCACTCGGTGGAAGGTATCTTGAGTATTTTTGATGAATTTGAAAAAATATGTGGGCTCAAGATTAGTCTGGAGAAGACGACACTATATCTGGCAGGCATTAAAGAAAATGCAAAAGATGAATTCGCAAGACATTTCGCTTTGGCTTCTGGAACATTGCCAATTCGCTACTTGGGTCTTCCTCTGCTCACCAAGCGAAGGACCACAGCTGATTATTCTCCTTTACTAGAGAAGATTCGAAACAAAATAACTTCTTGGACGGCTCGTTTCCTTACATATGCAGGAAGACTTCAACTCATCATCTCTGTTCTTGCAAGTATAACAAATTTTTGGATGGGCTCTTTCAGATTACCAAAGGCGTGTATAAAGGAGGTGGAGAGTCTTTGCAAAGCTTTTCTTTGGTCTGGTCCGGATTTGAATCCAAGGAAAGCAAAGATGGCATGGGAAGATGTTTGTCGGCCAAAAACAGAGGGGGGTTTGGGGATTCGACTCCTCTCCGACGTTAATCTTGTCTCCAATCTTAAATTAATTTGGCGCATCCTCTCGGCAACGGATAGCCTCTGGGTAAATTGGATTCAAGAGTATCTTATACAAGTTGATTCTTTTTGGTCAACTCGTTTTAAACAGAATACGGGCACCTGGACATGGCGTAAATTGCTGAAATTAAGAGTGCTCGCTCAGACTTTTCATACCGTCGAAGTAAAAAATGGTGAGGCGACCTCTTTTTGGTTTGACAATTGGTCCCCCTTGGGAAAATTAATCGACCTCACAGGTGCGAGGGGGGTTATTGATTTGGGAATCTCGCTTAACGCAACAGTGGCATCGGTGTTTGCAAACCATCGACAAAGAAGACACCGGAATGACACGCTCAACTCAATTGAGAAAACAATTCAAGATCAAAAAACTCGAACAATCATGAATGAGAGGGACCGTGCATTGTGGCGCAGGAAGAGTGGCTCTCTCAGCTCAATATTCTCGGCTAAGGATGTCTGGGAACAGATTCGGAAAAGTCAACAATCAACTGCCTGGCATGGAGGAGTTTGGTTTCAACATGCTACGCCCAGATTCACATTTACAACATGGTTTGCAATTCAAAATAGACTCACTACTGGTGCGAGGATGCTGCAATGGAATACGGGCATATCGGAAGAATGTGTTCTGTGTAATGACGAGCTTGAGTCAAGGGATCATATATTCTTCTCTTGCGAGTACACAAACAAAATATGGGAGGCCTTAACCAAACATCTTCTCCTCCACATGTATGACTCCAATTGGAACTCCATCGTTCAACTACTCTCGACCTTCAAAGCGCCGCGCATTGAAGTATTTCTATTTAGGTATGTTCTCCAAACCACTGTCATCTATATTTGGAAGGAGAGGAACAACAGACGACATGCTGAAACGCCATCTCCTCACAATCGACTCATTAGCTTCATTGACAAAGCAGTTCGGGATAGAATTTCCTCGATACGCAAGCTCGACACAAGATATGAGGAAGCACTCCTCAAATGGTTTGCGACGCGTCGCTAATTCATCTTCCAACAATCCGTTGTTTGTATTAATCTATTCTACAATATGATGCACTAGATGTAAAACAGTTTTTTTTGGGTTGAATAAATTTAACATTCCCTTCAAAAAAAAATAACTAATCATTTACATAGAAAGACCTTTGTTATCATGAATCATATCGTTAGGATGGTTAACTTCTGTAAATTATGTAGATATTAGCATATGCTTACTAATTTAATTTAATATATAAAGTAATGGCACAAAATTAACAAAAGTGATGATTAGGGAAAAAAAATCTTTTAAAAAATCAAATTACAAAAAATAGGTTTAGTTTTTCAAAATTGAAACTATATAAAAAATTTTATATATTTTCGGGTTAAAATTCAGTATAAATATCTTAATCATCAATGTTTAGCGAACACACAAAGAATAACATTAAACATGTTTTTCACTATATGAATGTGCATGTAATCTATCATAGGGTGTGTTTACCGGAGAATGCGGGACTCAGTTAAACCACGGGGTGGCGATTGTCGGATATGGAGAGACGGGAAACGGAGCAAAATATTGGATAGTTAGAAACTCATGGGGTTTAGAATGGGGAGAAGGAGGTTATGTTCGGATTGAGAGAGGAATATCGGAGAATGAAGGGCGTTGCGGTATAGCAATGGAGGCTTCTTATCCCACCAAGCTCTCTTCTAATTCCTCTGAAGGAACTACTACTATTGATGAGCCAGTAACTACTCGTGATGATGTTAAAGACGAACTCTAGAGATTGTGAGTCATGATGGGACTTCACTGATTCTTATATTGTGAAATATATATATATTATATAATATGGTGATCCGACTCTTTTGCGCTGTATGTGTTTAATACCATATTTCATGGGGTTTTTTTTTCTTTGAGACATGTAACATCTTCTTACTTATATATTTATGCTACATTTATCGTCCATTGAAACTATTTTTATGTCATTACTTACGTTATTGCCAACATATAACTTATATGTTCAAACAGTAAAAAGTAGATTAAGATGATGAAAATTAACACGATTGTTTTATTTTTCCGCAAAGCTTATATCATACAGGGGGGAAATAAGATCATACATTTTTATGGTCGTAAATCGGGGTTCTAGCGGACGAGAATTCATTTAAAAAAGGAATACTCGCGAGAGCTTCCATAAGTTCGGATGACAACTTCGAGTCTTTAATGGACATGCGAGAATGCATGTTATAAAAGGTAAACTATGATATTTCAAAACTTTAAAATGCTTAAGTCAATCTTCGATAGGAAAATATGTAAAGTATTCCCAAAAATTCTACAATGCTCAAGACAAAGAAAAGACATCAAAAATGGAAACGGAGAAAGATATTAGAGATTAACTTTAAACCGGGCCAAAATATTTTCAATATGTGTGAAAACAATATAATGGTGATACTCTTTATAAAACATATAAAGTATAATTTTATCAAAGCTCGATCCGACCTCGTTCGGGTTGGACTTGACCAGCCTTGAACCGACCATCGAGCCATAACGAAACATGTCTACTAATTAGTACAGTATGTTGTTTTTTTGTGCAACAGTATGTTGTTTTCTAATTAGATTTCATAATTTAGATCTGCAAAGTTCAGACAGTAGGTTAGAACCGTTAGATATTAAGATTTATTGTCCCAATCAAAACTAGGCCGGTAGAGTTAGTCGTTTAAGAGCATGAGTATTGGAGAGATTGATAAAAGTCTTTTAAGATTTTTTTAATATTAAAAAAAATTATTTTTTTTTTTAAAAAAAAATTGATTTCGAATGAAAAAAAAAAATAATAATAATAATATATTCGGACGAATCGTAACGCGACATGTGGCTTGAGACGCGTTAGAAACGTCTCTGCGCAGAGAAACGTCTCTCTACCAAAAGCTTGCCATGTCATTAATTTTTTTTTTTTTCTTTTTTTTTTTTCTAAAGAACCGTGCCCGGTCTGTGCGATAAGGATGCTCTAACATCTCTTACTTTTTTTTGGGGGGATAAATTACATCTCTTACTTTTATATATACTTATCTCTCCACGAAACATAAATTAGTTGTTCTTCATTAAATGTAACACTGAACTCATATTTAGGTCCAATTCACTACAATTGTTCTAACCAGTTCAATTAACCGTACTTGGGTTAAGTTCATCTGTAGTTTTCCAGCCAAGATTCCGTTATAAGTTATCTTTGGCCATTATATCACCTTTCGCAACCCACATAAACACTATAGATCATTCCATAAGTCCAGAACATTTCTTGAATTGCGTATTAGATGCTGATACTTGAGATAAAATGAACAAAATGCGACCTACACATATTGCCAAATAAAAAGGGTTTACTCATCTACAAACTAAACCCTCTAAACCGATCAAAGGGTATATGATACCCTTTATACTTCCAACCATATATACTACAAAAATAAACAAATTAACAAATACGAATCTAAAGGAAGATCCTTAACTAATCTTCATTTCTATCTACATACCAAGTACTCCTTCCTGATTCTGACTAATCCTTCTGCTTCTCCATCACATTTGTTCTTCTTTGATTGACACTCTTATACACTTCTAGATGTGTATAAGAGATTCTGCTTCTCCATCACATTTGTTCTTCTTTGATTGACACAACGAAGACATTGCTTTTGCAGACACAACCCTTCTCACCAGAAGCGTCCACTTGGTGTCTTCACCCATTTTTTTGTCTTGTTCTCCCCTTTTTTTAAATTGCCTGCGCCCAAAAAAGTTGACAAAGACACATGAGATCAAAATATCTACAAATATCTACACAACGAGCCATCATCAATTCTCACAGCAATTTGCAAAGTTTCTAAATTAAAGGTGGGTCACTAGTGTCAACATAAAGCTAATCAAACCAGATTGGTCTCTTTCAAAAAAAGTGAAATGTTTTTCCATTCTCACCACATGTTAGTCTTTCTTTTGAAGAATCATAAATTTCAAATTAACTCAAAAGTAATTGATAACGAGTAGTTTATTTTCATTTCAAATGTGAGGTTCCTAATAAAAACGTTATCAAAAATTTAAAAAAAACGTTGGGGGTATACCTGCAAAGAGGGACGCGACAAGATTCGGGTTGGTCACAGATAGAAGAATGGAGTCTAAAGAGTTGAAGCATCCGCTTACAACGAAGACAACCCTTTTCGTTGCTCCTCTTCTTGCATACAGCAAAGTGGCGTATCAAAAGCTGAAGGCCATAACACGTGGAAAACGCCTTACAAGGCTTTGACTTTTCTCCAAACGCCACACCCGTTGAGTTGTTGTTCATGTCTACTACGTTCGTTGGACCGACCAACGTACAACCTTGGGTGCATATGTGCTCTATACACTCCATGGCCTCGCTTAGCTGCATATACAGATTCTGCTCCTTCTTGTGCCGTCGTCTTCTTTTCTTCCTCTGTATTATTAAATTATATAATTTTCCAACAACCAATCAGAAAACAGACCAAATATTTTGGGGTTAATTAGGTGTATAAGCCTAATTAACTGAACTAAACCAAATATTAATTCATAATCTGAACTTTCAGCAGAGATAGATTTTGTATTAGAAATTTATTTATATTTTAATTATCTTTGATCTAAAACCGAACCAAATCTAGACCGAGATAGATTTTGATTAGAAATTATAAAATTATAAAAAAAAAATACCGATTCGGCGTCGTCGATGAACTGGAGAATGTCGAGTTCGAGGAAAGGATCGTGTTCTTGAAGAAACTTCCATCCTTCGGTCTGCTCAACGGTCTTAAACTGCGACTGGATAAGACGCATAGATCTGAGACAAACATCCGGAGCGTCGCAGAGCCGAGCCAGCTGGAGAACGTCGACAACGTTCTCCGCCGTTAAACGCTGCACAACACCTATTGAGCACCGCTGCTTCAGATTCGTCACCATGTACACGTGAGATAACGCTAAAAGATGAATCCCATATTTCTCCATCTCATCCTCTGTCAAACTGCACGTGAACCAAGAAAGAAACAGAGATACAAAAGGGTATTTTAGTCATTTCGTTGGCCAGCGTTTTGTTGTTTACCCGCAAAAAAAATATTAGCAATGACCCAAAACAAATTAGCAAGACTGATGACTTCATTAGCCGTCGATTATTTCCAATTAGCGTGAATATCGGTTTGATTTTTTTCTGCATTTGAAATTCGAGAAGATATATATAACCAACCTAGAGGTGTAGAGGAATCTGATAAAGACCGAAACGGCGTCGCATGGAACGCCAAGAATCTTGATGACTCTCTTAGATCCACAGCCTCTGTAACGTCTCACCGGTTTCTTCATGATGTTCATCAGTACCGGTGAAGCCGAGGCCTGCATTAACCATAATTTCAGCTAAACCAAACCGGAGAAACTTAAACCGAGGTAATTTAACAAAAGGAACCAATCTTACCAGAATACCGGAATGAGCCGGAATCCGACGGTTGCCGGAGGTAACGATGTAAACGTCCGACGCCGTTAGATTATATGAATTTTTATCGGTGGTTAACGAAAATCCGTCGTCTTCCGTTGTGGCGGTTACGGCCATCGCGACGAGGACAGGTTCCATTAATTGCAGAGAGATGAAATAAAAAGAGATTTTGGAGAGAGAGAGATGTGTGTGTGTGGTGTGTGTGTTGGGTTTTGGATGTTTTTGAATATTGAAGAAGAAGCTGTGGTACATTTCTGAATATATAGACTAAGAGATGGGTCCCAGACTCCAACCTTTTGGTGCTTACGTGGCATTTTCACAAATATCTTTTTGCGTCTTCCTTATTCTTATCTTTTACACGCTCTAAGGCTAGCATGGGATTTGTTTCACCAAGTTTTTTTTTTCTTTTCTTTTTTTTTCAGCTACCTAATATTTTTGTTATCTGTTTTGTGACGGAAAATAGCATTTTTGGATTAAAAAAATCCGAAAGTGGATTGATCTTAACAATACTTTATATTTTATAACGAACAAAGAAATCATCTACAAATTCATCTTCTTCAGCAACGAAAATCATATATACTAGAAAGAAACTTCATGAAATAGTGGGTCTGATTGGTAACCAAATTTTTTTAGCAATAAACTGATTCTTTTAGCGGTAAGCTGTAGTGATAAATATTTATAAAATAGTTGAAAACTGTAAGAAAAGAGTTGTAAGTAAAAACTGTACAATAAAGCAGAGTGTAATACTGTTGATAACGTTTTATATACTATTTTTTTATTGGTAATTATTAAAATCGTAAAACTTATAAAAAACTTTATGGTAAAGTTTTTGGGTTACCATTCTAACCTAATGTTTGACTTGCGACAAATATCTAACAGTTTAAGTAGTTCGAGTTTTGGTATCAAAAAGAATACTCTTCGTTATGAAATTTCATTTGTTGTTAGATTTTTTGTTTGATACATTAAAAACCGTGAGGTTCAGAAATTATATATATATATATATATATATATACACGATTTAGAAAATGCATTTTATATAAAAAAATCAAGTAGAATATAGCCGGCCACGTATGCATACAGTATGTACAATTGTACATGTATTTGTTTTAACATTTTAATATGGTAGGTCTAACATAAGAATCTAACACAGCTCATTTTATAAATCACGAGTTCGTCGATCGACGCTGCACCAATGTCCCATATATATTGCCAAGTATAAAAGTTTAATATTTTTTTGTTATTTTCCCTGAAAAGGTGACCCATTATAAGGTTGCTTTTGTTTGTGATCCCATAAAACAACACTACTTTTTGTTCCATGTAGGCAGTTTTATGTTTTCTTATGAATCCGATGTGGAAAAGTGAAATAACCGGACCAAAATATAGTTTTGTCGTCAAAAGGGATATATATGTTTATTAAAATTTAGAAAGGCCGGTTATTGCAATAAACTGACCTTGCCTCTTCCCCAAGAGCCACCATACTCATCCCACGTGGCATTTTGTTCTCATCCATTCTTACAAGCCCTCTTGTATCACCACCACTTGTGATCCTCTCTCTTGTTTATCCATTGTGTGACACAATTTGTCTATGAATATGTTCGATCAAAATATTTTCCATATAAAAAAGGAAACACTAATTTTAAGTCGAACGTTCTTAATTCTTATCCCTTTTGATTATATTTCTAGACTCCAATTGTCTTAGTCAAACATTTCACTTATGGAAATTCAAACTAATCCAAAAAAACATTGTCTAAAACTTACGTTTTCGGTCATTGTAATATGTTTATAATGAGCAATATATAATTGTGAAATTTCAAACAAAAAAAAAACAATATATAATTGTGATATAAATATTTGAATTTCTGACCCGAGAATAGGAAACATCACCTATTTATTTGATAAATACTATATATTATTTTTTTTTTGCTAAAGGGTTATAAATACTATATTTAATAAGTCAGGTTTATAAATCATTTTAGAAAATCATCGATTAATTCTATTAGAGGATAATTGGAGATAAAATACAATGATCTCAAATTATTGATTCAATTTCTCCTTTTAACTAATTTTAAACGGACGGATAAATAGCTTATATATTGATAGAAAAACTACTAGTCTATGTTGGTAGAAAAACCTAATGTGTGAAAAACATATGCTTGTTTTTTTGGGGTTAGACCTATATTTTATTTTTTCGAATAATTGATTTAATGTGCACGAAACATTATGGATCCAACGTTTATTAAGAATCACAAAAATGGTTAAATAGAGATTTTTTGTTTGACAGAGAAAAACAATTATGAATTCAGGAATAGAAAGATACAGAGGATTATAGACCGATTGTTACGTTGGATTTAGAGAAAGTTCGCCGCATATATGTTGCTGCTACACGTGTCCATTATTTTGTAGGCTGGCGCAATGATGTATCCTCAGAGTGTGATCCACTCAAACGACGCCACGTGGGGAAGATTGAACATTTGAATTGTTTTGGTTAGAGTTAACGTTTTAACCTACGATAAAATCACCTGGCTAACTTCTAGAAGCTCTTAATCCAAACATCTCATATTGAAGAAAAGCTGTCTCTAAAATGGCACTTTTAATTTTCTTACACTCTGTATATGTTTTGAACTTTCTTTCCAATATTGGTTTGCATTTTTTTCGACTTATGATGAAGCTAAAGCTTCTCTCCTTTTTTTTTTTTCAAATGATAAAGCTTATCATGTTTTACAAATCACATTAAAAATAAGGGAGATGAGCTGTAACACCGGGCATACATGTTGTTTTGATGATGTTAGTCATGACTATGTTCACATAAGTATTGATTATGATAATGTTAGTCATGAATCATGTTTGACTATGTTCACATAGGTTTTTCCCAAATGGTCCTAAATGAAACGAGATAATCAAAAGAATAAAAACTTGTAGATTAGTTTCCACACGGGAAACGAGCCATATACTAATAGATTTGATGATTTCATTTAAGATTCTCTCTCATCTCTATTAGATTAAACAAAAAATATTTATTATCTCTTTTAAAATGTATACACGTGAGAAAAAAAAATGTATAGAAATAAAATGATTATTTGTATGTTATTATTTTTGGAAACTGTAGAAGCTCCGGATCTTCGGTTCATAATCTTTTTCAGTATTCAGAATCAGTTTTTAGATAATCCGATTTAAATATTAATATTTCGTTTCAAATGAAGTTTGAATGCGGGAGACAAAGAATTTAACCCCTTGTATTACCTACTAGACAAACACTCCTTTAATGTTATTTGTATATTTTCTGCATATTTTTTTTTCTTTTCGTAAATAGTTATATTCAATATTTGATAAAAGGTAGTCTAATATTCTTTATTTTCATAATCTAATTAATTATAGATTAAATTTTTATTGGACATACTTTTTAATACAGTTTTTACATGATTGTCACAGATTTCAAATAAATACCAGTATAAAATTTGGTCTAAGTTCTATTAAAAAAGAAATTAGTATAACTGATATTTGCGGGAATGTATTTTCACTACCAAAACTAACTTCGACCACTTGAATTTACGCGATATTGCGATTATTTTTTAGTTTTGTTTATAGTCGTAAAAAAACTAAAAATGATTAATATGAAAAATGTGAATCTAAAAACTCTTCCCAGTAAACTTATACACCCAATTTTCTAGCAATATTTTTATAAACTGTACGTATAAGCTTTCATTTTCCTTAACTATTCTCAGTTACATAATTGAATTTTTTTTTATACTTAAAAAAGTAGAAATATTTTGAATATAAAATGTTGTTCGTTGGAGATGTCCTCATAGTAATAAGTTATTGGTTTATTACTTTATTTAATGGCCGACCTCATTATAATAACGCATCTTTTGTGTTGGTCCAGAAAAAACGTGAACCATTCCGATCAATGATCTGCATGATATGGAGTACCAAAAGGTCTCCTTTGGATCTATCTCACTCACTTTTAAGAAATCAAAAATTGTATTATTTTCTTTAATTTATTGTGTTAATCAGTTTTTTCTTCTATTTATTAAGTTTCATTTTCCTTAAATTATTCACAGTTGGGGATTTAAAAAACAAAAGTTGTTTCTTGGAGATTTTAACTAATTATATTTGTAACTAATAGATGGATTGCTTCAGGGTTTACTCGTACTACTTTATACACGAGTTGACTTTTTTTGTTGTTAATTATTCATTTCGTTTTTTTTGTTTGAATGGGCATAAGATTCTGGACAAAGGTTTGGTTATTGATGATAAAATCTATGTCCGCGGTTTATGCATCGCTAATAACAAAAAAAAATTCTCTGTAACGACATATTTCTTCGTGCCTCTCACACAAGTGTGATACACCGAGTAATAGAAGCATGCAATCTTTACAATCGATTCAGTTTAAACTTCTTTTTCTTAGGATCCAAGTTTGATGATGAAGGACAAATTCTATATTTTATGAGTTTCGATTTGTTTTTCTCAAAACTGTCTAAATTTTTAGGTTTCAAAATATGTACACAGTAGATATGCATTATTATTATATTCTAAGAAAGGTTGCATGCATTGTCGAGAATTCGAAATTGAGTCTTACACTCTTAGGGCATGTACATCAGAGACATCTTGATATCTAATTAGCTTATAATAATAATAAATTTGAAAATCAGAGATCTAAAACCGGTAGAAAATATCTAATATAAGACATAATTTTTGCCTTTAGACACCACGATGTGGCGACTCGGTATTGGATGAAAAAAAAATTAGACGGGAAACTCTCGACTCTCTCTTTCTTCTCTCTTTTTCTTTGTTTTCATCGAATGAAACGCGACGACATTCTTCAATCCGCTTTTTCCTTTGATGATTTTCGTCTTCTCCAACCCTAAAACCCGAATTTCACCTCCGCATAATCGCCCTTGACGATTACGTTTCATCTAATTCGCGATTTGATCTGATCAATCGGGATCTAGGTTTTTAAAAATCCGAATCAGAATCTGTAAGGAGAAGTCTGTGGAATCTGTGGCCACCGTATGCCGGATCCCTCCGATGTGGCGGCTGCGCAAGTCCACGTCAGCGCTTTCCCGTCGGAGATCTTGCCGGAGTTTCTCGACCTCTGGAGCTACGACAATGTGAGTCTCTTTGATTTGTCATGAATCTGTTCAATTCGTAGGAGGCTTAAGCTCAATTAGGTTAAAGTTTGTGAATTAGCTGCTTATGATCGGTGTTTATCTTAATCTAATCACAGAATTGGTTTAGTCTTAATCGAGTTATTGAATTGGTTTATTGAAACATTGATTCATAAGAGATTGTAGGATTTTGCCTTGTTGATGAATTGGTTTATTGTGTTTATCAATTAGCATATACTTGAGGGTTCTAAAAAGTATTGAACATTAACATCAAATTCAAATATTGAAAAGCATATATGGTTTTGGTTTCTTTCACTTATGGTTTCTGTTTATGGTATTGACTCTGCTTTTTGTTCTCTCTTCTGTTCGAATAGACCGTTCCTATGTGCCAGAATCTCTACAGGAACTCATTCACTTATCATTGCCATTCCGATGAAAAAGTCTCTACAGTTTGATGATGCTATCCAGTTCATAGGTTTGATTCCCATCTCTAACTCTAAAAGCATTGATATTTTGTTTGTTTTGTTTGTTTTATTTTTTTTGTTATTTGAGGTTTAATCCATCTCTTTGTGTGTGTTTCTACTTGATTGTACTCTGTAGACCAATGTGAGAAGGACATGGCACGTGTTCTTGTGCACTGCATGTCGGGGAAAAGTAGGTGAGTATCATTTATTAATCTACTCCAACTATAAATCATACTCGGATAAATTGGTGGCTTGCTTTCGTTTTTGTAACTTACTATGTGTCATAGGCATTTTTGAGTCCTTAATACCTCTATTCTGGACATCATGAGTCCTGCAGGTGAATCTTTAAACCACGAACATCTCAGACGTACTGTATCGGTTAACGAACAGGTTTGTTTTCTTGCTTCTGTTTGTTATTTATGCAATTTCGGTTTATACATTCTTGAAATGTGATATTTGGCAAATTTCAGGGGAAAGATGTAAATCTATTCCAGCCAGCTAGCGAGTTTCTACCGATGATCGATAAGGTATATTCACTCACCATACATCTTCTAATTTTATAGCTTAGTAATAACAAGATTGTTGATTTGTTGAAATTATCTTCTCAGGTGCTTTCTTCGCTTGTAGAGAGTACAAATGATATCAAAGGTGTTCTAATAAATTTCAAAGTTTCGATTTTTTTTTTAATTTTGTTTGCCTTTGCTTGAAAAGGTTCTAGAGATCCGTCCTGTTATTGACTGGGACAAAGGGAAAGCTGTCACATTTCTACTCGAATCTCTCGGTATTGTCTAAAACCTTTACCTCCTCTGTTTCTGTTCTGAATCTTGGTTTTAGCCATTGACACTTAAAAACATTTTTTCAGGACTAAACAACTGTGAGGATGTTCTTCCAATCTATGTCGGGGATGATCGAACAGACGAATATGCATTTAAGGTTTGTTATTTGCTATAAGCTCCAAAAAACTCAATTTCTAAACATTCTGTAAAAGTAGTAGTTTTTTTACTTACGATGCAAGTAATGTTTTAGGTATTACGAGATGGATCTAATCACGGTTATGGTGTATTAGTCTCTGCTGTGCCTAAAGACAGCAATGCCTTTTACTCGCTTCGTGATCCATCTGAGGTAAAACTAATCAATCACTTGAGCTAAGATTATATGATTTATGATCATGGAGTTTGATTGATTTTGTTGCGATTTATCTATCAGGTCATGGAGTTTCTGAAATCATTGGTGACATGGAAGAGATCAATGGGTTAGTAGAAGATCAGAAAATGGCTGACCGTTAATATATATATTATATTTATATGGAAGTTAGAAGATTAATGTTATACAGAGAGAATAGAGAAAGAGCTTTTCGAAATTCGTTTTAGTGTTGATTAATCCCTCATGTATTTCGATTACGTTACAGATCGGCAGCGGTTGTTACTATGCGTTCTTGATGAAACGTAGAGGGTGGAGAGTCGGTGAAAGTCATCAGTGGGTTAAACAACGGAGACCTACAACTGAGATTGTTCCAGGCAAGTATTTATTGTTTCTTCTCTGGTAATAAATGCTAGTTTTTGAATTGGTTTGTGCATAGTACTATCATGAATGCTTGTGATGTGACGAATTGTTGTAGAGTAGGGTTGAGTTGTTGCTTCTTTGCTGTTTATTTGTGCTGATGTGATGAATGGTTGTAGAGTAGGGTTATTATTAAGTTCTGATGTGATGAATGGTTGTAGATTAGGTAGAGAGTTGAGCTTGTAATTGAATGCTTTATTAAATTATAAGAGATATTTGTGTTAACTTAAACCTTTTTCTATATAATTAAGTACATGAGCCGAAACTTATAACCAGTTCTTCCTTATCCTTCTCTTCATTCTTTTCTTTTGTTTCTTCTTCTTCTGTATCTTCTTATCTTCTCTTCTGTTTCCTGTGCTATTCTTCTTCCTCTTGTCTCCTCTTGTCTTCTCTTCTGTTTATGGATTCTCGTAATCCATATGGTCAAAGGTCCAACTTTATGGACCTTTTAAATAGCCAAGAAGATACCCAATACCCTGACCAGAATTCATTTCAGAGTTTTTCTCAATCTCTGCCAGTTGGAAGATCAGAGATTCCACAGTTTAGTACACAGTTTTCTGATGGTCCCATACTTGAAGAAGAGGGTCGTAAAGAGAGAAAGAGATGGAGTAAAGCAGAAGATATTGTGTTGATCAGCTCGTGGTTAAACACCAGCAAGGACATCATTGTTTCAAATGAGCAGAAGAGTGACAAATTCTGGAATCGCATTGCAGCATTGTATGCTGCTAGTCCTAACATCCCAGGTGATGAGAAGAGAGAGGCCAATCACTGTCAGCAGAGATGGAGGAAGATCAATGACCAAGTCTCCAAGTTTTGTGGAGCTTATGCGGCTGCAAATACTCCTCCCAAAAGTGGCTTTGGTGAGAAAGAATATGTAAAGCTGGCTCATGAGATCTTCTTCTCAGACTACGGGGCCAAATTCATGCTTGAGCATGCATGGCATGAGCTCAAAAATGAGCAGAAGTGGTGTCAAATCTACTCAGGTAAAGGTGTAGATAGAGGCAGTTCAAAACGAAGGAAGTATAAGGATGGTTCTGCCCTCTCTGATAGTTCACAGTCGGTGAACAATGTAGAGGATGAACCTGAGGTTAGACCTCCCGGTATTAAAGCAGCAAAGGCTAAACTTAAAAGATCCGTGTCCACGACAGCCACTGTGGAAGAACAAACCAAAAAGCTGGAGAACTTTAAGACCGTTTGGGACTTGAAAGTGAAGGATGCAGCTCTGAAGAAAGAGGTGTCAGAAAGAAACATGCTTGAGACTCTCCTTGCCAAAACTGATCCACTGTCTGACCTGGAATTAGGTCTTAAAAACAAGCTAATTTCTGACATATTATCAAAGTCTTGATGTGCAATTTCTGTTGTTGTATGATATCATGTAGTGTATCCTTGATTTGCAATTTCTGTTCGTGTATGATATCATGTAGTGTATCCTTGATTTGCAATTTCTGTTGGTGTATCATGTAGTGTATGAAATGAATTCTGAGATTTCCTAATCTCTGTTTCTTTAAATAAATATCAGTTTGTATAAAATCCGTTTCATTATACTTATGTTTGTTTAGATTATTGTTTCTCTAAGTACTGATTACTTGTGTCTCTTCTAATTCTATATATCCTGAGGAATGAGCTGAGCTTAAGGTGAGGACATGAAGAATATTAGAGAAGATGGTGTGCAATCGCCAGAATTTATAGTGACAAAGGTGAGTTTCGGTACACCACAAGTGTTATGTTTGGTGTTAATGTTTTAATGTTTCAATGGTAATGTTAATTCTTATCTTAATGCTAATTGGTGTTAATGTTTCAGAAGTTGAATAGCTTGCAATTCATGTCGGCACAAGCAAACAACACAAGTCACAAGATGTCACAAAAAGTCTTTGAAATGTGTAGAAGTCAGAATTGGTTTTGTTGGTTTTGGTACACCACAAGTGTTCTGTTTTTTTCACATGGGTTGTTTTGTTCTTTTGTAATGAATGTATTTGATTTTATTACAATGTTGAGTTGTTATTTGTACAATGCATCAAACGAATTTGTATATATATATTTGCTTCTCTTCTCTTCTTCTTATTATTTTTCAACGACACTTCTTTTCTTCTCTTTAAATTACAAACCAAAGCTCTATCTCATCTATTACTTTTTATAACAACCCATATTCCACAAACAAAACTTTCTTTTACAATCCAAACCAAACTTTCTTTTACAATCCAAACCAAATCAAAATTCCACAAACAAACTTTCTTTTACAATTCAAACCAAACTTTCTTTTACAATCTGAAACAAAATTTCTCACCAAAATGGCATCCTCTTCCTATGATCCTTTCTCAAAAGCACTTGATGAAGAATTTAACGAATTTATTGAACAAAAATTCAATAATTTGTTAATTGATTATGATGAACTTCAAGAGTCAACCAGACCAAAAAAAAGAGAGTCTACATCAACCGAGATCGCGAAGAGGGACACGTGCAGTTATGGAACGACTATTTCAGCGACCGTCCAACTTACCCGCCTCATTTATTTCGGCGCCGCTTTAGAATGAACAAGCACTTGTTCATACATATCGTCGAACGACTATCAAATGCATTTCCATTCTTTCAACAAAAGAAAGATGCTACTGGAAGGCTTGGTCTCTCTCCACTTCAAAAGTGTACTGCAGCAATTCGTCTCCTGGCTTATGGTGCTGCGGCTGACCAAGTAGACGAATACCTCCGACTCGGTTCAAGTACTACTCTTAAATGCTTGAACAATTTCGTCGAAGGAATAATAACTTTGTTCGGCGATGAATACCTCAGAAGACCCACCCCAGAGGATCTTCAACGATTACTTTATGTCGGAGAAGAACGTGGATTTCCGGGGATGATAGGAAACATCGATTGTATGCATTGGGAGTGGAAGAATTGTCCTACCGCTTGGAAAGGACAATATTCACGGGGATCTGGAAAACCCACCATCGTTTTAGAGGCTGTAGCTTCATATGATCTCTGGATATGGCACGCATTTTTTGGCAGTCCAGGCACTTTAAATGATATCAATATTGTTCACTGCTCACCAGTTTTTTCTGATATACGTGAAGGTAAAGCTCCAAAAGTGCGTTTCACAGTCAACGGAAATGACTATCATTTGGCTTACTATCTAACAGATGGTATATATCCAAAATGGGGAACTTTTATCCAATCCATTCCACTTCCACAAGATCCAAAAGCATGTTTATTTGCTCAACGTCAAGAAGCTGTTCGAAAAGATGTCGAGCGTGCTTTCGGAGTCTTGCAAGCTCGGTTCGCCATTGTTAAAAACCCTGCTCTTTCTTGGGATAAGGCGAAAATAGGGAACATTATGAGAACTTGTATCATACTCCACAACATGATAGTAGAGGACGAACGAGCTGCAAAAACTCAGTATGATGTATCAGAGTTCATACAAGGAGAAGGAAATGCACATGTAGATTTCACGTTTGCTACTGATATGCCTACAAATGTCTCCCAGATGATGGCCATTCGAACTCGAATCCGTGATAGAAATAAGCATGACAACTTGAGAAATGATTTGATTGAGCATCTTTGGCAAAAGAGACAACAAGAATAAAACTCATGGTACCTTTACCGTTTATTATTTCAAATATTATGTTTGTAATCTTTCTTATGTTTTTTTTTCAACAACTTTCTTATGTTTTCTATGTTTCAATTTTTATTAATGTTTGTTATGTTTTAAATGTTTTTTATGTTTAATAAAATATTTCTCAAAATTTTAATGAATAAAATATTATTAATTTTTCTCTTTAGACACTCATATTTTAATGTCTCCAATGAAACACTCTATTATCAAAGTGTCTTAAAACATTAAATTTATTTAAATTTAATCAAAAAATTTTTTAAACACACATTTTTGATGTCTCTAATGTACATGCCCTTATTAAAACCTGACCAAATCCTATCTGGTTGGCCGTTGACTTTTCCTCCCCTTAGTCTTCGGAGCCTGTGACGCTCAAACACGACATAGGCGATTCGATTATCTGATTCATTTTCATTATTTTCAATTGTATATAAAAGTCTAACACTAGTCTTCTTCTTCCAGCTAGATTTTGTTGGCTAGTGAGATAACCTTCTTTATTTTGATATGAAAACGAAAAAAAGAGAACAAATTCAAAGTTAGAACGATTTTTTCTTTTTGTCAAAGTTAGAACTATTTTATAATGGTATTGAATATTGATATACTTAATGTTAGTTTTGCATTAAAATTATTTTTATTTAATTTAGAGTGCGTAGATTATTGTTATTGTGTTAATCACCGAAATGCTACGAATCGACCCGATTTTCCATAGAACCGCTTTTTATAAAGTTGATAAAAAACCTAAAATATAAATAAAGGCCTATACAATGTGAGCCGAAAACTAAAAAAGAAAAATGGGCTTCTCAAATCCTAATATTTGACCCGGCCTATTTAGATTACAAATGGTGTCGCCACATTGTAAAAAAAAAGTCTCTCACGGACACGAGCAAGAAGCAGTCCATCGAACGCATAAGTAAAACTGAGTTTCGCCTGTTGGATCCGATGGCTCCTCCCTCGAGCGAGTCAGCGACCGTACGAGTCCTTTGCCCAAAGCTGGTTCTCTCCGCGAACCAACCCGTAACTCTCCAATGGCTCATTGGCTCCCCATTTTTCCCGCCTTTCACCGTCGTCTCCACCTTCCGATGCATTCATCAGTCTCCTGATTTCGAGCAAGAATCTGGTAAGGAGAAGCCGTTTTCTACACTGTTCTTGGGATTAGCTCATATGAATCAATGGAATCGGATGTTCAATTGCATGATTCCTGATGTTTTTGATTTCGAAAAGGTGAATAATCTTTATGGATCAAGAGGTGTTGTCAAGAATTCGAGTAGCCAATTTTCCAATTTTTAGTCTTAGTCGTGGTTATATAAGCCAATCTTCAAACTTGTCCTTAACAATCATTATTTTGGCCGTTTCATTGTTCATAAAACTAGTTTTCTTGGGGGGTTTTGTATTAGTTTTTGTGTGCATTGTTTGTTTCTGTGGTTGGTTGATTCACAGGCTTATTAGTAAATCTTTGTTGAATCCTTCTACACAATGAAGTTGAAACTAATCATCTTCTTGATGAAACAATCAGGTGATCTTCGGAAGTTGTTACCGAAAGGTTTTGAAGTCATTGGAGGTCTGATAGTTGGGGATTCCGATGCCGAGAAAAGCGCGCTCGAGGCGGTCAGAGCAGCTCGGAGATTGCGAAAGCACATATCTGAGGGTGGAGAGTTAGATGATGAGAAGATAGTTGTGGCTAGCTGCGATGCAAGAACCGGTACCATTCACTTTTTCACCTCCAAAGCCGAGAACTCAACGAAACTAGAGCCTGTTGCTTCTGTTGTGTATGAGGAAAACTCTGGCAAGTATTTATGGGAGAATGGCTGCTTGCTTCACTGTGAGCTTCCTATCAAGTTGCCGTTCTATTTTCCCGCGAGCTCGCCCTCGGGTATGATCTCAGTGTCTTTTTTGCTACATTTTGTCTTCAGTTTTTGGCTGCATGTGTTTTTTTCTTTATAAAGTTTAGTGATATCCTCTTTTTTTTTTTCCAGATTCGAAGAAGATGTTTTCAGATGCAATCGATGCAGTTATTACTCTGTTTAAAGAACCGTATGCTGTATACATAGCCGAGACCTTAAAGAAAGCTTCTGGAGATGTTCCAAAGCCAGTCGTCCTCCGTGGTAAAGATTTTGGTTTTGGTGCTGATGCGTCAAACATTAACCGTCTTCCTGCTGCTGACCAAGTGTCTGATGTTAACATGTTATCATGCTCGCATCTGTGTCTGAACAGCAAAACTGCGGCAGTTTCTAATTCAGCAGAGGTAAGTACACAGGGAATATTTCTTATCTTGATATCGCTGTTCTTGTTGCTACCACCCCTGGCCAAACTTTTGTTTCTCCTCCCCCCGAGAAATTTCTTCTTCTTAGCTTGCAGATAAAATCCACGTATCCGTTGTGCTTAATAGATCTGAGAAATCACCAACATCTGCTGCCCCTGTTGCAGAATATTTCCCAGGTAATCATTTTATCAACCATATATATATCGAGGCACTAAGAATGCGCTTGTGCCCTGTTCTCATATCTTGAATTGTAACTTTTCTCACAGCTATGGAAGACGCAAGGCTCATTGTTGTTGATTTGAATCTTGATGTACTTACGTATGCACCTAAGGAACTTCCACTAATGCACGCGGTCTCGAATTTAGTTATCCCTGCTTTGGTTGATCAGCTATATTCCCTGAAGAAGATTATCTTACCACACCTCTTGATGGAACATCCTCAGGTACGGCTATCTTTTCTATATATTTTTTTGTTACTTAACATAATTTAAATTTCAAACAATATTTCCCATGGTGAGATGAGATGGTTATCTGTTGCAATTTCATCATCCCTCTTTGAACCATCTGTATATTTCCTGAATTGTATATATCACTTTGTTCTTACAGTTGCGTGTTTATCACTTCAATCCACCTGGAGTATTACATCCAATAACGACAATATACGAGCTTAACTATGGGGAGACTGAAATGAAGCAAGGTAATTATTGTAAATACGTTCAAAAAAAGTGGACTATGATAGATAGAATCATGCTACATAGTATTCCCTTCTTTAGTAGATTTGAATTTATCTATTGGAAAGCTTCAGAACTATCACCTTAGCACTCTGCTATATTTTTGAACTAGCACCTTCTCCGAAATGTTATGATATTTTTTTGATATATGTGGCTCTTGCTCTTGACTTTCTTTGCAGTCGATGTTAGGAAATCTCTACACATGAGGCTTAGTCTGCCACTTGATCGTCCGCTTCTAAGAACTGCTAATGCCTTGGATTTGTCTGTGAACGATGACTCAAGGAGTAACATAAAGAAAAGAGGTAGATAGATCTGCCTAGTTCTTTATTTTATTTTTCCTCTTTGTGTATCAATATTTGCCATGACTCTTACTTTTTAGTTACGTTGGCAACCCAGGTTCCATCTTGCTCAAAGATGTGCATATTGGAATACCTAGCAGCGGAGGTTAGCACTATGTATGCCATTGCTTTTCTACTTCATTCTTTGTTCTAGCTATTCGTTCTATTGAATTCGCAATGTTTGATACAGTCTCGGAGGGTGTGGCATCCCTTATCCAAGGTTCTTACGAGTATCATCATTATCTTCAGGATGGCTTTGATGATTCGGTATATCACTTCTCATTCTTCCATAGTTTCAAAACACTGTGTCAATGCAATAACATGATACTAGCTGATGATGTGGGAAATGAAACAAAAACATAGCAGAAATTAGGGAATAAAACGCTCTGTGGTCTTTTACTGGAATCTTTAACAGTATTTTCACCGGAAATGGAGTTCCTAAATGATTACTGGCAAAACATTTGGTTGCGCTTCAAGTTTTGCTGTTTCATTGTAGACAGTTAGAAATAATGTCTCTACTTCTAATACTAATTGTCTTCTTGTTGTGTGCCAGGGATGGGGTTGTGCTTACCGATCATTGCAAACTATCATCTCGTGGTTCAGGCTTCAACACTAAACATCCATTTCTGTACCTTCACATAGGTATGAAACAGATTCTCATAAACTCCTAAAAAACTCAGAACTTCAAATCTACATATGCCAAGTACCACTTTTTGGGTTTTCAGGGAAATTCAGCAGACACTCGTGGAAATAGGTGACAAGGATCCTTCATTTATAGGATCGCGCGAGTGGATTGGTGCCATAGAGTTGAGTTTTGTGCTAGACAAACTTCTTGGTGTAAGTGTTCTTCTCTAAACTTCTTCCTTATTCAAATAAATTCTGACATCTGAATCATATTAAAGGCAAGGATCCGTTAGTAGAGTAAAGTTTCAACATCAACTCAAAATTGCAGCTGTAAAAGTCTTAAATCTTTAGAGAAAAACATGCTATAAAAAACACGTTCCAACATATATTATTGACTTAAAAAAAAAAACTCTTGGGTCTTATTTTTTACAGGTAAGTTGCAAAATCATGAACTTCAGATCAGGATCGGAGCTCCCAGAGAAATGCCGTGAGTTAGCTGTGCACTTTGAGACCCAAGGAACTCCAATAATGATAGGTAAGTCAAGCCAAATCACTCTGATACTTTAACGCACACAAGCATTGGTGTGAATAGAGTAGATCATCGGTATTTGAAGAGCACAAGTGAAGCTTAAATCCTCCTATGTATAAAGAATCATTCGACTAGTCTATAATGTGAGCTACTCTAAGAGGAAACCGATTAGATCCAAACCGGTGAACTCAACCTTGGCTTTGACATCACAAACTGTGTCTCGTATATTTTTCAGGAGGAGGTGTTCTTGCATACACGCTTTTGGGAGTTGATTACGATGAAGATAGCGGGGATTGCGCGTTCCTGATACTGGATCCGCATTATACAGGAGGTGAGGATCACAAGAAGATCGTCAATGGTGGATGGTGTGGCTGGAAAAAAGCTGTTGATAGCAAAGGGAAGAGCTTTTTCTTGCACAATAAGTTTTACAATCTTCTTCTTCCTCAACGACCTAACATGGTTTGATTTTCCATTGTGTTGCACACCAATAATTACTTTTTTGTCTTTTTTTTTTTGAAAAATAATTACTTTTTTCTTTTTGTCTTATCACAGTTTGCTATTTTTCAAGTGTATTCTGGTCCCTCATATCGACTAACTACAGTGCTATAAATGAAACTTTCGATAGAATCTTGTTGTACTTTTTCTGAATTTTTAGATCATCTGGTTTTCTAAATCCACCAATTTGTATTGTAATATTATGGAGTTTAAAAGAAATTTAGTTCCAGTTGATTTTTTTACAAAATAATTTCAGTCTAACCAAATTAATTAAGATTAAAAGCCATTAATTTTAAGGTTATTAGAAGGTTCATGATTAATTTAAATCCCATTAGTAGTTGTTTGGACTATTTTTTGGATTTTATGGGACCGATTGGTGATGACTGTAGAGACGGTAGATGATTTAACAGCTTTTTTAAAGTCACCGTGAATAGATTTTGAGAAGGCTTTAACTTTTAAAAAATATTTAATAATATTATTTTTTTCTTCCCCAAAATAATCAAAATCTTTCTCTAACATAATATAAATTTTATAATAAATAGATTTTAACTAATTAATTATTAATATTTTTTTCTCTTTCTTTTGAGATCTATTTTACCATATAATTGATTAATATTTAAATTTATTTATTATGCATGTAAAAAAGTTTAATAAAAAAAATTATTTGATTTACATATTTATATTTATAAAAAAATAAATATATATAATTTCTACTTTAGACAAAAATAAAAATATTTTTTTTTTAAATAAAAAATTACAATATTTAAAAATAAGAGTTTTTACAGTTTTTGTTACCAATCATAGTTTCAAAAATATATTAAGTAACAACCCCAGTTTTTAAAGTCAAAATCTCTACAGCCAAAAATTCACAGTCACAACCTACAGTCACAATCCTTACCAATTGAGCCCTATATAAACTCAATCCGGCCACTAATCTGTACGCATTAAAACCCAACCACCATATCTTCTTGGTTTAAAAATCAAAACATTGTTAAATTTATCATCAAATCTCAGCAAACAAAAAAAACTTAAAACCATAAAAAATATTTTAATTTTGGGAACATAGTCAAAAGAAAAATGAACCTAAGAAAGTATATAATCAGCTAAATTATAGTAATCATCAATTTTAGTGTTTTCAAAGTAATCATTTCTAAATCCACTTTAAATTACTTAAAATATAAAGGGATATATTTTTGGAGCCACATGATTATCTGAAGTGAAACTCTTTCCCTCCTTTTCTTCCATCTTCTCTCCCTCTTTTCTTTTCGTTTCTTCAATGGCGGGGACTCGCGGAGGCGGTGCTTCTGGTCTGGAACCTCCGGATCGTTCATGTGTTCAAATTTATGTGAGTATCCTCGTGAATTTTACTAGTTTCCTTAAGAGACTTGATGAGATTTACGATGCAAGTGTGAAAATCTGTATGATAAATTCGTGCCGAGATCTTATTCCGGTGATGTTCTCTTTGCTCGGCCTCTAATATTGGCCATTCGGGTTCGCTGTATCGGAAATTAGTTTCGGAGATAGGGCTTTTGTTTCTTCTGGGTGAATCAGACTGAGAGAAAGAGAGCGAGACTTGAAAATGTTTCATACCTTGTTTTTGTTTTGGGAATTTATACTTTGATTAGAGTCAGCGATGTGAGATTACGATGAATCGATGATGCTCACTGTAAGTCTCTGTGATTCGTATGTCAAATATTTGGGTTTCTGAAATTCTGCAGCTGAAGCGTAAGGCAGAGCCGGCGATCAAAGAAGCTGAGCCTATTGAACTGTATACAAGAAGATCTGATAGATCTGGAGCGCATCAAGCTTATGGTTGTAATGCAGGTGAATTTTTTTGTTTCACTTTGATGAGTTTTGCTGATGGGTTTTACAAAGCATTTCATGGGTTTTTGTTTGTCTTACTAGTTACATGAAAGAGATAATGAAACTTTCTGCTAATACTGATAAGGAATGTCTGTGTTACCCACATGATTACTTCACTAAGTGGTTTTGGAGGGATATGCCATAACAATGATCTAATCCGCGGTTTTCAGGTGATAAGTCAAAGAAATTGATTGATTTGAACAAACATCCAGAGGAGGATGGTAATCTTGATCTAAATGTGGCAGCTGATACTTTAGGGGTGACAAATTCAGACTTGCAAGTTGCTCACTTGATGTAAACCTTTTTTTTTCTGGCCCTTGAGTGTGAACATGCTCTTGCTGTTTCAGGTACATGATATAACACTCCCGTTACGAGAAGTAGATTTGATACAAAAGGTGGGGAAGAGCAGATATGAATGGGAGTAAGCATATCATCTGAATTAAAAAATCACATTTGGATTCTTTGTGTTGCGAGTAACCATGTACCCTGATTATTATTTTGTTTGTTCTAGGGGACTCGATCATTTAACATCAAAGGAAACATATGAAAGCCTCAAGGTGGAAGAACATAGTCTATTGCATATACATTTCCTTGGTTGCAATTTTGGTTTGACAATCATGGTTTTTTGTTCGTATAGGAAGACATTCAAAACACTAGAATAATTGAGGAGGCAAAACCAGATGAACAGATGAGGTATTCCCTTGGATCATTTTAGTTCCCTTCTCTGTTGTATAGTGTATATGTAACCTGCTGATGGATGGGGTTGCTGAGAAACGAAAGAAAGAGAGGATTAAACTAATAAAATGCAAGCTTTCTTGGTTCTTTTTCTCATGATTAACACATCTATTTATTCTTACTCTCGGCATTTCAGGTTTCTGTATGTCACTAAAGAAGAAGACATCATGAGCCTACCTGGCTTACAGGTTTAATCTCCTTCAAGTAACTCTTCTGAATACATTTTCATCAAACCAAGAAAATTGACTGGATCATAGCTCTTGTTCCTATGTTAGGATTCGGAATTGATAGCCGTCAAGGCACCACCACCTGGAACAACTCTTGATGAGGTAAAGGTCAATGATAGACTCTTCTCAGGCGAGGCTCATAACTTAGTTGATGATATTGCAAAGTTTGCTTCTCCGGATCACTACCCATACGATGTAAGTCCCATAGATTATTCTGCTGACTTTTCAGTTGGTTTCCACCAAGATACGCGTGTCACTATACTGCCTAATAACAGGTTGATCTAGAATGGGCGCGATCAGGCGGAGGTCGATTTACTTACACTGAGATGTTGTGTAATGAACGTATCCTATACTCACACGCCATTTTGAACAATTGCTGCATTTTTTTGTTGAAAACACGTCCTTCACTTTATCGTTAGCTGAACAGGACGAGAACAAGAACTACTATCTTGATCAAGATGACACAACCGTGCAGCATCAGCCAGCAACAAAAACCAAAATCCAGGCCCATAGCTGAAGTACCTTACAAAGTACAAACATAGATAAGGAAGGAGGATTTGGTAGTTTTGCATAGCCCTTTACTGATCACATAGGGACCAAAACTGTGAGGTAATCATTGTTGCTTTTCTCTTGTACAGTATAGATGCCTGCAGTGCAAAAGAGTATACAATGTACATGCAAAAAATGAAAAATAATGGAATCGAAAAGCCCTCTTCTTGTATCCTTTTGAGCCATTTGGCAAAATATATAGAATCAGTGAAAGAAATCAAGAGTTTCTTCTTGTTTTGTTGATGCTTCAGTACCATCTTGCTGTTATGACCTAATAAAAAACATGTCTTGAGATATGAGAGAGAGACACTGTAGTTAGTAGCTAAGAGTTAAGACTAAAAGACAGTTTTTTTTGTTACAAGTAATTTATCTTCGTTTTGGGAAACTTGTCAAAAATGAAGAACACAGAATATGGATTAAACAACACAAATACTAAACTTTCCATTACAATCGGACACCAATACAAAGAATCAGACAGAAATACTGGAATTACATTCACAATAACAAGAATTGTTTAAAAAAATACATTCACAATAACAGAATTGTTAACACATTCTAGATCAACCTGAGTTACATAAGAAGTGTCTTCTTAATACATGGGTACTCTCGACACATAGACAAAGCCACCATAAGGCGGAAACCGGCCGTCAACAAACATCGGCCTTAGGTGTGGTGGCGGTGGCAGAAACGGTGGCGGTGGTCCATAGCATCTTGTCATCATCACACGGGGAATATGCATCTGAGCACTTGGACGCATCATCACATGCTCTTTCTTTAAACCATCCGAGACAATTCTATAGCCGAGTCCATAGACTAACCCTTGTGATTCTTGTACGTTGTGGCAGATCTGAGCCATCTTAGCGAAAACCCTAGCCGTTAGCTCGCTGTCTGAACCGGCGTGGTGTGCAGACCCGACACGGTCAAGCCGCAGTTCATGTGCTAGACCCTGAAGACCAATTCGGCTACTTAGACCTTTATGTCGACCCGCCATCACCTTGAGATCGTAAACGGAACCGAAAATTCTCGCCACAGCTTTCGCGAATCGCTCTGAAGTCACCGGTAAAAACTCTCCGGTGATGTATTTGAGTAAATAAGCGATATCCGAGGATCCGTGAAACGTGACCCAAGTAACATTCGTTGTCCGGTTCAGAATCCGACTAAACTCGGTGAAAAAATCGTCGATGCCAATTCCTTGTACACTGATCTTATCCAGATCTAGACCGTTGCGCTTTAGGAACTCGATGGATTTCTCGTTTCTGGCGTCGTCGATTTCTCCAAAATCAGAGAAATTAATCTCCCAAGTACCGCCGATTTTTCCGTCGCCGTCGAAGAGAGTAAGACCTAACTGGATCAGTTTCGTCTTGTCTACACTGAATTTCATATCGTCGTAGCGTTCCTCTTCCGTAGTGTATTTGGAAGTTTCCCTCAAGGAACCCGGAAACTCGGTGTCAATTGCTATGAAACGGTAATTTTTTAGACAATCAAACATCAGATTCAACTCTTCCTTTTCATTGGAAAACCAAACTTCACGACAGATCATCTTTTCTCCCATATCGTTGTTTTGACTGTCTATGTTGACTGACACAGAGTAAGGAAGAAGAAGCTTTCTTTGAAAAACTCAA
Source organism: Alliaria petiolata (assembly GCA_020283515.1). Taxonomy (NCBI): domain Eukaryota; kingdom Viridiplantae; phylum Streptophyta; class Magnoliopsida; order Brassicales; family Brassicaceae; genus Alliaria; species Alliaria petiolata. The sequence continues at coordinate 180,511,238 of JAHZTW010000001.1, forward strand.
AAAGGAAATATCTGTAAACCCTACTTTCTGATCATTGACCTTCAGTTAGCGATATATAAAAAGGAAATATCGGATCGCAGAAAAGGAAATACGGGATGTGAGACTTGGCTCCCAAGTTTAATGTTTTTAGTTTTTTTTTTAATTTGTTTATATTTTATTAATTGATCAACAACACTCATAATAAAGTCGCCTTTTTTTATAAAACAAAAATAAAATAGTATTGTTTTTAATCTATCTTATTGCTAATTATCCATTCATCTATAAACTTATTTGTATCTTTTACAAAATCAGAATTTATATCCATTATAGAATAATTTTATATCCAATATAAAATAATTTTATCATCAATCATTATTTTGTAACCATTGCAAGCAGAAAATATGTCTGAAATACTTTAAAAATAATACAAACGAAACAACTAATTTATTTATCCTTAGAAAATAGAAATCACACTCACTCAAGCCGAAGCTTATCTTTGCTCTCACTTGCCTTCAAAAGAGACTTGATAATCTTATCATACTTTCCACAACTGGTAACAAATGTCCTGATCCAGAAATTTCATGGTAACAAATCCATGGAAGCTGCAATATAACGTTGAAGCTTCACTGGCACAAACTTATCATCAGTCGCCGTTCCAAAGGTGAACCAAGTCATTCTTGTTTGGGAACGGATCTTGAATGTCTAACAGATCCAATTCCCAGATCGAAAATCTAACATTCAAATCTCGGTGTAAGCTTTCTAATTCACCTTGTTGTCTTGTGTATGCCTGCAAAATCCACAAAGACTCAACACATCATTATCATTTCTTCAAAGTGTTACAGGAAGTATCATACTTATAGAAGTGCTTGTACCCGATATGGTCTGACGAATCCGAGCTTAGACAAGACCTCCATGTCCTGACAGGAGCCAATGAGCATACTGACTCGAAGAGCCCATTGATCTACATGATACATTAGAGAGAAAGCTTATCTTGTTATGTCACCCGGTAAGTTTCTCCACCAATAGTTAATTGTCTGTGTCACCAGCGCTACTCCTGCTAATCTGAGAGTCCAAAGCTAAACGCATTCACATCGCAACTCAGCCATTGTTTCAAGATCAAAGGTATTTTAAAGTAATTTTTTAAGAAAATTCTAATTTCTTTTATACATTTATTTATTTAAATCGTTTAATAAAATGTGAAGAATGATTAAAATTTAGTGCTCATAATTTTTGCTCAATGTCATTTTTTCTTCTTGCTTATAGCCTTTTACATGTCAGAATTGGCTTTGATGAAAAAATCTCATATTCACGCTTTTCATTGGTATGGATTTGACTTTCTTGGTTGCAAATGATCATTTCAGAACAATTTTGATATGTATTTCACGTAAACTTAAAAATGCCTATTTAAGGCTCATTTCAACATAACATCGTCAACATCAAAGCTTCTCTACCAAATATTGGTGATAACTATCAAGAAATTTCACGACACATCTCTACCATTTTTTTTTTTTGACAGTAGTGTTTTTTTGGTTGACTGACAGGGAAAGGTTTATGGAACTCGAGAGAGAAAAATGAAATATGGGAAGTTTTTCCTCGCGAGTTTTATATTAACCGATTTACAACGTTATTAAATTTAATTCGGTTTTTCAATGACGTCATTAAAAACAAACTATAGTTCTCTTTTCCATTTGGTTTATATAAATTAATAATAACTGATCAACACTTATTGGTTTAATTGGTTTTAGAAAATGTAAAGATGATCAAAAAAATTTTTTTTTGACAAAGGGTATTCGTATTAAAAATGCAGAAATTAAAAGGTACAAAGCTATGATTGTTAAGTCATACAGTTTAAGATTGAGAAAACATATATTTGAGACAAACATATGAAAAAGATAGAGAAAATCTTAAGCTTGAAACTTAAGAAGAAGATGGGATGGACTATGGAGATTAGCCAAAATCAACCGCGCCTTTTGGATGCGTTAGAGAGGCTTCTCTCGTAAAATTTTCAGAAAAAGATGCAGACACTTGGTCCACAAACGAGGGAAGACACTCAAGAGACATCACTCACTTTTTGCGTCTAACGAGGTGTTCCACGGCCTCCTCGACCTCTATTTTTTCGCCCTCCTACCATAGTCCATTGCATTTCTTGAATTTTTTTGTGTAGGTTTTATTGATCTTCCTCCTCGAGTTTTTTGAGAAGAATCGCCCATCTCAAATCCCGAAAGCTCCGAGTCTAAAGTGGACAAATTGCTACCAAAGACATTCCTTTCAACTTCATCAACCAATGAATCAGAAAGAGGAGGAGTGGAGGTAATTACCAAATTAGAAGAAGAACCAAAAGTCTGGGTAATTTCGGGCTTACACGCAGAAATGTTGGACTCTGCTTGTACACTTGGAGAGGCCGAAGTAAATGTAGCTGCAGCAAGTGCAACAACAATGGTGCCTGAAGTTTCATTGGCTACTCCTATAGGAGTATCAGGAGAAGCAAAAGCTAAAGGAGATCCATGCGATGCAATGTGACTAGCAGCCGGAGAATTAACAACTAAAGGAGTATTATGAGATGCAATGGGGCTAACAACTTCTTTGACTTTTGCAGCCACTTATTTCACATCAACACTAACATCAATGAGGTCAAGGGGTAGTGCACAACTCGGATCAATTGACTCAGGCTGATTAAGTAGAAGGCATCTTGATTCCTTGAGGCCTAATTGCCCACATCTCTCACACTTTGGTGGAATCCAAGAGTACTCAACAGACACCATTGAAACATTGCCTTGTTTATCCCCAGCCGCAATCCGATGCGGGAAAGCCTTATCTAACTCCACTTCCACCATTAACTTTGCCTCACCCATTAAAGATGGGTCTAACCACGGTTTATGAGAGAGCATAAGTTCTCCTAATCTTGAGGCTATCCAGCTAATTCCCCAGATTGAGTAAAGGCAATTTGAGATGTTTTTCAAAGTCACCCACATCGAAATTGAAGTAATCTCAGGTAAAACTAGAGAAGCAGTAGGAGTCCAAGGAGCAACAAACATAATGCAACCATCAAAATGCCATAATCTTCTCTCTAACACCCAAGCTCTAGTAGATTCATCCGGGATATGAAACAAAAATGAGGATTCTCCTAATTTACGAGAAAATATCTTACACTTTCTGCCCCAAATTCTGTTAGCCACAGCGTGAATAAGGCCTCCCGAAGGCGTACGACATCGATAGAATTGTCCGAGAACGTATTCCTTTTGATTCTCCAGCCCTTGCATTAAAACATGGTTTGGAATCTCAACCAAGGGTGTACCATCTTCCAAGTAGGTGGGTGTAGTAGTACGGTAAAGGTTGCAGATTTTCGGGTCCATCTTTGCTGCCCAAGGAAATCACAGTTGACCATTCTCTTTTATCTCCGGTGGAAGGATGTCCGAAGTTGGTTGTTTGCTCCTCATCCTTGGTGAATCAGATAATGGTGGATCTTGGGGAATCGGATCCTTTAGCTCGGGGATAATTTTTATCTGTGGTGCCCACGCCCCTAGAGAAGGGACAATGGGGATCGAAGAATTCTCTTCAACCTGAGGCTCAACAATTGCCGGAATGACTGCGCTTCTTAGTTCAGAAACTTCAGAAGCTACAGCGTTAGGAGAACCGACGGAATTAGGGTTCGATGGCGGAGGTGGTGTAGCGGCGGAAGCAAGGGCTCCAACTGATTTCACCGACTCGATTTGAGGTTGAGAATCACCGATTGGAGGTTGAGAATCACCTATTGGAGAGTGGGAACCGCCGAGTGAGCGTTGTGCCATGCCGGAGAGAGCTTGAGTCACGCTAGAGCGAGCTTGACTTCCGCTAGAGATAGCTTGATTCTCGTCGGAGGAAAGGTGAATCGGATCTGGTGAGTGAAGAGGAGGCTCCATTTGAAGAGAGGAAAAGAGCAGATAAGAGCTGAGATGTTCACCGGTGACTAATGAGTCCGGCGAAGAAGGAGACGGCACCAAAATGGCGATTCCGTCGAGAAAGGAGGAACGACGGTAAAAGTTTTTTGTTTTCTCGATAAAAGCGTCAGAGAGGTTTTTTTACAAATTATCTAGGACTATTGTATGTTTGATGATCAAAATTTAGTGCTCTCAGTTTGTGCACAATGTAAATTTTTTCTTTCTAGCTTATAGCCTTTTAAATTTCAGAATTAGCTTTGATAAAAAATTCTCAGATTCAGGCTCTTCAATGGTATGGATTTGACTTTATTGTTTGCAAATGATCATTTTCAGAACAATTTTGATATGTGTTTCACGTAAACTAAAAAATGCCTATTTAAGGCTCATTCAACATATCATCGTCAACATCAAAGCTTCTCTAAAGTTGAGAGAAGTTAGTGTTGATTTTTAAAGTTGATAGATTTGTTAAATTTGTAAAGAGTTTGTTAGATTTAAAGAGAGTTATGTGTATTTAGAAAATCTATCAAAATCTTTTATTATAATGATTTTAAAATCTAAAAGATATACTTAATATTTTGAAAGTTTTGTTTTATAAGTTAAATTGTTAACAATTCGGATTCCAATATTAAAGATTCTAATAAATTGATAAAATCGTTAAAACAAACCTTTTTAAATAACAATAGATGTTGTATTCAAATTTCACAACAATAATAGAAAGAATGTCATTCAAATAATAAAAAATCAGATTCAACTCTTCCCTTTCATTCGAAAACAAAATTTCGCGACACATCATCATCTCTCCCATAATTTTGTTTTGACCGTCTTTGTTGATTGATAGACAATGAGGAAGAAGCTTTCTTTGACCTTCACTAAGCGAGATATAAAAAAGGAAATATTTGAAAACACTAATTTCTGAATCTGTGACCTTCACAAAATGAAATATCGGGTCACAAAAAACGAAATACGAGATTTGAGACTTGGCTCCCAAGTTTAATGTTTTCCAGCTGTAGTTTTTTTCATTTCGTTTATACTTTTATATTAATTGATCAACAACACTCATAATAAAAGGAGCTTTTTTGATAAAACAAAAATAAAATAATATTGTTTGTAATCTATGTTATGCTAATTATCCATTCATCTGTAAACTTATTTGTATCTTTTACAAAAATCAGAATTTATATCCATTATAAAATCATTTTATATCCAATATCAAATAATTTTATCATCAATCATTATTTTGTAGCCATTGCAAGCAAAAATATATCTGAAAAATACTTTAAAAATAGTACAAACAACTAATTTACTTATCCTTAAAAAATAGAAACCACACTGACTGAAGCAGAAGCTTCTCTCTACTCTCACTTGCCTCCAAAACGGACTTGATGATCTTATCAGTCATACCTACCACAATTGGTAAGAGATGTCATGATCCAAAAATTTCATGGTAACGAATCCATGGAAGCTTTGATGCAATATAACGTTGAAGTTTCACTAGAAAAATCTCAGATTCAGGATCTTCAATGGTATGGATTTGACTTTGTTGTTTGCAAATGATCATTTCTAAAAATATCAGATTCACGACCATTGTTTGGCTAACTACAAGTTAACAAGTGCTTCAACAAAGACAAACAGAAAAATATGTAACATTAACCTATTAACGATTTATTCTATGTCTTTCTATCTCTCTCTCGGTGTGGTTCCAGAGGAATGACACAGTCGGCCCTCAAAGGTTCCCAGACCACCAAGTCTGAGCAGGTCCAGGGCTGCTTCTTTGGACTTCCCGGCGTACGGCTCCACTTTCTGCACAAGGAGCACCGAGTCCAATACTCAGCAATTTCAGTAATCTCCAACAGGCTATCTAGAAACTTGGTTTCATTGGCCAACGGCCCTGACCACTCGGGAACCGATGCTTAATAGTCGGTCCCTAAACGTTTTGCTGTTCTGTTTCTTTTGGTTGTTTCGTGTGAATGAGAAATCAACTGATTTATTTATTTATTCTGGTTGAAGCTTTGATGCAATGCTTCGTAAAGAAAAGAGAAGCAAACCATATCACAAACATCAAAAAATGCAACGGTGAAGTCTAACAAAGGTTTCTGCAACGGTGCAATATGGCTGGATAAAACACAAAGAAGTGTCCATTAGTAAACCCGAAAGGAATCGGGCTAAGGCCCACAGAGCATAAATTCTGGCCCAGTTACCACACTTTTTCTACCTTTGAAAAAAATCAGAGACGCTCGACTAACAACAAGAAAAAGAAAGAAAAAAAAATTCAGAGCGAAAACCCTGAGATTAGATCATGCCGCCGAAGAATCTGGGATCCGTAAGATCCGTGATTGCGCAGGTACTTGCGAAAATCTGATTATGAAGAGCTTTCTTTTTTACATTATTTGTGGTCGATTGATTGACGAAAATTTTTGTAGGGTCGGAGATATCGAATTTAAGGGATATACATAGTATTTTGAAAGTTTTGTTTTATTCCTATGAGTTAAACTGTTAATTCGTGCCCAATAACAAAGATTCTAATAGATTAATAGAATCATTAAAAATCAAATTTTTTGAATAACAATGAATTTTGTACGGAATTTGAAAATTTTCACACCAATAACAATGGATTATAGAAAGAATATTAGAATCCATCTACCAATAACAATGAAATCTTAAAATTTTAACAATCAATACAAATCTGTCTACCAAAACGCCAACAATGGTTGACGCCAAAATTTCACGACGCATCATCTCTCCCATCGGTTTTTTTGTTGTTGTTTTGATAGTAATGTTTTCTTTGTTGACTAAAAGTAAGGAAAAAGCTTTACAGAACTTCAATAGCGAGATAGAAAATGAAATATGGCATGAGAGTCCAAAGTTTAATTGTAACTGATTTATAACCTTAAAGTTTAATTCGGTTTTCCAATAACGTGAAAAAAAAAACAATTTTGGTTTTCCAGTTATAGTTTTCCATTTGGTTTATACTTTTATTAATTGATCAACAACACTCATGATAAAAGTCGCTTTTTAATAAAACATGTTATTGCTAATTATCCATTCATCTTTAAACTTATTCGTATCTTTTACGAAAGTCGAAACTAATATCCATTACAAAATAGTTTTATCGTCGATCATTATTTTGTAGCCATTGCAAGCACAAATATATGTCTGAAATACCTTAAAAATAGTACAAACAACTAATTTACTTATCCTTAAAAAATAGAAACCACACTGAGTGAAGCAGAAGCTTCTCTCTACTCTCACTTGCCTCCAAAACGGACTTGATGATCTTATCAGTCATACCTACCACCAGAGCCGGGTCTGGCCCAATACATGTGAAACATGGGTGTAGGGCCTCAGTTTTTTTAAAAACAATTAAGGCCCAATTTTTTTTTTATATTTGTTTTGAAGAGAAAATATTCAGAAAAATGTAGGATTTATTTTAAAAAACACAATAAAATCTTAAATATATTTTTATTGATAAGAAAGAATTAAAAAAAATGACTACGAATACCACAATATTCCAGATTTGATAAATTTTTATTAAATTTCAGGATATCGTAACAAAAAATTTGGTAAATTTAAATTTATTTTAAACAATTTGATATTTTTATGTATTATGTAGAGCTCCGATTTTTTATTTCGTATTGGACCTCCAATATCTCAGGCACGGCTCTGCCTACCACAAGTGGTAAGAGATGTCATAATCCAGAAATTTCATAGTAACGAATCCATGGAAGCTTTGATGCAATATAACGTTGAAGTTTCACTAGAAAAATCTCAGATTCAGGATCTTCAATGGTATGGATTTGACTTTGTTGTTTGCAAATGATCATTTCTAAAAATATCAGATTCACGACCATTGTTTGGCTAACTACAAGTTAACAAGTGCTTCCACAAAGACAAACAGAAAAATATGTAACATTAACCTATTAACGATTTATTCTATGTCTTTCTATCTCTCTCTCAGTGTGGTTCCAGAGGAATAACACAGTCGGCCCTCAAAGGTTCCCAGACCACCAAGTCTGAGCAGGTCCAGGGCTGCTTCTTTGGACTTCCCGGCGTACGGCGCCACTTTCTGCACAAGGAGCACCGGGTCCAATACTCAGTAATTTCAGTAATCTCCAACAGGCTATCTAGAAACTTGGTTTCATTGGCCAACGGTCCTGACCACTCGGAAACCGATGCTTGATAGTCGGTCCCCAAACGTTTTGTTGTTCTGTTTCTTTTGGTTGTTTCCTGTGAATGAGAAATCAACTGATTTATTTATTGATTCTGGTTGAAGCTTTGATGCAATGCTTCGTAAAGAAAAGAGAAGCAAACCATATCACAAACATAAAAAAATGCAACGGTGAAGTCTAACAAAGGTTTCTGCAACGGTGCAATATGGCTGGATAAAACACAAAGAAGTGTCCAAATAGTGGAATCCCGATGTTTGTGATATCGGTGTTGATGCAATATAACTTGAAGATTCACTAGAAAATACTCAGATTCATGATCTTCAATGGTATGGATTTGACTTTATTGTTTGCAAATGATCATTTCAGAACAATTTTGATATGTGTTTCACGTAAACTTAAAAATGCCTATTTAAGGCTTACTCAACATATCATCGTCAACATCAAAGCTTCTTTAAAATTGAGAGAAGTTAGTGTTGATTTTTAAAGTTGGTAGATTTGTTAAATTTATAAAGAGTTTGTTAGATTTAGAGAGAGTTATGTGTATTTAGAAAATATATCAAAATCTTTTATTATAATGATTTTAAAAATTTAAGGGATATACATAGTATTTTGAAAGTTTTGTTTTACTCCTATGAGTTAAACTGTTAATATGTGCCCTAATAACAAAGATTCTAATAGATTAATAGAATCATTAAAAATCAAATTTTTTGAATAATAATAAATTTTGTACGGAATTTGAAAAATTTTACACCAATAACAATGGATTATAGAAAGAATATCAGTATCCATCTACCAATAACAATAAAATCTCAAAATTTAAACAATCATTACAAATCTATGTATCAAAACCCCAAGAATAGTTGACGCCAAAATTTCACGACGCATCATCTCTCCCATCGGTTTTTTGTTGTTGTTTTGACAGTAATGTTTTCTTTATTGACTAAAAGTAAGGAAAAAGCTTTACAGAACTTCAATAGCGAGATAGAAAAGTAAATATGGCATGAGAGTCCAAAGTTTAATAGTAACTGATTTATAACCTAAAAGTTTAATTCCGTTTTCCAATAACGTGAAAAAAAAACCAATTTTGGTTTTCCAGTTATAGTTTTTCATTTGGTTTATACTTTTATTAATTGATAAACAACATTCATGATAAAAGTCGCCTTTTAATAAAACATATTATTGCTAATTATCCATTCATCTTTAAACTTATTCGTATCTTTTACAAAAGTCGGAATTAATATCCATTATAAAATAGTTTTATCGTCGATCATTATTTTGTAGCCATTGCAAGCACAAATATATGTCTGTAAATAAATACTTAATAAACAGTACAAACAATTATTTTACTTATCCTTAGAAAATAGAAACCACACTGACTCAAGCAGAAGCTTCTCCTCTACTCTTACTTGCCTCCAAAAGGGACTTGATGATCTTATTAGTCATACCTTCCACAAGTGGTAACAAATGTCCTGAACCAGAAATTTCATGGTAACGAATCCATGGAAATTTTGATGCAATATAACGCTGAAGCTTCACTGGCACAAACTTATCCTCGTCGCCATTCCAAAGGTGAACCGAGCCATTCTTGTTTGGGAACGGATCTTTAAGGTCCAACGGATCGAATTCCCAGCTCGAAAATCCAACATTCAAATCTCGGTGTAGGCTTTCGAATTCACCTTGTTGTCTTGTGTATGCCTGCCAAAAAACAAAGACTCAACACATCATTATCATTTCTTCAAAGTGTTAAAGGAAGCATCAAACTTATAGAAGTGCTTGTACCCGATTTGGTCTGACAAATCCGAGCTTAGACAAGACCTCCATGTCCTGACGGGAGAAAATGGTGGGGTTACCGGCGATCACATTGGAGAATGGGAACCATTTCTGAGTGTTCCACCAATAAGTAAGCCAAGGAACATAGTGAGCTACTCGAAGAGCCCATTGATCTGCATGATACATTAGAGAGAAAGCTTCTCTTGTTATGTCACCCGGTAAGTTTCTCCACCAGTAGTTAACCGCCGGAGCCACCAGAGCCACTCCTGCTAACCTGAGAGTTCAAAACTAAACGCCTTGACACCGCAACTTAGCTATTGTTTCAAAACCACAGTTAATACATTTTATGTTATACAGTCCAAGAGATGGACTCAAAACTCAGAATCAATTGAATTAAATACATCAATCAACTGCAATACCTGTGAGGAATGTACTTAAGACATGCCCATGTGATTCCACCACCCATGGAGAGACCAAAGACATGAAACTTAGGTCCTAGTCCTAACCCATCAGCAAGCTCCTCTATATCTAATGCTATGCTTCTCGGTGACCGATTCGGATCAGGATCACTCTCTCCATAACCAGGACGGTCAAAAGACACACTGTATATCCTCAATTCCTCCACAAGAGCCTAAAAATTTATGCACAAAGACACATTTTTTAAACTCATTTGACTTCACCAAAGACAGAAGCTTTGACATTTTTTGCGAAAGGTATATTTAAGCTTTTCACATGCTATGGATGCTTCGACCAATGGGTGATGAGAGATTTAGCCGGGAAACTTACCGGCGATAAGAAATAGGGGAAAGGCGAGTCGTGCATACAAGAATCGAAGCCGTGGATATATATGATCTTGAATTTGGCTTCGTCTCTAGGGAATCCGAATTCCTTGTAAGCCAGATGTCTTCCGTCTCTCAGTTTGATCCTCGGCGCTGTCACGGCGGCTCCGCCGGGAGAGCCGACGATTTTCGGCGGTGGTGGTTGGATTGATTGATAGACCCATGCCAACGCTCCGACGAACGATACCAGGAGAATTGTCTTGACGAAACCTGCGTAATCGAAGAAGCAAGTCTTGTAAGAACATTTCCAGATTCTTGGGAATTCTTGGTGTCAACTAAAATGTTGTTTCTTGGCTAATAAGTTAATATGAATATGAAACTGGTAATTTCTGTGAAGATGAAAAAAATTCACTAATTCTTCATGTGATTGAAAGACAAAAGCGGATAACTTATCTGTGAAGACCACCGAAAGAAAATTCTTCTTTTAACCAAAAATATACTGTCAATCATCAATGTATTATTTACCTCAAGGCACATGCCTTAAAATCTAAGTTGGTGTACCAAACTACCAAATCAATCGTATCAACTTTTTTGAGTTCAACTAAATTATCAGAATCGAAACCGAAAAGAAATCTGTTTACATTATTACATTAAGAATTACTAAAATTATATATTTTTGAATTTAAAATAAGTAAATACAATATTAATTAATTGTTTGACCTTTATAATAAAAAAAATTTAAACCAAACTGCATTCAAACCAGCAACCAATTATTCGGTTCAAATTTGATTAAAATATTCCAAACAAATTAGCTTTCCGTTCTAACGCCCATCCAAGCATCTACAACTTTGATAAAAGAAAATTAAATATCTAGAATTTTTTTGTCATTTGCAATAAATGTTTTTTCAGAAAATTAAAAAGAATGGCCAGAACAAAAAATGTGGGTAAGAAGATGATTTATCTCCTTCCAGCTTTCCACATACATTATCAGCTTTACAGAATGTAAGAGTCTCAGATTTTATTGCACAAGGGAAGACTGAACATAAACAAGAACTTAAAAAAGATGAAAAAACAAATTTTAGTACCAGGTGAAGATCCTTCTCGAGTGTTTTTGGTGTGAGATCTTGCAGAAGCTGCAGATTTGTTCTTCCTCTCTGCTCCTTCTCCAGACATTCTCTCTATCTCTCTCTCTTTCTCTTTGGAAAAATTTCCAGGAAAACAACAGTAGAAAAGTTTGGTGAGGCGAAGGCTTAAGAGCTTCCCTCTTTATGAGTTTTTGTCTTTATATATAAATGATTTAATAGTAACTCTATTGGACTTTAGTTTCTTTTTGTTTTTTAAAACGAGCAAATCTGAAAATAAAGATACGTGGACACGTACTTAAGCTTTCCAGTTTCTATGACGAGTTGTACTAATTATTAGTAGTAATTACGTTAGGAACTCGGAATACTCCAAGAGTAAACATCAAAAACACACGAGTCACGTGACCTTTGAAAAGTTCTCAAATTTGGTGAAAATTTTTGGTTTTCTTTATAACAATTCTTGATCTTCAAATTTGGTACGAGCATTTTTTACTGAGATTGGGTTTTAAACAAGTTGGTTTTCTTTATAACAATTCTTCTTGTATTATAATTTTTTTCCCCAAGCGATGTAGCTCTGTTTCTTAACAAACCAAATAAATGTACATATACATTGTATATATAAATCACTGACGAGATCTTTTTGCCAAAAATTTGTACGTCACAAAAACGATCCGACCCGGTTTTGAGTCGTAACATAACCTAATCCGACCCGGACCGGGTGGTTCTTTCTTGTGGTCGTTAACGCGAGACCGGATAAGTTGAAGAAATCCCCCGACCGTTATTTATTTTCGCAGACAGAGGATCAAAACAATGGCGACTGTGAAATTCTCTCTTCCCTTCGTTTCACCATCACCACCTTCTTCTTCTCCTTCTTCAACTCAGTCCAAGCTATCAGCGGCGTCTCTCATCCCCAATGCGGCGCGTGCGTTTAACGCGACACCTTCTCCGGCGAAGTCACGGTTCATGGGTAAGTGCCTGAGAGCAAAACCGATGAAATCCATACCATCTCGCTCCGGCGGAACCACCTGCTCTGCTTCATCTTCTCCGGCGACTCTTCTTCCCTCTGCTCTTCTCTTCGATTGCGACGGCGTGCTTGTTGATACCGAGAAGGACGGTCACAGGATCTCCTTCAACGACACTTTCAAAGAGGTTTTCCTCATCTTTCTCCTCTTGAATTTTGTGCCATAGCTCTTCGATACACGTGATCTAGAAGGTCAATTTGAGTTTCGGTGTAATTCCGCAGAGAGATTTGGGTGTTACCTGGGATGTCGATTTGTACGGCGAGCTACTGAAAATCGGCGGTGGGAAAGAAAGGTATAGTTGTTGAAAATCAACTGCATTTGCTATATCATTTAGTCTCCGTTTGAATGAAACTGAAGTGGATCTTTAGATAGTAGAAATGTAGATTTGAAATTGTCTTTTCTCTTAAAGTACCAAGTTTTTTTTATCATTGAGATGGCTTTGTTTTGTAGGATGACGGCGTATTTTAACAAGGTTGGGTGGCCAGAGAAAGCTCCCAAGGATGAAGCAGAGAGGAAAGAGTTCATAGCTGGGCTTCACAAGCAGAAGACCGAGCTTTTCATGGTTCTCATCGAGAAAAAGCTGCTTCCTCTTCGACCCGGTGTTGCCAAGTTAGGGTCACTTCTAATCCTCAATCCTATATTTTTGATGCTATCACTTGCTTTTGATGCATATTTTCTTGATGATGGAGTCTCCTGATGCTATGAATGTTTGTAAGGCTAGTTATTTCTAGTAAATCATATACATTTTCTGGTTTCTGTTATAATTGTATTGAAACATTAGCTGCGTGCGATCTCGTAGTTTCCGCTATCTTGCTTAATTGAGCCTCTTCTTGTTGCAACTTTGCAGGCTGGTTGATCAAGCTTTAACGAATGGAGTTAAAGTCGCCGTGTGTAGCACTTCAAATGAGAAGGCGGTATGATATCAATCAGGTTCTACTACTTCAGTTTCCAAGGCCATATTAATCTTCGCCATATATATATCAATGTCCTGATGAGTTTTCTTAAAGAAGACTACAAAACTGCGTTCTTACCAAGAATGTTCTCAAATATGCGAAATTCGTCTAGCTTCGAACAGATTTTATTAACTCTTATGGGAGGCAGGGAAATATGAATCAACGTTTTCTCATTCTGGCCTGGTCTCAGGTTTCTGCTATAGTTTCATGCTTGCTTGGACCAGAACGAGCAGAGAAGATCAAGATATTCGCAGGGGACGTAGTTCCCAAAAAGAAACCCGATCCGATGATTTACTAACCTTCCCTTCCATCACAACAAGAGTTTGCTTGCTTCATCTCGGTTATAAACGAGTTATCAAACTTTTTGTTTTAACAGGCCATCTACAACTTAGCAGCTGAAACCCTTGGAGTTGATCCTTCAAAGTAAGTGTTACTAACATTTTTTACAGGAGAAGGAGTCAGTTTTAGAAACTCTTCTAAAGATTTTGGCTCTGTTTGTGTGCGCAGATGTGTTGTGGTTGAAGACAGCGCGATCGGGCTAGCAGCTGCAAAAGCTGCGGGAATGACTTGTATAGTTACAAAGAGTGGGTGAGTTTTAGTAGAGATCCCTCTTCTGAAAATCAGAATCTCATTCATAGATTCATATCAACCAGAAAATGAAACGAGTGTTTCATCTCTTGGATTTGCAGATACACGGCGGATGAAGATTTTGAGAACGCAGACGCGGTTTTCGACTGCATTGGAGACCCTCCTGAGGAGAGATTTGATCTAGCATTCTGTGGAAGCCTTCTCCAGAAACAGTTCGTTAGTTAAAAGTTACAAACCCCATTGAGAAGAAATATGATCTTTAATTGTTTCTTTTCTCAACATTGGTGTGTATAGCGAAGAGAACTATTCATTGTAAAACCATATAACTCGATCATACAAAACTCTCTCTCTTGACATTTCCATTACCAGATGCATTGCTGGATTGAGATTTGTCTCGGTTTCAACTTCTATTGGGGATATTTACGGCCATGTGAAAATTTTCTTGCATGGTTCTTTATTGCAACGACACGACCTCATGAATCTTTTTGCTCCACCTTAGTCTCAACGGTCGTCACTTCTGTTTCTTCTTTAGCGTCAGAATCCAAAAGCTTCTGCTGAAACGTATCCTGGATCTTCGTTACGCCCTTCTCCACCGGTCCCATCGCTTGGTTTATCGTAAGAACCACATCCTTCACCACGCGTTGGCCACCGTCCATAACAATGTCTTGCACGCTCTCCTTAATGCTTGTGCCAGATGCTTCAACCTGAGTCTCCGTCGTCTCCACTACACCGCCTTCGTCTGGTTTAACTTCCGTCTTCTTGCTCGTCTCCGCCGTGATCTTACCGCACTCCGACACGGAAACGTAGTGGTAAGGCTCGGCTGGGAAAACAAAGAGATGAGCCACTGCTGCTATCGCCATCTCGATGCAGATGAGGAAATCTTGCAATGCGTTTTGGAATCTTCCTTCTTTCGGAAGCACACCGTAGTAACAGAGCAGAGCGATCCCGAAGCCTTGCCACCAAGTAGCAAAGACGATAGCTTTGAAGCTAATGAACTTGGCCAACGGTTTTATTTCTCTGAGTCGTTCATGAGTCACGTTGTAGAACTGCACCAAGCAAAACAGAGCCCACATCTGGCTGAAGTTTAGCACCACCTCTATGTATGGATATCTACAGAATCATAAAGATACATCACGTTGTAGAACTGCACCAAGCAAAACAGAGCCCACATGATATATAAAGATTGTTCGGTTTCTTCACATACCCGTAATACCATTTGAATTCACCATCACCATAAACACCGAGAAGCTCCAACAAAAACGCCAAGAATGCACAAAAGGTTTTGAGGATCATCTGAGGCAATAAATATCATTATCAACTCAAGAAAAGAATCAGCAATTGGGTTGAAGAAAGAGAAGCTGACTTACATACTGGACAAGACCGAACTTCTCTATCACAAAGAGCTCTCGTCCCAAGACATATGGTTCACACAAGAACTTCCAAAATGGATTCCTCTGCTTCTGCTTCTTCTTCTTCTTCTCATTGCTCTCATTTCCTTCTCCTTCTAATAATGGTATTGTTGATTCGCTTTCGAGCACTTCAACAACTCTTCTTTCACCACCTGAGCATACATATTGCATATGGTTGGTTTATACTTTACGTAATTCTGAATTCACCAGAGAGGAGAGAGAAAGAAAAGAGCTTCTTCACCTAGACACGCGACCAAGTAACTTCCAAAGGAATACAAAGCGAAAGCCTCATAGCAGTTTCTCAAAATGTCACAAGGCAGCGAGAATTTTGCATTGGACAAGGAAATGATCTAAACAACAACAAAAAAAGCTTATATTAACTGAAAAACACAAACAAAATTTGCAAACTCCCTGAAGAGGAAGAAAAGAGGCTTACCGATTCAGTAGCATAAACTGGGACCATAAACAAAACTGGAACAATCCATTTTTGCTCCTGCAAAAAATATGCTCAAACTCATCATTCATCAACAACAGATTTCTCTTCTTAAGGAAATAACCATATTAGATAAATCGTGAGCCCGTTACTCAAAAAAAAGAAGGCGTTGATGCTATAACAAAATCCATAATTCTTCCCAAAAATACGATGTAATTGAAAACTACACGCAGAAAAAAGAAAAATAATGGCAGAGTCGTTTGTACGGACAGAGGGGTTGGTGTAGAAACGGAGATGCTGGAGGATAAGGAAAAGGGAGAGACAAATTGCGACGGCGGCGAAAGATCCTCCGACGAGAAAAGCCGGAAAATGTAGATCTCTGTACGTACTTGCCTCCCTTTCTCTCATTATGACATAAGATCAGGCATAAGATCAGGCAAACATTATCAAAGAAAAAATGTGCTTTCAAAATATGTTTTTTGTTTTTGTTTAAGGTTGTTTGCGCGCACGTGCCACGTGGTATAGTTCCCAGACGCCACAGATGCGTTCTGTGACACACGTGTTACAATGAGATAAACAAACACTAGGTAAAGATAGCTCTTAATTATGATCAGAGCTTTGGATTTGCAAGATGATTTTTTATTTGTTGCTATCTCAACGTTGGTAATATGTATAGTGAAGGGAAAACATTCATGATTCATGTTAAAACCATATAATTCGGTTACAGACTATGAAAGAAAAAAAAAGAACCTTCTAATATTTTGGGCTTCTGAGTAATTTTTGGGTTTTAATGTGTAAAAATGGTTTTTGCATTGGTGGGTTTCACTGTGATAGACCATCGTTGCGGATTTTCTATGTTTAAGTTCGAGGAGAACACTAAACCCCAAAAACAAAGGCTGAATCTTTTTGACGGAGATATGACTTAAAAGTTTCTTCCTTTTTTTTTGTTTTTTTTCTTTCAAATTGGTATTTCAATTTTGATTGAATTGAGGACGAAGAAGGGAACCGGACGGCAGGAAATTGCTGAGCTATGAAACGATTCTTCAAGCCCATAGAGAAGGACGGCTCAACGGCGGCTAAGAAACCCTGCCTCTCGCCGGAAAAGCGCGACGGAGACGGATACGGAGTTGAAGAAGAGAAGAATCAGAGTGAGCCCTCCAAGTTTTTGACGTGGAACGCTAATAGCTTCCTCCTTCGGGTGAAAAACGACTGGTCCGAGTTCTCCAAGTTCGTCTCCGATTTCGACCCTGATGTCATTGCTGTGCAGGTGAGTTTGCTTCTTATTTGTTTCTTTCTTCTGTTGATTCCGAGCAATGTGAGTAAATGTGCTTAGGTTATGTAATCGTGTGGAACTTTAAATTCTCCAAATCCTCTAGGGTTTCATTGAAGTGGTTTGAGTGTTCTTGATGTATTTTGTTGACTTCTATTTGGCGAAGAAGGATTTTTCTAGTGTATGATGATGCATAAGATATATTTTTGCATGTTGTTTGTTTTGGTTCTCTTGAGTATGCTCAAATTTAGCTGAAAGTGTTGATCTTTCAAGTGTATCGTTACTGCTATGGGAATATATGAGTTCTGTATAAGTTGGTTGTTGCTTATGATATTCGTTTTTTCTGTTTAGTTCTCTAGTGTTGTCCAAGCTAGCTTTTGTGTGTCGGATTGATTCTAAAGTTAAGTCACTTATGACACTGAAAATGGTTGGTGGTGCAAAAGATCAGACTTTGATTCAATTATATGTGACTACGATGGGGCTGTTGCTTCCTTTTGGTTTCATTGTGTCTCTGGGGCCAGATACTGAACGCGTAGCGATTAACTGTGTTTATAATGTTAGGAAGTAAGAATGCCTGCTGCTGGTGGAAAGGGAAAACCTAAGAATCATGAAGAATTGAGCGATGACACGAAAGCTTTGCGTGAGGAAAAACAGGTACCATAGTTTTCTGTTTTGACTCGGTTGTATCGTCTGTCAATATGCGTATTACAATATCAACGAAATGAGAAGAGAACCAGAGCTTTGTATTTTGATGCATTTGCAATTACAAGAAGATTTTAGTGTTGTGACTTGCGAGTCAGAATCAACAATGCAGTGGCATGTTTACAGATGGATTTAGAAGAAACAAACTCTCTTGTTGTTTGGATAACGTTCAAGGTTGATGATAGTTATGGGAGACTGAACTTCTTGTACTGGCTGCAGATTTTGACGCGGGCTCTCTCAAGTCCACCATTTGGAAATTATCGAGTTTGGTGGTCTCTTGCGGACTCGAAGTATGCAGGGACAGCTTTGTTAGTGAAAAAGTGTTTCAAGCCCCGAAAAGTTTACTTTAACCTTGACAAATTAGGTAATTTTGAAAACCTTGTTGCTTGTTCCTTATTATCACATAAATATCTACATACTAGCAATTTGAAACCATGATTCTTTTGTCTGTGTCGTAATGGTTCTGCCATTTCCCCTTGACCTCGAAGTTTATCTACTTGGGAGAAATATATCATAGCTAGATCAGATTGGTGGTTAACTTTTATACTTGTCGCTATCGTGCAGCATCTAAACATGAACCTGATGGTCGTGTAATCTTAGCTGAATTTGAGACATATCGTCTTTTGAATACTTATTCGCCTAACAATGGCTGGAAAGAGGAGGAGAATTCGTTTCAGAGGAGAAGAAAATGGGACAAGAGGATTGTTGAGTTCCTCACCCAAACGTCTGATAAACCTCTGATATGGTGTGGCGACTTAAATGTCAGGTAATGAGAATAAAAGCTGATGTTATATTCGACTTAAATCTACCTCTTCTCTTGCCAGACTCTTTTCTTCAAGCCCTTTCAGTGCTAGGGAATAAAAGCTGATGTTATATTCGATTTTTGTCATATGCAGTCATGAGGAGATAGATGTTAGCCATCCAGAATTTTTTGCATCAGCAAAGCTTAATGGTTATGTTCCTCCAAACAAAGAGGTAACAAATACCAAATGTTGTGCATTAGATCATCGAAAAACAGAGCGGGTTTAAGTTTCCATGGTTATTCATTAGATCGGCCTTTGATTTATCTTCTTTTCGTGTCTCTGCATTTGCACTGTGACCTCTCATTGTAGAATTTATGCCTGAACCAAAAGCTTATCCATGATATGTACTTTAGAATCATAGGGTGATTACAAATGGCTCTAAAGTGTATGATTATGCAGGACTATGGACAGCCTGGATTTACATTATCTGAGAGAAGACGCTTCGGTGCAATTATGAAAGAGTATGCCTAAGTCTTAGTATTAGTAATTTCTTGAATAGAGATGATAGCTACTGAACATGTGATTCTAAATTAAACTTATGGGAATGTTACAGAGGAAAGCTTGTTGATGCATACCGGTATCTACACAAGGAACCAGACATGGAAAGTGGCTTCTCGTGGTGTGGGAATCCTATTGGAAAGTGAGTAGATACCACATGTATTAGTTTTTTTCTCTTGCATGAATGTCAGGATTTTCAGTTACAAGTTTCACATGGCATGGAGTCCAGAAGCTCGTTATCATGGTGATAAAGCTTCATATGGGATCTTGTTTTGTTGCCATAGGTACCGAGGAAAGAGGATGAGGATCGACTATTTTCTGGTCTCTGAACATCTCAAAGACCGTATAGTTACTTGTAAGATGCACGGTCGTGGGATAGAATTAAAAGGTGCCATAGATAAGATTTTCAACTTCACACAGATTCATAGAAAGATTATTTAGCTCTTTTTGCAGCAACTTGGTTTCTTGATTTGTTTCAGGTTTCTATGGGAGTGATCACTGTCCGGTTTCACTCGAGCTTTCGAAGCCAGCTTCAGATTCGGAAGAGAACCAGGTTTCTAACTAAAATCATCCTCCTCTGTAATAGAACGTAAGCCTTCTTTAGACCCAAAGCATAGCTTGTGTTACCAGAGTTGAGCTTAGATGATCTTTTAATTTACTTTGCCGACTTGAGGATTTTTGGTTGATGTTATTGACACACTTATTTGGTGGCCTTGCTGCTCTGTTGAGCTCTCAAAGGTACTTAGTATTTATTATTTTTGGGATTTAACAACTTTATTAATATGCTTTATTTTCCTAGGAAATGTATATATATTCTTAACTTTTGAATCTTCTTTTATTTTTTATTAGTTTTGATAAGTGCTCGTTTCTAAAGATTTAGAACTTTTTTTTGGGTGTATTTTAAGCATATATACCCTTTGCTTTATTGTGTAGTCAGTGGGAGAGGCAACATTCGTTAAACCAAGGGCTCATATCATATTCATATGAAAATTAAATTTAAATTCGACAAAAAGACAAATATATATATATATATGAATATATATATATATATATATATTCATATAAATATGAATATATTAATTATGCATTATTTTATTTCATTGATGACTTGATATAAATATTATTTTTGAAATTATTTTTTGCTAATTACAAATTAGATATACTTTGAAACTTCATGAACCAAGAAAATTGGGAAAACCAAACTTAAGGAAAATTTTAATGATGAATATATATTACCTTTTATTTTAAACCAGATATCTGAAAATAGTGTAATTCTTTATTCAAAAAAACAGTGTACATTATTAGTTTTTTTAGTTGTTTTTCTTAATTGTATTTATCTCTAGTAAAATTACTTTTTTAAAATGGATTTTTTTGGTTAAATGGAGTTTTTGAATGCGCAAACGGACTTACGGAGAGGACAACAACAAATGTGTGTGTCGAAGGAATGAAATGGCAGAATCGTAAATAACTAAAACTTCACTACCCTTCATACAAGATTTCAAAAACCCTTCTTCCTTTGCCAGTACCCAAAAAGAATAGAAAAAAAAAACGAAATCTACTCACAGTTCTTTTACATGTTAAAAACTGAGAAATGACATCTCTTTACTCTGCCCAAACCCAACCTAAAGAAGAAGAAAAAAAATATACAATTTTTTCCCCTGTTTCTTTAATCCAATAAAAAACAGAGACCTAAGAAACGAGATCAAGCGTCGTTTTTTCCGAGGAAAAGTAGATGACCCTTTAACAAAATAAACCTATTGGCCGGAGAGATGGTGGCGACTCGTCGAATCTCTTCATTTTTTTAATTTTTCGAAATTTTGTTCTGTTTCTGCTCTGTAATGGCGTTTTGCTTACTACTACCCACAAGCTGAAAGTGAAGAAATTTTTGAGAGAAAAGGGTTTCCTTTTAGTTTCCTCTGCGCGAGGGGGGATATGGCGGTTTCAGAGCAGAGCCCAGACGTGTTTCCGTGGCTAAAATCGTTGCCGGTAGCCCCAGAGTTCCGACCTACTCTAGCAGAGTTCCAAGATCCGATCGCTTACATTTTCAAAATCGAAGAGGAAGCTTCCCGATACGGAATCTGCAAAATTTTGCCTCCAGTGCCTCCTCCGTCGAAGAAAACCGCGATTTCTAACCTCAACCGCTCTCTGGCGGCGCTAGCGGCGGCGAGGGTTCGTGACGGCGCCGGCGCGTGCGATTACGACGGTGCCCCCACATTCGCCACGCGTCAACAGCAGATCGGGTTTTGCCCTAGGAAGCAGCGACCCGTACAGAGACCAGTGTGGCAGAGCGGAGAGCATTACAGTTTCGGTGAGTTCGAGGCCAAAGCTAGGAGCTTTGAGAAGAATTATCTCAAGAAATTCGGCAGAAAGAGTCAACTCTCTGCTCTAGAAATCGAAACCCTTTACTGGAGAGCAACAGTGGACAAACCCTTCTCTGTTGAGTATGCCAATGACATGCCTGGCTCGGCTTTTATCCCTCTGAGTCTGGCAGCTGCGAGGAGGAGAGAGTATGGTGGTGATGGAGGAACCGTTGGTGAGACAGCTTGGAACATGAGGGCAATGGCTAGAGCTGAAGGATCGTTGCTTAAGTTCATGAAAGAGGAGATCCCTGGAGTTACATCTCCGATGGTTTATATTGCAATGATGTTTAGTTGGTTTGCTTGGCATGTGGAGGACCATGACCTTCATAGTCTCAATTACTTGCATATGGGTGCTGGTAAGACTTGGTACGGCGTGCCAAAGGATGCTGCTGTGGCCTTTGAGGAGGTGGTTAGGGTTCATGGTTATGGAGGAGAGCTCAATCCTCTTGGTGAGTATCTTGTGAAGGTTAATTAGTGTTATGTGGGAGTGACTTAATAGTTACTCAATGTTTCAATTCCTTCGTTCTGATTGTTGGCTTTGTTCTGTCTCTGTCCTTTTCGGTTGCTTATAACTGCCTTTATTTACCAAAAGTTGTCAAGAAGCAAGCTAAATGGTTATGCCTCTTATGTTGTTTTCTTACCAGTGACATTTTATACTCTTGGTGAGAAGACTACTGTTATGTCTCCTGAAGTATTTGTTAAAGCCGGGATACCGTGTTGCAGGTAATGTTTTTTTTTTCTGTGTGCTCTGTTAATCTCATTATCTTGTTGCCTTCCATTTCTCTTTTTTTGATTAGAGAATAAACTGTTAATTACTTCCATTCTATTCAATTGATTGGAGGCACAATATTTTATCCTGGCTTTTCACGCAAGTGGTTTGCTTGTATCAGGTTAGTGCAAAATCCTGGAGAGTTTGTTGTCACATTTCCCGGGGCATATCATTCAGGGTTTAGTCATGGTGAGTAAGCGACCTTTATTTAGCATCTTCAAGTTAACCATTGCAGGCTTAATGCGTTGAAATAACAATCTTGGGGATTACAGGATTCAATTTTGGGGAAGCATCTAACATTGCAACTCCCCAATGGTTGAGAATGGCAAAAGATGCTGCCATCCGTCGAGCTGCAATTAATTATCCTCCAATGGTTTCTCATCTCCAGTTACTTTATGACTTTGCATTGGCTCTGGGTTCAAGGTACTCTTTCTTTTTCAAAGACACTTTCAAACTTATAAGCTGCTTGAAAGGTTCATTTTAGGTGTCATCATTCATTGCAGAGTGCCAACAAGCATCAACACCAAACCACGGAGTTCTAGATTGAAAGATAAGAAAAGAAGCGAAGGAGAAAGATTGACTAAAGAGCTATTTGTGCAAAACATTATCCATAACAACGAATTGCTTTCTTCTCTCGGAAAAGGATCTCCAATAGCCCTTCTCCCGCAGAGTTCCTCAGATATATCAGTTTGTTCTGACCTGCGAGTGGGATCCAATTTGAGAACTAACCAGGAAAAGCCAATCCAATTAAAATCTGAGGACTTAGGTTCTGATAGTGTTATGGTCGGTCTCAACAACGGTTTTAAGGATGCTGTTTCTGTGAAAGAAAAGTTTACATCTTTGTGTGAAAGAAACAGAAATCACCTGGCAAGCAGGGAGAACGAAACTCAAGGAACTTTGCCAGATGCTGAAAGGAGGAAAATTGATGGAGCTGTTGGGCTTTCGGATCAGAGGCTTTTCGCTTGTGTTACATGTGGAATCTTAAGCTTTGATTGTGTAGCTATTGTTCAACCTAAAGAAGCAGCAGCTAGATATCTCATGTCTGCAGATTGCAGCTTCTTCAATGATTGGACAGTTGCTTCAAGATCTGCAAGTCTTGGTCAGGATGCAAGATCTTCACGTAAGTTAATGGCTCTAAAGTGTTAACTCTACAGAGTATAGATTTTGTTTCATAACTTTGTTTCATGATGCAGAAAGCACGGAAAAGCATGATGTAGGTTACTTATACAATGTTCCTGTTCAAACTACGGATCACTCGATGAACACAGGCGGTCAAAGAACTTCAACAACTTCTTTAACAAAAGCGCATAAAGAAGATGGTGCTCTTGGGTTGTTAGCTTCAGCGTATGGAGATTCTTCTGATTCCGAGGAAGAAGATCACAAAGGCTTAGATGCTATAGTCTCGGAAGAGAGAAAGTATGACCAAAACGGTGCATCGTCTTTTGGTACAGATGGCATTGAGGAGGCTACAGCTGGTCGAAGACATTCATGTGGGAAAGGGAAAGGGGTTGTTGAGGGATCAAATGCTTCTGAACATGATGATGGCAGTACATCAATTCTGGAGATAGCTTTACCATTTATTCCAAAATCTGATGATGATTCCTTTCGGTTGCACGTATTTTGTCTTGAGCATGCTGCAGAAGTGGAACAGCAACTCCGTCCTATTGGAGGGATTCACATGATGTTACTATGCCATCCAGGTAACAGCAAAACTACAATATTCAGTTTTTATTAGTCTTACGACATTGTATAAATTAAGCATATGCTTGAGTCTTTTGATCATTAAGACGCACGATATTTGCAGAGTACCCCAGGATAGAGGCTGAAGCAAAGATAATTGCCGAAGAGGTTGGAGTCAATCATGAATGGATTGATACTGAATTCAGGAATGTGACCCGAGAGGATGAGGAAACGATTCAGGCGGCGTTGGATAATGTTGAAGCTAAGTCTGGGAACAGTGATTGGACTGTAAAATTGGGTATCAACCTTTCTTACAGCGCCATTCTCAGTCGCTCTCCTCTGTACAGTAAGCAGATGCCTTACAACTCAGTCATATACAATGTGTTCGGTCGCAGCTCTCCAGCAACGAGCTCACCCACGAAACCCCAAGTTTCTGGTAAAAGATCTTCCAGACAGAGGAAATATGTTGTTGGAAAATGGTGTGGGAAAGTTTGGATGTCGCATCAGGTACTATTGACTATTTTGAAACCATACGAATTCAGACATTGGTACCACTTCTGTTTCTGCTCGGTTTGGTTAGATTTAAGACTGATATCTTTTTTCTTCTTCAGGTGCATCCCTTTTTGCTGCAGCAAGACTTGGAAGGGGAAGAGTCTGAAAGAAGTTGTCATCTGCGAGTTGCTCTGGATGAGGATGTCACTGGAAATAGATTGTTTCCGTGTAATGTTTCTAGAGATGCAACCACAATGTTTGGAAGAAAGTATTGTAGGAAGAGAAAGATGAGAACAAAGGCTGTGCCACGCAAGAAGCTTACCTCTTTTAAGAGGGAAGACGGTGTTTCTGATGACACATCAGAGGATCATTCCTATAAGCAGCAATGGAGGGCTTCCAGGAATGAGGAAGAGACTTATTTTGAGACAGGGAATTCGGTTTCTGGTGATTCATCAAATCAAATGTCTGATCAGCAGCAGCTCAAGGGAATGGTCAGACACCAAGGTTATAAAGAATTTGAGTCGGATGATGAGGTTTCAGACCGTTCACTTGGAGAAGAATATGCTGTAAGGGACTTTGCAGCTTCAGAGAGCTCAATGGAGAATGGCTTTCAGGTATATAGAGAGAAGCAGTCAATGTATGATCACGATGATGATGATATCTACAGGCATCCTAGAGGGAGATCAAGGAGCAAACGGACTAAAGTTTTTAGGAATCCGGTTTCATATGACTCAGAAGAAAATGGCCTTTATCAGCAAAGGGGAAGAATATCCACAAGTAATGCGCAAACTAGTCGAATGGGTGGTGAGTACGATTCAGCAGAGAATTCACTGGAGGAACAAGACTTTTGCAGTACAGGGAAAAGGCAAACCAGGTCCACAGCTAAACGAAAAGTGAAAACCGAGATAGTTCAGAGTCTGAGAGATGCAAAAGGACGTGCTTTGCAACAATCTGGATCTGGAAAGAAGAATCAAGAATTGGATTCATACATGGAGGGACCTAGCACACGGCTGAGGGTAAGAAACCTTAAGCCCTCAATAGGGTCTCCCGAAACAAAACCGAAGAAAACAATTAAGAGAGGAAGCATTACTGCTTCCTTCTCCAGAGTTGCAAGTGAAGAAGAGTTAGAGGAAGAAGAAGAAGAAGAGAATGAGGAAGAGGAATGCGCGCCGTACCAATGTGACATGGAGGGTTGCACGATGAGTTTCACTTCGGAAAAACAGTTGGCTTTGCATAAAAGAAACATCTGCCCTGTTAAAGGTTGTGGTAAAAACTTCTTCTCACACAAGTATTTAGTTCAACACCGGCGTGTTCACTCGGATGACCGTCCTCTGAAATGTCCATGGAAGGGCTGCAAGATGACGTTCAAGTGGGCTTGGTCTAGAACGGAGCACATAAGGGTTCACACAGGTGCAAGGCCTTATGTTTGTGCTGAACCAAGTTGCGGTCAGACATTCCGGTTTGTCTCAGATTTTAGCCGGCATAAAAGGAAGACCGGTCATTCAGTTAAGAAGACCAAGAAAAGGTGATTTAGGTTCTAACATGGAATCTATCATGAAGATACTAATCTGTTGGTCTATTAGAAGAGAATTGGATTGTAGGGCTTCAGGGTTTTAAGTGGCCCTGTTTCTTATCTACTCGGGCTTATTCAGTCAAAATCTTATAATATTTGGAAGAGCCATTGTTGTTGCAGACATTTCACTTTCACACTGACTCTTTGTTGTTATTCTCTCTGTCATCATCTTTACAGTTGAATCTGTAAACAAATCGTTATGTAGGAGAATATTGTGTTCATGTTACTGACTTTCTTCTTGGCTTTGATAAGTAAAGTAGATGCTATTATGATTAAGACATTATCTTCAAATTTTGCTAAGAAAGAAGATGTGTCTTAGAAGAAAGAGGATCAAGAAAAACTTGTGTTGAATCAATGTTAAGGGGCGTGTTATATGCTACACAAATTATAAACTATAAACTATATCGTGATATCGCGATGCAATATCAGATGGTCATAGAGAAAGGATTTAGAAGAAAGCAAGAGCCACTTTTGGAGTAACAAACACTCATGTTGTTTGGATTATGTTTCAACCCAAAGAGATATACTTTTTAATTTCGAAAAACATTACCCTTTTCTTATTCCATAATAAATTATTATTAATTATTGAAAATGTTAAACAAAAAAAGGAGTAGTTTTTAAATGCGCAAAACGGGCAGGACAACAACAAAAGTGTGTTGTCGAAGCAAAATAGTAAATAGTATTTATAAAAAAAAAAGAGTAAATAGTAAATAGTTACACTAACCCTTCATAGTAAATTTCAAAACCCCTTGGCTCGTTACAGAGTCTACAGTTTTTTTTATGCAAATGAGATTTTCTAAATTTATAAAAGCAAAAAAACAAAACAGAGAAATGAGAAATGGCAATCTCATGCTCTGCCCAAACCCAACTCCTCAAAAATAAAAATAAATTACTCTGTTTCTTTAGTAATCCATTAAAAAACAGTGGGAAAAAAACGAGATCGAGCAAGTTTTGTTTCTCTCGAGGAAAAAGTAGATTAATTACCCCTTTAAGAAATTAAAAACCTATTGGAGAGGAGTTATGGTGGAGACTCGTCGAATCTCTTTAACTCTGTTTTTTTTTTTTTTCCCTTCTCAATTGTAGGTTCTGTTTCGTTTTGTTTTTCCTCTGTAATGGCGTTTTGATAAGTACCCTGATTCTGAAACCCTGAAAGTGAACTAATTTCGAGAGAGAGGTTTTCTTTTTCTTCTATCTTTGCGAGAGAGAGAGAGAGAGAGAGAGCGATATGGCGGTTTCGGAGCAGAGCTCGGACGTGTTTCCGTGGCTAAAATCGTTGCCTGTAGCCCCAGAGTTCCGACCTACTCTAGCAGAGTTCCAAGATCCGATCGCTTACATTTTCAAAATCGAAGAGGAAGCTTCCCGATACGGAATCTGCAAAATTTTGCCTCCAGTGCCTCCTCCGTCGAAGAAAACCGCGATTTCTAACCTCAACCGCTCTCTGGCGGCGCTAGCGGCGGCGAGGGTTCGTGACGGCGACGGCGCGTGCGATTACGACGGTGCCCCCACATTCGCCACGCGTCAACAGCAGATCGGGTTTTGCCCTAGGAAGCAGCGACCCGTACAGAGACCAGTGTGGCAGAGCGGAGAGCATTACAGTTTCGGTGAGTTCGAGGCCAAAGCTAGGAGCTTTGAGAAGAATTATCTCAAGAAATTCGGCAGAAAGAGTCAACTCTCTGCTCTAGAAATCGAAACCCTTTACTGGAGAGCAACAGTGGACAAACCCTTCTCTGTTGAGTATGCCAATGACATGCCTGGCTCGGCTTTTATCCCTCTGAGTCTGGCAGCTGCGAGGAGGAGAGAGTATGGTGGTGATGGAGGAACCGTTGGTGAGACAGCTTGGAACATGAGGGCAATGGCTAGAGCTGAAGGATCATTGCTTAAGTTCATGAAAGAGGAGATCCCTGGAGTTACATCTCCGATGGTTTATATTGCAATGATGTTTAGTTGGTTTGCTTGGCATGTGGAGGACCATGACCTTCATAGTCTCAATTACTTGCATATGGGTGCTGGTAAGACTTGGTACGGCGTGCCAAAGGATGCTGCTGTGGCCTTTGAGGAGGTGGTTAGGGTTCATGGTTATGGAGGAGAGCTCAATCCTCTTGGTGAGTATCTTGTGAAGGTTAATTAGTGTTATGTGGGAGTGACTTAATAGTTACTCAATGTTTCAATTCCTTCGTTCTGATTGTTGGCTTTGTTCTGTCTCTGTCCTTTTCGGTTGCTTATAACTGCCTTTATTTACCAAAAGTTGTCAAGAAGCAAGCTAAATGGTTATGCCTCTTATGTTGTTTTCTTACCAGTGACATTTTATACTCTTGGTGAGAAGACTACTGTTATGTCTCCTGAAGTATTTGTTAAAGCCGGGATACCGTGTTGCAGGTAATGTTTTTTTTTTCTGTGTGCTCTGTTAATCTCATTATCTTGTTGCCTTCCATTTCTCTTTTTTTGATTAGAGAATAAACTGTTAATTACTTCCATTCTATTCAATTGATTGGAGGCACAATATTTTATCCTGGCTTTTCACGCAAGTGGTTTGCTTGTATCAGGTTAGTGCAAAATCCTGGAGAGTTTGTTGTCACATTTCCCGGGGCATATCATTCAGGGTTTAGTCATGGTGAGTAAGCGACCTTTATTTAGCATCTTCAAGTTAACCATTGCAGGCTTAATGCGTTGAAATAACAATCTTGGGGATTACAGGATTCAATTTTGGGGAAGCATCTAACATTGCAACTCCCCAATGGTTGAGAATGGCAAAAGATGCTGCCATCCGTCGAGCTGCAATTAATTATCCTCCAATGGTTTCTCATCTCCAGTTACTTTATGACTTTGCATTGGCTCTGGGTTCAAGGTACTCTTTCTTTTTCAAAGACACTTTCAAACTTATAAGCTGCTTGAAAGGTTCATTTTAGGTGTCATCATTCATTGCAGAGTGCCAACAAGCATCAACACCAAACCACGGAGTTCTAGATTGAAAGATAAGAAAAGAAGCGAAGGAGAAAGATTGACTAAAGAGCTATTTGTGCAAAACATTATCCATAACAACGAATTGCTTTCTTCTCTCGGAAAAGGATCTCCAATAGCCCTTCTCCCGCAGAGTTCCTCAGATATATCAGTTTGTTCTGACCTGCGAGTGGGATCCAATTTGAGAACTAACCAGGAAAAGCCAATCCAATTAAAATCTGAGGACTTAGGTTCTGATAGTGTTATGGTCGGTCTCAACAACGGTTTTAAGGATGCTGTTTCTGTGAAAGAAAAGTTTACATCTTTGTGTGAAAGAAACAGAAATCACCTGGCAAGCAGGGAGAACGAAACTCAAGGAACTTTGCCAGATGCTGAAAGGAGGAAAATTGATGGAGCTGTTGGGCTTTCGGATCAGAGGCTTTTCGCTTGTGTTACATGTGGAATCTTAAGCTTTGATTGTGTAGCTATTGTTCAACCTAAAGAAGCAGCAGCTAGATATCTCATGTCTGCAGATTGCAGCTTCTTCAATGATTGGACAGTTGCTTCAAGATCTGCAAGTCTTGGTCAGGATGCAAGATCTTCACGTAAGTTAATGGCTCTAAAGTGTTAACTCTACAGAGTATAGATTTTGTTTCATAACTTTGTTTCATGATGCAGAAAGCACGGAAAAGCATGATGTAGGTTACTTATACAATGTTCCTGTTCAAACTACGGATCACTCGATGAACACAGGCGGTCAAAGAACTTCAACAACTTCTTTAACAAAAGCGCATAAAGAAGATGGTGCTCTTGGGTTGTTAGCTTCAGCGTATGGAGATTCTTCTGATTCCGAGGAAGAAGATCACAAAGGCTTAGATGCTATAGTCTCGGAAGAGAGAAAGTATGACCAAAACGGTGCATCGTCTTTTGGTACAGATGGCATTGAGGAGGCTACAGCTGGTCGAAGACATTCATGTGGGAAAGGGAAAGGGGTTGTTGAGGGATCAAATGCTTCTGAACATGATGATGGCAGTACATCAATTCTGGAGATAGCTTTACCATTTATTCCAAAATCTGATGATGATTCCTTTCGGTTGCACGTATTTTGTCTTGAGCATGCTGCAGAAGTGGAACAGCAACTCCGTCCTATTGGAGGGATTCACATGATGTTACTATGCCATCCAGGTAACAGCAAAACTACAATATTCAGTTTTTATTAGTCTTACGACATTGTATAAATTAAGCATATGCTTGAGTCTTTTGATCATTAAGACGCACGATATTTGCAGAGTACCCCAGGATAGAGGCTGAAGCAAAGATAATTGCCGAAGAGGTTGGAGTCAATCATGAATGGATTGATACTGAATTCAGGAATGTGACCCGAGAGGATGAGGAAACGATTCAGGCGGCGTTGGATAATGTTGAAGCTAAGTCTGGGAACAGTGATTGGACTGTAAAATTGGGTATCAACCTTTCTTACAGCGCCATTCTCAGTCGCTCTCCTCTGTACAGTAAGCAGATGCCTTACAACTCAGTCATATACAATGTGTTCGGTCGCAGCTCTCCAGCAACGAGCTCACCCACGAAACCCCAAGTTTCTGGTAAAAGATCTTCCAGACAGAGGAAATATGTTGTTGGAAAATGGTGTGGGAAAGTTTGGATGTCGCATCAGGTACTATTGACTATTTTGAAACCATACTCATTCGGACATTGGAACACTTCTGTTTTTGCTCGGTTTGTTTCAATCTAAGACTGATATCTTGTTTCTTCTTCAGGTCCATCCCTTTTTGCTGCAGCAAGACTTGGAGGGGGAAGAATCTGAAAGAAGTCATATGCGAGTTGCTCTGGATGAGGATGTCACTGGAAATAGATTGTTTCCGTGTAATGTTTCGAGAGATGCAACCACAATGTTTGGAAGAAAGTATTGTAGGAAGAGAAAGATGAGAGCAAAGGCTGTGCCACGCAAGAAGCTTACCTCTTTTAAGAGGGAAGACGGTGTTTCTGATGACACATCAGAGGATCATTCCTATAAGCAGCAATGGAGGGCTTCCGGGAATGAGGAAGAGTCTTATTTTGAGACAGGCAATTCGGTTTCTGGCGATTCATCAAATCAAATGTCTGATCAGCAGCAGCTCAAGGGAATTCGTCGAGACAAGGGTGTTAAAGAGTTTGAGTCAGATGATGAGGTTTCAGACCGTTCACTCGGAGAAGAATATGCTGTAAAGGAATGTGCAGTTTCAGAGAGCTCAATGGAGAATAGCTTTCAGCCATATAAACTGTCGATGGACAGAAATGCTTTGGAGGACTCTGTATATGGTCACAATGATGATAATATCTACAGGCACCCTAGGGGGATTCGACGAAGTAAACAGACGAAAGTGTTTAGGAATCTGGATTCATATGATTCAGAAGAAACTGGCGTTTATCAGCAACGAAGAAATGTCAAAGCTAATCTAATAGATGGTGAGTATGATTCAGCAGAGGATTCTCTGGAGGAACAAAACTTTTACAGTACAGGGAAAAGGCAAACCAGGTCCACAGCTAAACGGAAAGTAAAAACCGAGATAGTTGAGAGTCCGAGAGACACAAGAGGTCGTGCTTTGCAACAATCTGGATCTGGAAAGATGAATCAAGAACTGAATTCATACATGGAAGGACCTAGCACACGGCTTAGGGTGAGAATGAAGCCCTCAAGAGGGGCTTCAGAAACAAAACCGAAGAAAACTAGAAAGAAAGGAACTAGTGATGCTTCCTTCTCCAGAGATGTAAGTGAAGAAGATGAAGAAGAAGAAGAAGAGATTGAGGAAGTGGAATGCGCGGCGTTCCAATGTGACATGGAGGGTTGCACGATGAGTTTCAGTACTGAGAAACAGTTGGCTTTGCATAAAAGAAACATATGCCCTGTTAAAGGCTGTGGTAAAGACTTCTTCTCACACAAGTATTTGGTTCAACACCAGCGTGTTCATTCAGACGACCGTCCTCTGAAATGTCCATGGAAAGGCTGCAAGATGACGTTCAAGTGGGCTTGGTCTAGAACCGAGCACATAAGGGTTCACACAGGTGCTAGGCCTTATGTTTGCGCTGAACCAGGCTGCGGTCAGACATTCCGGTTTGTCTCAGATTTTAGCCGACATAAAAGGAAGACGGGTCATTCAGCTAAGAAGTCCAAAAGTACTTAGTCTTTTACATGGAATCAATCATGAAGAAGAGGTTAATAATACATTAGATTCAAAGGTGTTTAGTGGTTTTAATTGCGTATCTCGATATGGTTCTCTTGTTCTTTGGGGGGGGGGGGCTTATTCAGTCAAAGCCTTAACATTTGGGAGAGCCATTGTTGTTTCAGACAGATGCTCTGTTTGTTGTATTTCTCTGTCGTCGTCTTCTTTATGGTGTAGGAAAATATTGTGTGTTTCATGTACTTTCTTGTACGATTTGAAAATTCAGGTGTTATTTTTGAATTCTGTAAATAGGATGAGGGCTTGATTGCAACTTTTGTGGGAAAAAATATCTGAAACGCTCTTTGAATATGGTATTGGGAACTTGTCAAATAGTAAAAGCAACGGTTTTCTTTGGGATTCTCATTCGTGACGATTAAAAAAAAACAAAAAAAGAAAGTATCATCCCATAAAGGGAATAAAATAAAATTAAAAGCGAGCAACTTTATTATCCTCTCTATATCTTTCTTCTTCTTCTTCATTTTTTCCACCCTTTGATCTTCTTCTTCCCTGAGATTAGGGTTTTGTAATGAGATTGTGAGAAATGGTTAATCCCGAAGGAATCTCCGTGTCAATTTCAGAAGGGTTCGAGCCGGAACCTGCGACTCGATCTTCCTCAGGCGATTCACCTGATGATCGATCTCCTTGTGATATCGAGTTAATAGAAGAGTTTGGTAATGTGGGTTTCGGTGAAGTTGCTAAAGAGCAGAGTGGGGCGACGATTAGTGTCCCTGAGGGTAATGGAGTTGTTGATTCGAAAGCCGTAGTCGGAAATCAGGAGGAAGAAGAAGGAAGGGACGCAGATGGAGATGGTGATGGTGGGAGCGAGAGTGAGAGTAAGGTTGAGGAGAGAGAAGATGAATATCCAGTGAGGCCATGGGCAGAGGATTGCTCGTTTTATATGAGAACAGGGAGCTGCAAATTCGGATCCGGTTGCAAATTCAACCATCCTTTTCCAAATCCAAGAAAAATCCAAGTAACTTCACTTCTACACTTGCTTTGTAATTTGCCTGAGGATATTATTGTTTCCCCATTCTTGCACGTTATTCTTCTGACAAGGATGTTTTTGGCTCTTAATTGTGTTTAGCTCTTTGGGAAGATTTGTTTATTAAGAAACATAATTTTTTTAATCGCCAAATATATATATATAATCAGTGGACGACCAAAAGGAGAAAGCTTTGTTTAGTTATCTCTGTTCTGGCCACTGTATTATTTGCTTCTGATGAAACCAATCTACTATGTTTTTTTTAAGTTTCGGGCTTCTTTGTTTCGTTTTCTTATGTTTCGTTATTTTGAAGATCGCTATGGATAATAAAGTAAGAGAAAAGGAAGATGATGGTGATAAACAGAGACTGATGGATTGCAAGGTTAATTTTTACTTCTCCTTTTAACCTTGTTTACACGCTCTCGTTGTATATCTACTTATCATCATTCATGGGCGTATTCTCAAGTTTCATTCTGTTATCAGTGAACGTAACTGATATTCAGCTCATGTGCTCCAATTTCTTGCATGAGGTTTTGCAGTATTTCTTCAGGACTGGAGGTTGCAAATATGGAGAAACTTGTAGATTCAACCACACAAAACCAAAGTCTTTTCAGCCCTCAGTACCGGAGCTTAACTTCCTCGGCCTTCCTATCAGACCGGTATTCCCATTTAATTGATTTTGTTGGCCATCTTTTGACATTCTGTTACTAGTCTTGTCAAGGCTATATAATGATGCAACAACTCATCGACAGGGGGAGATAGAATGCCCTTACTACATGCGCAATGGCTCCTGCAAATTTGGAGCTGACTGCAAATTCAATCATCCGGATCCTACAACGACTGGAGGAACCGACTCTCCATCGTTTCATGGCAATAATGGTGGATCCATTGGATCGTTTTCCCCTAAAACCACATTCCAAGCAAGTTCAAGTTCATGGTCTTCACCGAGGAACGTGAATGGTACGGCTCCTTTTATTCCATCCATGTTGTCACAGAGCCGTGGAGTTCCATCTCAAACTCCGGAGTGGAACGGCTATCAGGTAGTAAGTACTTCAGCTTTTGATCTTAATAATATCTATCTTCTATTTGAAGTATCTGGAATGGTTTTATATTTGTCTTTCGTATTTGCCTAGGCTTCTGTGTATCCATCAGAAAGGAGTGTGTTTTCTCCCTCCACCACACACCTTATGAACAACAACTCATCAGCTGAAACAAGTATATTCTCACCATACCAAATGCCTGCTGAGGAATTTCCAGAACGGCCAGACCAACCTGATTGCAGTTATTATCTTAAAACTGGGGACTGTAAGTTCAAATTCAATTGCAGATACCATCACCCTAAGAATCGATTGCCGAAACAGCCTCCTCACGCTCTCAATGACAAGGGCTTGCCCCTTAGACCTGTAAGTTCGTTTTTCCTTCAGTTTATGTTCTTGTTGTGTTCGTTTTAGAAAGTTGTAGGCTTTTACCGGTTTTCTTTTCTCCATGGATGTTTTTTTAATTCTTGAACGTGTGATGAACTCTTTGACTCTTATAAAGAAATCGAGAACTGACCCGACTATAAAGAAATCCCTCAGGTTTTGACTTATTGCTTAACTGAACTCCAGGATCAAAACATCTGCACACATTACAGCAGGTACGGCATCTGCAAATTCGGTCCAGCTTGTAGGTTTGACCATTCCATCCTGCTACCGTATTCGACGGGGAGCTCTCATGCCGTAGTAGAACCTCGTCAGGTCGGCGCAAATGGGAATGAAAGTGACGGTTGGAATTGACACCAAACTTGAGGAGCTTACATAATTGATGATACCTTTTGTCTCTATCGTGTGTTTGAATTTTCGGTTACACAAAACGTTTAGGTAAATTATACACTCCAAACAGTATCTATGTGGCAAGCCTGTCCTCAGTGCTTTTGACAGATTTTTTCACCAAAGAACTTTTGTAATCTGTCCACCACTCTTTGACTCTCTTGAGGTTAAATGGAGCCTGCCTGTTTCTTTCATTGCTTCTTTATCATCTTTTTATATAATCAATCCAAGAAGCAGCAAGTACAATGTATTTTTTTATATACCCAAATGTGGCGAAAACAAAGTTGTAAAGAGAAAACACAACGAACAAGAAGAAGAAGAAGAAGAAGAGTAAGTTTGCAACATCATCTTAAACGAACAAAGGTTTGGCCGTTTTTTGTTGAAGACTAACTCTGCTCACCGGTTCTGCTTCCATATCATTGGGTTCTTCAAAACAGAGCCCGGAACAGAGTTAACGGAAACAAAGCCATTTCTTCTGCAAACATAGAAAACTAATATCTGTGAGTAGTCTACTCTTTTTCAAGATTGGGTTTTGGGTCTGTTATCTGTAAAAGAAGAAACAAAAGAAGGTACCTTTGCTCGTGGTGTTTGGGATTTACGGTTATTATGATGGTTGTTGTTGTTCTGATGAGATTGATGATCGTTTATTGGAGGTGTAACAATACTCTCAGGTCCTGCGACAGCGGTTTTCTTCGTCTTCTTGTCATCACGAGCATTGTTGAAAATGACAGTGAATCCTTGTGCTGAAGCTGGATTACTCGCGTCCCATTCCCCAAATTTTGGCAATTGTCTCCCTTTATTTCCCTACACATCCCCAAACACACAGCTTTGTTCATCATCATAATGCAGAATTGTTGACGCTTTAGCAATGGTTATAGATAGCCTCTGTTTTATTGGGCCAAAGTTTGAGATCACTTTTATTTTTTCAAGATAGAAAAAGGATCAGAAAGATTGTACGAAAAGAGGAGATTTTTGAAAATTACATCAACAAGACAAGATGACTCAGAATTCGATAGAAGGAGATTAAGATGTGAAATTGTTTAAACAAGGAGATGATGGATGATTGTTCTTACCGTTGCCATTGTCGAAATTTGTCGAAATTAGAGGATCTCGAATCTGATACGAGGAGATGCCAAAAATCTGAAGAGAGACAGAGAATGATGATGATGATGATCTGGGAAAAAAGAGGAGATGAACTTGTAATATAGAGGAGGAGAGAGGAGACCTCGTCGTCGTTGAAAACAGCAACGATCTCCTTTTTTTTTTTCATACACCTTTCTCCTTCCCGCGGCTTTAATTTCCCAACAGAAATACCTAAACTAAATTAGTAAATTGAAAAATATAGTATATAATAATTTTATAAGTCATGAAGAAGAACAAAAGACTAAAAACGTGAAAGTTCTTTGCCATTTCCAACTACCCTTTATTCACACTATTCAGCAATAATATTTGGACCAATTTCAGCAGCCTTTCAAGACTAGTTGGAATTTGTATAGTTGGCTATATTAATATATTTTTTTGATACGAAAAATTGGCTATATTAATTTACCGTTTTAGCAGAGTATTACTTTATGGATTATAATCATTTGCTTTATATTTGTTTCCACGTAAAACAAAATTTCACTAATTTTGTTAATGGGAGAATTGTTTTTTTAGCTAAATCAATTGATCTGTGGATTTCTTTTATATTATGGCACCAACATAAAATACCAGTTGAAAGTCTTAGATGGTGTTATTCAATCATGGATTTTTTTAATAAAAAAAATCGAATCATAATCTACTGTTATTATTTAATTCAAGATTCTAAATTATATCTTAAAATCCAATGTTATTTAATTTATTTTTGTTAAAAATTTATTTTTATTTGTAAACCATGCTTATAAGATCTTAAAATTTGGTATCATTTAATGAAGATTTTAAATACTTAATTAAAATTGAGTGTTATTCAAAAGAAAATAACTCTAAAATCTTTATAAGTTAAATTATTTGAAATAAAATTCCAATAAATTTTTATGAGTAAAATATTAAAAACAAAATCCAAACTATACTACGGAGATTTTAGAATCCATATCTACATATAAATATAATAAACTTTCAAATCTTGAAGATTGTAAAACTTATAAAATTCAACTTTATATCTACAGTAGAACCTTTATAAATTAATACTCTATAAATTAATAATCACTATAAATTAATAAATTTTGTCGGTCCCGAATCGGCCAGTGTAAAAATTAGGAAATTTCGATAAGATAATAAGATAATACTTTTTTTGAAACTCCTATGTAAAAATATGGTCCTAATAATTATATAAATTAATAAATATACATTTAGATATATATAAATAATGTAATATTAGTAAAATGTGATTATATTGTTGTTTCAAGTTTATAAATGTTGTTGGGTTATCTTCCAAATTTATTGATATGATATTTTCTGAATGAATTTTACATTATTGAAAATATATTTTTTTTTTTTTGTATTTTGATGAACATTAAGAATTCGAACCGGAAAATATCTCTATGAATTAATAATTTATTAATTTATCGATAAATTAATAACTCTATAAATTAATAAAATATTGAAGTCCCAACATTATTAATTTATTGAGGTTTTACAGTATAATTGAATAAGACCAACCTATATCATTACACAAAGTCTAGATATTTTATGTTTTAGCCAATTATGAGAAGAAGAAAAGTCATATTCCGTACAAAAGTTTTGACCTTACAGTGTTTAATTCTTATCCTATGCTCTAGTAAGCTAGGAAAAGGTTTTGTAAAAAAAAACTAATATAAAATAACCTTTGGTGTGGGCTGCTACTATATTGCGTTCTAGGATCACAAATGGTTAGCGATCAAATAAAAAAATTTCGTCAACTATTCTGTAATTTTTTTGGGTATAAAAATGTCAATTTCCAACTTATAAAAGGCGCTAATGATGGTCAAATACTAACCGCGTCCTAAAAGCAAAGTCCCCAAAGCCTAAACTTTACAGACCGGAGTAGAGATATGCCACTGATTGGGTTTTGTTTTTAATAGGCCCATATTAAATAAGATCTATTCAGGATCACATGAATAAGAATAGTTCAAAGAACTAATTACAAATTACAAAATAAATAGCTATCAAATGAAAAACCCAAAATTTCAGATACAAAATGAAACTTAATAAGTGAATTATTCATAAGGACATTTACAGATGAACTTCTGAGAGCTAGTTGACGGGAACGAATGTGGATTTTTCTCTGAATTTTTCAACGTTCAAGACGTTAAGTCATAACAAAACATCAAAGAATCAGGATTTTTTTTTAAGAAAATAAAGTAAGACATTATTATAAATTAGGCTACGAAGAAGTCAACGGCCTAATCTAGTGTTTGTGAGTTCAAAGAAGATTAAAAAAAGTTGCGGTGCTTCTAGAAGTAGACATGGGTTCGGCGTCGACCATGAATTCGGTATTCTTAATAATTAAATAAGGTATACTCCTTCCGTTTCATAAAAAATGTCGTTTTATGATTTTATTTTTGTTTCACAAAAAGTGTTATTTTACATTTTCAGTACATAATTTAAAATAAAAATTCAGTTTTGACCTTTCTAATTTAATACACTAATTAGAGAGATAATTTTATTTAACATATGAACAAAATTAAAACAGAATTTTTAAATAATTTTATTAATTTGTGTGAAATATTTTAAAGTGACACTTGAACTAAAACAAAAGGCAATAATAAATGCTGTAAGAGAAACACAATAACTATTGATGACCAACCCTCGAGAATGTAAACACCGCATCAACACCAATGACCGATCTCTCTAGAGTTTCTCCCTTTGACGTAGCTATTGTTATTACGATCTCTTGTCATTATCATCCAACTAACAACTTCAACTTGAAAACATTTTTGTAACAACAAGATTAATGGGCTCGCATTTAATGCATTCACTGCGTCGACACGTGTAGGTTATTCTGAACCTTATGGTCGCTAAGATAAATAAATCATGACAATAAAATGAAACCCACCAAAGATAAAAAGAAAAAGAATGGTCCAACATTTAAAAAAAAAAATTATTATGATACCATCAGCAAAAAGGAAAACATATTGAAATTGTCTTTTAGTACATTGTCTATAGCTACTAACCCTACTAACATCAAGATATAAATGAAACTAATTAACGTCTTAACAATCATTGTCATGATACAGCTATAGGTATCTAACTTAACAAAACAAAAACAACACATATACTGTGAAAATGAAAAGGAAATCATTAACTATTCGATTTGAATTTTCACTTTAGTATATTAATTTATTGGAAAATAAGATGTGTACAAGACGAAGATTTCTTAAAAAAGTTAGTTGGATGTTACGAGGAACTAAATCTCACTACTCATACAAGAAAAAGAAATTTTTTGAAAAGAACTAATCTATTACTATGTGATCAAAATGGCACAAAAGCCTAATTTGGATCCTTGTGTTGTAGTGTAATTAAGAGACGCCACCTAGTAGGTACCTACCATCTTCACCGTAAGTTACGTTCGCATCATTAATTTCGGTTTCACATGCACAATTCAGTTATTTCATATAAATGGTGGTCGATTTTTCAGAAGCTAAGCATAGTTTTACTTATATGGTGAGAAAAGAAAACTATAGTCTATAGTTATGCTATATGGGAGTATCTATTTATTTTCTTAACGTCTGTAACTTTTTATTACCAATCATGATATATCAGTATACATACATAGACATAAAACATAAATTTATTGATACAAACATGCTATCTTGATGATGAGCCAATTTGGGTCATGTTAATATGCCAGGATTGGTTCACGGCAAACCATTGTGTCGTCCATCGTGGTACGTCTTGTATTAATTTTTCTAGGTTGATATCTTCTTTCAGACCATAGAGTACGTAAGATCGAATGAGATTTTGACAATCCTTTTTCCAAATCACTCATATTTCTATGTAAACCATGTAGCTAGATAGACACTACAGTAGTACAGTGCGTGGAAGAGGTTCATTCTTTCGGTTTCCAGTGTCGTTGTTCTCTGTTGAACCTTACGTGAAATTACATTTTCTAAACACACAACGAACATTTAAAACTGGAAATTACGTGAAATTTTTAAAAATGTATTCCCGCAACATGTAGTCGTGTGTACATGAGACATTTTATATGGAAATTTAATCGCCGGATTGCGTAGCTGCCGCGAGCGTATTCATGAGAGGTGTGGCTAACATATTTAATGACTTAACTAAAAAATTCTCCACGTCCAAATCCAACTACATTAATTATCCACCTCCATATATATGTCTCACCTAGCTAATTCATTTTCTATTTACTTGTTTTATAATTTATCGATCCAATACATTGTATATCCGATATACGTTTGCCCATATGATACTATATTAATGCTATATGGCATGCAACAAACATAAAATGTTATAAACTTTTTGTATAAATCATTTAAATAGTGTTAAACGCTATAGGTCCGAACCTAATTAAGTATAGTGCCACGATAGTTTCCAACATAAACTATTGAATTATGATATTATTCGACCATAGTATATAGTAGTATTTAGTCTATTAGTTTGTAATAGTATCGTTGTTGTATTACCATCTTTATTTAAATCGTGTAAATAAAAAACAAGTGACAAAAATGTTAAAATGGTTCAATAATTACGAATTGGATGATATCAAACAAAAAAAGTTGATATTTTTACCGCCAAAAAGTTGGGTTTTTTAAATAAACATGACAGTTTAACATATATATAAACATAACCGAAAAAAAAAAAAAAAAAACTTAAAAGAACAATCATCTTAGAAGGTATAAATGTTTTATGTTTTTTTTTTTGGGTCAATATACATGTTTTATGTTTACATTACAATTTTGTATCTATTCTCCACACACACACACACACACACACAAATCAATTATTCAATTTTCATATATTTGTGGGGTTAAAATTAGCATATACAATTATTTATTTATTTTCTGCTAAAAGTTTAGCATATTAACGTTTATCATCAATTATAGAGAGTTGGCATATTTTCATTGAAATAATTCCTCACATGCAACAATTAATTAACTCTTATTTTAAAATTTAGATCTCATCTGCTAAAATTCGTTAAATTAAATGCACAAAGCTTCTTTTTTTTTTTCCAAATTTTTCCCACCAGTATTATATATACGTAACACGACCATTCCAATGGAAGAAGCTTCAATTTCAAATCTCATTTCACAATGCCTTCCTCCATCTCTCTTATACTCGCAACCGCCGTCTCCGGCGCGATCCTCCTCCTCTCCACCATCTCCGCGGCGTCGCCAATTCCAAGCGTCCGCCGTCCATTCAACAGAATCTACGCCTTCGGCGACTCGTTCACCGACACCGGAAACTCACGCGCCGGCGAAGGTCCCGCCGGATTCGGACACTTGTCAAGCTCTCCATACGGCATGACTTACTTCCGACGGCCGGCGAACCGTTACTCCGACGGCCGACTCACCATCGATTTCGTGGCACAGTCGATGAATTTACCGTTTCTGCCACCGTATCTCGCCCTTAGATCAACTAACGGTAGCAACGGCACCGCTACGGATACTTACGGCGTTAATTTCGCCGTCTCTGGAGCAACGTCGATTAAACACGCTTTCTTCGTGGAGAATAATCTGACGCTTGATATGACTCCACAGTCTATCGACACGGAGCTTGGCTGGTTCGATAAGTATGTAGAGACACTTGGAACGAATCAGAGGGTTTCGTTGTTCAAAGATTCTCTCTTTTGGATCGGAGAAATCGGAGTTAACGACTATGCGTACACCGTTGGATCTACCTTCTCAAGCGACACCATTAGAGAACTTAGTATTTCAACCTATACGAGGTTTTTGGAGGTAATTAATATTCAATTTAATTGCATAATTTATCATTTATGCAATAGGTATATGCTTGATTTCATCTTCGGTATAGCTTTGGTTCGTGAATTCGTTTTTTCTAACAATAGATCCAATGATTTGAAGATTTTTTTTTTTTTTTTTAGAATGATTCAAGTTTTATTGATTTCTTCTCTTCTTTTTGTTTAATTATACGATTAAAAAAATAGAACAGAATTATTTGTTAGAATTTGGTTTGGGGTTTAGATATAATGATTTGTTTCGGTTAACTGTCTGACCCAATTGGTCCCTAATTAATGTGCAAGAGATGCAGGAAATGTCATATGTATATGCATATATTGCAAGTCATGATACTAAAGTGATCTAACAGATCAGTCATGCTTAAGATAGCAGAGCTCGAGCCTCGAGATAACAATAAAAGCAAGAAGTACGTGGATTGGTCTTAATTATAATGTTTGGTTTATAACCTTTTTTTCAATGGTAACTGCAGACATTGTTGAAGAAAGGTGTGAAACATATGTTGGTACAAGGACATCCGGCAACGGGATGCTTGACGTTAGCAATGACGCTGGCTGGAGAAGACGATCGAGATAATCTAGGATGTGTCAAGAGTGTCAA
This sequence comes from Alliaria petiolata, assembly GCA_020283515.1. Lineage (NCBI taxonomy): Eukaryota > Viridiplantae > Streptophyta > Magnoliopsida > Brassicales > Brassicaceae > Alliaria > Alliaria petiolata. The sequence continues at coordinate 180,553,921 of JAHZTW010000001.1, forward strand.
TAATCAGAGTTACACTCACAATCTCGCGCTGCAATTTAGACTTCAACAACTTAGGTCAGTTTCTATATATAATAATAATACTCCGGGTTATTATACATACAGTATATGCTTAACAAAGAACGTACTAAACCGACTCTTCCATATGCAAGTTTTAAATATTTATTAGTAGCGTTCTACTAACAACATCAAATAGTTCAGTGTAAAAAACAAACAGACACCCACCAAAGTACGAGATTATTCAACTAATATTTTACAATAACATCAAAATTTGCTGCGATTGAAAATAGAAATGGACGTCATACTTTCTTTTTTTTAATCTTGAGGTGATTTGATAGGCAACCAAAAAAAAAAAAAACACCTCTCTAAGGTTCTACTTGATATTTGAAAATTGTAGAAATTTGTTTTCCCGGAATTCATTTTTCCACAATCATATTCATAATCTCTTTACATATGTTAATTTCTATTTGTTTTTTTTTTTTTTTTGTGTGGTAAATTTCTATGAAGGTTCACAAATAACATCTATAAATTGCAGGATCAAGTATCCGAATGCCACAATAGTCTACGCAGACTACTGGAACGCGTACCGTGCGGTGATACGAAACCCTAGCAAGTACGGCATCACCGAGAAGTTCAAGGCGTGCTGTGGGACCGGAGAGCCGTACAATTTCCAAGTGTTCGAGACGTGTGGGTCGGCTACAGCCACGGCGTGTAAGCACCCGAGTCGGTACATCAATTGGGACGGAGTCCACTTGACCGAGGGTATGTATAAGGTTATGGCCGATATGTTCCTCGGTGGGAATTTCACTCGTCCTAAGTTTGGNGGCGTGTAAGCACCCGAGTCGGTACATCAATTGGGACGGAGTCCACTTGACCGAGGGTATGTATAAGGTTATGGCCGATATGTTCCTCGGTGGGACATTCACTCGTCCTAAGTTTGGTTACTTGTTGAACAAGAAACTAAACCGTTTACGATAAGAGAGTTTTAGCGATTTCTATATATGATTGGAATGGTTGTGTATTTTTGACATTGTTTCTTGGAATTATGATCACACGAATCTTTTAAGTTTTAATACAACGTCTGCCATTATGCAAGTGCACTAAAAGAGACTTTCCAAACAAAGTGATCTTCAAAGTCACGAGTTCGAACGACGAGATGTTAGGGAGTGTTCCAGGCCCGAAATAATAATCGAACAAAGTGAACTTCTTGGTAATATCTGTGAACAAAATGGTACACATGGACATTGCCTAAAGCTATTAATGTTTGGAGTTAATTACGCTACCTTAATTTCTTTCATTTTCAGATAACAAAAACAATAAAACGTCGACAGCAGGATTCGAACCTGCGCGGGCAGAGCCCAATTGATTTCGAGTCAATCTCCTTAACCACTCGGACATATCGACCTTACGTGATTACTGTCTCCTATAAACTTTAATATCACTTAAAACATTTCTTTCGCTTCCCCTACAACATTTTATTTTCAACTAATAGTTACTGCTAACGGCCCACGATTTGCTAAAGCCTAATCAACATTACCACCAAACAGTCGGGTATTGTGTGGTACAATTCCGTAAGCATATTATCCAATAATTACATTTTCGCATAACTGAAACTTGAATCTCCGGATAACCGAACAAAACCATATCATATATAAGTAAAAAAAAAAACCAATTCATTCATTAACCAACGCAAAAGCTTTAAAAGTAAAACTAAAACGAAATCGGTTCTCAAAACCAGAGACCAGCTAATAAGAAACACATAGGGGGGGGAATCAAAGATCAGCTCTTCCAGGGAAGCGAGGGAAGGGGATAACGTCTCTGATGTTGTCGATTCCTGTAGCGAAGAGAACCATACGTTCGAATCCAAGTCCGAATCCAGAATGCTTCGCTGTTCCATAACGTCGCAAGTCAAGGTACCACTCGTATGGCTCAACTGGTAGACCCATCTCCTCAATCCTGTTAATTAAAAACCAGATTTTGCTTTTTTCTCCATGAGAGAGATCGAAAGAACCAAACAAAATAAAAGACAGAATTGAACAAATTGTTCACAAACCTTTTCATGATGACGTCGAACCGTTCTTCCCTTTGGCTTCCACCAATGAGTTCCCCAACCTAATTTTCCAGAGAAAAAGATAACAAAAGACGACAATGATGTGTATTATTGGATGAATCGCGCAAAAAAAAGAGATTCAACTATAACTCGGTATGCTAAGAAGATGATGGAGCTTTGTTACCTTTGGAACGAGGACATCCATGGCAGCAACTGTCTTTCCATCATCGTTAAGTCTCATGTAGAAAGCTTTGATTCCTTTCGGGTAGTTATAGACAATAAGAGGCTTCTGAAACATAACCTCTGTCAAGTATCTGTAATTTGCAAGACAGGAGATAACGTTTGTATAAGAAAAAACCATTTCTTGCAAGTGTATTAAGTTGAGAAATAGTTTTAAGGATCATTAGAATAAAAACCTTTCATGCTCAGATGCTAAGTCGATTCCCCACTCCACTTCGTTCTCAAATTGCTTTCCTTGAGCCACAGCTTCCTCAAGTAGCTTTAATGCTTTGGTGTATGTTATACGCTCAAAAGGTGTCGAGGCAACCAATTTTAGCCTGTCAATGCAGCCTTTGTCGAAGTTCTTAGCCATGAGTTCCATGTCATCATAACGTTTCTCAAGCAACCACTTGCACATGTATTTCACATATGCCTCTGCGCAGTTCATATCGTCCTACACAATTTAAAAGATCCAGTTTCTAAGACACTGCAGCTATATTGCGACAAAAGAAGAAGGAAAAACAAATGTTTTCTTACCTCAAGATCAGCACAAGCTATTTCAGGCTCAACCATCCAGAACTCAGCAAGATGTCTTGAGGTGTGAGAGTTCTCTGCCCTGAAAGTAGGGCCAAATGTATACACGCTGCTAAGACCGCAAGCATATGTTTCCACTTGCAACTGACCAGAAACCGTCAAGAAAGCTTGACGACCAAAGAAATCTTCGGAATAATCAATCTTCCCATCTTTCTTAGGCAATCCAGGCTTAAGCTTTGACCTCTCTTCAGTCCTGGCTAAACTCACCTTGGCATTGTTGAGTTCAGCAAGGGAAGCAGTGATCTCTTCCTTGCTTGCTTTGGCAGCTTTGAGCTTCGCTACAGCTTCGCCTCTCTCCTTGACAATGAGCTTGGCAGCTTCAATGTCAGCCTCGGTGGGAGGAGGGTTCTCGATGAGATCCCTCTCCAGCCTTTCAGATTGGTTGATCAAGGTGGTCACTTGGAACATTTCACCAGCACCTTCGCAATCACTTGTTGTGATGATTGGAGTCTGAATGTACAGAAAACCGTATTCATCAAAGAATGTATGGGTCGCCATGGCAAGCGCATGTCGGATTCTTGCAACTGCTGCGATCTGAAATCACAGAGCAAACAAATATAGCAATTAGCAGACGTAAACGTAAGATAAAACTCAAAACTTTTGAAGTCAAAGAAAAAGGCTCTGAAGAATCTGTAAAGCAAGAGCGAAGAAAACTAGACGAATCTCAGGAAAATGAAACAAACCCAGGAAAAGTTCAAAGCAATTTCAACCAATCGAAGTATTTACCGAGTTGGTCCTTGGACGAAGATGAAGAAACTCCCTCAATCTCTCTAGAGTCAGCTTCGTCTTAGGAATCGGATACTTGGTCGGATCCACCGTTCCAACATGAATCACCTCCACGACGCTAAGCTCAATCTTCTGCTTCGTGCCTTTACCTTCCGGAGGAACCTTCAAACACCCGTCAACGGTCACACAAGTTCCCGTGGCAATCAACTTGGAGAGATCTGATACAGAAGCATCCACCATAACCTGAAGATTCGCTGGGCAGGATCCATCGTTCACCTCAAGAAAAGCGAAAGTCCCTTTCCCTTGCTCCCTTCCCGTTTTTACCCACCCGAAGATCCGCACCTTCTGCCCGGCAAGTCCAGCTCCGCCGTCGGGTCGACCCAAAATCGACTGGATACGGACCCTATCCGAAAACCGCTCTTTCTGCACCGTCGAAGACGAGGCTGCATCGTTTCCCAAGGAGACGGCGGCTAATTGATCTACCGGCGGCTGAATCTCATCACTCATTGTTCGAAAGCTTGACTAGTGATGAATTTGGGGGATAAAAACTCTAAAGAGGTCTTACGGTATTAGTTGACGAGAAAGCAAAGAGAAAATGAAACCCTAAAGAGGTGAAATGGATGTTTAAACGGCAACGTTTTATAATCTTCAAAAGAAACACAAACGGCAACGTTTTAGTGTTCTTCTTAAATTTACAGACGAATCCTTCTAGTTTTTCGCTCTCTTCAGACGGACCCTCTTCCATGGCTGAAGCGACTAAGCAAGAGGGAACACTTGAGAAAAAATTGCTCGACAAGGTCGGGGAAGCTGTCTCTTCTATTGGCGATGCGAAGCACGTCGACCAAGTGGTATGCGCTATTCATTCCGTCGCCGTTCTTCTCTTCCCTGTCGATCCATCGATCTTTTCCGGTAATCGAAGTCACTGATTTACTGTAATTTTCTCCTTTTACTTTGTGAGCTGAAACCAATTGATTTTTGTTTTGTTTCTCCATTAAATTGCAGGGAGCATTGGTGACAAGTACAGAGAAAGGGTTTGTATCTCTATCGGTGTTTTGAATTTGCCCACATCAATTTCTATGGCTTACTTACGACTCTGTGTATTTGGCCACCACACAGGTCTGTAGCTCCGTTGTTCCTTCTGCAGATGAGAGAAATGATTGGTCGCAAGCGTTTTACCGAGGAGTTTCTTTTCCAACGTTTGCTCGCGTTTTGCTGCTTGGTAAGTTGATCAATCTCACATTCTCTGATTGTGTCACTGTTCTGGATTGAGTTCTTCCATTTGCTATTTCCTTGATCTGATTTGAAAGTTATGTTTGTTGATATTCAAGTATGTGGTTTTTTCTTCAAAATGCAGATGTTGCCTCAGATTGGCTCTCCTGCTTCCCTATTTCAGTGCAGAAACATTTGTATGATTTGTTCTTCTTAGATGGACCTGTTATCGAGGTTGTTCAGGTCTTGGTTCCATTCCTACATCATGTGGAAAAAAATGGTGCCGTTGATGCCAATTCTGTCCAGACCAATGTAGAAAGGTGCCCAGAAACACTCTTCTGTTTTGGCTCTCTCTTTTCGTTTTCTTTTTTCTTGTTTTCCATTGAGCTCCTGTTTGCGTACTAGTAAGCATAAATGTCTGCTTCTTCAACAACTTGTTTTTTTGCTTCATGACATTTATCGCCCAATGGTATATTTCTCGTGTTTGATTGCGTCAATTTAGACCAACGATTTCTTTAATCCACGCCTTTCAAGTATTGGAGTCATGTATATGGCGTGTTCTGAATATCTCTGTATGAATCTATGTCCAGTAGTATATTTAGACTGTAGCTGATGCAGATGCTAGTATGATTATATTCTTAGCCTCTCGTGATGTGGTTTTGCTTTAATGACAGATTGCTTATATTGTGTTTGCTTGAAAATGCTGGAGTGCTCAAGATAACTAAAGAAATTGGTGATTGTTATCAAGGAGATAATTCTAGGAATGGAAGTCTCAAGCCTTTGCTATCCAGGCTATCACAGATCCTGACCTCCATTCCCGATAAAGCACGGTTGAAAGCCCCGCCTTTACTTTCTTCTCAGTATCCTTTTCTCTATGTACACAGACTCTATAACGCCTTGATGCATTTTAGCCTCCGTTAAGTAATTAGATACCTTTTTATGTTACATATCAAATGCTGTGAGGTCAGTGTTCTTTAACATGAGTCCTATAGCTTGTACTTCAAGCACATCACCAGTCAGCTCCTACAAATATTGGACGACAGAGCTTCCTGCACTGAGGCCAATAGCACAGTTATCATTTTATCATTTGTCGGGGAAATTTTTTCCCGCATCTGTCGACGCGGATTATCAGGTATATATGCTCCGAGCATTTCACTTCTCAACCTACTGTGCTGTCCAAAAATTTTAGTTCTATTTGAGNATGCTATAATATCATTTTCTTAGTAGTGATGGTACTCTATTATTGACTGATAAGCTCTGGATGGCGTGACGATGTATTTTTGATTGATGTACTTCAGCTTATGTTTTTAATGTGCAGATTTGCTTTTAAGTGAAGTAACACTTCATGTCCTAGCTCATGTGAGGTTACTAAACTCAAAGGAGGGTTCAGTTGAGATGGAAACATTTCAGTTAGACCCTACACCCCAGATCTGGTCGAAAACTATGGAAGCGGTGACAGATCCGTATGCTGTTGAGAAAATGGCTGAACAACTTTTACATCAGCTATATGCTAAGCATGCTAGTGATGTTGAAGCTTTCTGGACTATATGGACTTTGTTTCATCGCAATGTAAAACATCAGGCATCAGTGAGGCAAGCAAAATTTTCTTTTGTAGATTGATTCTTTGTTTAGATACAAAAGAAACAATGTGAAATAATGCGGTTAGTATTTTATCTTTTAAGGGAAACAGATTTGCTGTCTTTTGGTTTCTTCCACTTCAGTCTATTTTTGCAAATAATTTTGTGGACTTAATTTTTCAGGTCCATATTTGTTGACAAATTTTTGCTGTGGAAAGTGTTTCCTATCCGTTGTCTGCGATGGATCTTACAGTTTTCGGTTCTTGAGTGCCCACCAGTTACAAATACACTTGCTAAAGGTGACATCACGCATGGACTGCTTGAAACAACACAGCGAATAGCATCCGTTTGGTCAAAAGAGGAGTTTCTGCAGTCCGTCCCATTGGAGCAGCAAGCTTGTATCCTTTTCTGGCTTTTTAACCTTGATTTATGCCGTTGAATTAGTCACATATTGTAGGGTTTTAATAGGCGTATTGTCTAATCAATGTTTAGATGGTGAAGCAATGTTTTAATCTTCATGCTACTGTGTAAGTCTTTTGGCTCCTGTTTCCCGTAATATATGTTGTAGATATAACTACAGCTCTTGGGCTTTGCCTGGAGAACATGTCAAGAGAGGAGCTAGATAGAACGAAGGATGTAATGCACAATATTCTTCAAGGAGTTAGCTGTATAGATTCATCTCTCTTGGTATATTAGGTAAAGAACTTAAACGCTTCTGCGGTCTTATTTCTTGTGTTTATTATTGCCAACAGGTAGACTTGAGAACCCAGGAGATCTTGTACGGAAAATGGCTAGCTCTATTGCCTTCATGTTCTCTAAAGTAATTGACCCGAAGAATCCTCTGTACCTTGATGACTCATTCACTGAGAATGCAATTGACTGGGAATTTGAATTGCAAACGGCTGTGGGAGGGGTCCGGACAATCACAAATTCAGTGGGAAACGAAGATGGTGAAACGAAAACATCAGCCTCCTTAACTGAAGTAAATGTCTCTAACGGCAGAAACAAGGAAAAGCAAAATCGCAAGAGCAAGGACATATCTAATTTTGTATTGGCTGATCCAGATGAAATAATTGATTTGGCTACCTTAAACTGTGAAACAGAGAGTGATAGAGATGATGTTGATGATAACGCAAGTCTCAGCTCTGATAATTCAAGTGTTACTTCTTTGGAGCCATATGATCTAATAGATGATGACAAGGATTTAGGGAAACAATATACACATTTGGTGGATGTTGTTGGAGCTCTTCGGAAAACTGATGATGCTGATGGGGTACGTAACTAGAGAGAATTGTCTGTGACGTTAAAACTTTGCCTTGTGCTTTTGTCAGCATAATGAAAAGCAACACAAAATGTTAACTTTTATGTAAATTCTGCCTTGCAGGTGGAGAAGGCGATATATGTTGCAGAGAAACTTGTGCGAGCATCACCTGATGAACTGACTCATATAGCTGGTGATCTTACTCGAATTCTTGTACAAGTTCGCTGCTCTAATATAACAATTGAAGGTGAAGAAGATTCAGCAGAGGAGAAGCGACAAAGAGCTCTAATTGCGTTGCTCGTGACCCGTCCATTTGAATCACTGGAAACTCTTAACAGTATTTTGTATTCGCCAAATGTAGACGTAAGTCAGCGCATAATGATACTTGATGTCATGGCTGAAGCGGCTCGTGAGCTTGCTAGTTCCAGGACCTTGAAACCTAAACATGAAGCACGGGGACCTCTAATATCAGATATATCAGATCCTCAACCCTGGTATTTGCCTAGCAATGCGAGTACCCCATGGAAAAAGGTCTCAGAGACTGGATCTTTTCATCTTAACTGGGCGAACCGTTTAGAGAGGGAGCTACAGTCAAAACCTGGACAGACGAAGAAAGGAAAAACTCGAAGATGGAGCATCAAATCACGAGATAGAGATCAAAACAGTACTGACTGGTCACAAAATAGGTTTCCACTATATGCAGCAGCATTTATGCTACCAGCAATGAAAGAATTTGACAAGAAACGACATGGTGTTGACTTACTTGGCAGGGACTTTATTGTCCTTGGGAAACTTGTTCACATGCTCGGCGTCTGTATGCAGTGTGCATCAATGCATCCAGAAGCATCTGCATTAGCTATCTCTCTTCTAGATATGTTACAACGAAGGTACGTCATCACCTTTTTATTATCTTATAGATCGTTTATCCAGGCTTTTGCACCTATACCGGATAGTGATATGTTTGACAAACTCAATACAGGGAAGTATGCAATCACCCAGAGGCCTATGTCCGAAGGGCGGTTCTTTTTGCAGCCTCTTCTGTTTTGGTTGCTCTTCACCCGTCGTACGTAGTCTCAGCCTTAGTTGAAGGAAGTCTTGAACTTGCCAGAGCTCTTGAATGGATCAGAACATGGGCTATTCAAATAGCTGACTCAGACATTGACCGAGACTGCTACACGGTAAGTCATACATTCTCCCATGTGCCTGCCTAAAGGAAATAAAGAGTCTTTGATTAGCTTAAACATGATTGAACAGTGTTACAATTTGGTTTATGTGCTGTGTCTTGTGTTAGATGGCTTTGTCATGTCTCCAACTCCACGCTGAGATGGCTCTCCAAACTTCCCGAGCTTTAGAATCAGCTGGTGATAGTAGCAGCAGCGTTGGACCGATGAACATAAGTCTACCTTCTGGTATCTCTAAGCTGACATCAATCCAACTTCCTTCTCCAAATGTTCATCTCTAGAAACTTCATCCCCATTAGTTTGGTTATAATCGTTCATGTATAGCGACATTTCTTTAACTAAAGAACTTATTGTGTATTGCTACGATTTTTGATAATCTATTACAAGTTTTGAGCTTTGAAAAGTAGTCTTGTTCTTGATTACTTAGCCAAAATGAAAGTGAATATCTCTCTCTATTATGTGCGTTGAGTGTTAAACCACTTTGATTAACAATTTAAAATGACAGATGCGACTCATTTCAGAATGCTAAAAACAGAAATGCTTTTCTTCCAAAGATTTCAGAATTTCTTCCATTCGGATTTCTTTTATAATTAATTTGAAATCTTGCTTGAATAATATCAAACTTATCTTCTAAGCATAATTTAAAACCTAACGATTGAATAACAATGGAATGTGCTTAATTTATATTCCATCAAAATCCACAATTGAAATCCTCCTAATGAAGTATGAGATCTCATACCAACTGGTAACTTCTTCAGAATCTCTTTGCCCGTTAAAAGTTATGACTTTAGTCAACGAATGGTTCCCAAAGGACTAAGCTTGTTGCAGAACTCAGCCAGGTCTTCATCGCTAAACCAGGCCTCTTCCATCTGCAAATTTTAAGCGAAACCGGGCAGACATTTCAAGATTCACCAAACACAAAACGATAAAATGTTTATTGAGTGATTAACTTACGAAATATGGGTAATCGTCGACGATAAAGTTCTCAGGGGCGTCTTCTATGAACCGATGAATGTAGTAGAGGACAAAGTTTCCACATTCCCAATCAGTTTTCTGCTGTGGAACCTGAAACTAAGACAAGTCAATCCAATTCTGAGATATAAGAATCAAGAAATCCGAAACAACTTGGTGGATGCACTCATTACATCTGGCACATAGAGCGGGATCTCATCAACTAATCTCGTTTCCTCAGTTCTGCCCTCGATTCTGTATAGGTCCAACACAAACCTGAAAGACAAGAAGAAGCACAAACATATCATTGCGCAAGCTCTTACAACAAGATGGAAAACAAAAGAGAGAGGGTACTCGCTTCCTTATATCCGGTTCAAGCCGCTGCCAAGAATCAGCTGTTCCTAGTGAATCAAGAAACAACATGCACGTTTTATTGTTATCTTCACCAAGATCCTCCCCAAAATTGCAAAAGATCAACAAAGTCCAATGGCTCCTAAGGAAAATTTAAGAAAAAAACAAGAGAGTTAAGCAGTTTCGTTCTGAAACCGTTTCAAGAGCATATATGGCAAAACTAACTTACCAGTAGACAATAGGAAGAAAGACATATTTCTTTGAGAAGATCTGCTTTGTCTTTATGGATTCGAAAACATTGCCTCTAAACCTCGGGTCATCGCTTTTGTACATACTAAACCATAGAGAATCTAAGTACACAAAAGAAGTCTTTGTCTCATCCGAGAAGCCCCTGCATGATCTCCTAGTCACATTATTAAAACAAATGTTAAGTAAACCAATTAAAGAAAGCCATAAATAGAACTATCAAATGTGATATTGCTTACTCTAGGTAACTATCAAATGTGTCGGAACACAGTTTTTTCCGGAGTCTGTTGACGAAATACTTGCACTTGATCCTTCTTGAAGACCTTTCACGGCGTGTACATTCCTCATAGAAACAAGGGGCGACCCATTTGTATATCTCAAACTCCTCTTCGGTTAGTTGTTTCGGTTTTGGATCGCGTTTATTCAGAGCAGCAATATGCTTCCAACACGACCTGTGGTTTGCAAATTCATCTTCAACACAATCTGCATCAAAAAGGAAAAAAGAAATGCAGTTTATAGACATGATAAATCAAACCTTGAGAGTAGCCTCTTCCAGAGCCAGAAACAAATTGAAACCCAAAAACCCCACAAACTTCAAAACCATAGCTAAGTATCAACGCTTCAAGGACCATAAGATTCATTGTAATCGACATAAAATCCCAAAATTTCAACAAATTAAGCCAATGCCTGAAAAGTTTCCAGCATAGTTGATACAATTTACCAAACCAATCATCCAGACTCACATTCAAATCCTTAAGAAATAATTATCCTAAGCCAAAATAATCATCATGAGTCGAGCAAATTACGCTGCAGCTATTTTAAAACAGTAATCTTACTACAGAGAAGTATCAATGATAATAATCATAGTAGGCATCACTAGGAAAATCCCAGAAAAGGTATAAAAAAAATCGACTTTCTAAGATATTATCGAATTCCCAAAACCCTAATTCCAAAAATTGCCACTACCAAGAAATCAAAAATAATTATTTTAAAAAAAAAAGAAGAGAAAACCCATAAAAAAGGAGGATAGAATCGAGGCTGAGAGAAGGAATCACCCTCAATTATAGTTATAGGTGCAGGAGCAGTGACGGCTTTAGAACTTCTAACACGATTACTTCTTCTCCTTGACATTGAAATCTAAAAGAGCGCTCACTGTAGTTCTTTAATTCGCCTTCTTCTCTTCTCTTCTCTGCTCTTTCGTTCTTTCTTCTCGTCTCTAAACCTTGTGTTTGTTTTCCATAATGTAACCTGACGGAATACGAAAAGGGATTATTTTGCCCGTTGATTTTGCTTCGTTAGTCAACGATTCAACGGTCCAGATGACTTGAAGTCGCTTCGGTCTTTCAAGAGAGAATTTATTGAACCCTTGTTAAGTTTTGTCTTCATCATTTTTCAAGAAAACATTTTTGGGAGAGATTTGATCAACTCATATCTTTATCTAACTTTGTTAGTTTTAATAAATTTAATTTTTCACCAATTTAAAACAAATACATTAATAAAAGTTTAACACAATATTTTTTATAAACATATTATATGTTATTTTTTTGAGAAACATGAATAGCTAGATAAACTTGTTTTGTGTCAAAATATGCGGAATATAATCTAAAGAGCGCGAAAAAATGTATAAATTTTTATTAACATTAGAGTTCTTTAAATTCTATTCCGCATATTTAGATATGAAAAAATTAACAATTTAAAGGAGAAAGATGAGCACTGTTTTTATATGGTGAACACATCAAAAAATTTAACATATAAAAGTTTTCTAAACCTTGGAAGTCTTAAAAAATTTAAGGTTAATGTTATATGTTGACATACTTTACGTTATTCTATTTGGGTTCACTATTTTCCTTATTCTTTATTTTCCTTATATGGTTTAGTTTTCTCTAGTATATATTCCTAATGATAATGAATAAGTTTTATACGGTATATAATACACTAATCAGTTTGGATTCACCAATCTTTAGCTAGGATTAAAGACGTAGATTTAAAAGTTTAAAATTTAGATTTTAGGGTTTCGATTTATAATTTAGGGTGTAGTATTTTCCATATGAGTTCACCAATCTTTGACTAGAATTTAGCGCTCAGTCTATATATTCATTATATGTTTATGTTAATTTTCATCTTACATATTATTATTACTAGGTAATAATCCGCGCCCTGCGCGGGATGATAGATTTATTTTTTTCGGATAAGTGAATTTGAATTTAAAATATAATGATTCCTAATTATTTTAATATTAAATTTTAATTACAATCTTATTAACAAACATGATTAATAAAATAATATTTAGTTTTATTTAAGTGAAGTTGAATTTATTTATTATTTAGTTTTTAATTGGAAAATTAAACTATAGTAAACAAATTTATTCTAGTTTTTTATATAATAAACTTTTATGTTGAAAATATAGTAGGAAAGAGTTTAAAATTTGTATAATATTAAAACAATTAGAAAGATAAATGAATAGATCAGAAATAGATTATGAAAATAATATCTGAAATAAATAATAATATGATTTGAAAAATAAAAGCACTAATATATGTCTTTAGAGACATTTATAAGGAAAATAAAATTTTGATTCTAAAAAAATTGAACAGGGCGGATCTGCATATTAATGCATATTTTGCTCCAATGCTTGACGCTAATCAAAGGGTATTGATCGGAAGCCTGTCGATTTGTAAGTTATGTAATACGAATGAGTTATGTATATATAAATAAAAATATTAGACAAATTAGGAGGTACTCATACTTACATCGATCTGAATGATTGTATTTCAGGAATCTGAGGATCATAAATAGATTAGGTACAGAAAATATAGCTAAAAGATGTAAGTATGTATTCATAATTTTTATTAATAGCTCTATAATTCATAATTTTTATTACGGAAACCCAGCAGCATTAGTTATATATTCTGCTGAAGGTTTTAGATCAGAAATAGAACTAAAAGATGCCATGATAACTATAAATTAAAGATTGAGAAAATATAAGACTTTTTGAAATGATGAATGTAAGTGGTCATAGGAGAACTACTTATATAGTAGAGGAAGAATAGAGTTTTCAATCAATGTAATTATTAAATATTTACTTGCTTATCAAAATTCGAGTAATTTGAATTAGGTAAGCAAAATCAAATTTATTAATTTTATTATTCTAAAGAGGGTAGGTCTTATTAATGAGAGTAATAACCAAGTAAAGTTTTAAATATTTTACTTGCTAAGCAAAATTCGATATATGTGAAATAGGTAAGGAAAAATCGAATAACATATTTTATAATTTAAAGAGGGTAGGTCTTATTAATGAGAATCATTAATTCTGGTGAATTTTTAAGAAATATAAGATGATTTTTAAAATAATTTTTGAGTACCATATCTTACTTTCTTTTCCTTGTTAAAACACCATAATTAAATTGAATATATTCTTTGCAATTAATAGTATCTTTATAATTTAAGAAAGATATTAATAGATTGATTAAAGTTTTTGTTCGATTTTTAGACCATTTGATTGAATTTTCGTTTTTTGATTTTTTGCTAATATTTTGGTTTTAGAGATAAATTTTTAGAAACTTAAGCAGAAAATCATCTTTAGTAAAAACCGGTTTTTTAATCCCATTATTAATATTTTGATTTTAACATAGAAAATATGTTTTAATTTGTTACCAATTTTTTTCATTTATTTTAAAAATTATTAAGTTATTTTTATTTATTTAATAGACACTTATCTAAGTGATTTTTAGTTTAAATATATTTTTCACATAAGCATTCCCTATAGTTTAAATATATTTTTCACATAAGCATCCCCTAGAATCCTAAAACTAAAACATAATTATCTGGTTTATTAAACGTAGCTAAGATGAATAAATGGATAAAAACATATTATATAATTATTCTAATCAAAAAAGGAAATTTTTATTATAATAATGTGAGAATAATTGTGGTGGTGACACATCAGCAAAATGACACCACCGTAAATAGTTTGAAAAGCAAGCATACTCTGTAAAAATGTTTCTCAATTAATATATAGGGGATTGTTGAAACTTTTAATTGTTTATAGAAACTTTAAACTGTTTACCTTATGTAATTGTTGTTTACTCTTTTTTTTGAATGATGACGCTTTTATCATAAATATACTTTAAAGTCGTGCAATTTAACAAAACTCCAACACCATAAACTATAACCATCGTTATCCATCATAAACCTATATAACTAATGGTGAAATTGTTATAAATCGAATGATTTGTGTTGTATTATTATGAGGACCAAAAGTCTCTTTATATAGTGATTACATAAAAGGATAGAAAAGGAAATAGTCATTTTACTACTTCTACAAGGAAAAGGAAAACATCTACTAATTCTATTGGACTTAAGAGTCCTGACCGCCTATGGATAATGGACTGGGCCGTGGGCCATGGGCCGGTTATGGAGATCCAAACCTCAATGGATTATAACACTCCCCCTTGATTGACATAACCGGTTGTGATGATGAGATCATAGTAATACGCTTGGGGATGCTGTCTCATTAAAACCTTTCTAAGAAAAACCCAGTGGGACAAAACCTTAGCGAGGAAAAGGAGTACAACACGCATTACTCCCCCTGAAATGATCATCACTCTAAGTCCCTTAATCGGCGCATGCCGATCTGATGCATTAGCTTCTTCAATGTGGAGGTTGGAAGCGACTTAGTGAATAGGTCGGCTGAGTTGTCGCTGGAACGGACTTGGAGCACTTTGAGTTCACCGGGCTTCTGTAGGTCGTGAGTGAAAAAGAACTTTGGTAAGATGTGCTTCGTCCTATCTCCTTTGATGTATCCATCCTTCAACTGAGCTATGCATGCGGCATTGTCCTCGTACATGCTGGTCGATTCTTCTTTCCCTTCTATCATCCCACAATCTCGTCTAATGTGTTGAGTCATTGACCTCAACCAAACACATTCTCGGCTGGCCTCATGGATCGCCAATATTTCCGCGTGATTGGACGATGTAGCCGTGAGTGTCTGCTTCATGGACCTCCACGAAATGGCTGTTCCATCGTGAGTGAAGACATATCCCGTCTGGGATCGACCGTTGTGCGGATCCGAAAGGTAACCTGCATCAGCAAAACCAACTAAACCTTCATTGTTAAGGTTAGTGTAAAATAGACCCATATCTTTCGTCCCTTTCAGGTAACGAAGTATGTGTTTGATCCCACTCCAGTGCCTTTGGGTCGGACAAGAACTGAATCTTGAAAGGAGGTTCACGGCAAAGCAAATGTCCGGCCTAGTGTGACTAGCCAAGTACATTAACGCTCCTATGGCACTGAGATATGGCACTTCGGGACCAAGGATTTCTTCATCCTTCTTCTTTGGACCGAATGGATCACTGTCCAGACTAAGGCTTCTCACCATCATTGGGCTACTCAGTGGGTGAGCCTGGTCCATATTAAAACGCTTGAGTACCTTTTCTGTATATGCCATTTGATGCACAAGGATTCCATTATTGACGTACTCAAGTTGTATTCCCAAACAGAACTTAGTCTTTCCTAAGTCTTTCATTTCGAATTCCTTCTTTAGGTATTCAACCGTTTGGGATATTTCCTCAGAGGTTCCTAGGATGTTCAGGTCGTCTACATACACCGCGATGATTACGAATCCCTTGTCAAATTTCTTTATAAATATGCATGGACTTATGGGATCGTTTTTATAGCCCTCTTTCACTAAGTACTCGCTTAGTCTATTATACCACATGCGACCTGATTGTTTTAATCCATAGAGCGATTTATTCAGCTTAATACAATGCTGGTCTCGAGAACTTCTTTTATCTTTCAGCTCTATTCCCTCTGGGACTTTCATATAAATTTCGTTATCCAGTGGACCATATAAGTATGCGGTTACAACATCCATTAACCGCAAATCCAATTTCTCTCTTATGGCCAGACTTATCAGGAATCTAAAAGTCGTTGCATCCACCACAGGGGAGTATGTCTCCTCATAATCGATTCCTGGCCTTTGTGAGAATCCTTGTGCCACAAGCCGTGCTTTGTGTCTAACGATTTCACCTTGTTCGTTTCTCTTCCTCACAAAGACCCATTTATGTCCAACTGGTATAACATCACGAGGTGTCCGAATTATGGGACCAAAAACCTCTCTCTTCCTTAAAGAGTTTAACTCCACGTTTATAGCTTCTTTCCATTTATTCCAGTCTAATCGACGAGTGCACTCTAAAATGGACGTGGGTTCTAGATCCTCATTCATGAGCTCAAGTGCTACATTGCATGCAAATATTTCATCAATGTCGACATTCTTTCTGTTCCATTGGATTCCAGACGAGACATAATTGATCGCGATCTCTTTGTTATCAGGAACTTCAGGCCCATGAAGCTTGGCGTCCCAAGCAACATTTTCCGGCACCTTAGGTTCATTTATGTCTGGAACGTCCACTATCTCCTCGGTCTGAATTTCAGCACCTTTCTTTAATTTCCGAGGAGTCTTATCTTTGGAACCAATTGGTCTTCCACGTTTCAATCGTGGTTTAGACTCAGTAGCCACTTGACTCGGTCCTTCTTGGACATCAATACGAATTGGTGCATTCACGGCTGGTATATATGATTTCGTTACCCTCTTTGGGTCTGCAAAGGAATCTGGCAATTGTATAGCTAGCTTTTGCAAATGTATTATCTTTTGGACCTCTAAATCACTTTCACGAGTCCGGGGATCTTGCCATTTTAAGGATGTTTGATTCCATGCAATTTCTTTTACCAGCCGGTTTCCATCACCTAATGTTGGAAAAACGGATTCGTCAAAATGACAATCCGCGTACCTGGCCTTAAATAAATCTCCGGTGGTCGGCTCAAGGTACTTTATGATCGTGGGTGAATCATATCCAACATATATCCCCATCCTCCTTTGAGGTCCCATCTTAGTCCTCTGTGGTGGTGCAATCGGCACATAAACTGAGCAACCGAATATCTTAAGATGGGAAATGTCTGGCTCTTGTCCCGATAATAATTGGGATGGGGAATATTTATGGTCACTAGATGGCCTGATGCGAATTAGTTCGGCAGCGTGTAAGACAGCATGTCCCCAAGCGGATACAGGAAGCTTTGACCTCATGAGTAATGGTCTAGCAATCAACTGTATGCGTTTTATAAATGACTCGGCCAAGCCGTTTTGTGTATGTACATGTGCCACGGAGTATTCAACACTTACCCCCATGGACATACAATAGTCATTAAACGCTTGGGAAGTGAATTCACCAGCATTATCCATTCGTATGGTCTTTAAAGGAAAGTCTGGAAAGTGAGCCCTTAGGCGTATTATCTGAGCAAGGAGTCTTGCAAATGCCATATTCCGTGATGACAATAAGCATACATGTGACCATCTTGTAGATGCGTCAATGAGGACCATAAAATATCGGAATGTCCCACAAGGTGGGTGTATTGGTCCGCATATGTCTCCTTGAATTCTTTCCAGGAAATTTATTGTTTCCTTAGTCACTTTCACTGGTGATGGTCTTACAATGAGTTTCCCTTGTGAACATGAGGCACAAGTAAGATTCTTTGGGATAACTCTCCTTTCTTTCAAGGCGTGCCCATAAGTATTGGCTATCAATTTTCGCATCATATTCGACCCGGGATGTCCCAGCCGGTCGTGCCATAGGTTGAACCTATCCGTAAACTCTCGATTTGCGGTGGCATTGGCCTCAATCATATTGACCTTAGTGCAATATAAGCCGGTAGCTATAGCAGGTATAGTCTCTAGGACTTTCTTTTGGCCTTAGACGATTTCAATTATTTGGAGGAACTCTCGGTTTCCTTCGTCCATTGTTTCAACATGAAGACCATTCATTCGAATGTCTTTAAAGCTCAATAGGCTTCTCTTTGAGCTGGGGGAAAACAATGCATCCGCAATCTCTAGATGCGTCCCCTTAGGCAATAGGACATTGGCCTGGCCGTAGCCTTCTATTAGGCTGGCCATGCCTGCTATAGTACTTATATTGGCCTTTTTCAACGTAAGATTTATGAAATATCTCTTGTCCTTTAAAATCGTGTGGCTTGACCCACTATCCACCACGAATTCATCATATTGCCTTTCATTTTAAAACAAGAATTATGTCTTAAAAGCCATTAATTATTAATTAAGCAAATCCAAACAAATCTAAAGACATAAATCCAAATTTAAAATTTCGGAATCTCATTTATTTAGTCAACTTTTGAGCTGCCCTCACAGTCCGAGGCTTCCTCCTCATCATTTGTTTGAGGAGTTTCCATCTCACTGCGCCTTTTCATCAGTTCATCAAATCTACTGATAATTTCTTTGGTCCTCTGTCCTCTTCTAAGGTAATGAAATAGGTCATTATAGTTGGTGAAACTTTTGGCCTTAAGTGATAAAATCAATTCCCTTGGATGGAATGTAGAGATGGTCTTTTGCAAAAGATCCTCATCTGTTACCACTTCGCCACATAGCTTGAGGCCATGGACAATTTTCATTAGGACAGAGTTGTATTCATCCGCGGATTCAAAATCCCGGAAACCGAGAGTCTCCCATCCTTCCATGGAGTTTCGCCACAGTACCATTGAATACCTTTCACCCAACTTTGTCCAAAGATCAAAAAGGTCCTTAACATCTTGGTACTGATCTCTCAGTTTTTCAGTGAGATGGAAGCGCATAATTGTTATGGCTCTTTGCCTTTGGCTTTCTATTTCATGATTGCCATTTGTGATGCATCTTCCGAGTCCCCTAGTTTGCAGAGCATATCTAGTGCTCATTGCCCATTCTAGGATATTATCTCCGGAGAGACTTAGGACCGGGTAATCTGAGTTGTTGACTTCAGACATCTAAAAATATGCATCAAATTTTCTCTTAGGGCTTTTAATAAAATCATGGCCTTAGAATGATGGCTGATTTTATACATCCGATTTTAAACTTCATGTGATCAAGCAATCATTCAAATCAAGAAATTATCTATATGGCCGATTTTAATCAAGTGATCAAGCAATTCGATTTTATTCAATACTTTTATCAGATTTTATTTTAACTTATTCTTTATGCAAAATTAATCCTAAAACAAATATGATTAAACAATAAAAGGATAATCATGCAAAAGGATAAGGATATTCTCAAACTTTCCTTTTCTTTAAAAGGAAGGGATTAGAATTTCCTATTTGGAATAGGATTAGGGCATGACGGATCCGATTTCAATTCTTTTTTCATGGATTCGATTTTAATCATGGTTTAGGGTTTACCCATGCGATTTTAACAAAGCAAGCAATCAATCCTTTACAAGCACATGAATCGGTTTTAGGGTTCACGTATGATTAATGTTCAAATTCGATTGTGAGGTTCTCAGAGATTAAATATTTAAACAAGCAATCCGAGTTTTATGGTTTGATACATGCTTAAGTCCAGTTTCGATTTTGAGTTTTAATGAGGTCAAACAAGTTTAAACACACAAACCGATTATAGGTCTTGTCTTTAGCTTAAGATTCAAGTTCAAGTATGAGTTTTAACAAGACCAAACAAGTTTAGATGAGAAATCGATTTTAGGGTTTAGGTTTATTAAGGTCCAATTCGATTTTCTTTGTTCTTAGTTTAGGGTTTTACCTTGATCTCCTTTTGGGGTTGAACTGGTATGGACCGGGAGCTAAAGACCTCGGAAAAACACTTAGGATCGGATCGCACAACTCCGGCGTAGAACGGCGACGGACGGCGGCTGCGGAAGGAGGCTTCTTAGGGTTTATGCTCGGCGGCTGCTAAGGTTTTTTCAGAGAAAGCTCGTGCTGATAACGTGTTATAAATCAAATGATTTGTGTTGTATTATTATGAGGACCAAATGTCTCTTTATATAGTGATTACATAAAAGGATAGAAAAGGAAATAGTCATTTTACTACTTCTACAAGGAAAAGGAAAACATCTACTAATCCTATTGGACTTAGGAGTCCTGACCGCCTATGGATAATAGACTGGGCCGTGGGTCATGGGCCGCTTATGAAGATTCAAACCTCAATGGATTATAACAGAAATCAAACATATTTGAACACTAACATATAGAATAAATTACCATTGTTTTAGTGTAATCGTGTACAACATTTTTCGGAGAGTAGTCTTATTGATGAAAAAGATAAAATCGTCCGAAAAAAAACTATTTACTTAACATATGTTCGTTGAGTGTTAGTTTTGCATATTAATTCGATCAATTGAGTTACTTTTGCAAGAGCCATTTTTTTATAATTTTTAAATTATAACTAAAATCAAATGTTATTTAATATTAAAAATTACATAAATATGTGATTTTACATTGAATTTTAAAGATTTTTTTAAAAAATTCAAAGTAAACAAACACTTAAAATCCGAAGAAAAACCTAACAATTTCCAAACACTATTTGAAACCCACAATTTAAATTTTGAAATCAATAACTTTTACAAAAAAAAATGTAAGCCCTACATAAAATTTCAAATCAAAACTACACAAACTCAATGGATAACACCTTCTGACTGCTGTCACAAAGAAAAAAAAAAACACCTTCTGCCTTAATTCAAACCAAGGGGCCCAGTATGATTGACTGAATTTGGGCCAATGTTTAGGTAAGGGCTCTGAAAAAAAAATTATCCGACCTGACCCGGTCCGACCCAACTTGACCTGAAATAATCTTCGCCGAGAAGATTGCGCCGGGCGAATCCCGCTCTTTCTTGTCGATCGAGGCGCCAAAACAAACATCGATTTTTTGTTTTCATCTACACCATCGATTATTTTGCTGTCGTCTTTCAGATTTCAGTTCCAATTTCACTCCAGGCGGAACAACGCAGCGAATCGAATTGATAGAGCGAGAGAGAGAGAGAGATGTTTGGGAGGCTGAGACCGCCGCCATCGCCGCCGGACTGTTTGGAGAGATATCCGGCGAAGATCATCAAAGACGACCCTCTCTCCGTCTACGGTACATTCACACACTCTTTCCGGTTTCAGATTCCGAACACTTGTTTTGATTGACCACGTTATAACACTAAGTCGAGCTCGATTTCAAGATCCTGGAAAACGAAATGCGCCCCAAATTAAAACCAAATCAAGAAAAATTCGTAGGTTTAGAGGTCTTGAGAGTCCGAGTCCTAAAAAATCTGTAGCTAATTTCATTGTAATGTAAATTCGAATTCCAAGGGATTTAGATTTTGCAAAATCTCTACCTTAAGAGCGTTGATTCATCTTGGTTTCTTTCGATGATGCCATTGTAGAGTCAACGCTGCTCAAGCTTAAGCAAGGCTCAAGACTGGATACTGTTGGTCCATGTCCAGACACAGAGGGTGAGAATCCGTCATCATCACCAAACTCTGCTAATGTCTTCTCTTCAGTCTGTTCGGATACACAACAAGAAGCTCTTGGTGTGACTCTGTGTAATGGCTCTGATGCAATGGCTGTAGACTCGGGTCCTGGCCAATGCGAAATCTCGAAACAGCAGCGAAATAACAAGAATCCATCAGTACTATCCATGTTCTGCAAGTACAAGAATCAAGCTCAAGCACGAAACTTGTCTCACAATGTGGATACAACACCGGAAAGAGACTGAGAATTCTTCCTGCCTCAAGTGAATCCTACCATATTTGATCGTCATGTCATGTGTGCGCCAGAGATTTCACATTTCATCACCAATAAGACCTATGATTGGCTAAGCTTGACTTTATATATGTTGTTTAATGTACAATTTAACTTGGACAATTCTGTTTGTAAGGAGTCTACAGAAAATCTGTAATTTTCTTCATTGTGCAATTCAAGCAAGTATTTCTCTTGTTGGCAAAATTTCGATATTTTATATTTTTTCAACCGACAACGAATGAATCTGTTTTTTGTTCATTACATTACATGAGTGGCGATCAACAGAGTCAGGAGCAAAAGGATGTTTTTCTCTCTCAAAGATTCACTCTCTTAGCCATGAAGCCAAAGCTGAATCCCACTCGCACAGCTCTCCTTCTTTGAACCATAGAGCTGTGCCATAACCAAATCCGCAGAAAATGTCAGCAGTTTAAATTTTAACCGACGCACACCGCAACATTCTTCACTTTTGAACTAATGGAAATGAGCTAAAACGATGATGATCAAGCGAGAAAGAGTCAAGTCTTACAGAAATATAAGTCAAAACCCAATAACCTCTTTAACTTGAACCAAATGATTTGGATATCAACTAAGACCTAAATGACTAAATCAATTGATGACAGACATGCATTGGTCCTGACTGAAGAAAGAATTTGAGCTAATTTGATTTACATTCTAAACCAATTCTTCCAAGAGTAAAAAAATGGAAACACATTTAGGTAATCGATTGAAGAAAACTCACCAGTCTCACGCTTTCCGTTTTCAGGACTGTCGCTACCATGGATAATGTTCCTACAAAGAGCATATATATATATCGTCTCATTATTTATGAGAATCTGAAAAAAAATGCTTATATTTTAGGGAGTGATTCATTGAATCCAACCTTCCAGTTTGAACAGCAAGATCTCCTCTTATGGTACCGGGTTCAGCTTGAAGAGGATCAGTTTTCCCAATCAGCTTCCTTGCAGACGCAACAGCGCCAACACCCTCCCAAGCCTTTGCGAGATAAGCAATTTAATTAGCCAGAAGCAAGCTCAAAAGCGGGAAATAATAAGTAAAGAAATCAATCTGAAGCTGTACCATACACACAACTGGGCCTGAAGTGATGTACTCAATCAGTTTAGGAAAGAATGACTTGGCACCAAGATCCTTGTAGTGTTCCTGGAGATTGTAAAGATCTAGAATTGTTGTCACGATCAAATCCAAAACACTTCTTATGATCTTAAAAGAAACAGCAGAAGCAGGACCACTTAAGCAGATTTGACGGAAAGGCTTTGGTAATATAAACCATGATCAGGCTTCATATCCTAACTACTTCTCATGATTTAGTGGCTGTCACCGTAAAAAAAAAAACAAAGTATCTTATAGTATTTCACCACATATAGAGAATCCGTTTTATTCCAATACCTAAATCACCACAATCATAAGCCAAAAACAAGTTTGAAGTTCTGTAGCCAACAGTGTGTTGATAACACTGTAACGAATTAGAGAAGTATCAAACCTCAGCCAATTCTTTTGGGCAATGGAACATTTTAAGCCCAATCAGCTTAAAACCCTTCTTCTCAAACCTCGAGATGATTTCCCCAACCTAATTACGAAAAAGATTGATGCATCACTTAAAAGAAAGATGTAAAGACTGTCACTCACAAGTCACAATGATGATTAACAAGGAAAGAGTCAGAACAAGAAGGAAAAGAGCTTACAAGGCCTCGTTGTACGCCATCAGGTTTCACCATTATGTAAGTCTCCTCAACTTGTTCCTGAAACCATTGCAGATCACCAAAGCTCAAGATAATGCAATACTTGATAACAACAGACTAAAAACTTCTTTGCTTCAGTAGCTACAAAATTTATTCGAATCAAGCAGATTAAAGAGAGAGAGAGAGAGAGTGAACCATAGAAGCGACGAGGTGAGGGAGGAAGATGCCCGATTCTGCGGAGTTGGAAGCGCGAAGACGTCGGCGAGAGAAAAGACGGAACTGTGGACGATACGCAGCCAGATCAGTCCGTAAGTTAACCGTTGAGGATATAGAGGAGCAATTAAAACTTCGATTCGTCGAATTTCTCGCCGGCGTCGTCTTCCTCGACGCCGCCGGAGCGAGACAGTGAGACCATTTACCAACCACGGCTACTCCCTCCATTTTCTGCGTTCGGCGTTTCCCTTTCTTCGCTTCCTCTGATAAAGACGTTTCAGGCAACCCGAAATGACAAAATTATCCTCTGACCCAAATTTTGAATTATGGGTTTAGTTGATGAATTAACATACTTGGGGGGTCAAAATAAAAGTATTTCATAATTGTATTTCTTCTTCACTGCAGCAAATGAGTTAGCTGCTTATCCACACACACTGACTTCTTCACTCTCTAAAACCCCTCAAAACCTTGAAGAAGGCGAATCATGCAGATTTGCCAAACGACGCTTACTTTCTTCACCTTCACTAATCCCACAAACCCTAATTTCTGCAAACCCAAATCTCTCTCGCCCGGATTTCAGTGGCCTCCGCCTCGTCGCCTTGCCTTGCCGCCTTGCCGCGGCTTCAGCTCCGATGAGTTCCCCGTCGACGAGACCTTCCTCGAGAAATTCGGACCCAAGGACAAAGACACGGAGGATGAAGCCCGCCGGCGTAACTGGATCGAGCGTGGCTGGGCTCCCTGGGAGGAGATCCTCACACCCGAAGCCGATTTCGCGCGCAAATCGCTGAACGAAGGCGAGGAGGTTCCGCTTCAGTCACCGGAGGCGATCGAGGCGTTCAAGATGCTGAGACCGTCGTACCGAAAGAAGAAGATCAAGGAGATGGGAATGACGGAGGACGAATGGTACGCGAAGCAGTTCGAGATGAGAGGGGATAAACCGCCGCCTCTGGAAACCTCGTGGGCTGGGCCGGTGGTGGTCAGGCAGATTCCGCCGCGGGATTGGCCGCCGAGAGGCTGGGAAGTTGATCGGAAGGAGCTGGAGTTCATAAGGGAAGCTCATAAGTTAATGGCTGAAAGGGTGTGGCTAGAGGATTTGGACAAGGACTTGAAGGTAGGAGAGGATGCTGCTGTTGATAAGATGTGTTTGGAGAGGTACAAGGTTTTCTTGAAACAATACAATGAGTGGGTCGAAGCCAATACAGATAGGTTAGAGGAAGAATCTTACAAGGTGCGTTTTTTTGTATACATTTTAGAGGAAATTAGTGGTATGAAAAATGAGACATTGTTAGATTAATGGCTTAGAGATGGATTCTCTAATCAAGGTGACGTTTTTATTTGTCCAGTACGATCAAGATTTTTATCCTGGTAGAAGGAAAAGAGGGAAGGATTACGAAGAGGGGATGGTAAAAATCCCTACTCTTGGTTTGATCATTTGATTGATTTGCTAGCTAAATTAAATGCTTGAAGTTGATTGCTGTATCTTTCTGTGCAGTATGAGCTTCCCTTTTACTATCCAGGGATGGTAAGAATCCTACTCCTAACCTTTGTTTACTGTAACTAATGATTATTCAGATGATTGGTTATATGAGCAGTATCGTAATGTCCATGCAGATTTGTGAAGGCACAGTTAGCACTTTACATCTGTACCAGGGAGCATTTGTTGACATTGGAGGTGTTCATGAAGGGTATATATCTACCTACCTGCTGTTACTTTGTAAAATATAGATAAAACTGACTGTGATTGTTTGTTATAGGGGTGTATAATCTGGTCAAATGCTATCTCTTGTTAATGAAAGAAAGTTTCATATGCTTTATATCAAAGTTTTTAGTTTATGTGTCTATTGGTTTGCAGGTGGGTTCCTATAAAAGGCAATGACTGGTTTTGGATCCGGCATTTCATAAAAGTTGGGATGCATGTTATCGTTGAGATCACGGTACTCTTGAGACAGATTTTCTCTTTCACATTGGTTAAAGCTGAATGGAAATCTTCCATGCTCATGTTTCTTCTTCTTCTTCTTCTTTTCCAGGCAAAAAGAGATCCACACCGGTTTCGTTTTCCCTTAGAGTTGCGCTTCGTCCATCCTAATATAGATCACATGATGTATGCCAGTCACGCGTCTTTATTTCCCTATACATATCCAGTAAAAACGATTGACGTTGGTTCTGTCCTGAAACGGTTTTGGTTCATGTATGTGTGCTTGACTGTTTTTCTTTCTAATCTTGCTTCAGTTTTAATAAATTTGACTTTCCACCAATATTCCATCGCGATGGGGATACCAATCCAGATGAGATACGGGTTAGTAGAATCCTTTCTTCAAATGTCATTCATCTCTTCTTCTCTTGAAGTCTCGCCCTTTATCTTAAAACATCGTTAATGCAGCGAGATTGTGGAAGACCCCCTGAGCCTAGAAAAGACCCAGGATCAAAGCCAGAGGAGGAAGGGCTGCTCTCTGATCATCCGTATGTTGACAAGGTATTTCCCTTGAATTAAGTGTTCGTTATGAGTTTTCCGCTTTTCTCTCTGATCACCTTCAGCACATTCCTTTCCCGTTTGCAGTTGTGGCAGTTACATGTAGCTGAGCAAATGATTTTGGATGACTACGAAGCCAACCCTGAAAAATACAAAGGCAAAAAACTATCAGAGTTATCTGATGACGAAGACTTTGATGAACAAAAGGATATCGAGTATGGCGAAGCTTATTATAAGAAAACCAAATTGCCAAAAGTGATTCTGGTGAGAGCTCTCTACTGGTGTGTTGGTGAAACCGTATTGTCTCAGTTATCTGATTATATGCTTTCTCGTTTTTTCACAGAAAACCAGTGTCAAGGAACTCGACTTAGAGGCTGCCTTGACGGAGCGCAAGGTTAAATTTCCCTTTAACTACTCAATATTTTAACGCGGTTACCAACCTGAACTTGGCATCGTTGTATAAATATTTTGACTGACAGTGGTTAAACCTTTCCTATTGTCTTCTGCGCAGCACCACAATAAACTTATGATGGAAGCTAAAGCAAGAGGAGAAGGATACAAAATCGGCAAGCTAAGAAGGAACATTGAGATGGACGAGTATGATTCCTTACACTGGCGTCGATCTTTGGAGGAAAGAGAAGCATTGCTCAGAGATATCAGCTCGTAAGTAAAAAAAAAAAACCCATGACACTGCAAGTTCAATCAAAGCTGATAAGTGAGAGATTTATGTTGATGTTGTTGGAAAAGGGTGTTGATGTTTTAAGATTTATGTTGCAGTCGTCAAGCACTTGGTTTACCATTGGAGGAACCAGGTAGGTATAAGCCAGGAAGCTTCTTTGGGAAAGACCAATACGATCCAACGAGCGCATTGTACCAGTATGACTACTGGGGAGAGCCAAAGAACTCAGAGATTAGCAAGCAAGAGAGAATGAAGGATGCTCATAACAAATCCATTGTTGGGAAAGGCAATGTGTGGTATGATATGTCTTACGATGATGCCATTAAGCAGACAATAGAAAGAAGAAAAGATGGGTCTAATTCAGTGAGTCAAGAAGAAGAAACGGAGTCTGAGGAAGAAGACGAAGAAGGAGATGATGATGATGATTTTGATGATTTTGACTATAGCATTCTGAGTGATGAGGGTAGTATCGGTTACTCGGAACAGCAACCGCTAGTTAACGGTACTCAAGTGTTTACAGATTGATCTTTATACCGAGGATAAAAGAACAAGTCTTCAAGGCTTCTTTGGACTTTCTATGTGGTTAATTGAATGCTTGATTACATGTAATAATAATTAGCCTAGTAAAATGAAATCGATTAATGATGGTTTGATCATTTATTGATTAGATTAAGTTAAAATAATGAAAAATTTGACTCAAAAGTCAATCAGCATCTCAATCTTTATCGAATCGAGAAGAAGGAATCTTATACGAAGACCAGTCTACGACAATGGACAAAATGGTTCAACGATTTGTTGACTTTGGCATCAAAATAAGTCGAATAACTAAAAATAAATAGCTGTAACGAATGGCACAGACAATATGATCAAGGAGGATATTAGATGATTAGTCAATACAAGAGTCAGGCATTTCACTTTGAACGTTCATATATTCAAGTTGAGTGGAGAAGAGAAGCTGTGATGATGTTGAAATCCTAGGCATAGATTCCAACTCTTTCATCATCTTGTTTCGATCTCTACGCCGACTGCAAGTCATAGAGATTCCAGCTCGCTTCAAACACTTGGAGTTGGCAAGAATGTATCTTACCATTTCTTCATCTCCTCTTCTTCCTCTATATTCTTTCCACTCAAAGATCTCGAGGTGTGCTGACAAACATCCCGGAACAGAAACCGGTTGGTTTCCATGAAAATGCCAAATCCTCCTCACGTCGAATTAATGTCTGTGAAGCAACATGTAATGAACATATTTTACTTTTACTCTTGTATTTAATCTATCAAAGCTGCATGAGCTAATAATGTACAAACCTGGTCGACGAAAACAACTTTTAGGTTAGGAGAGTTTTCAAGCAAACGCACTAGTGGATCCAACGAGTCTAACTCATTTGCAAGAATTATCTTACACTCCATAAGCTGGGAGAAACTAATAGCGTTACAACACCCAACCTAAAATAAACACAACAACATATATATATATATAAGTAAACGCAAGAAATGTGATCATCACAATTAACTACAAGAAAAAAAGAAAAAAAAAGAGTCATGATGAGACTGAAAGAGCACTACATACCGTTGCAAAGTTCAAATATAATTCGAGGTGCAAGAGTGAGGAAAGAGATCTCATAAATTTGCTATCAATGTAACAATCAACACAGATGCTTGCTTTCTCTAAGCGAGACTTATTCTCAATCGAGAAAGAGCCTTCTGAATCATATGATGTGATAAAGAGTTTCTTTAAAGCCAGACAATCTATAACCAAACTACTCCCCCCACCAATACCTTTGTCGTCCGTATTATCATACCAGAAGCATTCCAAAGATGGGACTTTTATATTGAACTTCTTCACGTTGTCTTGGTATTGTTGTTGCACGACCAAATGTTTGAGAATAGGACAAATCGATAGAAGCCTAACGATAGAATCTTCATCTTTATACAGCACAAGGTAAAGGCCTAGAGCTTTGAGGGATGGGAAGCAAGCCGAAGAAGGAACGTCCACTAGAAACTTGTGGTAAAGAACCATAGAGACGAGCGTATCGCATGTGTAAAGGCTATTAGGCAACCTTATAGGCTCTGCGGACCACGAGAGCATGAACCCTAGCTCACACACCCTACGATCAACCGCATTTACAATCCATTTTCCAAAATCCGCATCAACAGGACAATGTGGACCGAGTTGTATGACCAGTGTTTCTAATACGTGTGCCTTGTGGAGTTGTAGGGACTCGTCAATAAACCGCCAAATACACGGCCGTTTCCGGTCACTTTTGCCAAATAAACGGTCAAGTAAACGGCCAAGTAAACCGGCAATAACTATTCCGCTAGTGACATCATCATCGTTCTCTAAGTACTGGAGTTTTGGCACCGTCGTCCAAACAGAACGCCATCGTTTCGACAAAATCATGGTAGCTACTACATCTTTTGTGGGAAGAAGCAACAATATTCGTACGAGCAAATCGTCAGGCAACGCGCTGATCCTGTCTTCACCTTCATATCTCTGACAAATTTTGGATCTTTTCTTGAAGAATCGTCGGGATGTTTGTTTTGTTTGTTCCAACAGTATTGGAATCGCTTGTTTAAGCAGAAACGAGATTTCATACCCAACATGGACTAGGCTGAAATAAATAAGAAGCGGTTCCAACATATTATTCACCTGGAACTACACCAACAACAACGCTCTTTAGGTCTTAATTTAGGATTCTTATACACGCATATCCTTTTTAAGGGTTTTGATTAAATATAGGATTCTTATACACGCATATCCTTTTTAAGGTTTTAATTCTAATTCTCTATTTTTATTTTATTTTTTTGTATGTTAAAAGATTATATATTTGTTATTTCTCTCGTTTTTGTTCTTTTAATTATTTTTTAAACAATGAAGATATGTCCTACTTTTAAAATTTAAACAGTTTATGAGGAAGAGAACCTCCTTCTTCAAGATTAACCAGTGTGTTGCTTGTGAAAAACTCAGAATCTATACAGTGATCTTCTTGCGATGTCAAGTGTAGTTCCAAGAAACCTCGTACTAGAGAAGTTTGAATCCAACGTTCGACACGAGTTGTGTCGAGCTATTGTGTCGGCATTTCAGAGAGAATTCCTTGATTTGGGAATTGATGAACCGAGCAAGACTCTTGTAGACGAAATCAAAGAAACAGCTACGAGGAAGATCACTTTCTTTGTTTGGAAAGAGAAGCATCGAGTCATCAAAATCGAGATTGTGTACCAGAGAAAGCATATTCTTCCATCTCTTGCAGAGAACTGATGTGGAAGCAGCAAGTTTTGTCGGAAGAAACGACAAGATATTGCCAAGAACTTCATCTGGTAAACTGCTGATTGGATCCTTAAAATCCGTAGCAATTACTTTTCGGGAAGCCATAGATTAAGACCTTAAACTAGAACCAATCCACTATAAAAACTTCATTAGTGTTTAAGGGAAGCTTATATATAAATGCTTGATTCTTAAAGGATCAAAATCAATCAATCTAAACCTAAAAAAAAAAAAAAAAGCTAACTGTTTCAGAGTAACCAAACCAGATGCCAAAGCAAGATTGACATTGAGTCAAGAGACGCCGAAGACAACAATTAATAATCTAATCGATAACTATTACGCCAACTTGATTTCAGAATCTTGATTGGTGATGTATATAGCCTGAAACTGTGCTTATTAGTCCCATATCAAGACTAGAGAGTGGCCCATTTTTACTTATAATTAGGCCTATGTACAGCCAACAAATAGGGAAAAAAGCTCGTTGAACTTTTTGATAACGTTTCGGTTTTTTCGTATATATTAGTCTCGACAAAATTTAGAGGTGTGTAACTCGGTTTTCACTTTTCACTCAGTTTCATATCTAAAATTTTAGATACCCCAAGCAAAAAATAAAGGCTCTTTTTGCTAGTAATCCATTTAGTGAAACAAAAATACACGAGATTATTATATTTGGTTTACAGCCAAGAGGTCCTAAATAAATAAAAATCTCCAACTAGATTAGTTTAAAGAACCATTACTAAATTAAAACAAAAAAAAAAAAATGTACAACAAAATTCTCCAACTAAATATAAATATTTTATATATCAAAAACTTAATGTCTTACGAATCTAGTCCAATGACAAATGCTGCGGAAGTTCGAAACGACCATTTGTGTTGTTCGTACAGTACTAATGATGAGTCATTTTGGTTTTTTTTTTTACTCATGATGAGTCTTGTCTATGAGGTTTTTTTTTTTGATAAATATGTGAATTTCATTAGATAATGAGAGGGTTGTAAGAATTTACAAAAGTTAATACCAGAAGCGCTCCTTGCCAAAAAAAACTAAAAAACAAGGAAAAGCCTACTTTGAACTACAAGTTACGGATTTTGGAAATTTATGAATTGGTGAGCCAACTTTGCATCAGGTCACCATAACCCTTACGCCTTCGTCTTCCTAGGATAGCATCTCGTATCAGCCGATCAATGACTTTAAAAATCGCATGAGGAGTGGAAAGGATGTTGTTGTGGTATCTATTGTTCCTTTCTTTCCAAATGGCATAGATGGTGGCGTGAGCTACCATTCTTTTCAGTTGGCGTGGAGTCGTTCTGTCTTTCAAACCCATCCAAACCGAGAACGCAATCCAAGTGTGAAACGAGAAGTTTGCATATCCCAACCTGTGCAAAACAAAATCCCAGATTTGCTCGCTAACTTCACACCTGAGAAAAAGATGATCCCTTGTCTCTTCTATACGATTGCAGAGACAACACTTTGGGTCAATTCGAAGTCCCCAACCAGTTAACCGGCTTCTTGTTGGTAGGCGATCTAGGTGAGTTACCCACATCATGAACGCATGTCTTGGAACAGATCCTTTGAACCAAATGTTAGCCGTCCACTGTTGAATCGGAGCTCTATGCCTTAAGAATTCCCACGTTTTGGAAGCCGAGAATTTAGGCAGCTCATCTCCATTGATTTGCCAAACACATGAATCACCCATTACACAAAGAGAAGGGAGAGGTACCGTGGTGAGATGAATTTGCAGAGATTCAGCTTCCGTTGATCTAGCACCTCTCATTCTATGAGGTTTGATATTTGTCTTATTTTTTATCCGGAGATAGTAAAATCATTTTGATTATAATGTTTCTTTTTGCCAGCGAGATTTTAGTTCAGTTTATTATGATCAAGTTAGAAAACATCTCTCCTCTTTTAATGGGAAAAATCTAAAGCTTTTTGTAAAGTTGCACGAAACTAATAAGTGAGCAGGTAAAAATGATAATATCTAAAATTTTAGCCATACATTTGGATTTTGGTACGCCGTTGAATGTTTTGTGTCCAAAAAACAGCTGCACATAGTTAAAACATTGGTACACGTGACATTGGAGTAGATGATAGATGTCCCACGTTACGTATCATCGGATATCGCACTTTTTATAGCAGGTGTAGACTGTATGTAGTACATCCAAATTGTAGTACATGATTTATTCTTCACCCTCCTTTTCTGTTTTCTTTTGCTCGACATGTCACTTTTTAATTGGCTTGTTACTTTGTTAGATTCTTTGTTTCATGTAAATGTGTGCCGACAAAACAAAACAAAACCAAAAAAAAAAAAAAAAAAAATCAAAATATGAGGTCGACTGAAAACTCTCTTTAGGATATTAACTAACTAAAGTGAGCGCATAAAATAAAAAGATCATTTCTACACTTTTAATCCTTTGTAAAGTTTAGGAATGGATTTAGGAACGCTCCCAAACATATAATCCACCAACATATAGTTGGATGGATTATTAAAAAAAAAAAATGCAGGCAAGAATAGTGAAAGTTACAAACAACGAAAATAAGAGTTTTTTCTTGTAGCTTTCAAAAATAAGGGTTTCAAACTTTCAATGGTAAATTTGTTGAAATAGTTATTAAAACAAATTATTGTCATATAGTTACTTAATTATATCATTAAAAATAGTTAGATAATATAACATTTTACGCAAAAAAAATAAAGAGTTGGCCTAGTTTTTTCTCCCATGCGTGAAATTCGAGGCAGCCGTGCGGCTTGGTTCTTCGACCAGCCTAACGCCTCAGCCACCTGCTCTCATGAAGACTTCAGCTGGTTTTCCTTCTCCGCCGTCTCCGCTCTCCAGCAAGTATCTCCTCATAACCATCTCACTCCGTGTGAAAAAAGCTGACTAGAGCTATCTTCTTAGGTAGTATAAGTTTCTCTATTATATCGTTTCATTTACGTCATACGAACTCCCCTCATTTGAAGTTTAAATATAATGCAATGGTTGGAAAAAAAACAAAATAGAGCACTTTACATGGTTTATACCAATGGAGAAAAACTCTATACCAGTCCAATCATATTACATTGTTTCAAAATCAGTTCGATCACGTTTGTTTTGCATCGATCAAGAAAGTACGTTTCACGTTTAGGACCACATTTGGATTTTGCATGGTTGTCTGTTGACGACATTGCCGTGAAATATGACACCGACAATAGACGCATTAAATACTTACAAATTCTCTCCTTCATTAGTTATCTTTAAACACTAAGCTCGAAATTTAGCATGATCACAAACGCATTAAGAAGAAGTAAAAAAGGATGCATTTTTACAAGAACGCTAGCTAAACAAAATCTATCTAAGAAAAACAAAAATCAAAAAACAAAACAAAAACAACATAGGTATTATGTTTAGATAATTATAATTACGAATGCATATATTGATCTGATCACGAGGATCAACATGATCTACCGGTCAAAGGCACAAAGCGGCCTTAACGTCAAGCCTCCAAGCGAAACCTCCACCGTCCATTCTCCACACGTCGCAAGGCACCGTGACGGAGCCTCTCTCACGATCTCGACACGTGTACTGTAGTTTCACTCTGCATGTGAAAGCCGGGTACGTTAGCATCGGCCTCTCCCTCATCACCAGCCGTACGGTGACGTGAAAACTATCGCCGCTCGTTGTCTCCGATGCACCTGCTTCTTCCACAGGAATACTATCCCTCGCCATCTTCCAGTACGCGTCATTAGTCCACGTCACTCTCCCCGAACCGTCGGATATGAAACCAGGACACGTGTCTCTCACAAGATTCATCTTCCTTTCTTCATCTGTCCTCCCCAGACCGTAACCGTCGATCCAAGCGTCCGTTACACGCTCCACCGTCATACACGACGAAATCACCACCCTCCTCC
Source organism: Alliaria petiolata (assembly GCA_020283515.1). Classification (NCBI taxonomy): domain Eukaryota; kingdom Viridiplantae; phylum Streptophyta; class Magnoliopsida; order Brassicales; family Brassicaceae; genus Alliaria; species Alliaria petiolata. The sequence continues at coordinate 180,588,038 of JAHZTW010000001.1, forward strand.
GCACAACCTCCTCCGTCTGGTACGCCGGAGTAAACATCCCGCCGCCGTCGCTGAAACTCAGCCAGAAGGGACCTTGCCGCTTCTGCTTCTCCGCCGCCGCCGCCGCCTTCAGATCTGTAAACGCACCTTTATCGGGCGTCTCCGGCAACAGAGACAGAGTCACCGCAGTAGCGTCTCCGTGAACGACGGACTTATCCGGTCTCTTCCGCCGCCGTGTGCATCTCCTGGCGTTACGGCCATCCTCCTTTTTCTGACATTTCCTCTGTCCTCTACGTGATTTAAAGGAAACGTCGGAGATTCCGCCACCGCTCTTTCCGCTGGATACGGGCTTTCCTCCGCCGCCGTCGGTGGTTGGTTTAGGAGCGATGGGACGAAATTGAAGCATGATGCGATCTGCTTTAGACAGATCGTAATCGTACGGTCCAGCTCCACCGGTGTACCTTGCTATGCAACACCCTCCCCTACCGTCCATCTCTCTCTCTCTCTCTTAGAATGTTTTGAGAGAATTTGCTAGTAAGCTATATTACTGAAGCTGATGAACACTGAACCAATGGTTAAGGGTTTTATAACGTGTGTGATCTGGACACGTGTCCGAGTCTACTCGCGTGTTTTGGTCTATAAAGGATTCTGATCTGGGACACGTGTTGTGTTGTGTTGGTCTAGAAGACGCTAATAAGGGTTTGGTTGGTTGCACATGGAAAGTTATTCTCCCTCCTTTTTCTTTTCTGCCTAAGTTATTACTAATATTACATACTTGTATAGTATAATAACTATTTATATACTTACTCTTTGCAGATTAGTATTTGTTCAATTCTTGAGATGTATGAAACAATTTTTTTTTTTTTTTGGTCGAATCGGAGCTACTGTCTATAATTAATCCTAATTATAATACTGCAAGAGAGACAGATACTTAAGTTCCAACACACAGGTGATTCTTAATACAAAATCTCCGTATAATGCAATAAATTATATACGCAAATTATAGATTGATAAATTAATTATTGGTCACTTTGACCATTGTTCTATACTTGAACTAATTTTGTTTGGTGTTTTTGCCGGGACAGAAACAGATATTTGTTAATTACTATTTTTAGATAAAGACAAGCTTGTATAAAGATTACGTCTGCATAAAAGGGATATCCCATATATCATGGAAGACACAGTCTTCCGTTTTATTAAACAAGTAATTAAACGGTATTATATCATAACAATATCAATTAAGTAGCTTCAATGGTTAATAATTGATATTCTATTCATGAACTGCGAGAAAATGTTTATATATATATATATATCATTCGATTGTTAAAGATTTTATTGCTATGTCAGTTTGAAAAAACTGAACCATGAAACATCAAAATCATTAAAATGGAAAAGCTCGTAAACTGAATAAACTAAAATCAAATTGAATAAAGTTTTGTCTAGAAGGCCCCTTTAACAAAAAAAATAAAGTTTTGTCTAATTTAGTTATAAAATTAAGAGTAATACCAATGAATGCCATTTTATAATAAGGTATTTAGTTTTCATCTTTCATCAATTTCTTTTTTCATACTTTATATATATTAAAGTCTTTTCTGCCATTATGTTTGCTAACTAATTACAAATTTGTTTCTCTTGTTTCTCTCTCTTCAGATTGCTTTGCCGATGAAAACATAAAATATAAAAAAAAGAAACAGAAGAAGAAGAAGAAACAGAAGAAGAGGAAGAAAAAGACGATGGTGATGATAATAGTGGCGATGGACGATGATGATGGTGACGATCAACGATGATGATGGTGACGATCAACGATGATGACGGTAGTGATTGCGGTTACAACAACAACGGTGGTACCGCAGTTGACAGTGGTAGTCGACTGTGGTGATGGTAACACGACGATAACGCTAGTGGCGAAATGATAACTGGGTTAACTGAATAATTATTATGATATGATAATTTTGTTAACACGGTAATATTAGTTCGATAACACGATTAGCATGATAATTATATTTGTGTAACTCGTTTAGCATGTTTTGAACATTAATAATTAGGTTAACATGTAAATAGATAACTGGTGTAACATGTATATTTTCATAATTTGTTAATTTATTTAACATGTTAATTACATGATAACAATGCCGATTTGTGTGAACAATTCCATGCAGATGTGAACAATGTTTTCCGAGATGTTATGAACAGTGTTGTTGGGCAAGAAGTGAACAGTGTTATCAGAATTTTACGTCGCTAACAGAGTTTCTGGATCAATAGCATTGTTGTAATTAATTCGAACAGGAAATGAGTTTTTTGGTTTAAAATTTGTTTCTTTCTCCTATATATCTAATTTTCAACTTTTATTTCCCATTTATTTAATTTTTCGATCAATTGATGATATCAACTCATATCATCCTAAAATTAACTAGTACGAACCACTAGCGTATACCACTTTGTTAATGCTCATATTTGAGGGTTTACACTGCCAACGTTTTATAAAACAAAACTTTACTGTTATTTATTTACTGCTTTAGGTATATATTTAGGTTAAGTTTGATCAATCGAATTTTAGGTTCTAGAAAATTGTTTTGCCACTAATTTTCAAGTCATTGCTTCAAGAAAATGTTGGGCAAAAGCTAAAAGGTATAATTTGGTTAAAATGACAACATTTCTATTCTTGTGAACTAAATTAAGATTCTTGAACTTTTCATATATTTTCTTTACCACAGTAATAAAATCACTACAAGAAAACATGACGTTTGCCACGATTTTTTGCGAGGAAATAAATTCGTGGTAAATTAGCATCGAATTTACGAGGAATGTACGAGGAAAATTAAAAACGTCGGTAATTCGTCGGAAAGAGCAACGAAAATAAATCGTTGTAAAATCGTCGTAAATTCCAATGAATTAACGACGAATTAACGACGAAAATATACTTCGTCGCTAAATCGTCGTAAATTTACGACGAAGTATGGCTGACGTGGATTCCTCGGAATTTCGTCGTTAATTTCCGACGAATTACCGAGAAAGTATTTCGAAGTAAATTAACGACGTATTTGGGAGGAAAATAAGTTAGGTGAAAACGTGTTTTACTGGTTTTTTAGCCACGAAAATATTCCTTGTTAATTCGTTGGTAATTCGTTGGTAATTCGATG